>JAGKPW010002140.1:0-1200000 GCA_019926035.1 Melaleuca alternifolia
CATGCAAATAATGCTACAGTTAACATTCTATTTGATGATATGATGAAGGGGAATGACAAAAAGATATGAAATGAAATGGAATTGAATGTGAGCTCATCTCTTTGTTTGGTAAATGTATGGAGGGATCGACATTTGACATTTTTATGCCCGTTTGTTAGGTAACTGCTGGGAGAATGGAATGGAGTGAAAATATCTTAAATACAATGTGAAATTTTCCTTAAACTCGCATTTACTTAAATGTACATTTTAGTTAATCAATTGAAATAATTACGCCAATGGGTTGATTTTTCAATCCAATATTCAAGTTCCATTTAATTCTTGGATTAGATTTAATTTATTGTATTTAGCAATTCGGTGATCATGATCAATTAATTGAACATCGACTTGTACCAAATTTGTTACTTTGTATCACTTGTACGGTATACAAAGATGAACAAACCGAAAAAATCTCATCCTTTACGAAAATCGATAATGAAATATTTTTTCTTAACTAATTATCTCGAATGACACAAACAATAATTTTTTAAGCAAATAATTTTTAACTTATTCATTTTGCTAGAAATAAACACTATCGTGAGGACAGAAATAAACACTATCATGTTTGTCCTCATTTTGGATCCATGGTGAGCCGTTGAAATGATGAAGACGGGACATTGGAGTGAACGGCTGCGATTAGTAGAAAACGATCTGACGGATCTCTTTTCTCGAGGATTCGATCCTCGCAACTACATGGGTTTCAGCGTTATTATTACTTAAGACAGGCCCAAGCATTTATCGGGTGGACCCGAGGGGAGATGGGCCGGGTCAAGCTCTCCATAATCGGATGCTCCATGTCCACTTCATAAATATTTTGCTCTATAACCTTGAATTTCAAATAATGTCATCGATTTTTTGCTCTCTTTCTCTCTTGATTGATGTTTAAGTCTTTATCTTGCTCGATGATTTATTAGAGTTTGTGCGGATCGATTTTTACGTTTTTCACTCTACATAATTGAGATATTGCAGTCCACGCACTTCTACTTTCCTCTTTCAATCTCGATATCACTTGAAATTTCCATAGAATGTAGATGCGAGTATGTAAATCTACATATGATCTTTTTTAATTTTTTTTTGTAATTTACTTGGTAATTTAGATTTTGATGGGAAAAATATAAAAGTCTATGTTTTGACTTTCCTTCAAGCTGAACAGAAAAGTTTTTAACATTCTTCTACGTCTCCTTTTCGATTGAGCTACTGAGTCAATACTATCGACCTTATTGCATTAATCAATATTTGTCTCCATGCAGAAACTTCGAGCAAGAGTTTTTCTGGTGTGGGAAAGGTCAAGGTCTAGAAAACCTTAACATCAACTCCTGGCGTTATCGAGCTGAGTTTGGCTTTGCTTGGTCTTATGCTCAAACTCGAATGAGCTTTACTTTTTTCAGGCTAGCTTTATTGGGTGATATGCCCGATTGGATAGAGCTTCACTTGGCTCAGTCATCCAACATTAAGGGCTCGGTTCCTGAATAAGTCCAGTTTCCGAATCACAGCAGATGTTACAGACATAGGGTGCCTGTACATGTCTAGTACTACCTAAGTCTACGTGTGAAACAGTGTGGTGTTAGAACACCTGTTATGCATACGGTCAAGGAATGAGTCTGATGTCGAATGTAGTGACATACATATCATCCAAAAGCGAGGTCACATAGAATAGATTTATGGGGTTCTCGCATTAGGCAAAGTGTTATGAAGATCGAGCCATCTGTGTTTGATGTTCGTGTTACTGGGACTCGATAAGATCTGTTCAGCGATTAAACCTCGAGTAGCCCAGCTTGTTTACACCTACTGCAGTTGGTCAAACTTGAGGTCTCACATCAATCTTTCTCTATTAGTGCTGGATGAAATAGACCAGACTTAAATGTCATAGGGTTAGAGAAGTAGATGGCAATTCGGGTATATCCACTTTGAATTTATCCTCTGGGAGTAATGCTAATGATTGCACAAAGCATCTCCAACCACCCTTTATATTTGTCTCTCCTCCTTGCTGTTGTGTCTAGTATCTTCATTCATTGGTTTCACCAGATTATCTCGTCCACAACATTGAATTTCTTTAATCAATGATTGCATGAAAGTATTTGTATGTCTCTTCTGGTTTGTCTCTTTCATATTCCATTTGCCTTCCTGCGTGTCCTATGTACTGGAATGGATGTCCTTGTGTTTCAGTCATTCTCTTCCGCTTGCCTCCGAGTACCAACGTGTTTCATACCTCGTGAACTCCGCACCACCCCGCCTTGTCTATAAATAATTTATAACCATACATTTTATGATCATAGTCGGAGAACTTTGATAATCTGTTCGGAATTATGATGGGCTTCAGGTTCATTTACGGTGTAGTACTAGGCTTGGTTTTGACTGTCTTGGCAGTCAGAGCGGCTCCTGATGAATCGCTCATTACTCACGTACCGGGCTTCGATGGCACTTTACTCTCTAACCATTATGCAGGGTACATATTCTGACCTTTGTCTTACCGTCATTTCGATCACAGGCTCGTTTAATTGACTGAGAATTCTGAGTTCGGTATTTGCAGGTATGTGGCCATAGAGGGGAATCCTGGAAAGAAGAATTTGTTCTACTATTTCATTGAGTCTGAAAGGAATCCTACCAAGGATCCCGTGGTACTGTGGCTTAATGGTGGACCGGGCTGCTCCAGCTTCGACGGTTTCGTTTATGAACACGGTATTCAAATTAAGCACCGAACTGATATGATGATGTTTGCATTCACATGTTGTAAGGACCCATTTTCATTTCCATACCTATATGCAGGACCATTTAAATTTCAAGCAGGAAAGTCAAAAGTAAGCTTGCCTGTACTTCAGCTCAATCCCTTCAGCTGGTCTAAGGTCTGTAAAATCATTTCTGTTCTGGAAACTTTGCCATTTACTTACTGGATTGCATGTCAGCGTAGCATTACTTGTAACTCAATTCCTTTTTGAGGTCTACATGGAAATGCTCTTTGCTCATTTTTCAGGTCTCCAACATCATCTATTTGGATTCTCCATGTGGAGTGGGTTTATCATACTCTGACAATCCTAACAATTATGTTACGGGAGACCTTCAAACTGCCTCTGATACGCATGCCTTTCTTCTCAAGGTAACAATTGTGAGGCCCTGCAGTAATCTGAGTAGGATAGCGGTAGAGCAGCTGCTAACAAGCTAATATACTGGAGTACTCCTCTTAATTTTACAATATAAAGCCGCTGAATTATTTGTTTTTTTGGATCTAGTGGTTCGAGCTCTATCCAGAGTACCTGTCAAATCCATTCTATATATCAGGAGAGTCGTATGCCGGAGTTTACGTGCCAACTCTTGCATCCAACGTAGTAACAGGTATGGCGAACCCCAACAAAATTCCAGGTCCATGCGTTGAGTTTTGTCAGTAATTGCAAAATGAACTTCTCTTTCAGGAATTAGAAAAGGTGAAAAGCCTCTTATCAATTTCAAGGTATCCATCTCCTCTCCTCATACTCTGTTGAAAGAGTCGGGCAATACTGAATCCCATAGTGATGGCTTCGACTGACTGGACTTTTTGTATATGAAAAAAATGTACCTTACTGCAGGGTTACCTCATTGGTAATGGGGTTGCAGATGACGAATACGATGGCAATGGCCATGTGCCTTTCTTCTTCTATATGGCGCTGATCTCAAGCGACATCTTTGAGGTCAGTGAAACGGGCAAGCTAGCACTAATTAGTGAACTTGTGCTATCACAAAGTCCCATAAGTATAGTTAGCAAAAGAGCTCACACTTGATTCTGCAGGACTGTCAATCTACATGTAAAGGGAAGTTTTATGACCCCCCAAATGACCAATGCTCGAAGAATCTTCTCAAGGCTTACGCGGTGCGACAGCGTCCCTTTCTCAGTAATTCGGAACATGCTTATTGGCTTTAAAAGAAATACAACCGATCGGTAAATTGACAATTTTTCCGGCTACTTCCTAGGTTACGACAGGTTTGAATAGGTACGACATTCTCGAGCCGTGCTACCGTTACCCGGGCGACAAGGTCGGGAGTCTGCCTTTTGGCCTGCATCAGTTGGGGGTGAACGAGAAGCCTCTTTACACAAGAAAAAGAATGTTCGGTTATGATTCAACTCTTTGGCCATCAGAAAACGAGAACACAGTCACATCGAGTCTCCAATCGGCGGACGTATTTCACGTCCCATGCATTGTGAGCAATTTGGACTTTTTAGCATGCATTATTGAATTTCTATCGCTTTACCGTTCTCATCCAGGGGTTAAAAATAAAATTCCAGGGCATCATAAAAGCAAAGCACTGCGACAATCTAAGCGCTTTCTGAGAAAACTAGAATCTTCAATCGCAGCCGCTAATGCTTGCTTGCTTACATTTAAGATGAAAAATGGAGATTTGGGTTAAACGTTGAGTTAATCTGTTTCCAGAGTGGGAGACTGAATTCCCGTCAGCCGAGACCCAAAAACAGTGCTCATTCTCCTGCCGAGATACGTCGAGCATTAGTATTCTATTACATTCCATAATGTTCTTAGTTGTGAGTATGCAGAATGATGATGTCGCAACCGCATGGTTAAATGACGAAGCAGTTCGGGAAGCAATCCACGCAGCACCGGTAAAGTGTTGAACTATGTGCTCTCCTGTGCCGCAGAAATGTCGAACTTCTAGCTAGTTAACCGGGTGTTTCCTTATCTTACATGCGACAGGCAAGCGTGGCGGGTCGGTGGGAGATATGCGCTCTCAGAGTGAGGAGAAATTATACCGTCAATACAGGAAGTATGATCCCGTATCATAAAGGTTTGACTTCTGAGGGTTACAGGGCACTTATATACAGGTGAGGTGTGATGTTCATGTCCTCTGCATCACTGAGACATCTTTTTTTCCGTGGGCACTCCCAATAGGATTTTTGTAACTTCAACTGGTCAATCAACATATCTGATACTGTTTAGATGCATAATAGGTTGTAGAGTGATGTCCAATGAATTCATTACCTCATTCTTTAGATGATGCTCATGTCTTTTTCATTCAATTGTCATTAATTGACGTTTTTTGTCTGCTCTATAGTGGAGATCATGATTCAGTCGTACCTTACACGGGTACTCAAGCGTGGACCAGATCATTTGGATACAAGATTGTCGATGAATGGAGGTCATGGATCTCCAATGAGCAAGTTGCGGGGTAAGTTATTACTTCATCCCATCATATGCAGTAATACTTGGCACTTGCAAGGTATGATCTTACTGACTATACTCATGGCCAAAGAGTAGAAATGTCTAAATCTCTCACTCGTAGGCAGATTAATGTTAGAATCCTCTGTTTTTTCCATTTTTGGTCACATGTAAGTGCATCCGCAGATTCAAATTACGTGGGTGATTATGCTATACTGCTCTAAGGATACAAGCTTTTCCAACTTGTTTCAGGTATCTGCAGGGGTATGACCATAACCTCACATTTCTAACTATCAAGGTCAGGAGCCAATGAACTTTCTTGCCAATCATATCTTAAGACTCGCAATTCGTCACATGAAAAGACTAGAACAAAGTCACAGTATCATCTGATGAGTGTGCTGTTTTCTGCATATTTTGCTTGCTCTGTCGAAACAAACTGGCATGTGGCACGATGCGATAGAACAATGCTCACAACATTTACTCAAACTCTATGGATAAAAGATGTGAAAGTGTACAAAAAAGTGGCAAAAGTTCTTCCTCTATGTCCAGGACAAATATGGAGAAAAGTTTTCTGCATCTAAATCCTAGAGAAAAGCTCAAGTTATCCTTAACGAAGCGATTTTGTAGGATGTTTGGAAATGAGATATTTGAAGTTCGAATCCAGAAATCCTGGCCTTTCGATAGTTGATAACGAAGATAAAAACCTTTGTTTTGCTTTTAAGGCTCGGAAGCTATTCTATTCTTTGCTTTGCTGGAATGCACTTAACCTGATCTATTTCTAATTGCACGTCCACTGCGTGCTGTACTTGTCATCTCCTTGCCTGATGCTAATGATAACTGACTTGTCATTGGTGCAGGGAGCGGGGCATACGGTCCCCCAATACAAGCCGCAGGAATCATTGGATTTCTATACACGTTGGTTAGATGGAAAACCAATCTGACATCACTACATTGCCTCTGGTTCACTGAATCGAAATCCATCCACCATTTAGGCTAAATGAAGGACAGATAGGACTTACGTACTGGAAAAGTTCATCAAGTTTCCAATAGGATCTTGCTTTGCGGTTTCTTGATTTCTTCACTGTTCTTGACACAACGGACTCTATATTCAACTTTTGCTTTTGCAACCTTTGTTCAATGTCTCCAAAAGGACGAGAAGAAATGAGCTTTGCTTTTGCATCCGGCAAGTGCAACAGGCATAATTCTCATTGACAAAGATTAATCATGCACTGATACTAGTTATACTATAAAACTTAAGAGTATTTATTAATGATCCCCGTGTTAGGCTGATTGGTGTTGCCGTAATTCAAAATCATCCATCAATTCTTGTAATGCAATACAATGTAGATCTCTTAGTGTTGGAGAATTTCCTTCTTAAGTTTTAAAGCTGACAAAACACTTCTAAGTCCAGCGCTGAAGATAGACGATGTATCTTTTAACTGCTTGATAGACAACATATCGTCTCTTTCGGTAGACGATGTATCGTCTGGAGATCGATAGACATTGGATCGTCTATAGACGGTTGTTCTTCTGCTTCCAACACTTAGCCTCTGGACCATATCAAATGAAGATTGCCACATCTCGAGGATCATTATCTATGGCAAGGAAGACAAACGGTCAAATTCAATATAGAAACAAACATTATTTTGGAAAGTCTCGATCAGTCGCAAAACTACACATTGATAGATGGTTCTTACTTGGAAGGAAATGAGACTGATTGTATGGGCAATTAGGCTCGGCACCCTCTCTTCCTGTTTCAAAATCATTTAGAGATTTCCTGATATAATTCTCTCCAACGGCTTGATTGAGAGAGTTTTTGGCAAGTGTCAACGGTCGACAAAGTCAGAGAAGCTTATTTAAAGGATTTCTTCTATTGATGAATGAGGTAGAGAAGCACGAGAAAAATTCCCAGCTCAAGATCATCATTACACTACAGTTCACTTTGATATTCAAGAGAGAGATATTTAGTTTGAAAAGCTGTTCATCGCATTGTACTCATTCTTGAATCACTTAGTGAATTCCAGCCTATTGGCTGTTAGATCGAGAGTGGACGTAGGCTTAACTAAAGCCGAACCACTATAACCGAGTTTCCCATTCTCTTACTCTTTGCACTCTGTTATTAATTCCGCATTAATTTTTGAACAACACCTATTCAACCCCCTTCTAGGTGTTGCACTAGCGCTTTCAATTGGTATCAGAGCCTCATAGCTTGTTTATTGAAGTGTATTTACTTCTGAGCTAAAAGATCTATGGCTAGTGCAGTTGCTCCCCTGCTGATGGAAGGACAGAGTCACACCAGGCCTCCCTACTTCGATGGAAAGGATTACAACATATGGAAAAACAAGATGAAAGCCTTTCTTCGATCAAAAGACCCTCTAGAATGGGATGTGGTTAATAGAGGGATCACTCCCAAGAATGAAGATGACTCTGAAATTAGAGAAATGTCTCAAACAGAATTATCAAAGAGACAAGCTCTTGATGCAAAGGCCATCTACTCTCTTTATTGTGCTTTATCACCTATTGAATATAATCGCATTTCTTCTTGTGATACAGCCAAGGAAGTTTGGGACAGACTGAACATCACCTATGAAGAGACTGATCGTGTCAAAGAGACAAGAATCAACATACTACTTGGACAGTATGAAGCTTTTAAGATGAAAACTGGAGAATCCATTCCTGACATGTTCAGCCGCTTTACAGAACTAGTCAATAGCTTAGCATATCAAGGACAATCAATTTCTGAGTCTATGAAGATTAACAAACTACTGCGTGCCTTACCCAAAGAATGGGACTACATCAAAACATCCATAAGAGAAACTCAAAGAATTCAACCTCTTTCTGTGGATGAACTCATCGGCACCCTACAATCCTATGAGGCCGAAAGAGACGATATGTTGTCTATCGAGCAGTTAGAAGATACATCGTCTATCTTCAGCGCTGGACTTAGAAGTGTTTTGTCAGCTTTAAAACTTAAGAAGGAAATTCTCCAACACTTAGAACCCAGAACCATTTATGACATCTGAGGATTAGTGCTTCTGCAACACCAATAAATTTTTGTTGCTCGTACTCTATCAAAGCCGAGAACAAATAAGCATCTGTAAGTAATCTTTACACCAAAATCTCATGATGATGAATGCCTCTGCCAATTACCGCTTGAGCTTATGCCTAACGATTTTCCATCCCAGCATGCCCAGTTTCATACTCAGTTAATTGTTGGGCATATTAATGGCACACTCCCATTTGCTCCTTGTACGATCACACCCAGCCAAAGTTAAAAACCACCAACAGTGAGCCCAGCTTGTGCAACACCAGATTGGTCAGGATCAGTTGTCCTTAAATGCAAACATTGCTCAATCTCTGAAGGTATAATATTGCATATGCACAGCCTCCGGTGAGGTGCATGCGCAACTTCAACTGAATAAAATTGAGTTCTGGAATGATGATGCTCAAGGAAAAGCTTGCTATCTCGTCTAAGGGTCACTTCCAGATCTGTGGCCACACGATTTGCAGATTTCGTTGAGCACAACGGATGGTTATTACTTGTTACTACTCAAATCAATGCAGTGATTTTACTACCCGAGCTCTCAGCAGTTTATTTTGATTTAGCCCACGGTATATTATTTCCTCTGCTGCTCTTCTAACTTTGACCTCCAGCTCGTGAACTGGAATTCCTTTGACACCGTAGCCAACTTGGTCAGGGTCTGCCAACACTAGATTAGATGAGATCATTGATCCATTGCATTTGAATCAAGCACCGTCGCTGAGAGTTGTAACATTATCTTTGATCGATTCTAGTAGTTACTTCATCATTCTCTTATTATTGTCATCACGCTTCTATCTCGGTAGCTCAGCTCACAAGTTTGAGGGAATAGGTGATGGGCAGAGACCTAAGGCACGCCACAAGTGGGAAATATAAGAAAACAGAGAATTCAATCAATGAAGTGTTACTTTTCATTGATACATTGTACTATATATATATTATCACATATAACTGTAATGGAAGTCAAAGATGAGAATTTAATCTGCATGGAAATTGAGTAAAAGACAAATCATAAAGGATCTTCAAATAATCAACCCGTGAATACTACGCTTGATTGGTTGAAAAACAATCCAAATATCAGTTTAGCCCGTTGTCCAAGAGAGTGCAACAAAGTGACGGACTGGGTCGCTAAAGTCCAACAGTCGCAAACTCTCCCTCGAGATTGGCTTAGCAGCCCCCTTTCATGTCTGCTCAATTTAATTTGTTCTGAAGCTTGCAACTTGTCTTTCCAAACTCTTCCTGATTTAAGATTGTAATATGTCATTTTCGACCAAAAAAATAAAATAAATACTTCGCTTGATTTGTTAGCTTTGTTAGATTTGTAGAAAATTCTTTATCGCAATCATTTTGATTTTTTTCCTTTTGATTTATTACTTCAATACTCCCCTTCAAACGGGTCATTGGGAAAGACTAGAGACCGAGTTTGATTTATAACCTGAAAAACCTATCTCAAGTCAATGGTTCGGTGAAAATATTAGCAATTTGTAAGGAAGATGGATAGAGCAAATGACAATGGAACCAAGAGTGATATAATGAAGGGGAATGACAAAAAGGAACGGGATGGAATGGAATGGAATGTAAGCTCATCTCTTTGTTAGGTGAATGTATGGATGGATCGACATTTTTACGTTTGTTTGTGAGGAACTGTTGGGAGAATGGAATGGAATGAAAATATCTTGAATTCGATGTGAAGTTTTCCTTACACTCGCATTACTTAAACATTTTGTTATGGTACACAAACAAATGAACAATTTAATTTAATCGCGGGTAGCTATGTTGGTTAAAAGCCCATTCTTTATTGCCGAGTTCACAAGTTCGAAACCCGCAATTGCTAGCGTCTTAAGTGTGGGGTCATGGTGTTGGGGTCTTATGCTAGTCTTCCTTGAGGTGGGGGCCCGGCCCTTGGATGCCATTTGGGCACGAGGCCTGTGGTAGAGTCCTCGATCATAAACAAAATCTAACATAAGTTGTATTAAATGTATATTATAGTTAATCAATTGAAATAATTACGTCAATGGATTGATTTTCTAATCCAATATCCATATTTCTTTTAATTCTCGGATTAAATTAAATTAAATTTATTTAGCAATTCAACGTTCATGATCAATTTAATTGAACATCAATCTGTAACAAATTTGTTACTGTGCATGTCAAATTTTACAACTACAAATTAAGCAAACTCATATTTTCGGAAGTCATCACTTAACAATATTATTTTGTTCAGTAATATGTACCATCGAATTATGTTACTTAGACTTTGAATTTCAATAGAGGAATCGTGATTTATTCAATACAAAGTGTCCACTCCATTCCAATATTCTAAAACCAAACAAAGATAATAAAGGGACGGAATGTCTCTCTATGTACCATGCCCATTGTGTGAGATTCCACGCCCAAGAAAGCAGATCCGAATTTGATGAAGGGAAAAAAAATCTTCAAAACATGTATTAGATAAAATGAGAAGAAATCGGCATGAGAATCGCGTGAATTGGAAGCAGATTTAACAATCATTCTTGAAATGGTTGAGTTAATCCAAATGTATATACTAGAAAAATCCATTACAAATAACTGAGTTCCAAGAGCTGCACTTAGTGAGACCAAATCATGTGCACTTAGCTAATCACAGTTGTTGAATGTTATGTGCACGTTGTGGCTATGAGACTTGATATGGTGTGGGCCTGAGGTTGCCTGACTTTGATTTGGATAAGATGGAAGGCGGTGATCGTTGCCGATTTCAGACTTGAGGTCGGCGCGAGATCTATTGTACTTTTCTTTTTCTGAATGAAAATATTTTCTTTTGATTTCAAAAATATTAATCTTTATATCCTTTTTCAATAAACATAAGTCATATGTTGCTGCGCCACCATGTTGATATCGTTAACCACGACATATCATATGGGGTCAGTTTAATGGAAAATATATTGGTAATTACCTTCATTCCTCTAGTGAGAGATTGGACATTTTCTTGGACATTTCAAAAATGGTCATTTTGATTCTATTTATTCTGTAAAAATAAATGATTTGAAAAATATATATATTTTTAAAGAATCACTTGTATCGTTTACTAAAATGGATAAACAAAAAAAATTTCATTGTTTACGAGATAATGAAATAATTTTCCTTGAATAATTATATTGAATGACACAAGCGATAATTTTTTAAAAAATATTTCTTAAATTGTTTTATTTTGCCGTGAAAGAAACGCCCCATATTTGTCCTCATTTTGGATCCATGGTCAGCCATTGAAATGGTGAAAACGGGACGTTGGAGTGAACGGCTGCCATTAGAAGAAAACGATCTGACGGTTCTCATTTCTCGAGGATTAGATCCTCGCAACTACATGTGTTTCGGATTATCATTACTTAAGACAGGCCCACGCATTTATCGGGTGGACCCGAGGGGAGATGGGCCGGGTCGAGCGCTTCACAATCGGATGCTCCATGTCACTTCATAAATATGTTGCTCTATAAACTTGAATTTCAAATAATTTTATCGATTTTCTACTCTCTCTCTATGTTTAAGTCTTTATCTCGCTCGATGGTTAGAATTTGTATAGATCAATTTTAAATTTTTCATTCCGCATCACTGAAATATTATGGTCCATGCACTTCAATTTTCCTCTTTCAATCTTGAACACTTGAAATTTTCACAGAAGGCGTATATTAATATGTAAATACACATATAAGTTTTTTTTTATGAATTTTAAAATTTACTTGGTATTTTAAATTTTGATGGAACTATATAAGATCCTGTTAAAATTATGTCTCCAGTTTGAGTCAAGAAAATAAAGTTCTTTAATTCAAGTAGGTTGTCTGTTTTGAATATGTTTCCTAGTTGAAGAAGTTTCTATGAAAATAATTTTTTTGTTATGGATCCACTTCTTGCCTAAATATAAGAAGTGAATGTTCTATTCAAGGAGCATCAAGGAGAGTTTCTGTTTGCAAATTATACCCTAAAGCAATAAGAAAAGTTGAAGTGCCATTTTTGAGTGCTTGATAAGGACTTTTCTTTGTGGGTTTGTTCGTGATATTGCATCAAGTATTTAAGTATAGAAGCCAATTAGATCTTGTGTAAGATTTGTTTAATCCCTTCCTAAGATTGAAATATTTTTTCGTGAGAAATTATGGGGCTAAACACTTACGGGTTATTTGAAGTAACTAGGGCTTGAGAAACTCTAAGAGTGTTTGAGTGACTCAAGTGTGATTGTAATGTTTGTTGTAATGTTCGATCTATAGTGAATTCACTGCTGCCCGTGGGTATAGGCTATTATCACCAAACCACGTAAATGCGGTGTCTGACTTTTCTTGTTCTGTCGATTTTATTATTAGATCGCTTGACTTCTATAATAATTGGTATCAGAGTTAGGCTAGGCTAACTTGAAACGAATCGATGTAGGCAAAAGAAGGAAACGAGAGAATCTATATATTTGATTGGAAGGATTTTGATTTTTGGAAGATGCAGATTAAAGACTATATACACTAGAGGAATCGACACTTACCCTCGTTTTGGGAGAAGCGAGAGTCGATGATGCAAGCGGATTGGGAGTTGTTGCATAGACAAGCGCTGTGTGTTGTTCAGTTGATGTTGGCTCGTAACGTCGCATTTAATATCATGAAAGAGAAGATCACCGCGCGTTTGATGAAAGCTTTGTCAAACATGTACGAAAAGCCCTCTTCAATCAAAATTGCTTATTTGATGCAACGCTTGTTGAACTTAAAGATGAGCGAGAGTACATCATTGCCGATCATATCAACGAATTTAATGTGGCTGTTAGTAAATTGAATTTAGTTGAGATTAACTTTGAAGAGGAGATACACTCTTCAATTCTATTATCTTCATTGTTCGATAGTTGGAATACTATGTAACTACTATCAGTAATTCATTCAGATCGACAAGTTTGACATTTGATGTGATTTGAAATTAGATTCTGAGTGAAGACATCCACAGAAGAGAATCTAACAAATCTATGTCTATTGCTTTAGTAGGTGAAGTAAACATAAATAGTATAAATCCGAATAGATTTAGTCAGTCTCGAACTAGTGATGTGTCTATTAGTAGTTAAGATGAGGGCAAATCCGTGTCTATTGCTTTAGTAGTTGAAGTAAACATAAAAAGTATAAATCCAAATAGATTTATTTAGTCTCGAACTAGTGATGTAGTCTATTAGTAGTTATGGAAAGATGGAGCATATTAGAAAGGATAGCCTTAAGATAAAGAATGATAAGAGTAAGAGATTAGAGTTGAGTCTATTGATGTTGCAGCTATAGCTAATACTAATTTGATTAATGCCGATTATATCTTGTCTATAACTAATAATTTGTCATTTGACTGATGTATTATGGTTTCTGATTGTTTTTTTCATGCTACACCAAATAAGACTGGTTTGTTACTTATCAATGCATGAATAATAGTATAGTGCAGTTAGGGAACAATGTTGAGTGCAATGTTAATGTGTGGACATAGACTGGTGTGAGGCATGTTCCAGAGTTGAAAATAAAATAAAATTTCCTTAAGTGCCCTAGATTTAGTTGGGTGTCGGTATTCGTCCGAGTGTGGAATTTTGAAAGTTGTTCGAGGTGCCTTACGATAATGAAATGAATCAAGCATAATGGCTTATATGAACTTTAAGGTGAGATAGTGACATAATTAGGTGGGAGGACTTCAATTACATCTGTTCGAGAGTTTGAGTTGTGACATCTGCATTTGACGCTCATTCACAAAGGTTCTAAGTGAAAGGAATCTATTTTGTGGTCATATTACTAATAAGTTGAGCATATGTAGATACTGTGATTTAGATGAATGGAAAAAAGTGCAATTCAGTACGATGGTAAGAGAAACCATGAATTGCATAATTAATTCAGTTAGAAGTTTGCAAGTTGTCATGATTTCCTTTGAAGAAGAGTGTTGGATTTATGTTAACAGTTATTAATGACTACTGGAGGAAGACGTGGGTGTTTGTGCTTAAGCACAAGTTTTATGATGTTGTTAAGATCAAACAGACGAGAGTTTTAAATGAAAAAAAGATTGGTAAGATGATCAAGCATGTGCGAGCTAATAGTAGTATGGAGTTTTGCTCAAAGTTGTTAAATGAATTATGCATGAAGGAAGGCATAGTGAAACACTGCACTAGTGCCAATAAACCATAACATGTTGTAGAATTGATGAGCAAAATATTACCAGAGATAGCCCATAAAATGCTCTCTAGTGCCGGTATTGTTAGAAGATTCCCGATGGATGCATTTAGTACGTCAAGCTACATGGTGAATAAATCCCCATCAACCGTGATTGGATGTTAGACTTCTAAAGAAGTGCGGTCAAGTAATCTTGTTGATTATTTTGTTCTTATAATATTTCATTGCTCATGTTATGTTCAAGTGAGTGATGGTAAATTCGATGGAAGGGCAAATAAGTGCATGTTGCAGGTTACGCACAAGGTGAATGGGGCTATAAATTGTGGCGCCCAGAATTAAATTTACCTACTATAAGTAGAGAATTTGCATTTGACAAGTCTTTAGTATTTTTGGGTGGGAGTGTTATTAGTAGTGTTTATCTGAATGGTGTTTTAACTTAAGGTGGATTTGCAACCAAAAACTCCTAAGGTATTATTGGACTAATCGATATAGATGGTGCTTGTAGCGAGCTAGCCTGCGGAGCCAAAGATTGTTGTAACTGCCGACGCTAACAAGGTATGTGTTCAATCTCCAAATAGATGAGTGCAACAGAGGTTTTGCTTTATTAGTAATAAAGGAGGTTGTGTCTACAAGTTCTCGTAAAGTAGTTAGTGGTGCAGGTAGAGTTCATGTTCTAATGAGGTCCATGGTTATGGCAAAGTTTAAGTACGGCTTGGACTTAAAAAATTGTCTATAACGGTTGAGCCCATGGGGCTATAGGAAAGTAGCAGTGAAATTTAGATTTTAACAAATCGATTGTGATTTAGCACAAACATCAAGCCAACGTGAAGATTGTTAGAATTATGCCTCGAATTTGAATAAAGAAAGGAAAGTTGTTTAATTTAAATATGTTTCCTATTTTGAATATGTTTCTTAATTGAATAGTTTCTAGTAAAAGAAGTTTTCCTAAAAAGATATTTCATATTATGGATCCAATTCTTGAATAGAAATAAGAAGTTGATGTTCTATTTGAGTAGCATCAAAGTTTTTACTTGTAAATTATACCCTTAGGTAATAAGAAAAGTTGAAGCACCGTTTTTTGCGTGCTTAGCAAGGGCTTTTCATCGTGGGTTTGTTTGTGATATTGTACCAAGTATTCAAGTGTTGAAACCAATTAAATCTTGTGTAAGATTTGTCTAATTCCATCATGAAATTGACAGATTATTTTGTGAGGAATCTTGGGGCTAAACACTTTTGAGTTATTTGACGTAATTGGAGCTTGGGAAACACCAAGAGTGTTTGAGTGACTCGATTATGGTAGTAATATTCGTTGTATCGCTTAATCTATAGTAAATTCGTTGCTGCTCTCCTTGTGGATTTAAGTCACCGAATTATGTAAATCTGGTGCCTAATTTATTTTATTGTTATGTTGAATTTATTGTTCGACCGCTTGGCTTCCACAACAAATTCTATGTTTGACTTTTCATTTAAGCTGAACAGAAACGTTTTTAACATTCTTCTACGTCTCCTTTTCGATTGAGGTACTGAGTCAATACTATTGACCTTATTGAACTAATCATCTGTCTCCATGCGGAACTTAGAACAAGAGTTTTCTGGTGTAAATAGGTCAAGGTCTGGAAAACCTTATCATCAACTCCTGGTGTTATCGAGCTGAGTTTGGCTTTGCTTGGTCTTATGCTCGAACTCAAATAAGATTAAATATTTTCAAGCTAGCTTTATCGTGTGATATGCCTGATTGGATAGAGCTTAACTGGATTCGGCTCAATCATCCAACATAAAGGGCTCGGGTTCTAAAAAAATCCAGTTTCGAATCGCAGCAGATGCCAGAGATTTAGGATGCCGGTCTATGTCTAGCACTACCTAAGTGTATGAATGAAACGGTGTCATGTTAGAACACTTGTTATGAATATGGTTCAGGAGTGAGTCTGATGTCCAATGTAGATTTATGGGATTCTCGCATTAATCGAAGTGTTACGAAGATTGAGCCATATCGGTTTGGTATTCGCGTCACTGGAACTAAATAAGATCAGTTCGGCGATTGAAGCTTGAGTAACTTGGCTTTTTTACACCTAATGAAGATCAAACTTGACGTCTCACATCAACCTTTCTCTGTTAGTACTCCATATAATATACCAGACTACAATTTCAAAGGGTTAGAGAATTAGAATGGAACTCGGGCATTGCCGCTTTGAATTTATCCTCTGGGAGTGATTCCAATGATTGCACAAAGCATCTCAACCACCCTTTATATTCGTCTCTCCTCCTTGCTGTTTGTCTTGTATCTTTTTTCATGGTTTTCGCCAGATTATCTTGTCCACAACATTGGATTTCTTTAATCAATGTTTGCATGAAAGCATTTGTTGTCTCTTCTGGCTTGTCTCTTTCATCTGCCATTTGCCTTCCTTTGTGTCTTATGTACTGGAATGGATGTCCTTGTGTTTCAGTCATTCTCTCCGGCTTGCCTCCGAGCACTGACTTGTTCCATACCTTATTACCTCTGCACCACCCCGTCTCGTCTATAAATAATTTGTAACCATAAATTTTATGATCGTAGTTGGAGAACTTTGATGATCTGTTTGGAATTATGATGGCCTTCCGGTTCATATCCGGTGTAATACTAGGCTTGGTTTTGACTGTCTTAGCAGTCAGAGCGGCTCCTGATGAATCGCTCATTACTCACGTACCGGGCTTCGATGGAACTCTACTCTCTAATCATTATGCAGGGTACATATTCTGACCTTTGTCTTAACCGTCATTTCGATCACAGGCTCGTTTAATTGACTGAAAGAATTCTAAGTTCGGTATTTGCAGGTATGTGGCCATAGAGGGGAATCCTGGAAAGAAGAATTTGTTCTACTATTTCATTGAGTCTGAAAGGAATCCTACCAAGGATCCCGTGGTACTATGGCTTAATGGTGGACCAGGGTGCTCCAGCTTCGACGGTTTCGTTTATGAACATGGTATTCGAATTAAGCAACAAATCGATATGTTGATTTTTTGCGGTCGCATGTTGTAAGAACCCATTTTCATGTCCATACCCATATGCAGGACCATTTAAATTTCAAGCGGGAAAGTCAAACGTAAGCTTGCCTGTACTTCAGCTCAATCCCTTCAGCTGGTCTAAGGTCTGTAAAATCATTTCTGTTCTGGAAACTTTGCCATTCACTTACTGGATTGCATGTCGGCGTAGCATAACTTGTAACTCAATTCTTTTGAGGTCTACATAGAAATGCTCTTGCTCATTTTTCAGGTCTCCAACATCATCTATTTGGATTCTCCATGCGGAGTGGGTTTATCATACTCTGACGATCCAAACAATTATGTGACGGGAGACCTTCAAACTGCCTCTGATACGCATGCCTTTCTTCTCAAGGTAACAATTGTGAGGCCCAGCAGTAATCTGAACAGAATAGCAGTAGAGCAGCTTCTAAAAAGCCATTGTAATGGAGCACTCCTCTTAATCTTCCAATATAAAGCCGCTGATTCATTTGTTTTATTGGATTCAGTGGTTCGAGCTCTATCCAGAGTACCTGTCAAATCCATTCTATATATCAGGAGAGTCATATGCTGGAGTTTACGGGCCAACTCTTGCATCCAACGTAGTAACAGGTATGGCGAACCTCAATAAAATTCAAGGTCCATCCGTCGAGTTTTATCGATAATTGCAAAATGAACTTCTCTTTCAGGAATTAGAAAAGGTGAAACGCCTCTTATCAATTTCAAGGTATCCATCTCCTCTTCTCATCCTCTGTTGAAAGAGCTGGGCAATACCGAATCCCACAGTGATGGCTTCGACTGACTGGACTTTTTGAATATGTAAAAAATGTACCTTACTGCAGGGTTACCTCATTGGTAATGGGCTTGCAGATGAGGAATACGATGGCAACAGCCGTGTGCCTTTCTTCTTCGGTATGGCACTGATCTCAAGTGACATCTTTGAGGTCAGTGAAACGGGCAAGCTAGCACTAATTAGTGAACTTGTGCTATCACAAAGTCCCATAAGTATATTTAGCAGTAGCTCACACTTGATTCTGCAGGATTTTCAATCTACATGTAAAGGGAAGTTTTATGACCCCCCAAATGACCAATGCTCGAAGAGCATTCTCAAGGTTTATGCGGTGCGGCGGCATCCCCTTCTCAGTAATACAGAACATGGTTATTGGCTTGAAAAGAAATACAACTGTCACTATCCACGGATAGGTTTGCAAGTGGGATTCGGTTGGTAAATTGACATTTATTTCCTGCTACTTTCTAGGTTACGAAAGGTTTGAATATATACAACATTCTCGAGCCGTGCTACCGTTACCCGGGCGACAATTTCACGAGTCTGCCTTTTGGCCTGCATCAGTTGGGGGTGACTGACTCAATTCTTTCGCCATCAGAAGAAGAGAACGCAGTCACATCGAGTCTCCAACCGGCGAAAGTATTTCACATCCCATGCATGGTGAGTAATTTGGACTTTTTAGCATCCATGATTGAATTTCTATCGCTTTTCCATTCTCATCCGGGGGTTAAAAATAAAATTCCGGGGCATCATTAAAGCAAAGCACGGCAACAATCTAAGCGCTTTCTGAGAAAACTAGAATCTTCAACCGCAGCTGCTATGCTTGATTACTTACATTTAAGATGAAATATGGAGATTTGGATTGAACATTGAGTTAACATCTGTTGCCATAGTGGGAGTCTGAATTCCCGTCAGCCAAGACCCAAAGACCGTGCTCATTCTCTTGCCAAAATAAGTCGAGCATTAGTATTCTTTCACGTACCATAACGTTCTTAGTTGTGAGTATGCAGAATGATGATTTTGCAACCACATAATTAAATGACAAAGCATTTCGGGAAGCAATCCATGCAGCACCGGTAAAGTGTCGAACTGTATGCTCTCGTGTGCTGCAGAAATGTCGAGCTTCTAGCTAGTTAATAAAATGTTTGCTTATCTTACATGTGATAGGCAAGCGTGGCGGGTCCGTGGGAGATATGCGCTGTTAGAGTGAGGAGAAATTATACCAAGAATGCAGGAAGTATGATACCGTATCATAAAGGTCTGACTTCTGAGGGTTACAGGGCACTTATATACAGGTGAGGTGTGATGCTCATGTCCTCTGCATCGCTGAGACATCTCTTCCTATGTGGGCACTCCTGATAGGATTTTTGTGGCTTCAACTAGTCAATCAACCTATTTGATACTGTTCGGATGCATAATAGGTTGTAGAGTGATGTCCAATGAATTCATTACCTCATTCTTTAGATGATGGTTGCATCTTTTTCATTCAATTATCAGTAATTGACCTTTTTTATCTGCTCTCAGTGGAGATCATGATTCAGTCATACCTTACATCGGTACTCAAGCGTGGACCAGGTCACTTGGATACAAGATTGTCGATGAATGGAGGCCATGGATCTCCAATGAGCAAGATGCGGGGTAAGTTCCCATCTTATTCAGTAATACTTAGCACTAGCAAGGTATATCTTACTGACTAATACTCATGGTCAAAGAGTAGAAATGTCTAAACCGCTCACTCGTAGGCAGATTAATGTATGAATCCTCTGTTTTTCTTTTCATTTACTGTCGCATTTAAGTGCATCCACAGATTCGAATTACTAGAGAGTGCATTGTGGGTGCTTACGCTATGCTGCTCTAAGGATACAAGCTTTCCAACTGGTTTCAGGTATCTGCAAGAGTATGACCACAACCTCACATTTCTAACTATCAAGGTCAGGAGCCAATGAACTTTCTTGCCAATCATATCTTTAGACTCACAATTCGTCACATGAAAAGACTAGAGCAAAGTCATAGCATCATCATGACGAGTGTGCTGTTTTCTGCATAATTTGCTTGCTCCATTGAAACAAACTGGCATGTGACACAATGGGATAGAACGATGCTGAAAATATTTACTCAAAACTCTATGGATAAAAGATGTGACGGTGTACAAAACAGTGTCAAAAGTTCCTCAATATCTAGGACAAAAATGAAGAAAAGTTGTCTGCGTCTAAATCCTAGAGAAAAGCTCAATTTATCCTTAACGAACTGATTTTGTATGATGTTTGGAAATGGAAGTTCGAATTCAGAAATCCTGACCTTCCGGTAGTTGATAATGGAGATAAAACCATTCGTTTTGCTTTTAAGGCTCAGAAGAAATTCTATTCTTTGCTTTACTGGAATGCACTTAACCTGATCTATTTCAAATTGAACATGGCTGCTTGTTGTACATGTCATCTCCTTGCCTGATGCTAATGATAATGGACTCGTCATTGGTGCAGGGAGCGGGGCATATGGTCCCTCAATATAAGCCGCGGGAATCATTGGATTTCTATACTCGTTGGTTAGATGGAAAGCCAATCTGACATTACTACATTGCCTCTGGTTCACTGAATCAGAATCCACCCCCCATTTAGGCTAAATGAAGAACACATAGAACTTACGTACTAGAAAAGTTCATCAAGTTTCCAATAAGATCTTGCTTTGCGGTTTCTTGATTTCTTCACTATTCTTCACACAACCGACTCTATATTCAACTTATGCTTTTGCAACCTTTGTTCAATGTCTCCAAAAGGACTAAAAGAAATGAGCTTTGCTTTTGCATCCGGCAAGTGCGACAGATGTAATTTTCATTGACAAAGATTAATCGTGCACTGATGCTTGTTATACTATAAAACTTAAAACAGTATTCATTAATGATCCCCGTGTTAGGCTGATTGGTGTCGCCGTAATTCAAAATCATGCATCAATTATTGTAATGCAATACAATGTGGATCTCTTAGAACCCATAACCTTTTATAATATGTGAGGATTAGTGCTTCTGCTACAGCGATCAATTTTTCCTGCCCTACTCTATCAAAACCGAAAACGCATAAGCATCTATGAGCAATCTTTACACCAAAATCTCATGATGATGAATGCTTCTGCCGATTACCGCTTGAGCTTATTATGCCTAACAATTTTTCACCCCAGCATGCCCAGTTTCATACTCAGTTAATTGTTGGGTGTATTAATGGCACACTCCCTTTTGCTCCTTGTCCGATCACACCCAGCCAAAGTTAAAACCACCAACAGTGAGCCCAGCTTGTGCAACACTACATTGGTCAGGATCAGTTGTCGTTAAATGCAAACATTGCTCAATTTTTTAAGGTATAATATATATTGCATCTGCCCAGCCTCCGGTGAGGTGGATGCACAACTTCAACTGAATAAAATTGAGTTTTGGAATGACGTTGCTCAAGGAAAAGCTTGCTACCTCATCTAAGGGTCACTTCCAGATCTGTGGCCACAAGATTTGCAAATTTGGTTGAGCACAACGGTTGGGTTATTGCTTGTTACTGCTCAAATCTAGGCAGTGATCTCACTACCCATGCTCTCAAAGGTTTATTTTGATTTAGCGCACAGTATAACATTTCCTCTGCTGCTCTTCTAACTTTGACCTCTAGTTCTTGAACTAGCGTTCCTTTGAAACCGTAGCCAACTGCGTCGACCTTGAGCGTCTGCCACCACTACATTTCAGCGAGATCATCGATACATTGCGTTTGAATCAAGAACCGCCGCGGATAGTAGTAACGTTATTTCTGATTGAATCTAGTGGTTACTTCATCATTCTCTTGTTATTGTCATCATGGTTCCATTCTTGGTGCTTAAGCTTACAAGCTTGAGGGAATAGGGGATGCGCAGTGACCTAAGGCACGCCACAGGTGGGTAATCTAGATGCCCTCAACTTCCGCAGAACCAAACATATCTACAACACCGCTCGCGAACGCTTTTGCAAGATCACAAGTTGTACGGTCTAAGATATTAAATGTAGTCAATGAATTTCTAGTACATGTTCAATTTACTCTCTAGATTATATTAAAATATTCAAAATAGTCCATGAACTCGTAATAATGGATGTGTAATATCGAATATTTTCACATAGTTCAAGGGCTAAATTGATAATGTAATATATATTATTATCTCTAATTTTTACTATGTGGGGTCATCATCATTTGATTGTACTACTGTTCATGTAGCCTCTCACCCTTAAAGTATATTTTCGTGCAAATAAAAAGTAGGATCGAAGTCTTTTCGACTACTAGTGTGTAATTATTAATTTATGCAAGTCGTATCCCATTCGAATTGAAAGATTATAAGTCTACGAATCCGATTGTATTAACATAATATATGATTACATATTAATTTATTCAACATGGTCTCTAAATTTCAACTCAATATGCAAAATCGTATAGTGTGGTCTCTCAATTATTAAGGTGTCCACACAAGATATTTTCAAAATGGAGTAAATAAAATAGAAAAGAAAAAAAAAGGTGAGGGGAGTTGGTGTAGGTGTACTTAGAAGGCTTACGTCGAATCTAGGGTGGGTGGGGAATTGCCTTACCCTAGAAACCACTCCCATTCAAACTGGTCCCATTGTTTGGTACTTAAAATCTAAAATCTATTCTATATTCTCTTGAAATCAATGGAAAATCTAAACTTGTCGGTTCCACAAATTCCACGGAACCGTATATTGCTCTGTATTTTTTTTACAACTCTTTCTTTAGATAAAAGTTATCATAATACATTGGAACATCCAACACAACATGGACCACATGTTTAAAAAACATATAGTTTTCTTTAATAGTAAGATAATTCTAGACGTTAATGACATCTAAAGTAAATGAAAAAAAAACAAAGAAATGTATAAGCTTCCAATCTAATGAGAAGATGATCTAAAGCATCTTGTCCCTACGCATAGCCAAGCTTTCACGCACACACCCCCGGAGGAGCGGTTGGACAAAATTTGTTTTTTCATTTTTATTTTCATATGGGGTTGGAGATTGCCGACGAGTTGGAGCTCACCCATCTAAATGAAATATAAAGAAAAAGAGAGTGATGACAAGTTGAGTACACACTTGATTGCCTAAGAAATATTATGCAGGGTACTCAGTACAGTTTTATAAATGCAAGCGTCATGGGAATGCCACCCGAAACTCAAAAACCTGCCCCGTACTCACCTTCTTATAAAATTTCAGAATTTAGAATCTACCCTACGAGTTATAACATCCACTTTGAAACCTACTTGACCATGTTGGTTTTACATTGGCTAAGGTGTCAACTTCTTGGGGGATACATCGAAAGCGTAAATTTGTCCCCTAACTATAGACTATTATCCTACATTATTTGCTTATACTTATAGTAATCTCCAATCATAAATGTAAATCATGTAAATGTTTAATTATATACTACTTCAAGGTGCAACCAAGTAAGTTTATTCGATAGAAAGTGCTACTTCAGATTCCTGTTTTATTTCGATTTCTTCATTTCGGCAAATCAAGTGAGATACAGATCGAATTTGAGGTGTTTACGACTGTTTATTGGTCCGATTAAGCTTTCGCTGGTGCTCTGATACATTTCTTGAACAATTGCCGTAATCGTGATGTTGCATCAGGAGCTTGATGGTATTACTGATGGCCCATGGTGGAGAAGATTGATTCAACAAATCAAAGAGGTGGTGGACTTGATTGTAGATGTATAATTAAGGATGCCGCTTCACAAATTACCAAAATTAGGGGAGTAAATGTCGACTTGTAGTCCACTATCTTGTACTCAATCTTTAGTTTTAGTGCTATACTTTTCAATTGAATTGCCCAAGCTAGTAAAATGGGTGGGTCGGATTAAAATGGTCCAACCTAAATTAATTCATTTAATCTTTATTGACTAAATTTTTTACAATATAATTTTAGCGAGCCCTAGCTGGCTCGACCTCACCCAATTCATATCCAACCCCATTTGCATTCGCACTCCAATTCTTAACAAATTTTTGTAAAATATAGAAAATAGCATACCCAATAAAATAAAATAAAAAACAAATAAAAATGAAAAAAGTAGCAAATAAGAAAATAAAAATTCTCCATGGTAATATATTAATAAAATTTTGATCTCAAAGAATCGTGCCAGTAATCAAAATTTATTTTTTCAATAAAAAATGAAATGCCTAATTTATTTCATCAACAGCTACAAATCATAATAAATAATAACTCAATATCAACGCATATATTTTATCTTCAATATTTCCTGAGACTCTGTACTTTGGTCTTGCTTTAAGTTTTTTTTGACTCATTCTTACACGACCTTCATTGTTTGGACAACAAACATGAAAAACAGATATTACAAGTATGAGTCAAAGAATGGGATCATTACGTATCTGGATACTTCTATTATCGCCCAAAAAACTTGATAAATTTTTCTTGCTCAGGGTATGTGAAATTGGGCACTTTTATGGTGCATCCACATAAAGGTCTTGTAAATTTATATAAAATACTTCATAACATGTCGCAACGTAGTTTTTAGAATATTGCGACATTATAGTTAAACTTTTCGCCAATTCCTTGTTGCCAACCCTCAAGAACCATTAATTCTGCCAAATGGTATGCTATAATGTCTCAATTAGTTAAACATAATGTCTCATTTGGCTTGATAGGATGGGAGACCACATGCAAGGAAACATAATCTAGTGACACGGGACACTCCCAAAAGCATGAGAGGAAAATTCCAAATGGTGTTGGACTCGCAGGAACATGTTGATTGTCAATTTTGTAAATGAAAAATTGTCCGATATGTCCACTGGAGCCGTGACAAGATCTGCTAGCATGACAGGACGTCTCTAGAGATCCTCCAATCATCTCTAGCGTTATTCTTAGCGAATGAGACAATGCAGATTCTTCATTTTGAGGCTGGTCGTAGGATAAGGGTCTCGATTAGTTCGATTCGTGCCAACAACCAGGTTTTAACATATATAAAAAAATTGCCAGTAAGATGGAACAGCTTTAATGGAATTTCCTAAGCTGTGTCAACTAATTGCTTTACATCAACGAGAGAGAAACTATTAAACTAACTTTTGGCTGGTAAGTTGTTCCATCAGAAGATTACAAATCTATTATGCCCTGTTATTAATGAGCCCTGCCGGCATGTTGGTATGGTGGTGCTGAACTTCTAAAGGTTGCATGTTGACCTCTATTTTCACTTTGGGAGAGGTGGGAAGCCGGATTTGAGAATTGCGGAAGGGCAGAGTTGGGTGTTTTAATTTTATCTGAGGAATGATGTCACATTTTATTCCTTTATCTTTGTTCAAAAATTAAACTTGCCGTCTATATTTATTTATGGAAAAAAAGCCTCTTTCAATCTTTTAGAATACGTCCTATTATAGTTTTTCTCTTGCTTGTTGATACTTGCTGACATTGAATAGCAAGGTGCTGGCACAGACGCTGCGACATATGTCGTGTCACAATTCGTCAAAGATGTTATATGATGCCAAATAGGTGCCATATCAAACAATATATATGAAAAAAATACTTACAATATAGGGGCAGGCACAACTTCTAGCCTCCGGCAACCATGGATGTTCAAGCTTAGGTTTATGCGGACTTCATAGCAACTCGAGCCATGGCCACTTACTCTGAGTTCGCCACAGCCTTGGGCGCAAGATTATTTGAGTCATGAATCTTCCAGTGGTCATGCCAGATCTTTTTAAGCCACGAAACTTGAGATCGTTATAACGCTTGAGTTACGAGCTAGCGGCGTTTATGGCCACTTGAGCTTCGGGTCATGAAGTTCGAGACTATTGCTGCTTCACTTGAGCACTTGATCATGGTCGCTCAATTGGTGATTGCGTAAATAGGCACAATATCTTAAGTTTTGTATAATTGTGGGTATTTTGTTGGTTCTCTTCACATTAATCATTTTCCTTATCTTGTTTGTTATCATGTAATAAATTTCACCGTCATCCCAATAAGGGCTATCTTCCTTCCAAATTTCCCAAAAAAGGGGGGGCTAAAAAATTTGACCGGTTTAATTTCTTTGGGTAATTGAAAGGCAGGGAAGGTGCCCTTAGACAATCGTTTCACCTATTCAAAAGGGAAGTTAAGTATGCTTAGCTTATATCCGTGAAATGTGTAATTTTATCTAATGCATGTTGTCACATTTAGACATGATATTATCGTAAACTTAGTCTTCATTCAAGTTATGTCCATTGATGAAGAGGGTTAAACATGTCTTGAATTTGAATTTATATGAAAAAACCAAGAAAATCACTTTCCTATTCATTGTGGGCGTCAAGAAAGTCAAAAAGGAAAGGGAAAGAGGGAAGGTCTTCCTTTGATTCATGTTTCCTCTTTGCCGTGAAAAGGAAAAGTATGGGTCCCGGTCAAAACTAGGTTTTTTTTTACTCATTCAATGGGCACAAATAAAAGTTGCATTTTTCTTTCTTCATCGAGAAGAGTCGCACGCAAATGAGAGACAACATTACGAAGAAAAGAAAGGACGGACGTTGCTCCAAAAGCAAAAACTTCTCGTGCAACACGAGAAGCGGATTATTTGTAAGAACTTAGGTTTGAATACACGGTGATTTTGTGCTTCTTTTTGTTTATTTGTGAAAATTTGAGTTTAAATTTAATTTAGGTGTAAGAAATACTTGAACATGTGAACGATTGTAAACTTTAATATTTTGATTATAGTGGATTATTTATTACCGACTGTTTCCGAGGATGTATGTGCCGATAATCGGACCGAACCACGTAAACCTCTAGCGTTCTTATTATTCATTATTTATTTCTCTAATATTTTTGTATTGATTTAATTTGCAAGATTGTCATTTTTCCGCGTTAAAGTTACAACAAAAAGTTTTTGGGAAAATCTACAGATTTGCATCAACTTTTGTGAACTTACAATAACGATGACCAGAACAAAAGCTTACCAATTTCGTTGACACTTTCTAACTCTTGTTTGGACTGGTCTTTCAATTGAGAGAGTTGGTATTTTCAGTGCTGGAGGTCTTGAGATTTTTTTAAAGGTTTTTTTTGCTCACTACGTAAAGTTACATGTCAAATGAGATGTTTAATTCAACCTTTGGTGGTCTTACACTTTTCTATGCATGAAACTCAGGGACATGACGCATGTAATGACCTAAAAGAAAAACAATTTATTATTTGGTTAATTAATCTATTATTAATTCATTTTAGTACAGAGGGTTTGAGAGATTGAACTCTATAATTAGGGTGACAATCACGAGTAGTTGAAAGCACAGTAGTGAAGCCAACTTAGGACAAAGATGAAGATTGAAATAAAGAGCAAGAAGTTGATCAAACCCTCAGCTCCAACAGTTGACCACCTTCGCAAGCTGAAGATTTCTCTCATTGATCAGCTTCAGCCTCCAATTTATGTCGGCGTCATTCTCTTCTACTCATCCAAGAAAGATGTACGCAATCCTTTACTCTTACCTATCAGCCAAAGATTTCGGCTACTAGAGAAAGCACTCGAGGAGACCGCAACCCTGTTTTACCCTCTTGCGGGCCGATACGTCGAAGAGAAGTGCTTGGTCGAATGTGAAGACCAAGGTCTGGAGTTCTTGGAAGCCAAAGCGGATGGCACTCTTGATCAATTTCTCCATGGAGAAACTGACTCCGATGATGTCCTCAATCACTTAGCAACTCAACCTCATCCGGTGGACCAGATTGAACCGCCTCTAGTGGTTGTCCAGATGAGCACGTTCGCTTGTGGCGGAATCGCGGTCGGCCTTCGCGTCGCGCACAGGATTGCGGACATGCACACAGTGTCGTCCTTCCTGAGCACGTGGGCGATGGCATGTCGCGGAAGCATTCACAAGGTGATCCGCCCGTGCTTCGATTTATCTTCTACTTTTCCGCCAAGAGACTTGCCTATGGTCGAGCCTCCCGTCAGGGTAATGCCAGGTGCGAAATACGTCATGAAAAGATTTGTGTTGGACAGCCAATCCATCTCGAAACTCAAAGCCGTGGCGAAGAGGGAAGGTTTCGATTCGAAAAGGGAACCCTCACGTGTGGAACTGGTCACAGCGCTCGTGTCGATTGCTCTCTTGGATATTGCCAACCTCAGAAATGCGCAATCCAAGCCATTCCTTATAGCGCACATGGTGAACTTGCGTGGAAGGACAGATCTCCTGCCGCACGAGAATATCGGCGGCAATCTCTACACGGTGGTGCACTGGAAGTCTGCGGCTGAGGTGGAAAAGCCCGGGTTACATGACTTGGTGTGTTTGATGCGAGATGCGATAACGACCTCGCTTGCTAAGTTAGCAAATGCGATAAACGAGGAGGATTTGGGCGAGATGGTGATGAAATCGGTGGGAGAGTTTCACGAGGAACTGCAGAAAGGCGACAACGATGTGCTCCCGTTTTCCAGCTGGTGTCGATTTCCGCTGCATTAGATTGATTTGGGTTGGGGTGAGCCTGAGTTCGTGAGTAGCTTGTGCTCTCCGTTTGACTCGGTCACGTTGATGGATCACAAGAAAGATGACGGCGACGATGGAGTTATGGCGCTGGTGAGCTTGACTGAAGACAACATGGATATTTTCTGTAAACAACCTTACATTTTAGAATATGCTTCCCATAAGTAGAAAGCTTCAATACTAATTGATTGGATATTTCGCCAAGACAGCGAAATGTAAGATCCCATCATACAGTTTTCCACATGTGATCAGCGGAATCTATGATATATATATGCACGAAGCAAATTCAAATGCAATCTGAAGGGTAGATGGTCGAACTTCTCTTTGATTGATCTAAATTCTTAGTATGATAGAAGTATGTTGATTGGCGCAAATTACTTGCACATGACCATACACGTCATACTTTTGGACTAAGCCATGTCGGTATCAATTTGTTGAGCGATTTGATCGGAAAATTTCTACAAATATTCAAGTATTTGCTTGCAAATATTTATATATGGAGGTTCACATCGAAAAATCCAGTACTGGATATAAGTCTGTCTCGGTAATTGATCTTGAAATGCTGAACAAAACGAGGGGAGTCCAAGATGACTTCCTGCCGGCTTGGTATGAGCGCTCCCATAAGTTTACTCGAAAAGGAGCAAGTAAAGCATGAGCGTTCTCCACGATCGGTAAGTACTTTGTAGGTTGATTTTAAGTAATCTACCTGCTTAATTTGCATTTTAATATTCTGCAGTCAGTGAACAATCGCCAACTTAGTTCGAAGATGGTTCAATGAAAATCTCGAGCAAGAGGTACTTAGAAGCATGTTATTTAGAGAAAAAATGGATCTGTGCTGTCGGATCCGAACAGTCTCGTGTAGGTAGTTAGGGTTGGCAATTGGTGTGCGTTTCATAGTCTGACTGAATCATGTACGTAGTTAGGGTTGGCAATTGGTGTGCATGTCATAGTCTGACCGAATCATGTAGGTAGCTAGGGTTCGAACGCGACCACTAACTAGACAATTAAAATCTTTGCATATTCTTGAGGCCCAAAGTAAATGGGTTGCCTAACAGGGCATAGCACGGCATGATAGTCTAATGCATTTAATATATGACATTTTATGTAAATGTGTAAATTGTTCAAACATATTGTAACATGCTTAAAAATGTATCTTAATGCGTTTTGTTGATGTGAGTACCCGTCGACCTGTTTGACTAATTGTGTCTAAGCATGTTATAATTGGTTTAAAGAGTGGACCTATGAATAACACATTTATTACTCTTGATACCTTTCTTTGCAAAGGTCTGATCTACCAACTACTATATGAAATCACCAACCCAAAACATCGAAAGGGAATCTTCATGGCGCAAAAGGAATCTTTTCATCCAATTTCTGGTTTTGTTGGTTTCACATGATTTTCCAGTATCATCTTGTATAAAGGATAATACAAAAATAATTAGTAATTCAATGTGAAAAAAGTGGTGAGTCTTTAAATGCTGGTCTCATATAAGAATTGATAATCCGAAATGCTAGCATATTTTGTAAGTAAAAGATAGTAAGTTCATAAAAAAATTGCTAATTTGAAAGTTATAAAAATGTTCAGAATTTTATAAAAGTGTTGGTGAGTCACCAAAAATTTATATGAAAGAAAAAGTCATGAAACTCAAGTTTTGATCCTTGACACTCAAGCCTGGGTCGACAAAGATTGTGCACAGGTCATTGGCGCTCAGGCTCTATTTTTTAATTAATGAAAGATTTGTTCTTATGAAGTATTTTAGAAAAAATTCAAAAATTTTTTAACTAATTTATTTTTTCTTTCCTTTTATTTTTCTTTCTTTTTGCTTCTTCCTTTGATCTGTCACTAACCACGACAATTGGCCATGGGTGACCTGGAGCCTCAATAGATCTGGCAAAGTTGAGCTCACCCGAGTCGAGTGAGCTCAAGCCTTGTCAGAATTTGCTGAGCTAGGCAAGGCTTTATGGCAAGGCTCGAGCCTTGCTCGAGGTCACTGAAGCTCAATGAGGCTCTAGCGACCTTGGGCAAGCTCACCTTTGACCGGTCGCCGGCCATAAAAGAAAAAGAAAGAAAAATTTTGAAAAATTTAAAATACTAATTTTTTTTATAATCTTTCCTGAGGCACTAAACGATGGGAAACTCTTTCTAGCTTTTTTTCAAGATTCAGTCTAAACAGTGAAAAATAAATTTATTTTCTAAGAAATTGTTTTTTTGAAAAATATTTTCAAGAAATAATACATTTTTTGTGAAACAAACACACCTTTATAAATTTTCATCCCACCACTTAAAAGGAGAAGTAATCCCAGCGAAAGAGTGCACAAGATAACATTTGGTCATACTTTGAAGGGATGAACATGAAAAAGATATTTAGTGGATTTGGGATAAAGAAATGAAAAGGGAAAAGAAGAATTGACGAATTTCTTTCCACAAATAAGGGCTCACAGTAAAAATAAAAAGATAATAGCTCACCTTTTAAATAAAAGTTATTAAGTCATACGTTATCCTAAAAGTTAGTCTTTTATTTCTATAAAATGAAAAAGAAACAATATCCTCACGTAATTTAAATACCAGGATAACCTATCATTGATTCTATTTCATGTCATTACATATAAGATGCATTCAATTTACTGGCATACTTATCACTTAGATTTCATATTATTTCATTGCATGTTAGGTTAGAATCCGTATAGTCATAGTGTTGAATTCAATTCATACTTATTTTCAAACAAGAAAAACATAGAAAGAATCAATAGACGTTGCATTTGGAAATCATGTTTAGAGCATGCATGCATTGTTTGGTATTTAGTTAACATTCTGCAGAATACTTGTTGTGTTGGACATAATGGAGCCTTTGGCTTGCTTAGTGCATTGAGGTTTTACCCTTTTCTACAATTTATTTATTGCTTTGATTTATTGAATGTTAAATTCTTTTTAGCACACACAAATGTCCGCCTATCATAGTTAGTGGTTTAAAAGTAAAATTGATAAGGACTCAGGTGCCAAAATGGCATTAAATATATCTAGCGTAATTAAGTTCCCGTATCCGTAAAATCTCTAGTTTCTAAAAGTCAAATATTCTCTTGCATTTTACTTGGATCCTAAATAATCCATACTAGATTAATGTCAACTCCTAAGTGAATTAAAATCGAATGTTTAATCAATTAAATTAAATCCCCAATTGGTATGGGCTTGTGATGGTTCAAGCTAAGTATTTGCTTAAGAGCCCATTAGTTTTGCCTTGGTGGTTCATTTTTGAGAATGTCACGACAACAACTAGAGAAAAATTAGTAAGCGACTATGATTAAGTTATGTAGTTTCTATAAACGGAAGAAAGTTCGCAAATGAGAAAAATTAAATGAACGTCGACAATGAAATCAAATAAGCATTGATGACATAATGTTGTGAGGTGATTTAATGGGCGAACTTAAGGCTTCTAAACAAGAAGTTTGTAATTCACTAGAAAAGTTGGTAAAAATCTAAAAACAATTATGCATTGGTAAAAGAATTAACGGGGGAGTCAGGATCACAAAATAGTTGGTAATTTAATTTGACAGAACTGTTAATTTAGGTTGATAGTCTCATATAATAGTTACAAATTTGAAATATTAGGAAGCCGTGTCTATGAAAGTAAGTACAAAATTGCCAATTTCTAAAGTATCTAAAGGAGTTGGTACTCATATAAATATGTAGCAAAGTCTCTAAAACTCCCAAAAAGGTCGACGGTCATCTTTTTACCAATAGATTTCTGACATTTACCCGTACTTGTTGGAAATTTAGCAAAACATGATTATTTAGTACGGAGCCATAAAATTATGCATCGTTCATTAATGTTGCACGCTACAAGTAATATTTAAATATATAAGTGGGATATTCCAAATTTGTTACGGTAATTTATATGTCCATAATATTATATATACGTAGCACTATTGGCGGATTTAAATATTGTTTAAGGAATCTATAAAACAAGTGATACTCGTACATAGGACAGATCTTAATTAGTATATGCCATCTGAAATATTTCTCGTTCGACCAAATTAGTTTCATATTGGAGTACTTCTAGACATGTCGTGAGAAGCAATCCAAGCATGAAGGTGGAAGAACAGAGGAAGAAGGCGGTGAAGCCATCTGCACGGAACCCGCATCACCGGCATCGTCTTTTACTACACAGATAATGCTGAAAATTTAGGAGTCGATATTCTTCAAAGGCTTCACCCGATGGAGGAGTCTCTTTCGGAAACGCTAACAATCTTTTATCCTATGGCAGGGAGACATATCGAAGATGACAGTTGCTCTATCGACCGTAACGACCATGGAGTCAAGTTCGTGCATGCCAAAATGGATGCCCGGACTGATCGGATTTTCCATGGCGATCCTGATTGGGATTTGCTTGATCGTTTGTCGAAATTCCCAACCGATGTAGTGGGCAATCCCTTGGCTATGATTCAAGTGAACGTGTTTGAGAACGGCGAATTAGTCAATGGGCTGCGTACTTCGCGTAACTTCGGCGATATGTACACCATGGCCATGCTCATGAATTCGTGGGCCACCCTCTGCCAGGGCAACGTGCACAAGATAGTTTGTCCAAGTTTCGAGAAGCTGGCCTGAACCTCGTCTTAGAAATGAGAAGTTCGCTATGAATACGTTCAGGTTCGATGGTAAGGCTATATCCAAACTGAAAGCCCAAGCTACGGTTGATGCGCCGGATTCAATGGCTAATAGTTTGTAGCCTTCAAGGGTATATACCACTAGCTTAAACGCGATTTTACATGAATGTGCTCACTAGTTATATATACAAGAACTTGTTGAGTTTCTTGATGAATCTTATGTTCTTTTGGAAGAGTATTCGTACATTATGTTTAGCGACATAATGTCCAGATGTGACAATTGCAACGAGAATTGGAAGCCTTAAGCCTGGAGACTCCTTATCATTCTCGCCCTAAAGGAAGTAAATATTCCTGCATTGCTCAATGATACACATACAAAAGGGGACGAAATCGAATTATAATTTGAAAAAGAAAGCGGAAAAAGAAAGGAGTATGACAGAGAAATCGACGAGGATCTTAAATGCATCAAAAGTTGTCTCCAAAAGGACAGAATTGCTTTAGATCCATCTTACAAATAGATGGTTGTGAGAATCTTGCCCTCAGATCTATAGCAACGGGGGATGAAGTCTCTTGTCGAGCATAACTCAATTTTTATCGAATAATGCGAGAGGTGCCCATTCTACTTCCTCTTTTGCCTAGAGAACTTAATGGGTAAGAAAAGATGATTAATATATTAAATATGTTAGTGAAAATAGCTGAGACAAGTTGACACAGCGTAGTTCCAACAAGAAGTTGCAGAGTAAGTTGATTACAAATTGGCAAGAATGGGAGAGCAAATAGAATAAGGATAACAATCTTTCTAAGATGCATGGATAAATCAAGGGGTGTTTATAGTAGAAGAGCAAAGCATTCTATATAATGTCTTCAAAAATATTGTTGATGACATCATAAATAGACTCTCATCTAGAAATAGCAATAGAATGATCGAATTCCAAAATCTAGAAAACATCACCATTGTATTATTTTAGATTCCAATTGTTTTATTTTGATTTCTTCATTTCAGCCGAAAAAGTGAGATGCGGATCAAATTTGAGGACTTGATTGTGGAAAGATAATGAAGGATCCAACTGCATAAAAAAAAAAATTAGAGAAGTAAAACTTGGACTTGCAGGCCAATATCTAGTATTCAATCTCTAAGTAAGAGCCTCAACCAAATCCAAATATTCTTCAGCTCCAAATAACTCAATAAGAAGTGTTACTAAAGATGTTTGACTATTCAATTTTTTCTAGAAAAATGGTACAAACAGTTCTAAATTTATTACATATTTACCAATTCAGTCCTAAATCTTTAAATTTTTTCGATTTAATTATTGGCAATTAAGCAATTTCAGTAAAATTATCTCGGAGATATAAACATTTTCTCTATATGGGACAGACCAGGCTTCTTCTTTTTAGGCCGGCCGAATGATGGATCCTGCACCTCAGTTTGACACGTGCCAAAAAGTAGGCCTGAAGAAACAATGAAGAACACTAGTTTTAATAAGCTTTGTCAGCTAGAAAGAAACTATTCCGCTACCACTAATCATTGGGTCGGTGTTTGCCCATCAGAAGATTTCAGATCTAGGTACGTGTACTTTAGAAAACGTTAAACATACTTAAGAAATCAACAATAATGACATGGTAAATAATATGACTAGTATATTTCAATGGTGTTGATCTCAACAGCTTCCAAGCCGAACGACAGGTTCTTCCTATTTTATCTTATAGTTCTCCCCCATTTAATATTAGAAAAAAAAAGGAAGAAGGGAAGAAGAATCTCATTCACTAGAATATCATCTTCCAAAATTGAAATATATATTACCCCAATTGACTTTCAAAGCTTTACAGTGACAATTGGTCTAGATTAGGAAATATTACAAAGAAATAGTTTTAAATCTATTATATTTGTGTCAATTTAGTTCTAAAATTTTTAATTGTACTAATTGAGTTTTACAAATTTTCACATTTTGTCAATTGAATTTATCAGGCTAATTTTGACTAGAATTGCTAATGTGCACATCAATCATACTTCATGGGCCTATTGGCACTGATGTAGAAAATTTTTAAGATGTGTTTTTTAATAAAAAATAGAACGTCTTAATAATAATTTTTTTTTTGAGTCTTGCCTAACGAGGGTAAGTCTTTCCTAAGGCTAGCAAGGCTCCACCTTACTAGATTCCGACAAGCTTGAGGCTTGTCAGCCTTGGATGAGGATCCACCTCCCCAAGTAAGGCTCGAGCTTACCAAGTGAATTTTTTTGGGGTGTGCTTCATATCTTCATAAATAGAAAGGCATGGGGGTCGTCCTCACCCAAGATAGGTGCCTCACCCGCACAAGGCCATCCCTCGCTTGTCGCTAGTAAGGGTAGCCCTAGGAATTGTTGCTAGCTAGTCATCGTTCAAGATTGGCCACCTATAGAAAGGAAAGAGAAAAAGAAATAATTTGTAAAGATAAAAAAATTAAGAACATTCTTAAAAAAATTTGCACATCAGTGCTGGTGCATCATATAGGACGGCCGACATTGATTAAATACTATGATGTCAGTTTTTTGGATACAAATTGGTTGGAATGACTATATTGGTAAATTGTCAAAAGGATTAGGATTGAATTAGCATAATTGAAAGGTTTAGAATTAAATTAATACACTTAAAAGGCTTAGGATTGAATTGATATAAATAAAATATGTTAATTTTTTTTAGTAATTTTCTTGTCTAAGTAATTCAGGTATTGGATATCATCTCTCTCTCTCTACTATCAAGCGTGCATTTAATTCAATTTTAAATGAGAATAGCTATTTATCTACATTTTTTTATAAAAAAAATTAAGTTCATAATGATTCCAAGGTGGTTGATCATATGCATACATTACACCTATTAGTTCAATCGACAAATGCGCCCACAGATGGGGTTTCATATAGTCGGAAGTCATACTTCAACCCAGGGTTTTCAGTATATTGTTCGATGATATAAAAATGACCATTGGAGTCGCAACAACTTCATTGGCCTGCAAGGTCGTCTCCAAATCCTTGAAGCATCTCCAATGTTATATTCTGTGAATTAGACAAACCAGGTTTCTTCTTTATAAGGCCGGCCAAAAGAAGGATTTAGCGCCTCAGTTGAATAAGTGCCAACCACCAGCTTTAAAGAAAAAGAAGGTGTCAATGATTATCCATCTTGCCGGCCGGCTGAACTTCGTGCAAGTGGCTGATTTAAACTAATAATGAAGAAGTCTTAGCTTTGTCAACTCATTGCTTGACATCTATTAAGGAGAAACTCTTTTACTGCCGCTAATTATTGGGTCGGTTGCGCTATTCGAAGTTGACTAAGTAAATAATATGGCCAGGACACAGATTCGCATATGAAGTTAGACATATTGCTTTATTTTTCCAAAGCATGCCGTCTCATCCAGACATAATATTATTTTAGACTTAGTCCCCGTTGTAATTATGTCCCGTGATCAAGAGTCCTAAGAGGATCTACATTTATACATTAGCTTCTGTATAACTTAATTAGCATTGATAAGAACAAATGCTTCTCGACTCCCTTGTTGTGGTCTAGTTTGAGACTTTGTAACACTTCTCTGGAATGGTCTTTTGATTGAGAGAATTGTTATTCAGATTTTTCCTTGTTAAGGTTTTTGCTTAATACTCAACTGCAAGTTAAACGAAGAACAATAATTTAACCTTCAAAGTCGGGACATGTGTCGTGTAATGACCTATAAGCAAAAAATTATTATCTTGTAAATCTGTCGATTATTAATTAAATCTAGTCTGGAGGTTTTGAGAGATCGAGTTCTATAAGTAGGGCGACAATTACGAGTAATCGAAAGAGCAAAAGAGTGAAGCCAACTTAGGAAGAAAAATGAAGGTTGAAATAAAGAGCAAGAAGTTGGTCAAACCCTCAGCTCCAACAGTTGACCACCTTCGCAAGCTGAAGATTTCTCTTCTTGATGAGTTTCAGCTTCCAATTTATGTTGGCGTCGTTTTCTTCTACTCATCCAAAAACGATGTACTCGACGCTTCATTCGTGCCTACTAGCGGAAGATTTCGGCTACTTGAGGAAGCGCTCTCTGAAACCCTAACCCTCTTTTACCCTCTCGCGGGCCGATACGTGGAAGAGCAGTGCTTGGTCCAATGTGAGGACCAAGGGGTGGAGTTCTTGGAAGCAAAAGCTGATGGCACTCTCGATCAATTTCTCCATGGAGAAACTGGCCCCGATGATGTCCTCAGTCATTTGGCAACTCAACCTCATCAGATGGACCAGATTGCGTCGCCTCTAGTGGTAGCCCAAATGACCACATTCACTTGCAGCGGCATGGCAGTTGGCCTGCGCATTTCGCACAGAATTGCCGACATGCACACAATATCATCCTTCCTGAACACATGGGCGATGGCATGTCGCGGAAGCATTCACAAGGTGATCCACCCATGCTTCGATTTATCCTCGATTTTACCGCCAAGAGGCTTGCCCAAGCTCGGGCCTCCCATTAGTCTGATGCCAGGTGCGAAATACGGCATGAAAAGGTTCGTTTTCGACAGCCAATCCATCTCTAAACTCAAAGCCATTGCCGGAAGCGGAGGGTTCAACTCCACGAGGGAACCCTCTCGCGTGGAACTTGTTACAGCGCTGATTTCCATTGCTCTCTTGAAAATTTCGAAGCTGAAAAATGGGCAATCCAAGCCATTCCTCATTACGCACGCAGTGAACTTACGCAGAAGGACAGATCTCCTATCGCACGACAATTTGTGCGGCAATGTCTTCGCAGTGGTGAGCTGGAAGTCCACAGCCGACATGACCGAGCTTGGGCTACATGGTTTGGTGCGTTTGATGCGAGACGCGATAACATCCTGGCTTGCTAAATTAACGAACGCGAGAGACGGGGAGGATCTCAATGACATGGTGATGGACTTGGTGGGAGAGTTACAAGAGGAACTGCAAAAAGGCGACAGCTCCGTGCTCATTTTCACCAGCTGGTGTCGGTTTCCGCTGCACCGAGTTGATTTTGGTTGGGGCGAGCCTGAGTTTGTGAGTAGCTTATGCACTCCTTTTGACTCGGTCATATTGATGGATCGCAAGGAAGTTGATGATGGTGGAGTTGAGGCATGGGTGAGCTTGACTGATGACGCCATGGATCTCTTCCGTCAACAACATGACATTTTAGAATATGCTTCCCCCAGGTAGACATATTCAATAAGAACTGTTTGAATGTTTAGCGAAGGCAGTGAAATGCACGATCCTGTCATACAGCTGCATGCGATCAATGGAGTCTAAGTACTATGTACGCACAATGTAAATCCACATGTAAGGTGAAGGGTGAACGAATGAACTTTTATCTGATTGATTAAGTTATTTAGTGTCATACAATCATTTTGATTGGTGAGGCATATTAGAGAAAATGAAAATATTCCAAGAAATCTCACTTGATAAAAAGTTAAGTAAATCTGGGTCTACCCAATTTATGTAAATGTGTTGTAATAACATAGCGCCACTAGGATGAATAGCTACTGATGTTTGCTCGACTGTATCTCTAATTTTTTTTCTTGCAGTTTGATTTGAGAGGAACTTGTCCATCATCATGTCAATTTTTCGCACATCAGACTTTGGTCCTACGTTAACCCAGTACGTATCGAAAGTGATCCAGGTCCAACATGAACAAGATAGTTTGTCCAAGTTTCGAGAAGCTGGCCCGAACCTCGTCTTAGAAATGAGAAGTTTGCTATGAATACATTCAGGTTCGACAGTAAGGCTGTATCCAATCTGAAAGCCCAAGCCACGGTTGATGCGCCTGATTCAATGGCTAATAGTTTGTAGCCTTCAAGGGTATATACCGCTAGCTTAAATGCAAATTTACATGAATGTCCTCACTAGTTATATATACATGAATATGTTGAGTTTCTTGATGAATCTCATGTTCTTTTGGGAGAGTACTCGTACATTATGTTTAGCGACATAATGTCCAGATGTGACAATTGCAGCGAGAATTGGAAGCCTTAAGCCTGGAGACTCTATATTATCCTCGCCCTAAAGGAAGTAAATATTCCTGCATTGTTCACTAATACACATGTAGAAGGGGACGAAATCGAATTATATATTTGAAAAAGAAAGTGGAAAAAGAAAGGAGTATGACAGAGAAATCGACGAGGATCTTCAATGCATCAAAAGTTGTCTTTAAAAGGACATAATTGCTTTAGATCCATCTTACATAAAAATAGATGGTTGTGAGAATCTTGCCCTTAGATCTATAGCAACGGGGGATGGAGTCTCTTACCGAGCATAACTCAATTTTTATCGAGAAATGCGAGAGGTGCCAATTCTACTTCCTCTTTTGCCAAGAATACATAATGGGTAAGAAAATGATGATTGAAAGATTAAATATGTTACTGAAAATAGCTGAGACGAGTGGGCACAGCGTAGTTCCAACAAGAAGTTGTAGAGTAAGTTGATTACAAATTGGCAAGAATGGGAGAGCAAATAGAAAAAGGATAACAATCTTTCTATGATGCATGGATAAATGATGTTTATAGTAGATTAGCAAAGAATTCTATATGATGTCTTCCAGAATATTGTTGATGACATCATAAATAGACTCTCATCTAGAAATAGCAATAGAATGATCGAATTCCAAAATCTAGAAAACATCACCTTTGTTTTATTTCAGATTCCTTTCGTTTTATTTTGATTTCTTCATTTCAGCCGACGAAGTGAGATGCAGATCAAATTTGAGGACTTGATTGTGGAAAGATAATGAAGGATCCAACTGCATAAAGAACAAATAATTAGAGGAGTAAATCTTGGACTTGCAGGCCAATATCTTGTATTCAATCTCTAAGTAAGAGCCTTGAGCTAATTTTTTTTATATTTAAAGTTCAACCAAATCCAAATATTCTTCGGCTCCAAATAACTCTAAAGGAAGTGTTACTAAAGATGTTTGGTTATTCAATTTTTTCTAGGAAAATGGTACAAACAGTTCTATATCTATTACATGTTTACCAATTTAGTCCTAAATCATTAAATTTTACCGATTCAATTATAAACTTTTGAAAATATTGGCAATTCAGCAATTCCAGCAAATTTATCTCGTAAACATAAATATTTTCTGTATATGAAACTGACCTTGCTTCTCCTTTTAAGGCCGGTCGAATGCTGGATCCTGCACCTCAGTTTAACACGTGCCAAAAAGCAGGCCTGAAGAAATAATGAAGAACACTAGTTTTAATAAGCTTTGTCAGCTAGAGAGAAACGATTCCACAACCACTAATCATTGGGTCGGTGTTTGCCCATCGGAAGATTTCAGATCAAGGAATGTGTACTTTAGAAATCGTTAAGCATACTTAAGAAATCAACAATAATGACTTGGTAAATAATATGACTAGTATACATTCGACGGTGTTGATCTCAACAGCATCCAAGCCGAACGGCAGGTTCTTCGTATTTTATCTTATAGTTTTCCCCCATTTAATATTAGCAAAAGGGAATAAGGGAAGAAGAATCTCATCCACTAGAATATCATCTTCCAAAGTTGAAATATATATTACCCCAATTGACTTTCAAAGCTTATAGTGACAATTGGTCTAGATTAGGAAATATTACAAAGAAGTAGTTTTAAATCTATTATATTTGTGTCAATTTAGTTCTAAAATTTTTAATTGTGCTAATTGAGTTTTAAACATTTTCACGTTTTGTCAATTGAATTTATTGGCTAATTTTGATTGGAATTGCTAATGTGCACATCAATCATCCTTCATGAGCCTATTGGCACTGATGTAGATAATTTTAACGATGTTTTTTTTTTAAATAGAATTTTTTATTGGTAATTTGTTATTTTATTTTTTCTTTGAGTCTTGCCTAACGAGGTTAAGTCTTTCCCAAGGCTAGCAAGGCTCCACCTTACTAGATTCCGACAAGCTTGAGGCTTGTTAGCCTTGGATGAGGATCCACCTCCCTAAGTAAGGCTCGAGCTTGCCGAGTGAAATTTTTTTGGGTGTGCTTCATATCTTCATAAATAGAAAGGCATGGGGTCCTACTCACCAAAGATAGGTGACGGTCGCCTCCCCCGCACAAGGCCGTCCCTCGCTTGTGTCTAGTAAGGGTAGCCCTAGGAATTGTTGCTACACAGTCATTTTTCAAGATTGGCCACCTGTAGAAAGGAAAGAGAAAAAGAAATAATTCATAAAGATAAAAAATTAAGAACATTCTTTAAAAAATGTGCACATCAGTGCCGATGCATTATATAGGACGGCCGACACTAATTAAAAACCGCAATGTTAGTTTTTTTGGATAAAAATTGGTTGGAATAACTATGTTGGTAAATTGTCAAAAGGTTTAGGATTGAATTAGCATAATTGAAAGGCTTAGAAATGAATTAATACACTTAAAAGGCTTAGGATTGAATTGATATACATAAAATATGTTAATTTTTTTTTTTGATAATTTTCTTGTCCTGGTAATTCACGTATTGGATATAAGCTCTCTCTCTCTCTCTCTCTCTCTCTACTGTCAAGCGTGCATTTAATTCAATTTAAATGAGAATAGCCATTTATCTACATTTTTTTAATAAAAAATTAAATTCATAATGATTCCAAGGTAATTAATCATATGCATACATTGCACTTATTAGTTCAATCTACAAATGCACCCACATATGGGGTTTCATAAAGTCGGATGTCATACTTCAACCTAGGGTTTTCAGTATATTGTTCGATGATTTAATTTAAAACTATAGTATTTTGAAATTATTTAAAATCTTATCCTCCTATTAGATTAAATGAGGGGCAGTGTCACGTCCCGAACCTCGAGAACATACGCATCCCTTGGTGGTCGACTAAATTGCGACATTCCTAGGATGCATCGCAGACCCAATCGATTTTTTGCACATGCGGAAGCGAATTAAACAATACCCGTACAACTCTCAAACATGGGATAGGAAAGTAGGACAACAAAATTTATACAAAACATATCTTATAAATAATCCCGAGTTCAGATACACAGTAGACTAAACCAAAAAGGAAACTACTGAGCTATCTAGTCTTTGGGATCAACAGCCAAGGGCTTCGGGTCCAGCCAAAAAGGCGTTCTAAAAAATCCATCACTTGTGGGACCCCATAACGGTTCATATTGCACCTCCACCTAGGGACCTGAAAAATTATAACCACGACGGGTTGAGACAGTGTCTCAGCAAGTGTACCCCCTAAGCCCTAATTAGGAGAAAATTCACCTAGAGGCATCCTAACACACATCAAACAAATCCTTACCTTGCCTTAGCACCTCCCTGCACATAAGTACTACTCATACACATATATGCAAAGCAAACATTTCTACCAACTAGCACATTGCACATCAATTATCAAATACTCACAAACGTCCCGATTATAAGGCCAAATCGTTATGACATGTCCCATACCATGTCACACAATTTTGTCCCATAATAAGGTTCTACATATCAATGGTTCAATCAACAGTCAATAATCAAATTCGGGGCTGTAGCGATATCCCATTAAAAAAATCACATTATCGTGTAGCACTTAACCCTTGACCACACTTGTTAATGGTACAAGGTTCTAGAGGTGGCTCACATGATCTTTGGAACAAGGTTCTAGAGATGGCTCCCATGAAGTTTACGTTATCGTATAGCACTTAGTCCTTGGCCAGAAAGCAATGGTGCAAGGTTCTAGAGGTGACCTCCCACGAAGTTACGTTATCATGTGGCACTTAGCCCTTACCCAAAAAGCTATAGTATAAGGTTCTAGAGGTGGCCCCCACGAAATTTACGTTATCGTGTGGCACTTAGTCTCGTACTTGCTTGCCGTACATTTGGTTTCCTCCTTACAACACATCGTCACATAAGCACATAATCACGTATCGTCACGCATGAATTCTAAACATGCCACAAACCAATCATATCACCAAATATGCACTATTCAGCAAGCTCTATACCGAGAACAACCACAAAACCAAAACCGGCCTTAATTGGCAGAAATAGGGTCACCCGCGCGTCTCCAAATTTAAATCCAGAGACATAACCAAAAGACCTTGGAAACTTCTCTAAATTTAATATGTTATAAAGGACACTTAAAGGAACATTTTTCATGAAGACACCTTGACCTAAATCCTTCTGGATTGAGAGCAGTAAATCGACCAAATTCCTACAAAAACTGTGTCAGTTTTCAGAAATCACGTCTTCCAAAACCAGCTTGGTTTGAGATCCAAACCTTGTCCGTTTGATCTGAAATTGTAGTATGTTATACTACAAGATGTGCTAAACAACTTTTGTGAAGAAACTATTTCGAAATTCAGACCCTAAGAGTTGATAAAATTCATTGAACACCAACAGGTCACAAAATCCAGCCAAAACAGGGGTTCTGTTTTGCTTAAAACGAACCTAAAATAATATTCTTTTAAATCCATAAAATCTTGGGTAAAATATATGTTATAGCTGGATATGTATAAAACATACATCAAGAAGGAATTGATCCCAAAATCTCATCCAATTTCGATCCACAAAATTGGCAAACAGCAAGCATCCAGTAGACAGATTCAAGATAAATCCACTAAACTAAACTAAACCACTTTCACTTGAGTCAATCAACCTTAACACTAATTTAATCAATCTAAATCAACACAAATATAACCTCCAAGTGTAATCAACCCCTAAGAAAGGATTAGGAAGTTAACTCACCGGTTTTGCGAATCACTCGGTTCACGGCGACATCGGCGCAAAGGCGACCAGAATCCGAGCCTACGGCGACACCAAAAGAAGCTCGGAAGAGGCTGAGCTGAGGTGAAATTTGCACAGCAAAGAGGGAGGAGTGGGCAGCGAAAATGGAGAATAAAATGAATGAAGAAGAAGGAGGAGGAGGAAGATGCGTTGCTTCTGCTGGTAGGGGGACAAGAAGCCTCAAAAGTCCACCAAAAATATCTCAAGCACTTGAGAGTAAGCCCCAAAAGTCCAAGGGTCCTCCAATGGTTGATTTCTTCTCATTTCTTCACCAAATAAAGCCATTTTGGAGCCCAATTAAATCCCTTGATCAGCCCCTACGAATTTTCCCCATTTATTAACCCAATTACTCAATTTGGTAACCCAAAAATCTAATTAAAGAGACTCATCCGAATTTTCAAGAATTCTCTTTGTCCAATTTGAATTTTTTTGCAAAATTTCCGGCTCGATGGAATTCTCCGAAAAGATGAGACGAGGTTCTAAAAATAAATCGTGACATGCTCGAATATTCGATTTCCGAATCCGAGTTCAATTTCATGGTTAAAATCAACAAAACGCGATTCTAGTACAATCCAACTTATCGGGTAGCTTTTAGCAATTTTATCGCGTGATTACATCCCTTAACGGCTTCACCTGATAGGTTGGTTAACTCGTGAGTGATCAGCTCCGAGAAAAAGACCATAGGCGCGTTGGTGAAAAGCCCATTTTATTTTATCGAGACGGGATCGAAAATTCAGGATGTCACAGGCATTGTTCGGATAAGCAACAAAGCCAAGACAATAATAAATAAAAAAGTACATTGCAGTGTTCAAAGAACGACAATCAAAGAACAAAACATTCGAACAACAAATAAATAGAACCTGGAGGTTGCAGATTGATCCGAATGTTGAATGCTTTTTTTTTTTAAATTTGAGCCCGATGAATTCACGTTGTGTCTTTAAGACGATTTTTGCCTGCTTATTTCAATACCAAAGCAATTGGGCAAGCCGTCTCCTAGGATAAAATGAATCTCGTCTCTCTCTCGCGGTACTTCAAGGAAAGACCGATGAACTCAACCGTATGAGTTGAATGATACCGCACGACCATACTCTCCTGAACCCGAATGAACTGACTCCTCTTGATGAATGGACACAACTGACCGATCGTCTCTCTGACGAACGGACACAACCGACCAACTATGACGAATGGACACAACTGAGCACTTCTCATTCACAACTCTAGGGACACTAATGTTGCGCATGATAGCAATTCTATCCTGAAATCTAATTCTGGATAAAATTAGATTTTTCTGATTTTGTTCCAGAATGAGTTTCTAAAGAGAGAAACGCGTTTGATACGGTTAAAGAATTTATATTCCTGAACGAAAAATCTGTTTGAACGAAAAATCTATTTTTGATTTTGTTTTTATTTCATTTAAAGGAATATTTTAATTTTTTAGATTACAAGATATTCATTCCATTAAAAATCAAATACTTATTATTTAGCCCAAAAAATTGACAAATTTTTTCACATTTTCTATTGTAGTTGAACTCCGAATTCACTTTAGTTTCATAAATCATAGTATATAATAATTCTCAAAGAACTAGGAGAGAGGAGAATACCTAATATTGAGGTAAGACATTTTTCCTGTGCGTTTTGCCTAGCCAATCCGCGATCATATTGGCTAAAGTTAAATTGGGAAATTGATGATATTTATCAGTACTTTTCTAAAGTTAGAAATTTAATTTTTCAAGAAAATTTGGGATTTCCAAATAAAGCTTTATTTTTAATAATAGAAATTATTGTGTTTTTTTAATTTTAAATACTTTTTTGAATTTTTTAAATAATTTTCTGAATTATCTGGATTTTTTTAGAATTTTTAGGTTTTTTATTAATTTATTAATTTTTAGTTCTAAACAGGGCTTCGAACTGGGTCGGGGCACGTTTGAAGGAAAAGAGGGCGAGAGCAATTTGATTAGGGCAAAAAATGAGGAAATATTGTTAAAAGAGAATGGATTCTCAAATAGTGCCCAAGAATGATAAATGAAAAAAAAAATTATTTCTCATTATTGCCCTAAAATCAATTCTGGATGAGAAATCTATTCTAGAATTAGTTTTTTCGACAATTTCCTACCAACCAAATTTCTCATCCAGAATGAGTTTTTTTGCTCCAGAACTCATTCTGGATGAGAAATAGGTATCTGTCATACGCAAGTCCCCAACACCTCCTACCTCATAGCAAACCTCGTTGGTGTTGGACTTGAAGGCAGACGTCACAGGTCAATTCCTCATTCAAAATTGATCTAAATGACCATTGGAGTCGCGACAACTTCGTTGGCCTGAAAGGCCGTCTCCAAATCCTTGAAGCATCTCCAATGTAATATTCTGTGAATTAGACAAACCAGGTTTCTTCTTTATAAGGCCGGCCAAAAGAAGGATCTAGCTCCTCAGTTGAATACGTGCCAACCACCAGCTTTAAAGAAAAAGAAGGTGTCAATGGTTTTCCATCTTGCTGGCCGGCTGACCTTCGCGGAAGTGGCTGATTTAAACAAATAATGAAGAAGTCTTAGCTTTGTTAACTCATTGCTTGACATCTTCTAAGGAGAAACTATTTTACTACCGCTAATTATTGGGTTGGTTGCGCTATTAGAAGATTTCAAATGTATGCCAATTTATGTTAATTATACTTAAGAAACTACCGAAGTTGATTAAGTAAATAATATGGCCAGGACACAGATTCACATTTGAAGTTAGACATATTGCTTTATTTTTCCAATGCATGCCGTCTCATCAAGACATAATATTATTTTAGACATAGTCCCCGTTGTAATTATGTCCATTGATCAAGAGTCCTAAGAGGATCTACATATATACATTAGCTTCTTATAACTTAATTAGCGTTGATAAGAACAAATGCTTCTCGACTCCCTTAACACTTACCTGGAATGGTCTTTGATTGAGAGAATTGTTATTCAGATTTTTCCTTGTTATGGTTTTTGCTTATTACTCAACTGCAAGTTAAACGAAGAACAATAATTTAACCTTCAAAGTCGGGACGTATTGTGTAATGACCTATAAGCAAAAAATTATTATCTTGTAAATCTATCGATTATTAATTTAATCTAGTCTGGAGGTTTTGAGAGATCGAATTCTATAAGTAGGGCGACAACTACGAGTAATTGAAAAAGAAAAATAGTGAAGCCAACTTAGGAAGAAAAATGAAGGTTGAAATAAAGAGCAAGAAGTTGGTCAAACCCTCAGCTCCAACAGTTGACCACCTTCACAAGCTGAAGATTTCTCTTCTTGATGAGCTTCAGCCTCCAGTTTATGTTGGCGTCATTTTCTTCTACTCATCCAAAAACGATGTGCTCGACGCTTCGTTCGTGCCTATTAGCGGAAGATTTCGGCTACTTGAGAAAGCGCTCTCTGAAACCCTAACCCTCTTTTACCCTCTCGCGGGCCGATACGTGGAAGAGAAGTGCTTGGTAGAATGTGAGGACCAAGGGGTGGAGCTCTTGGAAGCAAAAGCTGATGGCACTCTTGATCAATTTCTCCATGGTGAAACTGACCCCGATGATGTCCTCAGTCATTTGGCGACTCAACCTCATCAGATAAACCAGATTGCGTCGCCTCTAGTGGCAGTCCAAATGACCACATTCACTTGCAGCGGCATGGCAGTCGGCCTGCGCATCTCGCACAGAATTGCCGACATGCACACAATATCATCCTTCCTAAACACATGGGCGATGGCATGTCGCGGAAGCATTCACAAGGTGATCCACCCATGCTTCGATTTATCCTCGATTTTACCGCCCAGAGGCTTGCCCAAGCTCGGGCCTCCCATTAGTCTGATGCCAGGTGCGAAATACGGCATGAAAAGGTTCGTTTTCGACAGCCAATCCATCTCTAAACTCAAAGCCATTGCCGGAAGCGGAGGGTTCAACTCCACGAGGGAACCCTCTCGCGTGGAACTTGTTACAGCGCTGATTTCCATTGCTCTCTTGAAAATTGCGAAGCTGAAAAATGGGCAATCCAAGCCATTCGTCATTTCGCACGCAGTGAACTTACGCAGAAGGACAGATCTCCTATCGCACGACAATTTGTGCGGCAATGTCTTTACAGTGGTGAGCGGGAAGTCCACAGCCGACATGACCGAGCTTGGGCTACATGGTTTGGTGCGTTTGATGCGAGACGCAATAACATCCTGGCTTGCTAAATTAGTGAATGCGAGAGACGGGGAGGATCTAAGTGACATGGTAATGGACTTGGTGGGAGACTTTCAAGAGGAACTGCGAAAAGGCGACAGCTCCGTGCTCTTGTTCACCAGCTGGTGTCGGTTTCCGCTGCACCGAGTTGATTTTGGTTGGGGCGAGCCTGAGTTTGTGAGTAGCTTATGCACTCCGTTTGACTCGGTCATGTTGATGGATCGCAAGGAAGTTGATGATGGTGGAGTTGAGGTATGGGTGAGCTTGACTGATGACGCCATGGATCTCTTCCGTCAACAACATGACATTTTAGAATATGCTTCCCCCAGGTAGACAGATTCAATAAGAACTGTTTGAATGTTTAGTGAAGGCAGTGAAATGCACGATCCTGTCATACAATTGTCTGCATGCGAGCAATGGAGTCTAAGGTGAAGGGTGAACGAATGAACTTCTATCTGATTGATTAAGTTATTTAGTGTAAGAGAAGCATTTTGATTGGTGAGGCATGTTAGGGCAAAATAAAATATTCGAGGAAATCTCACTTGAAAAAAGTTGAGCAAATTTGGGTCTCCCCAATTTATGTAAAATGTGTTGTAATAACATAGCGCCACTAGGATGAATAGCTACTGATGTTTGCTTGACTCTATGTCTGATTTCTTTTCTTGCAGTTTCATTGGAGGAGATAACTTGTCCATCATCATCCCAATTTTTTCTCACATCAGACTTTGGTCCTACGCTAGCGCATATGTCACATATGTCGGTTTTAAGTTGCCGAGGCACTTCGACCCGAAAAGTTCTACAAATTCAACTATTTTATTGCAAAATTTATAATTGCAGGACCACATAAAAAACACAGAACGTATCGAAAGTCTTTCTTTGCAATTGATATTGACGTGCTGAACAAAACAAGGATAGTTGAACTCACTGACTGCGACTAGTGAGCCACTGTTAACTTGGTTCCAAAATGGTTCAATGACTATCTCAAGGAAGAGGTTAACTAGGCTGACAAGTGGTGTCTATAATCTCATCGTATCAAATAATATTTTTGTATTAGGTCTAGGGAGAGAGTAGAACAAAAATTTCATGAACTTTGACCAAAAAATAATATGGTCTCTTAATTTTCAATTTGATTCAAATGATTCCTAAATATGATTCATGAACTTTTAATTTATTCAATATGATCTTTAAACTTTTCGTATATATTCAAACTAGTCCCTCGACTATTTGAAATAATTCAATGTAGTCCATGGACTTAATTTAATGGAAGTATTACATTGATATTTTTAGATAGTCTAAGGTTTAGTTTGAATATGTACCAAAAATTCTGAGGTGTCATTAAACAGATTGAAAATTCAGAGATCAAATTGCTCATTGAGCAAAAGTCTTGGATCATTTGTGTTAAATTCAAAATTCAGACACCACATTACATATTTACTCAAAATTTATGAACCATTTGTGTTGTTATCCTTAAATCTAGGTTTAATGCAAGCTTGAGACTATCGACAATCGTTTCAGATTCTTAATACCCAAAATGTCATTTGTATTAAGTGGATTGCATGACATATTACATGACATGACATGACATGATATGTTTAACACATTTCATCCTTGAATTACTACTTAAATTATATTTAGTGGGCTGAGTGATTAAATAGATCAATTAAGCTAAATAATGTATTGAGTTTGACTAGTTTGTGAAATTCTATTCGCATTCGTTTGGATAAGTTTTCTGCTAAAGAAAATATTCAAGAAAATACGCAAAAGAAACCCTCTTTCTTATCGTGTACAATGGACGTCCCTTTTATGCCTTAATCGGCCAACCAAAGAGTAATTCCATTGATTCTTCAAAGCAGCACAAGAAAGGAAATAAAAGGTGAAAGGAGTTCACATGCTGTACAAAGAGCGGCCCGCATCCTTTCATTGCGTATGTTACGTGTGGGGGCAAGGAAAGTCAGAAAAGAAGGGACGAACACCGTTCTTTATTTGTACCGTATGAAAAGTTTTACTTTTAGACGGTAAACGGTTGGTGATTTTGTGTTGTGAATTTTGTATTTAAATTTTTAAAATTTAGACTTAATCTTAGGCTCTGTTCGTTTCACGGAAAATATAACAATTTGAAAAATATTTTTTCAGGAAATCATTTTTCTGGAAAATGATAATAATTTTCGGTGTTTGTTTGTCAAAGGTCGCCGACTCACCGATTTCAAGCGAGGTCGAGGCAAACCGCTAGAGGCTGCGATATTTAAAGGTAAGCAAAGAAAAGGGAAAATGTTTTCCACTTTCAAAAAGCAGAAAATAATTTCCCCACTTTTGAAGGTGTTTTTTTTATTAGTGGAAAATATTTTCCTTAATTATTTTGTTTTCCACCCCCTGAAAACCATAATTACCAGAAAATATTTTCCGTGAAACGAATGGAGCTTAAATGTGGAAGACGCTCAAACGTATGAGAGATTGTAAAGTCCGATTATAATGGATTATTTGCTACCAACTTTTTTCATGATTGTAAGTATCGATAATCAGATTGAGCCATGTAAAGTTTTAGTGTCTTTATTATTCCTCGTTTATTTCTCTAGTTTTTCATTGATTTAAATTGTACGATCCCGTAACTTTTTGAGTCAAGATTACTAGAAATTATGTCCAAGAAATAAATTTAGAATAATAAAATTTAAAAATAATGATTGTTCAATGGGTTGATTCACGACTTATTCAGACCTATCTTACCTTTGTGATTCTCTCTTCACTCTTTCACTCTCTCTCTCTCGTCCTCACTTGATCTTGCACTTGCTCATCGGAGCTCATAAATCAATTTGAGTATGAGTTCTCCTAAAATATGTGAGTATTTTAGTAATATAATTAGATTGGATTATGGATCACTAGATTTGTTTTGCATGGAAATTGATTTAAACGGATTAAATGAATTCATTTAAACCATATTATTTTTTATCAGACCTAAAAGCGACGCGAATTACCGTTCCACGGATGTAGTATCAAACTAGTGTGACATTCCCACGATCTTCATCTTCCCTTCCTGTCTCTCTCTCTCTCTCTCTCCTGCAGAATACTCGTCTGACAAGAGGGACGGTTTCAAGAGGAGGGACATGCGCATGGCTATGTTCGGAGCTTTTATCTTTTTCATTGCCTTGGCATTTCAAGTTCCTGTAATCTTCAGTTCCTGTCATAAATATTTGTTTCGATAGAATTCGATGCACTTAGTCTTGATTCCGTTCAATTTACTTTTGCTTACACTCATCTTATTTGTACAATTGCCACTCCTTTCGAGCCCCCATTCGAATACTTTGTACTCGAGCGGCAAAGGGATCTTGATTCTGTCAAGTCGTCTTATTTTGGGTCACCTTAGCGCATTGTCAATTCTTCGTCAACACCTCTTTGGACATGCCCGCGCATGATCAGAGCTCGTTGGTAATTTTGTGAATTAGCCTTTGTAGTATTTTCTCATATAATAATAAAAGGGTCGAGTCTTTCTTCGTAATGGATCTGTAGGCGAACATTACTCGTATTTGGACAGATCGATTTGCATGCACTACTCATAGAGAGTTGTCGAACGCCTTAGTGTGAAAAAGAAGAAGAAGTGGAGACCCCAAAATGTCTCCTTTGTATAATATAAAAGTTAGGGATGTGCAACAATATAAATTCCACCCTAAAATCGAATCGGACTATCTAAGAAATTGATCTAGGAGCCAATTCCTATTAGTAGTCTGGTAACATGTTCCAAATTTTAGGGACCAGTGTGAAGCTGGCCTAGGAACAAGTTTTGAGTGAATATCCACTCAAGAAGTGGATCAGACAATCTTGTTATAAAATTGATTTTATAAGCTAAAAAGTAAAATCTATATTTGAAATTGTTTTAGAAAAAGGATAATAATCTTTCTAAGATGCATGGATCAATCAAGGGGTGTTTATAAAGAAGAGCAAAGAATTCTACATGATGTCTTCCAGAATATTGTTGATGACATCATAAATAGACTCTCATCAAGAAATAGCAATAGAATGATCGAAACATCACCTTTTTTAATTTTATTTCAGATTCCTTTTGTTTTATTTTGATTTGTTCATTTCAGCGGACGAAGTGAGATGCGGATCAAAGTTGAGGACTTGATTGTGGAAAGATACGATGAAGGATCCAACTGCATACACAATAAAAACTTAGAGGAGTAAATCCTGGACTTGCAGGCCAATATCTTGCATTCAATCTTTAAGTAAGAGCCTTGAACAAAACTTTTTTATATAGAGTTCAACCAAGTCCAAATACTCTTCAGCTCTAAATAACTGTATAAGAAGTGTACCAAAGGTGTTTGGCTATTCAAATTTTTCTTCTTAATCCTCAAGTGGACTGATGTTGAGTACTACCATAAAACATTCGGTATACCATATAATCTGACGACGGATCGTTGTAATTAAGTATAAAAATGCCGTAACATGTTTTATGAGACTATGACATATGATTGTAGTTAAATGTGTCATGTGTCCTATAAAAACAATTTACGAAGACTGTCACGCTCCGGTCCTGAGCTCGCGACAGTCCCCGATAATAGTCCTTACCGTTCAATAAATTTGCGACGTTTCCAGGAATAATCGTCGACCAATTAAATACTCACTAAATAATTAATTAATTAATTAACTACGCAGCAGAAACAAATAGATAATCCCGGACAAACCCTAAGATGTCTGAAAATTCTTTAATTTAACAAACTAATTCAGTATTTATAAACAAACTGTACGACGGTTAAACCCATTGATAATACAATCAAAAATCTTGGGTAAGGGGTTGATTAATTGTCTCTTAAAAATACCCCTAACTACTCACAACAAAATAAACTAACTTCACGGCATCCCTAGGCTCCTCCAGCCTCACCTGGCCCTCGAGGAGGGACTCCACGGTCTGGACCTGTAAAAAGGGGTTAACAACAACAATGAGATAAATCTCAATGAATCTACCACCTAATGCTCGATTAGGAAAGCCCTCACTCTAGGGTTCCTATCCGATTAGGTAACCTAATTCTCGTATCATGGTTGCTTGGTTCTAATGTCTAATTAGCTCACTAGTCCTCGATCAATAATTAAACGATTAATTTTACAATCAATAAATTAATCAATTAATAATTGACTTAAATAAATAACAATCGTAATCAATTAGCAACCACAGCCAATTATCAACCACAATCAATAACAACCACAGTCAATTGTCAATCACAATCAATTTCAATCACATCCAATTGCATAATCAATTATACTCTCGTATCATGATTGCTTGATTCTAATGTCTAATTAGCTCACTAGTCCTCGATCAATAATTAAACGATTAATTCTACAATCAATAAATTAATCAGTTAATAATTGACTTAAATAATAACAATCGCAATCAATTAGCAACCACAGCCAATTATCAACCACAATCAATATCAACCACAGTCAATTATCAATTACAATCAATTATCAATCACATCCAATTGCGCAATCAATTATATTAAATAACCAATATAACAATATAATTAAATTTCCAGAAGAAATCCGAATTTAGATAATCCATCCTTAATTAGGCAAAACTACAGTAAATAAATTCTATTTGCGCAAATTACCAATCTAATTTCACGCTGCTAATTATCAAAGTTAACCAAGGCCATCAAATTTACTAAATTATCATCAAATTCTATAATTCAGTAAATTATTACTTAAAATCCTAATTAGGCTGTAAATAGCCAAAATTAGGAAAAAAAACCAACGATAGTCCTAGAAATTAATAAATCAACACCAATAACTAATAAACCACATAATTAGAGCTAACAATTCATCAATTGCCCTCTAGTTATCCAATTTTTACCAAATCACCCATATTTGGCTAAAATTACCAATTTACCCCTAAATCCTCCAAAATTACTAAATTGAAATCCCTAATCAACCAACCGACCCCCTAATCAATCAATTGGCTATTAATTATGCCCAATTAAGTCAATAATTAACTACTAGAGTGTGTAACCGCCCTAATTGGTGATTAGGAGGCGACTCACCCCCAATCCAAGCATTTCAATTTAATTTCGCGACGACGGTCCACGGTAAATCACACCAATCTACAATCTTCGTTTTTCGTGCGCACAATCCACGACTCGGCTCGGTGCGACGCGACGACGACGGTGACGATAGATTTGCCGGCGAGGTCTCCGGTGAGCTAATTGGCTCCGGCGAGGTGTGTGGTGGCTGGGCGAGCTGTTTGCTGGCTGAGCTGGGTGGCCAAGAGCTCCTGGAACTGCTGGACAGCTCGGCTAGGCGGCTGAACGGTGCGGCTGGACGGCAGGAACTGCGAGGGAGCTCCGGCGAGTTGGCTATAATTCCGGCAGTTTGAAACTCTGGCTAAGGCTGCGGTTTTTAAGCCTTTTGCTGTGGTTTTCCGGCGAGCAGAAACAGGGGCTTCGACGAGCTCGGCTTGCGGCTGATTCGGGGAGGAATTGAACGATGGGGACAACGGCGGAGCTTCTAGTGGCGTCAGGGAGCTCCACGGCGTCGACGAGAGTCACGGCGAGGGACGGCGGGGGAGTTGCAGGCGGCGGCTGAGCAGAGGAAAAGAAAATAGGAGAGGTCGGCTATGGCTAGGCGGCGTCACGCATGCTCAGAACGGCAAAGGCGGAACTTGGGGTGACGGTGGAGTTGTGGCTGAAATAAAAGCAGCAGCCATGGGGGAAGCAAAAATCGTTGGGCAGGCACGAAGGAAGAAGGAGTCGCGAGGAAGAAGATGAAGACTCCGGCGAGAGAGAGAGAGAGAGAGAGAGAGAGAGAGAGAGAAAAGAGAGATGGGATGGGTCAAAGTCAGAAAGAAAATAGGGAGAAGTCAGCTCAGCATGAGGGACTCGGCGGAAAGAATGGGAAAGTAGGAAGAATAGAAACGAAAGAAAAGATGGTGGCGTGCGCAGATGGAGGAGGAGAGAGAAAGTCAAAAAGTGGGATGTTACAAAGACCAATAGATGACCTTAAAATTTTCCGACCAGCACTGAAATAAAGTACAACAACGATATGACCCAACTTATTGCCAATCACTTGTCACCCACCCCAAGAAGAAAGCAGATCCCCTGCTGTGTGTACGATCACAGCAGGGGTCCTTTTGTCCACTTCTCAGCCGTCTTAGACGGCTGGAAAGATTTTAAAAAATGTAAAAAATGAATTTTTTTTACTTTTTTGATTTATTTTTATATAAAATCTTAGCCGGTCCGACGTCTGAGATCATCCGGTCACCTGCTGTGGTCCGTATATCATAGTAGGTGATCTGGATCCCTCCAAGAGCCGCAATCTGTTTGACGTGATAAGACAAGAGACGACCAAACCTCGTTGACATGGGACTCGCCCGAAGATGTTATGTGTCGATTTCTTATTGATCTAAGTCACAACAACTTTGAAGGATGGCGGACTTTATCCTCTGTGAAGAAGACGAACCAGGCATCTTCATTTTAAGGCCGGCCAAACGAACTATCTTGCAGCTCAGATTGATACGTACCAACCACCAGTTTTATAGAAAAATAATAATAGTAATTTTCTATATTGCCGGCCAACTAAACTTCGTGTGAGTTGCTGATTTAAACAAATAATGAAGAAGTCTAGGTCAATCGAATATTCCTCAAGCTTTGTGAACTCATTGCTTGACATTCTAGAGAGAAACTATTCCCCTACCGCTACCTATTGGGTCGTTGGTAGTTGCGTCAATTGGCATTCTCAGTGCTGGAGATCCTGAGATTTTTTATTTAAAAGATTCTTAATTATTACATAGAATTGCAACTTAAATGAAAAGTTCTAATTTAATCACTGAAGTCGGGGATATGTCAAGTGTAATGACCTATAAGCAAGAATTTTATTATTGTAAATCTATCGATTACTAATTTAGTCTGGTATGGAGGCCTTTGAGAGATCGAACGCTATAAGTAAAGTGACAATCACGAGCGGCTGAAAGCACAGTAGTGAAGCCAACTTAGGAGGAAAAATGAAGATTGAAATAAAGAGCAAGAAGTTGGTCAAACCCTCAGCGCCAACAGCTGACCACTTTCGCAGGCTGAAGATTTCTCTTATTGATCAGCTTCAGCCTCCAGTTGATGTCGGTGTCATCTTCTTCTACTTATCCAAAAATGATGCACCCGACCCTTCACTCGTGCCTATTAGCGAGAGATTTCAGGTGCTAGAGAAGGCGCTTGCAGAAACCCTAACCCTCTTTTACCCATTTGCAGGCCGATACATCGAAGAGAGGTGCTTGGTTGAATGCGAAGACCAAGGAGTGGAGTTCTTGGAAGCTAAAGCTGATGGCACTCTTGATCAATTTCTCCATGGAGAAAGTGATCCCGATGATGCCCTTAATCATTTGGCGACTCAACCTCTTCTTTTGGACCAAATTGCGCCACCTCTAGTGGTTGTCCAGATGACCACGTTCACTTGCGGTGGCATGGTGGTCGGGCTGCGCATCTCACACAGGATTGCCGATATGCACACTATATCATCCTTCCTCAGCACGTGGGCGATGGCATGTCGCGGAAGCATTCATAAGGTGATTCATCCATCCTTCAATCTATCGTCTCTTTTACCGCCAAGAGACTTGCCTAAGCTCGAGCCTTCCGTCAGACAAATGCTACAGGCGAAACGTGTCATGAAAAGATTCATGTTCGACAGCCAATCTATCTCGAAACTCAAGGCCATCGCGAGGAGTGGAGGGTTCAATTCCGAAAGGGAACCCTCTCGAGTGGAACTGGTGACGGCGCTTGTTTCTATTGCTCTCTTGAAAATTGCTAAGCTAAAAAATGGGCAATCCAAGCCGTTCCTCCTTTCTCACATGGTGAACTTGCGCGGAAGGACAGATCTCCTATCTCAAGATAACTCCTGCGGCAATGTGTACACCGTGATGAGCGGGAAGTCCACAGCCGAGGTGACCGAGCTTGGGCTACATGGCTTGGTGGGTTTGATGCGAGATGCAATAACAACCTCGCTTGCTAAATTAAGAAATGCGATAGATGGGAAGGATTTGGGAGATATGGTGATGAACTTGATGGGAGAGTTTCAAGAGGAAGTGTGGAAAGGCGACGCCGATGTGCTTTTATTCACCAGCTGGTGTCGGTTTCCACTGCAGCGGGTTGATTTGGGTTGGGGTGAGCCGGAGTTTTTGAGTTGCTTATGCACTCCGTATGACTCGGTCACGTTGATGGATCCCAAGAAAAGCGTCGACGATGGCGGAGTTGAGGCGTGGGTGAGCTTGACTGAAGACGACATGGATCGTTTCCGTCAGCAACATGAAATTTTAGAATATGCTTCCCCAAGGAGACAGCTTCAATAAGAATTGATTGAAAATTTCGTGAAGGCATTGAAATGCACGATCCTATTGTATAGTTGTCCGCATGTAACCTGTGGGCTATAAATTTTTTTGTTTTTGTTTTCACATGGTAAATTCACATGTAATGTGAAGGGTAGATGAACAAACTTTTATCTGATTGGATTACTTCTTTTTTTTTGGTGTAGTAGGAATATTTTGATTAGTGAGGTATATAGTAGCGAAAATGAAAATATTTGAGGAAATCTCACTTGCAAAAGGTTAGGTAAATCTGGGTCTAACCAGCATTACGTAGGCATGTTGTAGTAATATAGTGCCACTAGGATGAATGGCTATTGAGGTTTGCTTGACTATATCTCTGGTGTCTTTTCTTGCAGTTTGATCGGAGGGATATCCATTATCCTACCAATTTTTCGCACATCAGACTTTCGGCCTACGTGAGCACATATGCCATACATGTCAGGTTTTAATTTGCCGAGGTACATCGTCGATCGGGAAAATCTACAAATTCGACTGCTTGATTGCAAAATTTATAATTGCAGGACCACATAAAAAAAAAATTCCAGTATGTATTGAAGTCTTTCTTTACAATTAACCTTGATGTGCTGAGCACACCAAGGATGGTCGAGCTGACTGATTGCTGACTCGGTAAGAACGCTCCATAAATTACCTGCCAGCTCAAGTCTTATTGGTAACCATAATGTACGATGAAGCCATTGGACTGATGGTGTCGTGTGTTTATGATGTGCGATTTAGGAACCATTATCGAGTTGGTTCCAAAATGGTTCAATGACTATTTCGAGGAAGAGGTTAGCTGGGTTGGAAAGTGGGGTCATTGGTATCATAATCTCATCGAATCATAGAATCTTCTTAGATAAGATCTAGGTTTAATGCGAGCTCGAGACTGTCGACAATCGTTTCAGGTTCTTAATACCCAAAACCTCATGTGTATTAGACGGATTGCATGACATGACATGTTGAATGACATGACATGTTGAACACATTTATCTCTGAACCACTATTTTATTTATATATAAAGGGCCAAGTTATTACACATGTCAATTATATTCAAGAAATGGGTTTAAAATGGTAAACTTTAAAATAATATGAGTATTAAATGAGTTTACGATATATTTAGGGTGCGCATGATAGAATTTCTAGCCAAAAATTGATTTTTGGAACAAAAATATGTTTTTTAATTTCTGTTACAGAATGAGTTTCTGAGGAAAAAATATGTTTAATAAGAACAAATAATTTATCTTCCAGAAATAGAAATCCGTTTGATATTGAAAAAAATATTATTTCTATCTCTGATTCATTTTAAAATATATTTTTCATTTTAGATAATGTTCATTTTATAAATTTCAAATGCTTATTATTAATGCAAAAAATTGACAAATTTCATCACATTTTCTATTGTTGTGTAACTTTCACTTTAGATGCGTTGATCTCCTCATTGGAGGTGGTACTTGGGTAAAAAGAATAATTTTCAACCTAAAATAAACCCACTAGGAAAAATAAAAATTATTTCGGTCAGATCATCTATTGTCTAAAAGTCTCCTTTGTCTAATTAGTGGTTAGAGACAAATGAAAAGTCTATAAGAAAACCGATCTCATTTAACAAAAGAAAGAGTCCCAATGAGATAACCGAATACCATTCGAGATAAGAAATCCTCAAATACAAAGTAATGAAAATATATTACAAAAGTTGAGATGGGAAGATGGAAGATTGTAATAAGATTGCATTAATTGTGTATATGGTGTGCAATTCAGTAAGACAAAATAATTCATGGATTTTTCATTCTGGAACAAAAACCACAAATTTTTTGTTTCTGATTTATTGTCCAGACTTATTTTTGGAACAAAAATCTATTCTAGGTTTAGAAAAAAAAATTCTACCGAATGAATTATGTTTAGAACTCATTCTGAAACAAAAAAAAAGTCATTTTAAAATATAAATTATGGCGAAATCATGCGCACCCTTAGACTCATCCCACTTTTGTTGCTCTCTCTTGACTCTTTCTCACGCTCACTCGATTTTACACTTGCTCATTCCTTCCTCGCATGTTTGTTTGGGTATGAATTTTCCGAAATCGAGTTAATTTATGAGAGCACTTTAGTAATATGAGTAAAAAATATGAGTCGGTTATATATTGGGTTAGTATGAGTCCCTAGATTTATTTTGTACGAAAATTAATCAAAACAAGTTAAATGGGCTAATTTAAATTGGCTAACGTCCGAAGCTTCTATCTCTTTATTGCCTTGCATTTCGATTGCCTATAATTTTGCATTCCATGTAATTTTCCGTTCCTGCCGTGAATATTTGTTTCGATAGAGTTTGATGCACTGAGTTTCGATTCCATTCAATTTACTTTTCCTTACACTTATCTTATTCGTAAAATTACCACTCCTTTCAAGGTCCCATTCGATCACTTTGTACTCTAACGAGGGGCTAAGCGATCTTGGTTCTTTCACGTTGTCTTATTTTGGGTCACCTTAGTGCATTATCAAATCTTTGTCAACCCCTCTTTGGACATGCCTGCGCATTATCAAAATTCGTCGGTAAATTTGTGAATTAGTCCTTGTAGTAATCTTTCATATAAAAATAAAAGGGTCGAATCTTTCTTCGTAATGGATCCGTAGGCGAACGCTACTTGTGATTGGATAGGAGGATTTGCATGCACTATTCCTATAGGGGTTGTCAAGTCAAAAGATTCGACGAACATTATGGAAAAAGAAGTTGAGATCCCAAAATGTTTCCTGACTTTGTATAACATAAAAAGTGCTATAGTTCACTCGAGACAAAAGAAGTTGGCTAAGAAGTGGCCCAAAATGATTCCTTATTTTTATCGACCTTCGTCAAATAGTTCACCTTCCTGTTAGACTGCAAACTAGCCTTTAACAATGGGCATTGTTTAATGTCCAATAAAAAGTAAATTTGTCATTAGTCGAATTGGTCTCGAATAAACTTTTACTTATTGATGTGGGAGACAGGAAGTGGATGTTCATATAACTAAGGGATCATTGATCTACCAACAAGAAGATTCTTGTACTTGCGGTCCTAATATGCGTATTAGTTCCAAGACCTAAATCTTGACTTGAAGCGCACTATAAAACGAGCATTGCACTGGAAGGTGGACAGATTTAATACACAACCATTCTCGCCAGCCTTGTTTGACTAAATTACTTCCATTCTTGTGCATCACACCCATATGTTGAGAAGCAATCCAAAGCATGAAGGTGGTGGAAGTACAATGGAAGAAGCTGGTCAAGCCGTCAGCCCCGACGCCAAACGACAAGAAAAAAAATGGAAGTTGAGATCAATGGATAATCTTCAAATGCCAAATTTTATTGGCGTTCCGTTCTACTATGGAGATAATGCTGAGAGCCCAGAATTTGATATTTTTCTAAAGCTTCACTTGGAGGAGTCGCTTTCCAAAACCCTAACACTTTTATATCCTATGGCAGAGAGGTAGAACGAGGACGACGGTTGTTTTATTGACTGTCACGACCTTCGAGTCGAGTTCGTCCATGCCTAAGTGGAGGGCCTGATTGACCAACTTCTCCATGGAGAGCTTGACATGGATTTGCTCGACCTTTTGTTGAATTTTTGCAATCAACTTAGTAGACAAATCTTTAGTTATGATTCAAATGAAGACGTTCGAGTGCAGCGGATTAGCAATTGGCCGGTGCTTTACACGCAAGATTGGTGACACGTACACCATGGCCATATTCCATTAATTCGTGGGCTGTTGCTTGTGGAGGTAACATAGATGCAATTGGCGTAGTAGGCAATCCCTTAGTTGTAATTCAAGCAAATACGGTCAGAGTGCAGCAGACTAGCGATTGGTCTGTGCTTTATACACAAGTTTGGCGGCATGTACACCATGGCCATGTTCCTTAAATTCGTGGGCTACCGCTTGTGGAGGTAACATAGACGCGACAGTTTGCCCAAGTTCCCAGTTGCCATCTGTATTTCCAGCGAAAGATAGGGAAGTTTAATGGAATTTTAAGATAGAAACCTAAATAAATTAATGGGATAAAGTGTATCTCTTTTTTATCCCCTTGATTGAAAATAAATTGATTTGCAATCAATTAAAACAACGAGACCATATTGCATTCCCTGCTTTCTAGAACATACACTCGCCCACTTTTGTCAGGAATGTTATGATTGATATTAATTTATCATCCCATAGTTCCTTTAAAAAAAAAGGAAAAATAGACAAAGAACGATATGTTGTATCTCTTATCCATCACGGCAGAACTAAGTCAGTATGTACATTGTTAGACGGTGAACACGCGAGGCGCACATAGGCCGATGAAACTTGCGAGCTGCACAAGGTATTGAACTGGAGATCCTTTCTCACATGGTTATAGAACTAACCAATTTATGTTGACGCAGATTGGCCTTCAATTAAGTTATGATTCATATCCAGCACCCAAATGAAGATTGTCACTTCCAATTATGTAAACAAATCTTACCGTACCGATCGATCTTAAAGGAAGAGTAATGGTAGGTATATGTTGATGGAGAAAGTTCCGTTGCCATGCCGGTAAGAGTGCGATGATCTCATCAACCTCATATCTTAATTCCTTGAATGACGCTGAGCAATTATGATAATTAGTGAATGCATTTTGTGGCAACTGTGAGCCTACTATAGAAACTCCTACAACGAGTCATTCCCATTGATGCTCCTCCTCGCCCATTTCTTATATATGGTTAGGTAGACAAAGCTCGATGAACTCAACTGATCCAGCAAATCACGTGACAGGCTGCAAATTACCCTTTAAAAATGGCCATTAATCAATATCAATTAGAAGTTCATCTATCACATAGTTTGACTTAGCCTTTAAAATACTTATTGATTTGGGAGCCAGGAAGTGCACCTACAGCTAAGAAAGAGTGCATCAGACGCAGTCTTGAAATGCGTATTAAAACCAAGACCTAAATATTGTCTTGGAGCGCTCTATAAAACAAGCATTGCACTAGACAGATCTTGCACGCAACCACACTCACCATCCCCGTTTCACTGAATTACTTCCATTGTTGTACTTCTACAAATATCTTGAGAAGCAATCCAAGCATGAAGGTCGAAGTACAATGGAAGAAGTTGGTCAAGCCATCGGCGCCGACGCCCAGCGACCGGCAAAAGTGGAAGCTGACATCAATTGATAAGCTTCAAACACCACTATATGTGGGCGTTGTCCTCTACTATAGAGATAATGCTGAGAACCCAGCAGCTGATATTCCTAAAAGGCTTCACCAAATGGAGGAGTCACTTTCCAAAACTCTAACACTATTTTATCCTATGGCAGGGAGATATAGCGAGGAGGATGGTTGTTTTATTGATTGTAACGACCTTGGAGTCGAGTTCGCCCATGCCAAAGTGGATGGGCAGATTGATCAGGTTCTCCACGGAGACGCCGACATGGATTTGCTTGATCGTTTGTCGGAATTCCCCGTTAGTTGTGATTCAAGTGAACACGTTCGAGTGTGGCGGATTAGCAATTGCCCTCCGCTTTACGCACAAGATTGGGGACATGTACACCCTGGCTTTGTTCATTAATTCGTGGGCTACTGCTTGCCGAGGTAAAATGGACGCGACAGTAGTTCCAAGTTTCGAGTTGTCATCTCTACTTCCTGTGAAAGAGATGGCAGTTCCAAGTTGGCCTCCACCACGTAATAGCAACGAGGAATTTGTCATGACTAGGTTTAGGTTCAGCGGTGATTCTATATTGAAGCTGAAAGCCCGAGCTAGGGACGATGCAAATGACTTGATGGGTAATGATTCCCGCCCTTCAAGAGTGGAGGTTGTATCGGCCCTAATAAGCAGGGCTATCGCTGATATTGATAGAAAGAAACACGGCGAACGGAGGACTTCCGTGATTTGTATGACACTCAACCTGCGTGAGAAAATGAATCTAGCTATACCGGAAAATTCTTGTGGCAATCTTTACGCCGTGATGTTTGCACGATCTGATCAACCCACAGCTAGCGAAAGCAAATTGAAGTTCAATCGAATGGTGAATGTGATGCGCCGCATGATATCTGATGCCAAAATGAAATATTCGGCAGTATTAGACAGGAAGGAGTTTCACTCTGAGGTGGAAAATTCTTTAAACGAGTTCGTCAAGATGGTCTCCACAAGCGAAGAGTGTCTGATTCCTTTCAGTAGCTGTTGTCGGTTCGGGCTATATGAGAATGACTTCGGGTGGGGAAAGCCGATTCTCGTCAGCATCACATCACCGCGTTTCAGATCGATTTTTCTGGTCGACGACGAAGAGAGCGGAGTAATTAATGCATGGATAACCATCAACAAAGAAGAGATGGTTCTTCTTAAACGAGATCCGGAAATGCTGGCATTTACTTCCAAGTTGTAGACAGTGATGTTGCCCTAATATTTCATTTTCGAAGTGATTGTACTCCCAATAATGTCGACCGGGGAAATGAAAATGGCCTCAGGTCCCTAGGATACGTCACGTCTGTTTGGTTTCTTTAAGCATTAGGGTTCTTTGTGGCAAGGATCTAACTGTTAACTAGTGTTTCCCAACTTATCAAGTACTTTTCTATTGGAGTTATCTTCATCTTAAAAAGGGGTTGATCTAATTGTGTACAATAGTACGATTGAGGCTGGAACTTCATTAACACAGTGTTTTGAGTGGGTATAGTCTCTATGCTAGAGAAGTGCGCCTAGATGGTGGTGGAGACGGGGGACCAGTGGATTTGACATTTGACCTTTGCGACGAGAAACTTACATCCCAAATGGGCGAGTCTTTCATCAAAATGTAATATTTCTATTTCACGATACAGGAAGTGAGATCAACTCCATGCTCCTAAACTCAAAGAGATAAATTCATCCCAGAGCCGTTGGTTTAACCATGACTAGACTGGATTTGACTTCTGGCATGGGGATATGCCACGGATGTACCAAGCAGATTCGGCATCCCCTCGATTGCCTCGTCCCGCTCCGCTTCTCGTGCTTCTGCAGAATACTCGTCTGACAAAGGGGTAGTCTTCAAGATGTGGAGACGTGAAGACCGAGTCGAAAAGGGGCATGCGATGACAGATCAGATGCAAAGTTGAAGGGAGTAGTTGCACGAACAATGAGAGCCAAATTACAATATACATGAATAACTTACCCGCCCCTAGAAGACACTCCTCGAGAGGTTTTATCCTTACATGTCCTTCGCATTTCGTTTCCATGTAATCTTGTCTTCCCATGTGATCATGGCTCGCAAGAGCAATTTGCATGTTCGCATTTCGATTCAGCATCATTCAAAGCAATTTGCATTTCTTTTCCACTAGGATGCATTTAGTTAGGAGAAAATGCCTTTTAAAAACCAGTTTTATGAACTTTCACATATTTTGTTTGCCATAAATGACTAGCCAATTCGATCAAAACACTTAGGGTATATTTATTCGAAGGAGAGTGGTTTTTAAAAATTAGCTTTTTGGACTTTCAATCGTTTTACTCGCCAAAAATGACTAATCAACTGAAAACACTTTTTGGTTAACGGAAATATTCATGTATAAAATTAGAATAGTGAATTCCTAAATCTAACAAAGTGAAATTAAAGGAGTCTATGTGCTCACAATAGCCACACAAATCACGAGATTGAGTTGATATCGACCTCTGTATAAGTTTTGCCATCCTTTCAATTAATTCAAATACCATGTGTGCATATATATTATAATAAAGATAAACCCAAGATTCTTACAATGGAGCTTAGTTTACTTTGATAAACCTTTTCGAAATATGCCTAAGGTTATTGTAGATAAGTATTTAAAAAAAGCTCGATTCTTTTGTTTTTCATTATCTCACATCGGTTGATAGGTTCTCTTTTGTTACACTTTATTGATAGACTCAATTGGGAAGCAGTTCTCACATTAATTATCCTAGACGTGTGATATTTCCAACTCTCGATCAGCTTATGTCTTCTGTAAATACTGACCTTTTCTCTGTCATTCTACACACCACAAATAGAAAAACATACTTAACAACAGACGTTTGATTTTCGTGTTTTGTCCATTACTTAAACTAGGTGTTGTTTCCTGCTTCAGTTCTGCAAGCCGTTTTTCACATTAATTCTCCCAGCTATTATGACAATTAATCCACAACCGTTTCTCATTTAATTTCCCTAGCTGCTTTCAGATTAGTTCTCCTAGTAGATATCACCAACGTCCGATTAGTCCATTTCTCTTATAAATATTGAGTTGTTCTTCGTCATTCTACTCTAGAAATAAACCAAGACCCTCTCTCCTCCTCCCTCCCTCCCTCCCTCTCTCTCTAATGTTTGCACATTCAGTTGTTCCTGTCATACTGGAGTAGTGCAGCACACGCTAATTCAAGGTCTATCAACTCCTCGAAGATAGTCGCGTTTCACTTTTTGCACTCTCTGAAGGATGGTAATTATCTTTAGAAACAATGCTACATTCATGATTTTTCTATATACATTTGATGGTTCTCGCAATTTGCATAACAGATTTAACGTTCTATGATTTGATGAAGTCCACATTTAGAATCATTTATTTATTCGCATTTTATACTTTAAAAACACAGCGTGAAGATCCAGCTATCAATAGGCCTATGGAACATTCTTGAAGTCCATGAAACAGTAAATCTAGCGTTCCTAAACTGTAAATTTCGGATGCTCAGACCAATTTTGTCAACCATGAGGGTTGGCCACTGTTAGATTTAAGTGAGATCATTGATTCATTGCACTTGAAACAATCAATGCCATTGACAGAAAAATCAATTTTTGATCTAATCTTCTAATTATGTCATCATGCTTTCATAATCGGCATCACAATTAGATTATGGATACATCTCTATGAAGTCGTCATCGCATGGTTACGACACTATCCACTGACGCAGTCTGTCACCAGTGAAGGTACTCTCATGAAAACTGACGAGCAGTCTCCATTCTTCACAATTGCTTGTGAATCATTGTTAATTTACGCAAGTTGTATTCCTGTTTAGGTAGGGAAAAAGTACTTCTCCGAATCCAAACACATCAACATGGTTTAGAATCACACAAATAGTTGAAGCAGTTGGATATAGAATTTAAAAAGGCAAAAATTATTGGTAACAAAAGGTAGTGGGCGGCTGAGTTTCGAGAAAAGGAGGACGCAATGTGCTTCTTTCTGGCTTTTTCTGTCAAGTACTCAGCAGGATAAGGCTAGCCTATAAAGAGAGCCTCCAACTGAGGTACATAGTACTAGAAAATCTCTGCAAAAGCTCACGATATCACAGCCATTTACTTACCTCCCGTAGACTAGACTTTTGTAAGATTCATTAAGGAGTTCTATTAGAATCAGATCTTACTTTACGAGTTTCTATATAACCAATCCTCACCGACCAGGTTTGAGTGCACAAGAAAAGGAAATGCCGATTTGCTGGGGAATACTGGAGTGATTGGAAGAGAATCAAGGATGAAGGTCGAAGTGCAAAGCAAGAAACTGATCAAGCCTTCGGCTCCGACGCCCAACAGCTGTCGAAAGCTAAACATTTCATGCATAAATGAGCTTCAGCATCCAGGTTATGCCGGTTTCCTTTTCTACTACCGGGCCGATGGTGAAAACCATCAAGTCGATAATTTCCAAAGGCTTCGCCTTTTGGAGGAGTCGCTTTCGGAAATCTTAGTAATCTTCTATCCTCTAGCCGGTCGGTACATCGAGGAAGGGCTCTTTATCGACTGTAACGACCAAGGAGTGGAATTTGTGCACGCCAAAGTGGGTGGCCAGCTCGATCAGCTACTTCAGGGAGACTTCGACATAGACCTGCTCGGCTGTTTGTCCGAGTTTCCCCTGGGACTAACTGGCAATCCCCTAGTCGTAATTCAAGTGAATGTATTCGAGTGTGGGGGACTCGTGATCAGCCTGCGGTCTTGTCACAAATTAGGCGACATGTCCAGCATGGCCACATTCATGAATTCATGGGCTACCATGTGCCGGAGTGGAACCAATGAACTAGCCTCGCCATATTTCGAGCTGTCCTCTCTATTCCCAGTGAAGGGGTCGGTGGTCACTCGTTGGCCTCCCCTTTCGTGGTGAAGTAAAATTCACGATGAATCGGTTCATGTTCAGCGGTGCGGCACTATCCAGACTAAAACTAGCTATGGCTAAACATGGACAGATATCGAGAGTGGAGGTCGTGTGCGCACTTCTATGTAAGGCGTCCGTAATCATGGATCGAGCGAAACATGGCCGCCGAAGGCCTCTTGTGGTATGCCAGTCGATGAACTTGCGTGGGAGAGTGAACCTACCGATGCCTACAAATGCGTTTGGTAACTTCTACACCATGGTTGTTGGCCGACACAAAATGGATCAGACCAGCCTGAATCTCGAGGAGTTTGTGAAGGTGATCCACCATACATTTGCGAGCGCCAAGACAAAGTACGCGGCAATAGCAGACGGAGAGTCATGCATGGACATGGTGACAGATTCTATAAAAGAATCCAAGGAATGGGCTCACAGTGATGAAGAGAATGTGGTGGCCATTCAAGCTGGTGTGGTTTCCCATTCTATGACATCAATTTTGGGTGGGGGAAGCCGGACTTGGTGAGCAGCACATGCATTCCTGTTCGTATGGTTTTTCTCATTGATAGTAAAGCCGACAGTGGAATCGATGCATGGATCATACTAAGCCCAGAGGAGAGGAGGTTCTTTTTGAGCAAGAACCTGACATTGCGGCTTTAACTTCCTAAAAAAAACTATTGAGGGAGAGCGATCGTGGGCATTCTTCTAACCAAATCTTGAATCTGAGAGTTACGATTGCCGCATTGGGTATTAATTAACCCACAGTTTTGAAGCAATGAGATTGAGCGGGCTGATGAAAATCCAGTGCATCATGAACCAATAAAGGTACACAGTCCCCCCAAGTTCTATGGTTCTTATGTAGTTAGATGCCAGCATTGGTGTGTAATTAGGAATTGCATTTGCTAGACAGGTAGTGGCTTCTGTAATTTGGACACGATAGCTTTAGTGAACTCTCCCAATTTTATATGCGATTCTCTTCTTGGAAATGGAATGATTCCAAATTCATATTTAGGGAGAGCTTAGCTGCTACTAAACAGCAGCAGTGATTATGTTGCTTAGAAAGTTGGCTGTCATTCAGAGTAACTCTCGTCACAAATCGATCACGCACAGCTACCTAGACTTAACACAACCAAACTACACCTCTCAAGAAAACACCTAAACCAAAGCGTATTGACTCTCTCTCCCTTCTACTTTTCTCTTTCTCTATCTCTCCCAAGCGGCCAAGCTCCCTCAACTGCAGAGCAACCGTAGCCACATCATCCTTTGCTGCTACTACACGCGCAAAGACAACTCTACTGCGTCAGACAGGCGCTACCACCATGTCGTCAACGGTAGACACGTGTTGTTGAATATACGAATTCGATCCTATCAACGTGTTGGGGAGAACTAGTCAACAATTCACCAAGAACTATGCGAAATCCAGGATCAAAATCTTCCCCAAACTAAATCCAGTAATAACCAGCAAATACAACCTTGTAATATGTAAATATAATGCCAAGTGAGAAAGCAATAAAGCCAATAGACAACACCAAGATTTTACGTGGAAAACCCAATGAGGGAAAAATCACGGGCGGCCCAAAAAAAAATCCACTAATCACCAAGAATAGTCGAATACACAAAGTGTTCTTCTCTAGTCATACACTAGAGGCTCAACTCACCAAGACAATAATATTTCCTCACCACAAAGGTGGATTAACATCAATTAAGTAAGAAAACCCAAACCGCAATCAGAAACTTTAGATGAGATTCTCAACGAACAAGACCACCAACTTGTAGAGCTCAATCTCACGAACAACATACTGAAATTTGAGCCAATTTCGTCAACATTTGGCCTTCGAATCGGAACCCCCAAAATGTGTCCCTCTTGTCTCCTCTCTCTTGCGCGCGGCCGCCGTTTTGCTTCTGCACATAGGGTTTATTTCCCACGCACACGCTGCAGCAACCTTTTTTTTCTTTTTCTGTTTTTTGACTTTTTTTTTCTTTTCTTTTTAATATACTAGCTGGGCCCCACAATAAGGTGGACCCAGCCAACACAACGATACAAGGAAAAATAATGGAAATCGCACAACGTAAGAATTTACGTGGTTCGGCAGGGGAGTTTTCCGCTTACCTACGTCCACGGGAATGAGATATGTTTCACTAATAATGAAGAAAAGTGTACAGTATAACAGTAGCTATTCATGATCCTAAGCCCAAACTACTCTTTACCCTATCTGGTTTAACCCATCCCTGAGACTTGTTTTACTCTAAACACACACACACACACACACACACACATAAATATATAGCGAAGCCCTACATGGCCTAAAATAGGATACTTCCTAGAATTGACCACATAGCCTAAAATATGAAAATTCCTTCTATAACTTCCTTATAATAGAAAATAGGAAATTTTCTCATATAACAGAATACAAGACATAAACCTCAATAATCTCCACCTTGGCTTGGATTCTGTAAAGCCACCTGTGCAAGAATATGAAATATCAAGATGTATTCTGTCACGCCCTGATTTTTGAGCACGCGATGGTTCTCGATTTCCTCTTCTCTTCGGCCAAAGAATAGCGACATCCCAAGCAGGTCGCTGGCCTTCAAGTTTCCAACGAAAGCGCGAATTTTCACCCTGTCAACTCCCACAGAACTCGCCTCCAAAATTCGATCTCCAAACATGTACCTGAAAAATGGTTACCACGACGGGTTGAGATATAAATATCTCAATGAACCAACCCCCTAACCCAAAACTAGATTTGTCAATTGCCCTAGGGTCCCTAATCGCATCTCACATCTCCTCAGTCACCCTAGACATAATCCAACCTCACTCTCTATCATATCGTACTTGCTCTCCTCTAGTCTCACTTTTCCGCACTTAGCCTATCCATGAATCTACTAGGCCCTAGTCGCTACTTGGCACTAAGCTCAATCATCTCACCAATCAATATCTATTGTAATGATTAAATAAATTACCAACAATTAAATAAATTACACAAGTAAATTTAATAATTAAATAAAATTATGCAATCAATAATAATTAAAAAATGCGCAATTAATAATTCAATGCCAACCAGAACCGGCCTAAAACCCTAACTAGCCTTCCTATCTTCTCTCCACACTACAGTACAACTTCCACTAATGGTCAACCCACTAATCTCTAATTGGACTTCCTTTGACATCCAATTTATGTCTCGGGTCCGATGACCTTACATTCGATCCATCTCGGGCCCAATTGGCCTCGTACTCGCTCCATCGCATCATCTATCCTGACAACCGATACGCAACCATAATAGGCCGATCTCAACCTCACTATTACATCATCTAATCTACCACTCAAATTTAGCTAAGCCCAAATCCCAACGATTAAGACTAATCAGGTAACCCAAACAACCAATTAATTGCACAATTAAAATAATGCGAAAATTTAAATAATTTAATACTAAAATTAAATTAATTAAATAAATACTAAAAATAAATAAATAAATGCTGAAATTAAATAAATAAAATATGCAGCCAACAAGAGTGCATGAAACCGTCTGTACTAACCTCGCACCGTTCCTCTAAAACCTGACATTACAATCGCATCTAATTTTTCACCGATAACCAATCCAATCACGCATAAATTAACACAATTGCCATAATAAATTTACTAAGTCAATAAACATCCCTAATTAAGGTTTACAATGTTTACTCACATCAATTTGCGTCGCCAAGCCGCTGGTGGCGGTCCTCGAATTTTCCCTATTTTCTTTTATTTCCTTCCCTTTTCTTTTATTTTTTTTCTCCTTTTTCCTTTTTCTTTCATTTTCTTCTTTTCCTTTTTTTTTCTTTTCTTCTTTTCCTTTTTTTTTTCTTTTCTTCTTTTCCTTTTTTTTTCTTTTCCTCTTGGGCCAGTTGGGTTGACTAGGGCCCGCGTCGGCGCTGGCGAGGGTTCCAGCAACTTTTCCGGCGAGTCTCCGGTGAGACTCTTGCGAGGCTCTTGGAGCTGAATCTCGGTCGTGGGTGGCTGGTTGGGGCTAAGGACGAGACGACGGAGTCATCGACGAAGAAGAACAGCTCCGGCGATGGGGTCCTAGACCGGCCCGTGCTCCGTCCGAGCTGGCCAGTGTTATCTCCGGTGATCAAACGATGATCTAGGGCTCGCCGAGGGTCACCAACGGCTTGGGACGGTGCTGAATGGTCAGACGGCTCGTGGGTGGCGCTGGAGATGGAGGAACAAGGGCGGTGTCGTTCTCGTCGAGCCGTGGCGAAAAAGCGAGCTAGGAAGATATAGCGGCGGCGGTTAGCCACGATGAGCCGAGGCGGAGCTCCGTGCAACAGCAGGTGGCGACGCGAAAGGGTAAAAGCAGCAACGCCGGCTCATGCGCGAGGAAGAAGAACCAGAAAAATGGCGATGTAGGAGGAGGGGAAGAAGAAGAAGAAGACCGAAGGGGAAGGGAGAGGGAGAGAGAGAGAGAGAGAGAGAGAGAGAGAGAGAGAGAGAGAGATGGGTCGGGGGTTGGCATGTGGCAGAGGGTGGCGTGCGACAGGAGGGAAAATAAAGGAAGGAGAGTGATAATAGGGGTCAAAAGTCAACAAGTAGGGGAGTCAACCGAAAAAGAAAGAAAGAAAGGAAATAGAGAGGGGGAGTCTGCGTGCAAGGGAAAGGAAGGAGGAGAGAGGGGAGAAAAGTCAATAATTGTGGCTGTTACAATCTTCTCTCCTTAAAGAATTTCGTCCTCGAAATTTGCAACTCTCATCTCCTCAAATAGGTGAAGGCACAGGTTCTTCATAGCTTCCTTACTTTCCCAAGTAGTACATTCGACTCCAGTGTGCTACCAAATGACTTTGACTAAAGGAATAATCTTATTTCTCCAAACTTGTTCTCTCTTTGATTCTTGATCCAATCGGTCTCTTTACCTATTGTCAACTCCAATCTCCTCAAAACACAACACTGGGAATAAATCTAATCCTCACTTTCCAATCTTAGCTTTTCAAGGGTACCCCTAGCAACTCTCTCAGAATCATATCCAAAGATTCTCTTCTTCTTTTTTTAGCGTTCTCTTTCCAGTCGATCCTTCCATCAACACACTACCATTGTTACCAGAATTTTGGTGACCTTCCTCGAGCAGTCTTTCTACCTCGAGAGATAAAATCCATAATATCTAAAGTCCAACATGCTTCCTCTGCATTACTCTGATTCCCATCGTCCAAGTCGAGACACTTGATGAATCTTGCCTCATACTTTTCACTCAACGTCAACCTTGGCGGAGTCACATGGACTCGGCCACCTTTTGTGCTCTGGCAGTGTCCAAAAAAATTAATTTCTTGCTACACGCTTTCACCATAGTGTTCTAAATCTATCCACTTCTTCAGGGAAAATCCATTCCTCTGTGGCCTTTCATTTGTGGTTGGTGTCATCTTTCCAAAAGTGAACTGCCACGACCACTAAAATAGCGGCGATGCATCCCATCACCGACACTTCTTCTCTCTATTTTTTTTAAACCACTAGAGCCAAGAAATGGCGACTTCCAAGTCATACTTCAAAAGAACTATGGAAGGTTCATTCTAGAAACTACTCTACCTCAACCACATCACACCACGTCAGTCTCTAATTCCAACCCATCTTCGGGATCTACTCAACCATATTCCATAACCAACAGTACAAATTAGATATTTGATAAAACAACAGTTCATAATCATCAATCGACCAGCAATTCACAATAATCACACAAACAAAGCGCGCGATCACACAGTGGCACTCTAAACAACATGCGATCATACAATGCTGTCATCACTAGCGTGCGATATACACAGCGACGCCCTCTAGTAACACCCGATAACCAACCGTGCTTTCACCAGCGTGCGATACACGCCCTCAAGTAGTACGTGATAACCAGCAGTGCTTTTACCGGCGTGTGATACACAGCAACGCCCTCAAGTAGCACGCGATAACCAGCAGTGCTTTCATCGGCGTACGATATACACAACAACGCTCTCAAGTAGCACGCGATAACCAGCAGTGCTTTCACCGGCCCCACCTTCATCGACGTGCGATAACCAGCAACGTTGACTACTCTACGGGTCTCATGTCTGTCAATTTCATAACACATCACAGTTATATAGCAATCAAGTCAAGTGTCCGGCCTTGCTGCACACGTCCCATACCGTGCCAACGCGGCTAAACACAAGACCACCCTAATGGTCTCTAGTCAAATGTCCGGCCTTGCTGTACATGTCCCATACCGTGCCAACGTGGCTAAACAAATGACACCAATCCTAGGGGTTGCTAGTCAAATGTCTAGCCTTGCTGAACACGTCCCATACTATGCCAACTCGGCTAAACAAGTGACACCAATCCTATTCGTTGCTGGCAAAATATCTAATATGGTCTCTAAACATGTTCTACCATCCTTAATAATCCAATCCATCCTTATTGCTCCATAATCCTAGTCCTCACAAGCCCTAACCTCGCTCTGGTCTTAAGATTCTAGCTTATCACTCCAAGAAAGGTTCCTCGCTCCGATTCAAACATACCTATTATGTTCAACTAATCCCCTGATCACATACACTTAGCAAATCAAGTCTCCAACTTGCTCTTCCGGTGAGCATAATCCAACCTTATCACTCCAAGCTCTAACCGGAAACTTAATCTATCAAGGTCCTAACCATGCTCTGATACCAAAAATTGTCACGCCCCGATTTTCGAGCGTGCGACGGTTCTCGATTTCCTTCTCTCTTTGGCCGAAGAATAGTGACATTCCAAGCAGGTCGCTGGCCTTCAAGTTTCCAACATAAGCGCGAATTTTTGCCTTGTCAACTCCCACAGAACTCGCCTCCAAAATTCGATCTCCAAACAAGTACCTAAAAAATGGTTACCACGACGGGTTGAGATATAAATATCTCAATGAGCCAAGCCTCTAACCCAAAACTAGATCTGTCAATTGCCTTAGGGTTCCTAATCGCATCTCACATCTCCTCAGTCACCCTAGACATAATCCAACCTCACTATATATCCTATCGTACTTGCTCTCCTCCAGTCTCTCTTTTCCGCGCTTAGCATATCCACGAGTCTACTAGACCCTAGTCGCTACTTGGCACTAAGCTCAATTATCTCACCAATCAATATCTATTGTAATGATTAAACAAATTACTAACAATTAAATAAATTACACAAGTAAATTCAATAATTAAATAAAATTACGCAATCAATTAATAATTAAAAAAATTACTCAATTAATAATTCAAGGCTGTCCACAACTGGCCTAAAACCCTAACTAGCCTTCCTGTCTTATCTTCACACTACAGTACAACCTCCACTAATGGTCAACCCACTAGTCTCCAATTGGACTTCCTTTGACGTCCAATTTATGTCTCGGGTTCAATGACCTTACATCTGATCCATCTCGGGCCCAATTGGCCTTGTACTCGCTCCATCGCATCATCTATCCCGACAACCGATACGCAACCATAATAGGCCGATCTCAACCTCACTATTACATCATCTAATCTACCACTCAAATTTAGCTAAGCCCAAATCCCAACGATTAAGACTAATCAGGTAACCCAAACAACCAATTAATTGCACAACTAAAATAATGTGAAAATTTAAATAATTAAATACTAAAATTAAATTAAATTAAATTAATACTAAAATTAAATAAATAAATGCTGAAATCAAATAAATAAAATATGCAGCCAATAAGAGTGCATGAAACTATCCGTACTAACCTCGCACCATTTCTCTAAAACCCGACGTTACAATCGCGTCCAATTTTTCACCGATAACCAATCCAATCACGTCATAAATTAATACAATTGCCCTAATAAATTTACTAAGGCAATAAACATCCCTAATTAAGGTTTAGAAGGTCTACTCACATCAATTTGTGTCGCCAAGCGGTTGGTGGCAGTCCGCGAATTGTCCCTATTTTCTTTTATTTTTTTCTCCTTTTTCCTTTTTGTTTCATTTTCTTCTTTTCATTTTTTTTTCTTTTCTTCTTTTCCTTTTTTTTTCTTTTCCTCTTGGGCCGGTTGGGATGACTAGGGCCCGCGCCGGCGCTAGCGAGGGTTTCGGCAACTTTTTCGGCGAGGCTCTTAGAGCTGAATCTCGGCCGTGGGTGGCTGGTTGGGGCTAAGGACGAGACGACGAAGAAGAATAGCTCTGGCGATGGGGTCCTAGACCGGCCCGTGCTTCGTCCGAGCTGGCCAGTGCTATCTCCGGTGATCAAACGATGATCTAGGGCTCGCCGAGGGTCACCAACGGCTTGGGATGGTGCTGAATGGTCAGACGGCTCGTGGGTGGCGCCGGAGATGGAGGAACAAGGGCGGCGTCGTTCTTGTCGAGCCGCGGCGAAAAAGCGAGCTAGGACGATATAGCGGCGGCGGCTAGCCACAATGAGCCGAGGCGGAGCTCCATGCAACAGTAGGTGGCGACGCGAAAGGGTAAAAGCAGCAACGCCGGCTCATGCGCGAGGAAGAAGAACCAGAAAAATGGCGATGCAGAGTAAGGGAAGAAGAAGAAGAAGACCGGAGGGAGAGAGAGAGAGAGAGAGAGAGAGAGAGAGAGAGAGAGAGAGAGAGAGATGGGTCGGGGGTTGGCATGTGGCAGAGGGTGGCGTGCGACAGGAGGGAAAATAAAGGAAGGAGAGTGATAATAGGGGTCAAAAGTCAACAAGTAGGGGAGTCAACCGAAAAAGAAAGAAAGAAAGGAAATAGAGAGGGGGAGTCTGCGTGCAAGGGAAAGAAGGGAGGAGAGAGGGGAGAAAAGTCAATAATTGTGGCTGTTACATCTTCATCCCCATACCTCCATAGGAGATACACTCTCGCACTCATTGATTGCGTTGCTCACCTTTAACAGCGAGTTTTATTAATTGAGCCCAAACATGACCCAAACTTCTCAATAATGACTGGCTTGGTAAAACAATCTGCAGGATTTCTGTCTGTGTGAATCTTCCTCAAGTGAATACTGCCATCTGACACAAGCTCCCTGATTTTGTGAAACATCACATCCATATGCTTTGTCATTGCATGAAACTCTTGATTCTTGGCAAGATGTATGGTGCCCTGACTGTTACAATGTAACACCGCCCCTTTTAATAGCTCCCTTTTATGAAGCTCCATCATGCCCCTTTCACCCATATGCCTTAATCGCATATGCCACAGATGAGTATCATCTGTATCAGATTCTGCAGCCGTAACCACATATGCTCTACCTAAAACTATACTCCCTATGAGTCTATGAAACTTCCAGTCAACTCTTCTTTTATGACAACCATAGCTCCCTTGATAACTTTGAGAACTCCACCTGCTGCTCCATACTTGCAGCAGTTCATATCAATTTAACCCAAAGATATCAAATTTTTCTTTAGATTTGGAACATGCCTCACATCAATCAAAATTCTGACTATACCATCAAACATTTTGATTTTGATAGACCCTATTCCAATGGTTTTGCAAACTGCATCATTCTCCATTAGAATAGATTCGCCACTATATGACTGGTATGAATCAAACCAATCCATATTTGGGCACATGTGATAAGAGCATCCAAAATCTAAAATCCAAGAATTGCTTGATGATATCAAGAGAAGATCTCTATCATCGACGTCTGAGCTATTAGCCGCACTTGCTTGATTGGAAGTTTTCTCACCTTTCACTAGCAGCACTGTCGATAGGCCCTGCTGAATCAGAAGATCCGTCATTTTTCGACGCCAGAGAGTGAAGTTGTTCTTTCCATTAAACCTTTCGATGTCGCTTGACACTCGAACCCTTTCATTTCATCTTGATAGCTTGTTAGACCAGGCTCTGATACCAAATGTCGAATATACGAATTCGATCCTATCAACGATGCAAGAAAAAATAATGGAAGTCACACAACGCAAGAATTTACGTGGTTCGGCAGGGGAGTTTTCCGCCTACCTATGTCCACTTACGAAAGAAAACCGAGGATTGCTGTGCACTCGAGAAGTGGGGTGTGACACTTCAAGTCCAACTTGGCTAGAGCTTTCTATTGCTAGAGCTCGTTGATTGCTATTGCTGGAGCTCGCTAGAGGTTGCTGGAGTTCACTAGTCGCTGTTGCTGGAGCTTGCCAGCTGGTCTCCAACCATGAAACGATGTTGTTCTAATCTCTGGCGACCATATCAGTGTCGACGACTTACCGGTTCGGCCACATAGGATAGATAGTGCTGACCAGACATTCATGTAGCCATTTTTCACGAGAAATTCGCCAAGATGCCTGAATTGAAAAAGTTTCAAAAGGTTTAGGATTGATTGGCCAGCAAAAAAGGTCTAGGATTGATAAATATGGGATAGGTTTATGACTTTTTCGGCAATTATCCCTTCCGAGTTGTAACTGTATATCCGGCGAAATGTGGGGAAGTTTAATGGAATTTTAAGATAGAAGACTAAATAAATTAGTGAAATAAAGTGTATCTCTCTTTTTTTTTCCTTGATTAAGAAATTTATTTGCTTGCTCACTTAAAACAATGAGACCATATTGCATTCCTTGCTTTCTAGAAGATATCCTCGCCCTCTGTTATCAGAACATGTCATGATTGATATTAATTTATCATCCAATAATTTCTTAAAAAAAGGAAAAATAGACGAAGAATGATGTGTTGTATTTCTTATCCATCACCGCAGAATTAATACAGCATGTGCATTGTCAGACGGTGAACACGCGAGGTGCCCATAGGCCGATGAAACTTGCGAGCTGCACAAGGTATTGAATACAGGATCGTTTCTCACATGATCAGTTCCAATTATGTAAACAAATCTTACCGAGCGATCTTAAAGGAAGAGTAATGGTAGGTATATGTTGATGAAGAAAGTTCCTTTGCCATGTCGGTGGGAGTGCGATGATCTAAGCCTCAAATGGATCTGAGTAATTATGATAAAAAGTGAACGCATTTCGTGGCAACTGTGAGCCTACTATAGTAACTTCTACAACCAGACATTCCCGTTGATGCTCCTCCTTGCCCATTTCCAAAATGGGAAAATATGGTTAGGTGTACAAAGCCCGATGAACTGAACTGATCCAGCAAATCACGTGAAAGGCTGCAAATTAGCCATTAAGAATGGGCATTATTCAATGTCAATTCGAGGTTCATTTATACGTTATTTGACTTAGCCTTTGAAAAACTTATGGATTTGGGAGACATGAAGTGTACCCATAGCTAAGAAGGAGAGCATCAGACGCAGTCATGAAATGCGTACTAATACCAAGACCTAAATATTGTCTTGGAGCGCTCTATAAAACGAGCATTACGCTGGACAGATCTAGCAGGCAACCACACACCATCCCTGTTTAACTGAATTACTTCCATTGTTGTACTTCTACAAATATCTGATAAGCAATCCAAGCATGAAGGTCGAAGTACAATGGAAGAAGTTGGTCAAGCCATCGGCGCCGACGCCGAGCAACCGGCAAAAGTGGAAGCTGACATCAATTGATAAGCTTCAAATGCCAATATATGTGGGCGTTGTCCTCTACTATAGAGATAATGCTGAGAACTCAGCAGCTGATATTCCTGAAAGGCTTCACCAAATGGAGGATTCTCTTTCCAACACTCTAGCACTATTTTATCCTATGGCAGGGAGATATAGCGAGGACGACGGTTGTTTTATTGATTGTAACGACCTTGGGGTCGAGTTCGCCCATGCCAAAGTGGATGGCCAGATTGATCAAGTTCTCCATGAAGAGGCGGACATGGATTTGCTTGATCGTTTGTCGGAATTCCCTACCATTGGAGTGGGAAATCCGTTAGTTGTGATTCAAGTGAACACGTTCGAGTGTGGCGGATTAGTGATTGGCCTCCGCTTTGCGCACAAGATTGGCGACATGTACACCCTGTCTTTGTTCATTAATTTGTGGGCTACTACTTGCCGAGGTAAAATGGACTCGACAGTAGGTCCATGTTTCGAGTTGTCATCTCTACTCCCCGTGAAAGAGATGGCGGTTCCAAATTGGCCTCAACCACGCAATGGTAACGAGGAATTTGTCATGGGTAGGTTCAGGTTCAGCGGTGATTCTATATTGAAGCTAAAAGCCCTAGCTAGGGACGATGCAAATGACATGATGGGGATTGATTCCTGTCCTTCAAGAGTGGAGGTTGTATCAGCCCTAATAAGCAGGGCTATCGTTGATATTGATCGAAAGAGACACGGCGAACGGAGGACTTCCGTGATCTGTATGACACTCAACCTGCGTGAGAAAATAAACCTAGCAATACCGGCAAATTCTTGTGGAAATCTTTACGCCATGATGTTTGCCCGATCCGATCAACCCACAGCTAGCAAAAGTAAACTGAAGTTCAATCGAATGGTGAGTGTGATGCGCGGCATGATATCTGATGCCAAAATGAAATATTCGGCAGTAGTAGACTGGAAGGAGTTTCACTCGATGGTGGTCAATTCTATAAACGAGTTCGTCGAGATGGTCTCCACAGGCGAAGACTGTCTGATTCCCATCACTAGCTGGTGTCGGTTCGGGCTATATGAGGATGACTTTGGGTGGGGAAAGCCGACTCTCGTCAGCATCGCATCACCGCATCTCAGATCGATTGTTCTGATCGACGACGAAGAGAGCGCAGGAATCGATGCATGGATAACCATCAATAAAGAAGAGATGGTTCTTCTCAAAAAAGATCCGGAAATTCTAGCATTTACTTCCAAGTCATAGACAGTGATGTTGCCTTGATATTTCATTTTCAAAGTAATTGTACTCCCAATAATGTCGACCGGGGAAATGAAAATGGACTCAGGTCTCTAGGATATGTCACGTCCGTTTGGTTTCTTTAAGGATTAGGGTTTCATGTGGGAAAGATCAAACTCTTTAACTAATGTTCTTGATTTGTGTTCTTATTACATGTTGATGTTGATATTACTGCATGGTGATGGTAATGGTGATGGTGATGGGAACGTTGAATCTAAACGCACACCGTAGACTAGTGTAACTAGAAATTCAGATCTAGGTATGTACTCCTCACTGAGTGTAATGATTGGCCTCCGAAAGTTTATCTTGACAAATATTTTCTTGAGGAATAAGAGTGTGCTATATACATGTTATGCTTTAGAATATGTATTTTTTCTTTCATATTTGCTAGACTTGAAAGATTTCTATGCATCTCTAATGTGTTATTTTGAGAAATGAATGAATTCTTTCTTTCGATAAAAAAAAAACTGATGTTCTTATCAAGTACCTTTCTATTGCAGTTATCTTCATCTTTAAAAGGGGTCGATCTATTTGCGTACAATAGTACGATTAAGGCTGGAAGTTCATTCACACACTGTTCTGAGTGGGTATAGTCTCCATTCTAGAAAATTGAACTTAGATGGTGGTAAAGACGGGGGATCAGTGGATTTGAAATTTGACTTTTGCGATGAGAAACTCACATCCCAAACGGATGAGTCGTTCATCAAAAATTAATATTTCTATTTCACAATACAAGTAGCGAGATCAACGCTATGCTCCTAAACTCAAAGAGACAAATTCATCCTTGAGCCATTGGTTTAGTCTCTCGTGTGAAACATATAGAATATTTTGGAACAATAACTAATTTCAACTTGCCATGATCTCATTAGGAGAGTGACATTAAGAAAGTGGCATTAGTTTATGATCAGTTTGTGCATGGAATGCCCAACCTGCCGTTAGAGATTTTCTAAGATAGTATTCACTTCACTCAAGTACTCCAAACATAAACAGCCCGACACTGTTTCTATAAACCAATTGTATCAGCCCTTTTGCGTCACTCTCTTCAAGCCGATAAAACATATCTACCCTCTTTAGCTCAAAGGTATAGGGAGAATTCAATACATAATATTCTCCTCTACCCAATGCCCTCATTACTGGCTGCTCTATCTCTTCCTTGCGTTTCACAACTATCAATGCCAATCCCTCAGGACTTACATGAATAGTAAACAATCACCCAATAAAACAATCTAGTATGCTCTATCGGTTGATTCCCCTTATCAAAGTTGTTTGCAAATCTCTAGTCACTTGTGCTCATTCTCACAAGTCTAATATCCCAAGCCAATTGCACTCTTTCTGCAGCACTTTCTTTTGACTACTAGGCGTCCTGCGATCTTAGCAGACTAATGAAGGTTTCTGTCCTTGTTGGAAATGTGGTAAGCGGTGATTATATATTGAAGCTCAAAGCCCTAGCTAGGGACGATGCAAATGACTTGATGGGGAATGATTCCCGGCCTTCAAGAGTGGAGGTTGTATCGGCCCTAGTATTGTGGATATTGATCGAAAGAAACGCGGGGAACGGAGAACTTCCGTGATTTGTATGACACTCAACTTGCGCGAGAAAATGAATCTAGCTATACCTGCAAATTCTTGTGGTAATCTTTACGCCGTGATGTTTGCACGATCCGATCAACCCACAGCTAGCGAAAGCAAATTGAAGTTCAATGGAATGGTAAATGTGATGCGCCGCATGATATCTGATGCCAAATTGAAATATTCTGCAGTATTAGACAGGAAGGAGTTTCACTCTGTGGTGGAAAATTCTCTAAACGAGTTCGGCAAGATGGCCTCCACAAGCGAAGAGTGTCTAATTCCTTTCAGCAGCTGTTGTCGGTTCGGGCTAAATGAGCATGACTTCGGGTGGGGAAAGCCGATTCTCGTCAGCATCACATCACAGCGTTTCAGATCGATTTTTCTGGTCGACGATGAAGAGAGCGGAGGAATCAATGCATGGATAACCATCAACAAAGAAGAGATGGTTCTTCTTAAACAAGATCCGGATATTCTAGCGTTTACTTCCAAGTTGTAGATAGTGATGTTGCCTTGATATTTTATTTTCGAAGTAATAGTACTCCCAATAATGTCGACCGGGGAAATGAAAATGGTCTTTGGTCTTTAGGATATGTCACGTGTGTTTGGTTTCATTAAGCATTAGGGTTCTTGTGGCAAAGATATAACTCTTTAACTAATGTTTCCTAACTTATCAATTACCTTTCTGTTGCAGTTATCTTCATCTTAAAAGGGGGTTGATCTAATTGCATACAATAGTACGATTGAGGCTGGAAGTTCATTCACACAATGTTTTGAGTGGGTATAGTCTCTATCCAAGAAAAGTGAGCTTAGATGGGGGTGGAGTCGGGGACCGATGGATTTGATATTTGACTTTTGCAATAAGAAACTCACATCCCAAATGGGTGAGTCATTCATCAAAATTTATTATTTTTATTTCACGATGCAGGAAGCGAGATCAACGCTACGCTCCTAAACTCGAAGAGACAAATTCATCCCCGAGCTGTTGGTTTAACCATGACTAGACTGGATTTGACTTCTGGCATGGGAATATGCCATGGATGTACCAAGCAGATTCGGCATCCCCGCGATTCCCTCGTCCCGCTCCGCTTCTCGTACTTCTGCAGAATACTCTTCTGACAAAGGGGTAGTCTTCAAGATGTGGAGACGTGAAGACCGAGTCGAAAAGAAGCATGCAATGACAGATAAGATGCAAAATTGAAGGGAGTAGTTGCACGAACAATGAGAGCCAAATTACAAATATACATGAATAACTTACCCGCCCCTAGAAGACACTCCTCGAGAGGTTTTAATCCTTACATGTCCTTCGCATTTCGATTCCATGTAGTCTTGTCTTCCCACGTGATCACGAATTTCCGTTTGTATATATATTTCGATTCAGCATCGTTCAAAGTAATTTGCGTTTCTTTTACACTGGGGTGCATTTAGTTAGGAGAGAGTTCTTTCTAAAACCGGTTTTATGAACTTTCAGTTATTTTGTTTGTCATAAATGACTAGCCAATTCGATCGAAACACTTAGTGTATATTTATTCGAAGGAGAGTGGTTTTTGGAAATTAGCTTTTTGGACTTTCAATCGTTTTATTCTTAAAAAATGACTAATCAACTAAATACACATTTTCAGTTGATGGAAATATTCATGCATAAAATTAGAATAGTGAATCCTAAGTCTAATAAAGTGAAATTAAAGGAGTCATGTGCTCACAATAGCCACAAAAATCACGAGATTGAATTGATATCGACCTTCATATAAGTTTTGCCACCCTTTCAATTAATTCAAATGTCATGTGTATATATATTTCGTTTGTTTGAAGATAAACTCAAGATTCTTACAATTAAGCTTAGTTTACTTTGATAAACCTTTTCGAAATATGTCTAAGGTTATCGTAGATAAGTACTTCAAAAAGCTTGATTCCTTTGTTTTTCATTATCTCACATTAGTTGACAGGTTCTCTTTTGTTAAAACTTTAATGATAGTCTCAATTTGGAAGCCATTTTCACATGAATTCTCGTACCCTTATAATGTTTCCCACTTTCGATCAGCTTATGTCTTTTGTAAATACTGACCTTTTCTTTGTCATTCCACACCCTACAAATATAAGTAAATACTTATCTACAAACCTTTGATTTTCGTGTTTTGTCCATTAGTCAAACTAGGTGTCGTTCCTGCTTTAGTTCTTTTTTTTTTTTGCCAGAACTACTGCTTTAGTACTGCAAGCCGTTTTCACATTAATTCTCCCAGCTATTAAGACAATTAATCCACTAACCGTTTCTCATTTAATTTTCCTAGCCGTTTTCAGATTAGTTCTCCTAGTAGATATCTCCAACTTCCGATTAGTCCATTTCTCCTATAAATATCGAGTTGTTCTTCGTCATTCTATTATCGAAATAAACCAAGACCCTCCCTCTTCTCCCTCCCTTTCTCCCTCTCCACTGCTTGCACATTTAGTTTTTTATGCCATACTCGAGTAATGCAGCACACACTAATTCAAGGTCCATCAAATCCTCGAAGATAGTCACGTTCTACTTTTTGCGCTCTCTGAAAGATGGTAATTATCTTAAAGACAATGCTACATTCATGATTTTTCTATATATATTTGATGGTTCTCGCAATTTACATAACAGATCTAAGATCATGGTTTTATGAAGTCCACCTTTACATTCATTTATTTATTCGCATTTTATATTTTAAAAGCATGGCGTGAAGATCCGGCTATCTATAAGCTTATGGGACATTCTTGAAGTCCATGAAAAAGTAAATCCTGCGTTCCTAAACTGTAAATTTCGGACGCTCGGACCAATTGTGTCAACCATGAGGGTTGGCCAGCGTTAGATTTAAGTGAGATCGTCGATTTATTGCACTTAAAACAATCGCTGCCATTGACAGGAAAATCAATTTTTTACCTAATCTTCTAATTATATCATCATGCTTTCATAATCGGCATCACAATTAGATTATGGGTACATATCTATGAGGTCGTCATCGCATGGTTACGATACTATCCACTGACGGAGTCTGTCACCAATGAAGGTACTTTCATGAAAACTGACGAGAAGAGTTTCCTAGTCTTCACGATTGCTTGTGTATCATTGTTAATTTACGCAAGTTGTATTCCTATGTAGGTAGGAAAATAGTAATTCTCCGAATCCAAACACATCAAAATGGTTTAGAATCACACAAATAGTTTAAGCAGTTGGATATAGAATTTTAAAAAAGTAAAAAGTATTGGTAATTGGAGGTATTGGGCGGCTGATTTTCGAGAAAAGGAGGACGCAATGGGCATCTTTCTGGCTTTTTCTGTCACATACTCGACAGGATAAGGCTAGCCTATTGATAGAGCCTTCAATTGACGTACGTAGCACAAGAAAATCTCTGCAAAAGCTCACGATATCACAACCTTTTACTTACCTCCCCTAGACTAGACTTCTGTAAGATTCATCAAGGAGTTCTATTAGAATTAGATCATAGTTTTCGAGCTTCTGTATAATCAATCTTCACCGACCAGGTTTGAATGCACTAGAAAAGGAAATTCCAATTTGCTGGGGATTACTGGAGTGATTGGAAGAGATTCAAGTATGAAGGTTGCAGTGCAAAGCAAGAAACTGATCAAGCCTTCGGCTCCGACGCCCAACCGCTGTCGAAAGCTAAACATTTCATGCATAGATGAGCTTCAGCATCCAGGTTATGCTGGTTTCCTTTTCTACTACCGGGCCGATGGTGAAAACCATCAAGATGATACTTTCGTAAGACTTCGCCTTTTGGAGGAGTCGCTTTCAGAAATCCTAGTAATCTTCTATCCTCTAGCTGGTCGGTACGTCGAGGAAGGGCTCTTTATCGACTGTAACGACCAAGGAGTAGAATTTGTGCACGCCAAAGTGGATGGCCAGCTCGATCAGCTCCTCCTGGGAGACTTAGACACAGACCTGCTCGGCTGTTTGTCCGAGTTTCCCATGGGACTAACCGGCAATCCCCTAGTCGTAGTTCAAGTGAACGTATTCGAGTGTGGGGGACTCGTGATCAGCCTGCGGTCTTGTCACAAGTTAGGGGACATGTCCAGCATGGCGACATTCATGAATTCATGGGCTACCGTGTGCCGGCGTGGAATCAATGAACTAGCCTCGCCATATTTCGAGCTGTCCTCTCTATTCCCAGTGAAGGAGTCGGTAGTCACTCGTTGGCCTCCACTTCGCGGTGGAGTAAATTTCACAATGAGTCGGTTCGTGTTCAGCGGTGCGGCCCTATCCAGCCTAAAATTAGCTATGGCTAAAAATGGGCAGATATCGAGAGTGGAGATCGTGTGTGCACTTCTATGTAAGGCGTTCGTAACCGTGGATCAAGAGAAACAAGGCCGCCTAAGGCCCCTTGTGGTTTGCCAGTCGATGAACTTGCGTGGGAGAGTGAACCTGCCCATACCGACAAATGCGTTTGGTAACTTCTACACCATGGTCGTTGGCCGACACAAAATGGATCAGACCAGCTTGAATCTTGAGGCGTTTGTGAAGGTGATCCACCATACATTTGCGAGTGCGAAGACAAAGTACGCGGCGATAGCAGATGGAGAGTCATGCATGAACATGGTGACAGATTCTATAAGAGAATCCAAGGAATGGGCTCACAGTGATGAAGAGAATGTGGTGGCCATTTCAAGCTGGTGTGGTTTCCCATTCTATGACATCAATTTTGGGTGGGGGAAGCCAGACTTGGTGAGCAACACATGCATTCCTGTTCGTATGGTTTTTCTCATTGATAGTAAAGCCGACGGTGGAATCGATGCATGGATCATACTAAGCCCAGAGGAGAAGGTTCTTTTTGACCAAGAACCTGACATTGCGGCTTTAACTTCCTAAAAAGTCTATTGGAGGGAGAGCGATCGTGGGCATTCTTCTATCCAAATCTTGAATCTGAGAGTTACTATTGCCGCATTGGGTATTGATTAACCCACAGTTTTGAAGCAATGAGATTGAGCGGGCTGATGAACATCCAGTGCATCATGTACTAATAAAGGTACACAGTCCCCCCAAGTTCTACGGTTCTTATGCAGTTAGATGCCCGCATTCGTGTGTAATTAGGAATTGCATTTGATAGACAGGTAGTGGCTTCTGTAATTTGGACACGATAGCTTTAGTGAACTCTCCCAGTTTTATATGGGATTCTCTTGTTGGAAATGGAATGATTCCTAAGTCATATTTAGGGAGAGCATAGCGGCTACTAAACAGCAGCAGTGATTATGTTGCTTAGAAATTTGGCTGTCATTCAGAGTAACTCTCGTCACAAATTGATCACGCCCAGCTACCTACACTTAACACAACCAAACTACACCTCTCAAGAAAACACCTAAACCTAAGCGTACTGACTCTCTCTCCCTTCTACTTTTCTCTTTCTCTGTCTCTCCCAAGCGGCCAAGCCTTCCTCAACTGCAGAGCAACCGTAGCCACATCATCCTTCGCTGCTGCCACACGCGCCAAGACAACTCTGCCGCGTCAGACAGGCGCTACCACCATGTCGTCAACCTCGTTGTCATTATGTCAGATCTAGAGTCGATCATTGGTCTCTCTCTCTCTATGTTAGAACAGGGCTTGAGGTCGAGTAACTCCTTGACCCCACCTCGTGTTTTATGACATCCAGAGTGCATCAATCTCTCTCCGGGTGTAGTCTCCAATTAAATTTGAGTTGCAAGATCCGTTAATATTTGTATTATTTCACAATAATATCTTGTGAGTATGTGTTACTTATAAGCTCTTTTGAGAACCATAGCACTAGTATATTCAATGTGGGCCTCACATGGATTCTATCAAAATAGATGGTTGAGAATTCTATGAGTAAGTTCGGTCTGCCTCCCAATTAATTTAAATGCCATGAATGCATAGACTTCTCAGTTCCACCCTTCATGTGGAATTTTGGTGTTTTTGTGTTTCTCAACATAACTTCTAACTTCTATTTATAGAAGTTTATTATCAAATTAGGACATTGAGATACTTGAAATAAAGAAAATAATTAAAAAATATTAAATTAACAAATTAAGGTGTGTAACCGCATGATCCCTATGACTTCTACAAAATGATTATCATTGCAATGTTTGTGATAGTGGGTTGGATCTCAGGAAATTGGTTTGGCGATCCAAAGCATATTGTCAAATAAGCAAATATTCCGTAATTTAAAATGTTGCATCGACATCTTTGCCAATAGGATAAATTATGCGAGTATTCCAAATTTGATTGAAGATATCACGATATCCAAAGTTAGGAAATAATATCAGAAGATGAATCAACTATTAGATAATTACCCAATTTGAAATATCGCACGAATTACGTTCCATATTTGAACTTGACGGAATCGGCTCAGGATCGTGATAATTTTGCTTGAGGATTGCCGATGGCAATGGCGTGATGGTTTACGACCAAGAGTGGTGATTCTTGGATTGGTAGAATTGCATGGTCTCGGTGTGGCTGGCCGATGGGGCTGCTCGCGGCAAATGCTAATCACAAACTGGCTAGTTCGAGGGAGTCCGATTAAGCCACATGCGGTGGAGCGTGTACACAAGAGTCGTGGGAAAGCCTGTAAAACAAAAGTTAAAGCGTGCCGGTTCGATGCTGAATCGGCGGTGGTCATGTGTTGATCGAGTTGTGTTGACCACGGTGTCGCCGGTGCTGCTGGACTGTTGAGGAGCCTGCTGAGATGATGCTGTAGCAAGAAATCTTGAAGCTCCAGGAGGACTCAAAAGTGACTTGGACTGGCACTGAAGGTCCGGAAAAGTACAGGCGAAGCCTTGAAAAGAAAAGAATAATTTGCTGGGTTCGAGCCCAAAATCGTCGCTTTGCTTCCTCTCGTTGGATATCAAAGTACCTTATGTGTTGAATCTTTGTCAGGCTTAAGAGAATTGTGAGTGGATGCTTGGCTGAATAGTCAATCTCTACTCACGAGGAAGACCACCGAGATCCCCCATGATTGGAGATTTTCAACTTTTAGGAGCCCTTCAATGTCTCCTCCTTGAAGCTATGTATTTACCCTTTTGTGACCGCCTTCCATTGTCTCTCTTCTGGCCGTGTATCTTAAAAATGGGATCAGCCCCTGCCGTGTGATCTCCTTGACACACATTAGTAGATGTAGATTTAGGGTTACTTGCTCATATTTATTTTCTATTTTGATTCAAAGAAAATATTCTAATAGCTCTACCAATCTATGATAATATCAAAATATTTATTGAATTATCTTTTAAGATCTGAATTATGATAATTTCCAAATTAATTGCCTCCATCTTCAAGTTTTCTTTTAATAAATCAATATATTCCGACTTGGCACTTTATTGTAGAGTTTGGCCACAAAGATTTTCAATGAGCTTGGCCAAAATTGCATATTTAATTACAAGGCCGTTCGGTTGAGTCCATCCGTTCTCAAGACAATTCATAGAATATGCTCCTAATGAATATATGCAATCTTAAGCAATATTTTTGTTTAGGGGTCAAGGTTAGTCCCTGATTTTCTATGAAAAAAATTAAATGACTAAATGAGTTGTTAAAATTTAGGCGTCAACACATGTGCTCCATGTTATTTATCACATCATGCAAACTATATGATATGCATCATAGATTAAATAAACTTAGACACTTTATAACTAAATGACATCCTATTAATTACTTGATGACATGATTGATAACACAAATGATATATTTAAACTATATGTGACACGCCCGCTTTCGGGCACGAGGCTGTCCCCGATTACCTTTTATTAAGACCATTGAAAGGTTGGCAACGTTCCAGGTAAGTCACAGATCATCTTAAACATCAGAGCTATAATCAACGAAAGCGAGGTAATTAAATAAACTACAACCTTCCTTGCGAAAAATGCGTACATTCATGTACATCAAAATTTGTACATTGGATCATCCATCAAAAGCCAAATAATCTATGGATCCATTACCCTACCTCCAGTATCAGCTCTTTCTCTTTTGGCACCTCTTCCATGAGCTCCCCCTCCTCAAATTGCTCCTTTAGGTCTAACGGCTCCTCCTTCGGGTCCATAATTGATTCCTTAAATGGGTTTGTGGTAGGGAGTGAGATATTTGGATATCTCAATGAGTTTTCACCTTATACCAAAACTAGGAATACTACTACCCTAGGGTCCTTAATCACGTTTCACCCATCAATCGTCACCTCTAGTCAAACTTGTAATGCCCCGATTTTCCGAGCGCGCGATGGTTCTCAACTTTCCTCTTCTCTTCGGCCAAAGTATAGCGACGTCCCAGGCAGGTCGCTGGCCTTCAAGCCTCCAACGGAAGCGCGAGTCTTCACCCTTTCAACTCCCACATAACTCGTCTCCAAATTTCGATCTCCAATCAAGTACCTGAAAAAAAAATGGTTACCACAACGGGTTGAGATATAAATATCTCAATAAGCCAACCCCCTAACCCAAAACTAGGTCTATCAATTGCCCTAGGGTCCCTAATCGCACCTCACGTCTCCTCGGTCACCCTAGACATAATCCATCATCACTATCTATCCCGTCGTACTTGCTCTTCTCTAGTCTCTCTTTTCCTTGCTCAGCCTATCCACGAGTCTACCAGACCGTACTCGCTACTTAGCATTAAGCCTAATCATCTCACTAATCAATATATATTGCAAAGATTAAATAAATTACCAATAATTAAATAAATTACACAAATAAATCAATAATTAAATAAATTACGCAATCAATTAATAATTAAATAAATTACGCAATCAATAATTTAAGGTCGTACACGACCGGCCTAAGACCTAACTAGCCTTCCTATCTCATCTCTACACCACAGTACAACCTCCACTAATGATCAACCCACCAGTCTCCAATTGAATTTCCATCGATGTCCAATTTATATCTCGAGCTCTATGGGCTCGCCTCCGATCCATCATAGGGCCCAATTGATCTCAAACTCGCTTCATCGCATCGCTTCTTCTTGACATTCGATACCCGACCAAAATAGACCAATCTCATCCAACCACACCACAATCCACACAAATATCCTAATATTTCTACTAAGCCAATAAACATGCCTAATTAAGGTTTAGAAAGTCTACTAACTTCAATTTGCGTCTTCAAGCGACTGGTGGCGGTCCGTGAATTTTCCCTATTTCCTTTCATTTTTTTTCTTTTCTTTCTCCATTTCCTTTTCCTCTTCTTTTCTTTTCTTTTCTTTTCTTTTTTTTTGAGCCAAGTTGGGTTGACTATGGCCCACCAAGTTTGGGCTCAAGCATTAGAGGGGAGGCCCATGCTCACGGCCCCCGCATCGGCGTCGGCGAGGGTTCCGGCGACTGATTTTTGGTGGTGACAAGGTGGTTGGCCGCTTGGGTGGTGCGGCGGTGACGAATAGCGGCGGACGGCGACTAATTGGCGACTCCAGCAGAGGGAAAAGAGAAGCCAAGCTACTGGATTTTCGCTAGATGTGGCTGAACTAGACCGATCGGGTGCCACGACAACAAACAACGGCTAGGAGGTGGTGGCGACATGGAAATCTAGAAGGTGCAGTCGCGGTTTCGGGCTGCATCGTCCTCGTCGGAACCATGGCGAGAGGCGAGCTGAGACGACGTAGGACGGCGGCTGGCCACAACAAGCCGAGGTGGAGCTCCGAGCAGCGGTAGTTGGCGACACGAAGGGGTAAAAGCAGCAACGCCGTCTCATGTGCGAGGAAGAACTAGAAAAATGGCGATGCAGGAGGAAGGGAAGAAGAAGAAGAAGAAGAAGAAGAAGAAGACCGAAGGGGAAGGCATAGAGAAAGAGAGAGAGAGAGAGAAAGAGAGAGAGAGAGATGGGATGGGGGTGGCGTGCGGTAGGAGGTAGCGTGCAGCAGGTGAAAAGAAATGAGAAAGAGAAAGAACTAGAATGGTTGGTCGGTAGATAGGAGGGGAAAGAGGAGAGAGAAGGAAGAAAAGATGGGGGGAAAGTAAAAAAAAGTGGGCTGTTACAAAACTCCTATCGCCGAGTTCATACTTATAACTTTATAATTTCAGCTCTCTCAAATAACTAATACCCCCTTCCTTTCTATGAGTCAACCGGTTTGTGACTGGGACTTGGCACTAAGCCCAACCGACCTGTCAAGTCAGGTTTAGCCACAATAACACCATAATTCATTAAATAAGTAAATGCATAAATAAATAAATTACTAATTAAATAAATTAAATTACGCAATTAGCTAAATAAGGCCGTCTACAACCAGCCTAAGACCCTAACTAATTCTCCTTGGCTCATTGTCATCTTTTTGATCCAATCGCCACTAAATAAAGTCTCATGTCTCCCATTGGACTCCTTAGTCCAATTACTAATTCGAGCCCATTGCCTCATTTTCATTGGTTAAAAGCCAAAATCAAAGTGAACCGGGGTCAACGACCACTTCGATCAACTCACGAGGTCTAACGACTCATCGTGGTCCTGTCGACACCCCATCAGGTCCCATTGACTTCCAATTGAATTAGGGCACATTGGCCTCCTAATCAGCAAAATAAATGTAAAATAGCAATAATATCCAAATAACCCCTAATTGGCCCTAATTGCCAATTTAAATCAACCAAGTCACCCAATCGATTCTACAAATCTCTACTAAGGCGGTAAATAGGCCTAATCAAGGCATAGGAAATCCATTCACCTCGATTCCTTACAAAGCGGCGATTGGCAGTAGGTAGCGGTCTATGGATTTTCTCTCTATTTTCCTTTTTTTGTCTTTTTCTTTCCTTTTTTCTTCTTCTTTTCTTTTCTCTTGGCAAGCATTCAGCGGCTTCGACGAAGCTTAGGCGAGGCCCGCAAACCCGTTTTGGGCTTTGATTAGGTTAATCGGAGCTGGAAGTGATTGGGCTTCGTCGAGGGAGGTTTGAGGAGTCGTGGTGGCCATGGGTGGTGGCAAAACAACCTCAAAATGGCCGGAGTAGCGTCATACCCGAATTGGCGAAATCGAGTTAGGACAAGGCCAACTAGGTAGAGCTCGATTTCATTGTTTCTGAACCAAATCGATTGTGGCAAGGGGTTAGACTTTGAATATGAGACTTTCACGAGTCCATTGGTAGCGGTGGCGTCACTTGAGGTGACCGAAGGAGGAGGAAATTCCTTGGAGAAGATGATAAGTCGTGGGTTAGGGCTTTCGGCGAGGGAGCTAACTTTTGGGGTTTGATTCTTCCAAATGGCGCAACACCAACGGCCAAGACCACTGCCGTTGTAACCGTGGGGTTCCAACCTATCGATTGGAGGTGCTGGCGAGGGATGGATCTCGCCGGAGGAAGCACAGTGGCTGAATGAAGCTTCGGTGATGCGAAACCTAGGGAAAACTGTGTTCGGGCAATTTTAGCTATTTCTAGACCAAATCTATCGCCACAAAAGCCAAAAATAGGGTAAAGGGGTACCTAGGAATACATTGAAAGCAACGACGTGGGCTCTAGATCAAAGGATTGGGAGATCTCATGAGTTGAAGCTCCCGACCAAAATTTGAAAAACAGAGGCGAACAACTACGTTGAGGCTTGTTTCGGGTCCTCCCGGTGGCAATGCTTGCTTATTGTGTTTTAGCTAGCTCCAAGAAAGAGGAGTCTTCAACAAGCTTGCTGCATTTGAGTCTTCAAGTCTTGCATGGGTCTTCAAGTCTTTAAGAGTCATGTTGTAGCAGGTCGTTGGAGCTCGCCGGAGGTCGCTAGAAATCTTCAAGTCTTGCATAGGTCTTCATGTAACATCCCTCTTTCGGCCCCTTTTAGAGGCTTTATTGCGTGAAATTATGAGTTTAAATTGTGGCCTGAGAGCCCTAGGAATTTTCTTGGTTAATATCGTAGTTTTTGTGTAGAGTAGACGTTGGAATATCTAAAAAAATTACTTGTGGGTCCCTGAAATCTATTTATTCGCATTATAGCCCCAAAAATAATTAGTTTTATTTTTTAAGATTTTTTTGGAGTTTTTGGGAATTTTCTTGCATTTATTTTAAATTATTTATTATTATTTTACTCAAGTTGTTGACTGGGTCAAAGGCTGGACCGGTCTAACCGCAAGTCAGATCAGTCTGACCATGAATGGACTAGCCCAACTAGCCCGAACCAGCCTTCCCCCTTCAACTCTCTTTTCTCTCTTAGGCATTTTGCTGAGCACGTGGCATGCTCTCGTGAACGGGGCCCTACCGTCGGCCAATCGCCAGCCAATTGTTGGCAAACGCTACCAACTACCTCCCACATGTCGTCGGCATGCGTCACGGCTAATGGATGGCTACCACCGCCATCGACGAGCTCGCTTTTCCCTCTCGGGCTCGAGCTCTCTCTGTTTTTCACCCGAGTGAGTAGCTCTCCTTCTCGCCATTGTATCTTCCTTCTACAGCTACCATTTTGAGCATCATTGGTGGTGTTGGCTTTCTCGCAATGCCACCTTTCTGTTCTGATCAATTGCCACCCTTGTCTCTGTTTGGATAGCAGCCGATAGCCCCCCAAAAGGAAGCCACATGAGTTAGCTCACCTTTGTTTTTTGGAAAACTTGTCTAAGCTTCCTCAACATCGTTCTTCCAATCCTTCGATCTAGAGCCCGTGCCGTTGCTTCCAATGGGTTCCTAAGTATCACTTTACCCTAATTTAGGCTTTGGTTGGGACTGATTTGATCTAGAATCCATCAATTTGATTCCCAAAGCTGCGACTTAATCATGAAACCTTAGCCGGAGCTTCGTCAGGCCACTATGCCTTATCCAGCAAGACCCACTATCCACCGCCACTTCCAATCGATAGCTAGGAGTCTCTTGAGCACAATGACACTAGTCTTGACCGTTGGTGTTGCATCGTTTAGGAGCTCGAAGTGCAGCCCCCTTCACCGGAACCTTAAATCGCGAGCTCATCGTCTTCTCTGAGCGACTTTTCCTCCTTCGGCCACCTTAATTGACGCCATCACCACCAATCGACTCGTGGGAGTCCCCTCTACAAAGCCTAACCCCTCGCTACTACCAAAAGGAGAAATTGACTCAACCCAGTTGGCCTCGTTTGACCTTGAATCCTCCCAAGTCTGGTCTAACACTGTCTAGTGGGTTTTGAGTTGCCTCACCGCTACCCACAACCAGCCACGACTCCTCGAACCTCCCAGGACCTCTTTCTACAAAGCCCAACCACCGTCGAGCCCTATTTGCCGTCTGATTGTTGGAAAACGGCCCGGACTAGCACTGTTTGTGCTTTGGGCAAGCTGTTTGGCCCCCGCTAGAGCTTAATTGGAGCTCGTTGGAGCCATCTTGGAGCTGCCACAGAGCTGGGCCATCCCAGCCATGGTGTCGGATCAAAGTTTGGAAAGCCAAACCAAGCCTGAGTGTGATCGTGTCACGACCCGATCTTTCGGACTCGTAGCTATACCTTCAGGATCCACTTTAACTTCAACTCCCTTATGTAATTCCATTGATAAAAATCCAAACACAGTTGCTATAAGACAAGGGACCAAGTTAGAATCCATAAAATATCTTCCTTACATAACAATTTTAACGCGTGTCCACAACATCCCTGATTACAAAAGAAATTAGACCAGGAGGAAAATATCAAAAGTCCTAGGGTTCATGCCTCCACTCAGCTGTACAATCAAAAGTCGCGAGGAAGGTGAAAGGGTGGACTACCCTACGGTGCATGACGCGCACGGTAAGAGGTTTTGGGTTGAGAATAGTCTCATCTTCCGAGTCATCTACCCCGTCGGGATCCTCGTAACTAGACTCGTAACCACCCTAAGGTACTCCACACCGCTTTGAAAGGTACTCCATCTCGGTTTCTAGGAAATCAGTGTATCCACCGTGTGTTGGTGCGGAAACCAGGTCTGCTTCGGGATGCTCCAAATCCACTCGGTTTGTTCTTGGGTCTCCATGATAAGTCCACTCTCCTTCACCTCCTTATTAATCACACATCCTATATCAATAGGATGATCAGGGACCATCCCTATCTCTTCCTCCAGGTCTTCTGCCTCCTCGTTCGAGCTAAAGGGAGCCTCCGGCTCCGAGTCCTCCTCCAGATCCTCCTCCTCCAGCGGTTCCAGCTCCAGCTGATCCAAATCCTCCTCCTCCAGAGGTTCTTGCTCCAGCTGCTCCCAGCCCTCCTCCTCGATAGGCTCCTCCTCCAACAGTTCCTCCTCCTGAGGGTCCTCCTCCTCAAACAGGTCCTCCAAGTCTGAGAGTTCATCTCATGGTTGGGTCCTAGGATGGTAGGGGTGGTGGAGTGAGATACTTGGTATCTCAGTGAACAAACCCTAACCCTAGATTACGAACACCCCTACCCTAGGGTCCTTAAAACGTCATTCCCAATTCTCGGTCTCTAAATAGGAAGCTCGGCTATCATAAGGTAGGGGACAACCTTGGCACCTCACATTCCTATGAATCTGATGTTACTGTGCATATTACTCAAGGCTAGTCTACCCAGTAGGCTCCCCGTCTCACAGTCGCCAAGGACAGTCAACCAAAATCGAACAACACAACTAAGGTATTTGCCGCCCCCCTCCTCATCCAAGTAGATGTCTCCCGCCAACAACTAATTTAAAAAGGACGACTAACAATAAATAAATAAGCAGTAAATAATTAAATTAAATCACCAATAAATCAAAAGCCGGACTACTAAATAAATTAACAACTAAGGAAATTCGAATGCGAGACTAATAATTTCAATAATAGTAATTAATAATTAAAAATGCACGACTAGTGATTAAATTGTGAAATTAATTAAAATAAACCATGAAAATAAATATTAACAAAATAATTTATCGAACTAAAACCCCGTGAGGTACATGGCTGACCTAGTCGAGCCTTCATAAGGTACTTGTTTCACGTTCACACCGAAGTTGAATTTTCTGAACTTTCACCATCCACGTGCCCTTGGCACTTTCATCAACCTATTAGTGCCTCCAAGGCACCCTTCGCATCTCTCGAGACCACGCCACGATTTTTTATTTGCGCCAGCCAAACTGGTCGTTTTGTCTGACCAGACAATCAAACAAACAATCAATTCCGTGGTAGGCCTGAAATTCTAGGAATTCTAGCAGTTCTAGACATTCTTCCCAATTCTACCCAATTTCTACTAAAGTAGTGAATGCGCCTACTAAAGGTTTAGAGCCCACTCACTTGTGAGTCTCTTGGCTAATTTCTTGTTGCTCCAATACCCTGTGCAAGCCAAGAGAAAAATAATTCTTTTTTTTTCCTTTTCCTTTCTTTTCTCATTTTTTTCCTTCCTACGGGCTGCTGGCTGGGCCGGGCCGGCTACTAGGCCCGCAGTTGGGCTTGGCTCTCTAGGCCGGGCTATTGGGCCTAGACGGGTCTCCGAGTCGGGCTGCCGGGCCTGATTGCTGGGCTGAGCTGCTGGGCCGACGGCCTAGTCCGTTGGCTGGACTCCGGCAATGGCGACGATTGTCCTCTCCGGCGAGGCACAGACCCAGTTCGGCATTCCGGGTCACGAGTCGGGTCGTCGAGGCGTGTTGGGTTTGGCCGCCGTTCTCCGTCCACCGGCCAGATCGAAGCTCGAGACCAGTCGGATCTGGAAGCTGCTCCTCTAGCGCGTTTAACAGTGGTGGTGCCATGAGCTGAGGTGGTCGGAGCTGAGAGAAATCCGACCACGAAGTCGGCGGCTCGGATTCTAGGGGTTAGGTTTCGAGCTTCAATCCGTCGATTCTAGAACAAATCGAACGAATCAAAGACCATAAACAAGGTCTAAAGACCTCAAGGAATCGATTGGTGGCAACCAATCGAGCTAAGGAGGTCGGGAAGGGGAAGAACTCATCGGCTTTTGGCTGCGATTTTCGCCTCTTTCGCTGCGATTTTCTAGAAAATTTTCCAGAAAACCCTAACTGTGAGGCCTCCTTTCGGGAGCTTCTGGCGGCAACTCCGGCGAAACTGAAGGCGGCGGTTGGTGGAGTTGCAAAGACGGCGTCGCAGGGTTCGCAACGGCACAAACAGTGAGGCGATAGGAGAACCGAGCTGGGAGAAAAGTGAGTCGCAAGAGGGGGAGGAGCTCGGTTTAACCGAGTGGGGGTGGTTAGGGGCGAGCTAAAAATCAGCTCGTCGACGCCACGCGACGGCCTCCCACAGGCTGTCGTCCACTCCGGCCATCCCCTAGGACCAGGCGATGGGTGGTGGCAGTGGCGATTCGACCATTGAGGCAACGGTTGTAGCAATTGAATAGTGCATCTCAACTACTCGACCAAATGTCGTAAAGAATGAAAGAGAAGGAGAGGGAGGGGGAGCTGAGCGCGTGCCTCGCGCGTGCAGTCCGGTCCGACCCAATCAGATTGTCCAGTTCACACCGTTTGGCCGGCCGGTTTGAAATTTTAATAAAATAATAATATTTTAACTTTCGAAAATTGGAAAATTCATTTAAAATTTTGTAAAAATTTGGGAAATTTTCCTAAAATTTCTTAAAATTTCCCAATACCAAGATTTTGACATTTTGGGCCCAAATATAAATTTTAACAACTAATTTTAATAATTTAAGAGCCTTTCACAATTTTCACGAAATAAAAAGGAAATTATAAAATTTCCAGAAAATTCCCCCGAGGCCTTAAATGGGAACCGGGTCCGAAACACGGCTATTACAGATTGGAAGTGCAAGAAGTACGTTGCCACGAGCCGCCACCGTCGACTGCCAATTCGCAAGGAAATCAAGGTGAGTAGACATCTTATCCCCTAGCTTAGGTCGGTTTACCGCTTTAGTAGATTGGTTAAGATGGATAGGTGCATCGGTGGAGAATTGGTAGATATGGCAGAGTGCACTATAGTGCACTTATTGTGTGGCTTGGACCAATTAGGTGGCTAATAGGCTATAATTAGACAAGTGGGGTCGAGTGTGCCTATTGGGGCCTCGACCGTGGACTTTCGTGGCTGATCAGAGAAATGAGAGAATTTCCCGATTAGCTGGTTCGTATTAATTGCATGGCAATTGTTGGGGTTAATCAAGTGACCAATGAAACCTGATCATGTGTGAAGGTTGATTGAGACCAGTGGGGGTGTCAACTTGTTCGTGAGGATCACGTGGTGATCGCTTAGATGACTGGTGCAGTCATCGGTGTGGGGCGACACCAGGAAAAAGTAGTTAGGGTCTCATATGGGTTGTGGACCATTTTATCTTATGTCTCATGAATGAATAATGAGAAGAGTGGAATGGCTTTGGGCCAAGTTTTGATCGTGGACCGATGGACTGATAGGCAGTAGCTCGCCGAGATAGGCAAGCCGTGTGCGTTTACCTGTACCCTGAGATCAGACACGCTTATTAGCCATGCTAGGTGAAGGGTGGCTAGAGGTTTCACGTAAGGGCCAAGTGACCTGAGAGGTTGGCCAGTGGAAACAAGTACGGCTAAATGCCACAAAGAGTCGTTGGTCAGGACTCGGTCATAGACCGATCGTTTGTTAGGGAAAAGGGCTAGTAGCTATGCGAGAGTGACGCGAGGCACTTGGGCCAGAGAGCCCCAAGGGTTGAGCGATACGCCAGCCGAATCAGAGAACCACAAGGACTGAGCTGTATGCCAATCGAGCTTGAGAGGCTGTGTTGTTGCCAGTATGGCGAGAGTACGTGTTACCCAAAAGGGTAACCACTATTTGCATTGTGGTTGATAACCAGGTGAGGTATCGATGGTAGGCACGTGTGAGTCGAGTGTAGCTTGTGAGAGGTTGACCAATGGACTAAGGACGTTAAGGCGATTGCCTTCCTAGTCTTGGCATAGGGTATAGACTCACTAAGATATCTCAATATCTCAACCCACCACCCCAACCTCATTTCAAGAAATAATTATGGACCTAGAGTAGGAGTAAATCAAGCCAAAACCGATGGAGCAGGTTCCGAGTGAGGAGGAGCTAATGTTGGAGGGAAGTTCTATGGGAGTGGCCAGAATGGATACCCACGCCTCCAGTTGTGCTAAAGGCCGGCGACAAGTCCTGGGACGTTGCCACTCAATGGCCAAAGTGAAGAAAGAGAATCGAGGATAGTCGTGCACTCGAGAAGTAGGGCGTGACACTTAAAGTCCAAGCTGGTTGGAGGTCTCTATTGCTAGAACTCGCTAGAGGTTGCTGGAGTTCACTGGTCGCTGTTACTGGAGCTTGCCAAGTGGTTTCCAGCCATGAAACAACGTCGTTTTGATCTCCGGCAACCATATCAGTGCCGACGACTTATCGGTCCTGCCATGTAGGATAGACAGTGCTGATCGGACATTCATGTAGGCATTTTCCATGAGAAATTCGCCAGGATGATTGAATTGGAAAAGTTTCAAAAGGTTTAGGATTGATTTGACCAAATAAAAAGGTTTAGGATTGATAAATATGATTAATAGGTTTATGACTTTTTCAGCAATTATCCCTTTCGAGTGGTAACTATATTTCTGGCGAAAGGTGGGGAAGTTTAATGGAATTTTAAGATAGAAGACTAAATAAATTAGTGAAATAAAGTGTACCTCTTTTTTTTTCCTTGATTAAGAAATTTATTTGCTTGCTCACTTAAAACAATGAGACCATATTGCACTCCTTGCTTTCTAGAAGATATACTCGCCCTCCGTTATCAGGACATGTCATGATTGATATTAATTTATCATCCAATAATTCCTTAAAAAAAGGAAAAATAGACGAAGAACGATGTGTTGTATCTCCTATCCATCACCGCAGAATTAATATAGCATGTGCATTGTCAGATGGTGAACACGTGGGGTGCCCATAGGCCGATGAAACTTGGGAGCTGCACAAGGTTTTGAATACAGGATCGTTTCTCACATGATCAGTTTCAATTATGTAAACAAATCTTACCAAGCGATCTTAAAGGAAGAGTAATGGTAGGTATATGTTGATGAAGAAAGTTCCTTTGCCATGTCGGTGGGAGTGCGATGATCTAAGCCTCAAATGGCGCTGAGTAATTATGATAAAAAGTGAACGCATTTCGTGGCAACTGTCAGCCTACTATAGTAACTCCTACAACCAGACATTCCCGTGGATGCTCCTCCTTGCCCATTTCCTAAATGGGAAAATATGGTTAGGTGTACAAAGCCCGATGAACTGAACTGATCCAGCAAATCACGTGACAGGCTGCAAATTAGCCATTAAGAATGGGCACTGTTCAATGTCAATTCGAGGTTCATTTATGACGTTATTTGGCTTATCCTTTGAAAAACTTATTGATTTGGGAGACATGACGTGTACCTATAGCTAAGAAGGAGAGCATCAGACGCAGTCTTGAAATGCGTACTAATACCAAGACCTAAATATTGTCTTGGAGCGCTCTATAAAACGAGCATTGCACTGGACAGATCTTGCAGGCAACCACACTCACCATCCCTGTTTCACTGAATTACTTCCATTGTTGTACTTCTACAAATATCTGAGAAGCAATCCAAGCATGAAGGTCAAGGTACAATGGAAGAAGTTGGTCGAGCCATCGGCGCCGACGCCGAGCGACCGGCAAAAGTGGAAGCTGACATCAATTGATAAGCTTCAAACGCCACTATATGTGGGCGTTGTCCTCTACTATAGAGATAATGCTGAGAACCCAGCAGCTGATATTCCCGAAAGGCTTCACCAAATGGAGGAGTCGCTTTCCAAGACTCTAACACTATTTTATCCTATGGCAGGGAGATATAGCGAGGAGGACGGTTGTTTTATTGATTGTAACGACCTTGGGGTCGAGTTCGCCCATGCCAAAGTGGATGGCCAGATTGATCAGGTTCTCCACGGAGACGCCGACATGGATTTGCTCGATCGTTTGTCGGAATTCCCTACCAATGTAATGGGAAATCCGTTAGTTGTGATTCAAGTGAACACGTTCGAGTGTGGCGGATTAGTGATTGGCCTCCGCTTTACGCACAAGATTGGCGACATTTACACCCTGGCTTTGTTCATTAATTCGTGGGCTACTGCTTGCCGAGGTAAAATGGACTCGACAGTATGTCCAAGTTTCGAGTTGTCATCTCAACTCCCCGTGAAAGAGATGGCGATTCCAAATTGGCCTCCACCCCGCAATGGTAACGAGGAATTTGTCATGGGTAGGTTCAGGTTCAGCGGTGATTCTATATTGAAGCTGAAAGCACTAGCTAGGGACGATGCAAATGACATGATGGGGATTGATTCCTGTCCTTCAAGAGTGGAGGTTGTATCAGCCCTTATAAGCAGGGCTATCGCTGATATTGATCGAAAGAGACACGGCGAACGGAGGACTTCCGTGATCTGTATGACACTCAACCTGCGTGACAAAATAAATCTAGCAATACCAGCAAATTCTTGTGGCAATCTTTCCGCCATGATGTTTGCACGATCCGATCAACCCGCAGCTAGCAAAATCAAACTGAAGTTCAATCGAATGGTGAGTGTGATGCGCGGCATGATATGTGATGCCAAGATGAAATACTCGGCAGTAGTAGACTGGAAGGAGTTTCACTCGATGGTGGAGAATTCTCTAAACGAGTTAGTCGAGATGGTCTCCACAGGCGAAGACTGTCTGATTCCTTTCGTTAGCTGGTGTCGGTTCGGGCTATATGAGGATGACTTTGGGTGGGGAAAGCCGACTCTCGTCAGCATCGCATCACCGCATCTCAGATCGATTGTTCTGATCGACGACGAAGAGAGCGGAGGAATCAATGCATGGATAACCATCAATAAAGAAGAGATGGTTCTTCTTGAACAAGATCCGGAAATTCTAGCATTTACTTCCAAGTCATAGATAGTGATGTTGCCTTGATATTTTATTTTCGAAGTAATTGTACTCCCAATAATGTCGACCGGGGAAATGAAAATGGACTTAGGTCTCTAGGATATGTCACGTCTGTTTGGTTTCTTTAAGGATTAGGGTTTCATGTGGGAAAGATCAAACTCTTTAACTAATGTTCTTGATCTGTGTTCTTATCACATAGTGATGTTGATATTAGTGCATGGTGATGGTGATGGGTGTGTTGAATCTAAACGCATACCGTAAATTAGTGCAACTAGAAATTCAGATCTATGCATGTTCTCGTGACTGAATATACTGATTGGCTACCAAAAGTTTATCTTGGCAGATATGTTCTTGAGGGATAAGAGTGTGCTAGATACATGTTATGCTTTGGTATATGTATATTTGCTTTGAGATTTGCTAAACTTGAAAGATTTCTATATACCTCTAATGTGTTATTTTGAGAAATGAATGAAATTTTTCTTTCGATAACAAAAAAAAAAAACTGATGTTTCCCAACTTATCAAGAACCTTTCTATTGCAGTTATCTTCATCTTTAAAAGGGGTTGATCTATTTGTGTACAATAGTACGATTAAGGCTGGAAGTTCATTCACACAATGTTTTGAGTGGGTATAGTCTTTATTATAGAAAATTAAACTTAGATGGTGGTGCAGATGGGGGGACCGGTGGATTTGAAATTTGACTTTTGCGATGAGAAACTCACATCCCAAATGGTTGAGTCGTTCATCAAAATTTAACATTTCTATTTCACGATACATGTAGCGAGATCAACGCTATGCTCCTAAATTCAAAAGAGACAAATTCATCCTTGAGCCATTGGTTTAGTCTCTCGTGTGAAACATACATAATATTTTGGTACAATAACTAATTTCAACTTGCCATGATCTCATTAGGAAAGTGACATTAAGAAAGTGCCATTAGTTATGATTAGTTTGTGCACGGAATGCCAAACCTGCCGTTAGAGATTTTCTAAGATTGTATTAATTTCACTCAAGTACTCCAAACATAAACAGCCCGACACTTTTTCTATAAACCAATTGTATCAGCCCTTTTGCATCACTCTCTTCAAGCCGATAAAACATAGCTACCCTCTTTAGCTCAAAGGTATACGGGAGAATTCAATTCATAATATTCTCCTCTACACAATTCCCAATGCCCTCATCACGGGCTGCTCTATCTCTTCCTTGCGTTCCACAACTATCAATAAGAAAAACTAATTAATTTCTAATGATAATTTTGGATTTTTTTTATGAAATTCAAAACCTAACACGATTGTTTCTAATCTTTTTGAGAAAATCTTTTTGGGTTTTTTTATCTTTAATTAAATGAAATGAAATCAAACAATCAAATAAAAGACGAGATTCTCAATTTGCAATCACAATCAAAGCACATCCGCAATTAAATATTCACAAACGTCGACGTTATCTGCAAAAGATTTATTGAAAATTCAAATTTAGATTATGGAAATCAACATTTCATTTCACAGGATGAAGGGTGGAGCAGGAGATTCTTTTGTGCCATAGTGGGTAGTGTCTTAGGGTGAAGATTGGAAGTGGAGTCTGGATATGTTGTCCGATGATCTTCTGCGGATAGTACTAGTCATGCAATTATTTTGCAATTAAATCAATAAAAAAATGTTTGTGAATATTCAAAATCTTCATCCAAGTTATTCAGAGATAACAGTATTGTTCGAGTTAGGCAACAATATATTGAATTGAAATCAAACACTCAATTGTTACCTAATTCTGGAAATCGTGCGGATATGATTTAGTAGAGACCTGTCTAGATATTGCTTTGATTTTTATGCTTCGAAAGATGTCTGCACCACTTGCTTGTAAAGGTCGATAAGAATTACATATTTCTTCCACTATATACATAGACTTGTTTCTCACCTTTTATGGCTTGTATCCTTAACATATAAATGAAGAAGATTCGTTGAAATACTTATACGAGTACCAAGAAACTGGTCAAGCGGTCGGCTTCGACACCGAATCAACGTCGGAAGCTTGTTGTGACTTCACTGATGCCCTTCTATTTCCTTAATGTGATGGCATCATTTTCTACTATTGAGCTCATAAAATAACGCATGAGATCGATACTCTTTAGAGGCTTCGCCTCTTGGAGGAGTCGCTTTCCAAAGCACAAGCCCTCTTTTATTCTCTAGCCGGTTGGTACGTCGGAGGCGGGCTCTTCATCAACTGCAACGACCAAGGGGTAAAATTTATACAAGCCAAAGTGGATGGCACTCTAGATCAGCTGCTCCAGGCGATCTTGAGTGTGACCTTCGCAACTGCTTGTCGAAATTATTGCTGCAAGCAGCAAACACGCCACTGATTGTAGTTTAAGCAAACGGATTCGATTGTGGCGGATTAGTAATTAGAGTTTAGAATTAAAATTACATCTCTGGCAAATACAATGTAGACTTTATTGTTGTTTTATATGGTGAGTCTTGATTTATCATAATTTGACTTCTTTTGATCTATAAGTCCCTATATGGTAAACCCAACATGATTAGTAGCACCGTTATATAGCCATCATGAACTTGATGGGGCTTCTAATAGGTTAGATTTACAAATTAATGTCAAAAAAATCATTACGTTTAGACTCATACTTGGACAGCCACGTTTTATATTTATTGGAGTCATTCTGTATATGACAATTTTTGTTACAAAAGAAAAAGAGGTTACTATCCTTTTTGAGAAATGTTTTATTGGGACGTAAATTGTTAGAATGACTAGTTGTTTGATAAGTTCTTTTATGAGTATATTTTTTAGCCTCTTAATTTTTTTTATTACTGGAATTACAGACATATATGGCAAGATGCCCCTTTTCTTTCAATTTATCTTCCTCTGTCACCAGCCAATCTATCAGATCATTGATTGACCAAGTCTTATGTTGAGAATCATAATTAATCTTGATAATCGCAAAATTAGGCAATATAGTGTTTAAGATTTGATGCACAATGCATGTATCAAGAATAGTAATATTAGAAGTTCTAAGTTTCGTGCAGGTCTACTATCCTAATAACATAAACTTTAACGCTACAAGAATTGTCATACCTCATATTGAGGAGGGCTTACAATTGTGTTCCAATTTTGGGATTAGGCAAGACATGGTTCCCAACTTCTAAGGTTTTCATCCTTTATTTAGCAATATAGTTGGTTGGCAAACTACTCTTTAAGTATTCATAAATGGATCACTCCATAAATAACAAACAAATGTTATTGATCTTTTTTCAAGTAACAAAGTGTGCTTTTTAGGTTTCATATTGTCAGTAGTCGCTAGCTTATTCTTTGTAAGAGCAGTATGAACATTTGCTATTTATCACTTCATGGATAATAAACAAATCCTATTGATCTTTTTCCAAGCAACAGAGTGTGCTTTTTGGGTTTCTATATTGTGAGCAATCAAATTTGCCAATTTATCCCTCGTAAAAGCAATATCAACATCTATTATTTCTTAAAATTTGAAGATGTAAGGACATCAATCGTAATCAAGTTGCCGTCTATAAAGAATGTGACTAAACAACGAGTAATGTATACAATCAACATGCAATTTATTGAAAGGTAATGCAAGAAATTTATTGAGATATGATGTGGTAATAAACGCTCAAATATTTGAGTGCGATTTCCTAATGACAATAATGTAAAATCCGCAACTCGTTGGGTAATCAATAAATACGGTCTCGTTATAAGTCTCAAGATATGATCCTTCGGAAACTTACTATTAAAAAATAAATGTTGACCTGAATCTAACAAATTGATTCAAGTGAAGTCTATACTGAATTATCCTATTGATTTATTAAATGAAATGGTGCTAAGTTTAGATAGATTTTAGAAGACAAAGCATACGGTAATTGACTTGAAGATATTACTTAGGATGAACCTTTACAGAATTAAGAGCGGAATGGACATCGGTCTAACACCACCAATTCTACGTGTGCCACCTCTTCGATCGCCATTACGAGACATAATCCAAGGGGTGTCGCTTTTGATATTCAAACACTCATCCAATGCGTACAATCAAAGTAAAATATCAGTAATGCTCATATAAAATCAACCAGCTGGCCTCAAGGTTAGCACAATATTTACCCATGCATCCCACATGGTGAGCCACCGTACTCAAGCCTCAAGCAAGTAATTCCAATAACCATCAAATCAGGTGTCGAGTCTAATCATGCATCTAAACATTCACAAGTAAAGCTAAATAAGACAAGCAATCAGGCTAAGAAGCGTGGGGGAAAAAAGATAATTAGTTGTCCATCGAGAAACACTTATTCAATTTTCCAAAAATTGATGTCAATTAATTAATCTAGGCCTACTCTCAAGCTAGAATTTGTTTTTTAAAGTAAGGTTGGCTTTCCTAAAGAACACTTTGATTTTTTTAAAATTTTTTATGACTTTTTAATAAATATATTTTTATTTTTTTATTATTAAAATATCATTATATTGTAATTTTTACAAAGCGGCTGGGTTAGAATCTGAACCGGCGCAGGTCCTCCGCTAGGTTCTCTAAAAGAAAATATTATCATTATTTATTTTTTGGATTTTATAATTGAAAATTATTTATTTTTATCAATAAATATTATACTATAATATTTAATATATAACGGGTTGGAATTCGAACTAGGTCTGGCACGGACTAGACCTAGCCGTTGAGATTCGAGCTTTGAAACCCAAACCCACAAATCAGGCCTTCTTGGCCCCCTGTTCACGAATTGGGCCTTAGTCAAAAGAGGCCCAAATCTAAAAACATCGACCCCACCTGACTCAAACCTACACGCTGGCCCCAACTCTTTCGACTCACCCTTTTAGCCGGGCCCAACCATCTCCAATTGGCCTAAAGTCTACTAGACCACCTGGATGGGCCCTCAAAGACCCAGGCCGAGTGCTAGACCCTAGGTTCGATCACTCCATCTCAGCGAGCACCTTGCTCCCTTCCGCCCCCTGAGTACGGCCAGTAGCCAAGGCTGAGACAATGGTGCCGTGAGCTTTTGAGAAAGGTTGCCTCACTTGATGACTCTAGTATAAACACGACACACTAGCCAATGACTGAAAATCTGGAAATTGACTCGCACCTAGCACAGTTTTTGTAACAGTCCAATTTTAGACGTTAATTGGAAAAATAGTTTGATTGAATTTATGAGGAAATAACATAATTTATTCCCCATTTTCCCACAAATTTTCCTTCTCTATTCCTCTTGTTTCTTTCTATTTTCCTTGCATGTGGGCCCACACCAGCCCACACCAGCCCACGCCCCTACCTCATTTCTCATGTTCATCATCTTCCTCAGTAGCCTCCCCTCCTTTGAAAACCCTAGCCGCCGCCAAGCTAGTCAACGCGAGGATATCGCGATGACGCCAACGGCCAACCACCATGTTCGCCTCTCCCCAACAGATTTAGCCACTTTCCTCGCGCGAACTCCCTCTAGAAAATTCCTAGCCGTCTCTACCCGAGAATCATCTCGTTTTCGCCGACGAGTTGAGAGAGAACAACTACACGAACCGAGAGCTTTCAAACTTACCGTCGTGCTTTACGAAGTTTTCCTTAGCCTTGGCTGTCTTCGTCGCTTTTCGGAGTCTTGGAATAGGGCTAGACGCACAACTCCCATGTTTTGGAATCTTGCATCTGTCCGTCGTCGCCGTGGGTTGTTCGAGCCGACCCAGTCACCGCCGTCGCTTGAGAAATACTCCTCAATCTCCCTTGGACGTTCATCGATTTGTGACGAATCCGGGAGACAACATCGTCGTGACTCAAGCCACCGTCGAGCCACGTCGTCGCTGTTGTTGAGCCACACCGTCGCTGCTATCGAGCCATGCCGTCGCCGTCGACGCCATCAGCCACCTCGTCGTTGCCTCACGCCGCCCTCAGCTCACGCCGCAATTCGCAGAAGAGAACCCCAGCTCGCTCGTGCCTTTCCTCAATGAACCGGCGAGCAGAAGCTGTGAAAGCTTCTGTGGGCTGAGATAAGGCCACGATGGGCCTTGACCCAGCCCAATCCGAGAGCTAGGCCCACTCTCCAACTGGTCAATCAGCCCACGAATTAGGTCGTCGGAATTTTCGCCGGAAAACTCACCGTCGCCATTAAATTGGACTCCAAAGCTTGGAATTAGGTCATAATATTACAGCTCCCCCTCGAGGACCAGCTGAAGCTGAAGGCGCAACGAGATGATAATAGTCGATTTAATTTTGATTAGGAAGTTTTTAATTTGTGAGGAAATTATTTTCCGCATTTATCCTTTTAGTTGAACAAATAAATAATGTTGTTAATCTGTGGATTCATTTTAGAGATTTAAGCAGTTTATTGGAAGTTCTTGTAATAAATGAATTACCTCAGGATTTGGTCGGGGTTTTATTGAATTTATTCCGCTACATTTCTTACATATTAATTATGTATCCTTAGTTAATATAATTGATTAATCGTTAACAACCTGGGATTATCGAAAGTATAAGAATCGGTGAAGTTAATTTCGAGGACTGTCGTGTACTCGAGTTTGGGGCGTGACAGCTCCTTGTTGATTTGGTATCAGAGCGGGTTAATTTGGAGTGATAAGGTTGAGGAATGTTATTCCTGGGGTAAAAATTAATAATTAATATAATTGTTTGTGATTGATGTGCCATGTATGATTGTTTCTATGTCGCATGCATGCCTTAATTGTACATGGTATGGGACGTGTATATTTAAGACATGAATATGTATTAGAAAAATGCATAGTCTTACGTTTAGCCATGTTGGCATGTCCGGACATGTGTAGCAAGGCCGGATGTTTGACATTGTAATTGTCTGATTGGTTGTTGTGATCTTATGTTTAGCTGCATTGGCACGGTATGGGACATATGCAGCAAAGTTGAACATTTGATCTTGTTTGTTTGAGGTTGTATACTTTTAATAGTGAAAGACATGTTGAGAGCGTGTATGTGTATCGCACGCTAGAGGCTGGTATGTGTATCGCCTGCCGTGGAAGTTAAGTTGATGAGCGTGTAGGCATATCACACGTTAGAGGCTTGTATGCATATCGCTTGCCTCAGTAATTATGAGATATGAGCATGTATGTGTATCGCATGCTATTGGCTTGTATGTGTATTGCTCGTCTAAGCAAATTTGTTGACTATTATTCAGACTTTATTGATGAGGATTTTATTGTGTACTTTATTGCTTACGAAATTATTGAAATATTGGAACCATGATTGTTTGATCGTGAGTATGGATAGAAATCAGAGACCTCCAAGGAGAAGAGTGGCTGTTGGTCGCTTCGGAGTTGGAGGGGATGATACCCAGGGAGATCCCCGGGTTGAAGGGATTATGAAGTCCCTTGATGACCTATGAGGTGAGATCCGACAACAGGCTCATAATCAAGAGGCTGCTATTACTACCATGGTAAATGCTGCAATTACTGCGATGAGGAATGCCACCCCTGCTCCAGAAACCGTTGAAGTCACTGTGGAGGATGAGAGACAGGTCCCAATCCCTACACCAGTTGAAGTTGTGGATGAGAAGCGAAGAGTCCTGGAGCAGGTCGAACAATTTTTAAGTTGAAACCTCCTCAGTTTTTTGGAAAAGGAGATCTCGAGGCCGCTAATTCCTGGCTTCAAAGTCTGCAGAAAGTGTTTGAGGTGATGAAATGCACCGATGCCAACAAAGTGAGGTTGGCGGTATATCAGCTGGAGGGTAATGCCACCAAAGAAACAGTATTCCCTGAAGGTATAACACCAACCTGGGATGCCTTTGTAGATACTTTTAATGAACAATACTTCTCCAATGCTGCAAGGGACCAGAAGATGACTGAATTTTAGAGGCTGTGCCAGAATAATTTTTCGGTGGATGAATATGAGGCGAAGTTTGCAAAACTATCAAGGTATGGCAGAAGACTGATCGAGGACCCAGTAGAACGGGCTCTCAGGTTTCGAGATGGACTAAAACCCGAAATCAAGACTCAGTTGGCGCCTTTTGATTTGCGTAGTTATAAGGAGGTGCTGAATAAAGCAAAGATGGTTGAAAAAGATATGAATGAGAGAGCAGTAGCATCTGGCTCTAGGTTTTTTGCAGGGAGGGACAATCGTCGACAAGGGATGAGGTCGATGTCTAGATACAGAAACCCTATCCCTCTTAATAGGGTTAGTGGGGTTCGAAAGCCACCATTTCGTCAGGATGACAGGTGCAGACATTGTGGGAGGCCCCATAGGAGTGAGACTTGCTCTACGAGGACGGGAACTTGCTTCGGATGTGGCCAAAGAGGTCATCTGCTGAGAGATTGTCCATGTCACCTAGCTGGGTCACAGCCACTACCACGCTCGGGACAGCTTGCCATCCACGGCAATATGGAGCTACCCCCAGCTCAGGGAAGAGTATATGTTATTAATCGAGCAGAGGCTCAGAACGCGGGAGGAGTGATCACAGGTACTGTGTCCTTACACCTACATGCAGCTTACGCATTATTTGATACTAGAGCCACCCATTCATTTGTAGCTGCCCAGTTTGCTAAGTTAGCTGAGATGAAACTGGAACCATTAAATACAGTCCTTAGTGTTACCACCCCCATGAAAGATAGGGTGTTATCAGTTGAAGGGTGTAAGGGGTGTGAGATAGTGATTAGTGGAGTGAAAGGGGTAATAGATTTGGCAGTATTGTGTATGTTTGATTTTGATGTAATTGTTGGAATGGATTGGTTGAGAGAGTAGAGAGCCACGGTAGATGGTTATAATCAGGTGGTTCAGTTCCAACCATTGGATCATCCTAGTTACGAGATCGTAGGAAGTAAAGGAAGTCCTTTTGTGCTATTGATTTCATCCCTCGAGGCAGTGAAGCTACTCGAGGATGGGTACCAGAGTTTCCTGGTCACGGTAGTAGATATGTCAGTCGAGGGACTGACAATTGAAGAAATCGCCGTAGTGCGAGAATTTGCTGATGTATTTCCTAAGGAACTACCAGGATTACCCCCGGAGAGAGAAATTGAGTTTGTGATCGAACTGGCTCCTGGTACTGAACCTATTTCCAAACCTCCCTATCGGATGTTGTTGTCGGAATTGAAGGAGCTGAAAGTGCAAATATAGGAATTGATGGACAAAAGATTCGTTCGTCCTAGTGCATCACCGTGGGGTGCATCAGTATTATTCGTGAAGAAGAAAGATGGGTCAATGCGATTGTGCATTGATTACAGGCAACTGAACCAGGTGACGATTAAGAACAAGTATCCCCTACCGAGGATCGACAACTTGTTTGATTAGTTGCAAGGAGCCTCATTATTTTCTAAGATTGATCTAAGGACTGGCTATCACCAGTTGAGGATTAAAAAGGAGGATATTCTGAAGACCGCATTTTGTACGCGGTATGGTCATTACGAATTCACGGTGATGCCATTTGGATTGACAAACGCCCCTGCTGCATCATGGATATGATAAATCGTACCTTTAAGGAATATTTAGACCAGTTTGTCATAATTTTCATCGATGACATCCTAGTGTACTCGAAGAGTTCAGAGGAGCATGAACAATACTTGAGGATAGTACTAATGACTCTTCGACAACACGCATTGTACGCCAAGTTCAGCAAGTGTGAATTCTGGTAAGGCCGCGTAGCCTTCCTAGGCCATGTGATTTCAAGCGAAGGAATTTCAGTAGACCCAGCTAAGATTGAAGCAGTGTCGGACTGGCCGAGACCCACAACGGTGACTGAGATTAGAAGTTTCTTAGGCTTGGTCGGATATTATTGACGTTTCATGGAGAAGTTTTTGAGTATAGCAGCACCATTAACTAACCTTCTGAAGAAGGAAACCAAGTTTGAATAGACAGATAGGTGTGAGAGAAGCTTTCAGGAGCTGAAGAGGAGATTGACCATAGCTCCAATACTGACGATTCCATCAGGTCTAGGAGGGTACGAGATTTATAGTGTTGCCTCTTATCAAGGGTTAAGGTGTGTTTTGATGCAGCATGGACGAGTAGTGGCGTATGCAGCGAGGCAGTTGAGGCCTCATGAAAAGAATTATCCGACACATGATCTAGAATTGGCTGCAATCATCTTCGCTCTCAAGATCTGGAGACACTACTTATATGGAGAGAAGTTTTCGATCTATACGGATTATCAGAGTCTTAAGTACCTATTTTCTCAGAAGGAGTTGAACATGAGACAGCGTCGCTAGATGGAGTTGTTGAAGGACTATGACTCCGATATATTGTACCATCTAGGAAAGGCCAATAGGGTAGCTGACGCCCTCAGTCGTAAATCGTCGATAGCACACCTAATGGCGAAGGAGTGGCATCTTCTAGAAGAGGCAGGAGATTTTGACTTTAAGTTTGAGGTAAGTCAGCTCGCGTGCTTAATTGCTACCTCACGAGTAGAACCACAGATTCAGACAAGGATTAATTCCTTACAACCACTAGACCCAACTCTTTAGAAAATTATCTAGGGAAGTGAGGATCAGAGGAAATCGGACTTCCAGATCTCTGAGGATGGGATATTAAAATTTAGAGGAAGGCTATGTGTACCTGATGATGTTGCACTTAAGGAAGATTTGTTGGCAGAGGCTCATAGGAGCAACTACAGCATTCATCCTGGAAGTACTAAGATGTATCAGAATTTGAAGTTACATTATTGGTGGAATGGCATGAAACTTGATGTGGCGAGACACGTGGCTAAATGTCTGACGTGTCAGCAAGTGAAGGTGCAACACTGCAAATCAGGAGGCTTATTAAAACCATTGGAGATCCCGAAATGGAAGTGGGAGCACATCACGATGGATTTTGTGACAGGTTTACCCAGGACTCAGCGAAATCACGATGCGATTTGGGTTATAATGGACAGACTAACTAAGTCTGCACATTTCATTGTAGTACGTAAGGATTTTGCTTTGGACCGATGGCTGAATTGTATGTTTGATAGATTGTTAGACTCCATAGAGTACTAGTGACGGTCACATCTAATCGTGATCCAAGATTCACAGCCGCCTTCTGAAAGAGCTTACAAACCGCTTTAGGAACGAAACTGCAATATAGTACTGCTTATCATCCACAGACAGATGGACAGTCTGAAAGGAACTATTGAGACTCTGGAAGACATGCTGTAGGCATGTGTCTTAGACTTCAAGGGAAGCTGAGAGGATCAATTACATTTAGTAGAGTTTGCTTACAATAATAGCTTATAGCAGAGCATTGGAATGGCTCCTTATGAGGCATTCTATGGTCGTGTCTGTCGAACTCCAGTTTGTTAAGAGGAGGTTGGAGAACGAAAAATCACAGGTCTAAAACTGGTTCAGTAATCTGTGGAAGCGGTTAAAGTCATCAGGGATAGAATGAAGACAGCTCAGAGCCGCCAGAAGAGCTATGCTGATAAGAGACGTAGGCCTTTGGAGTTTCAAGAGGGTGATCATGTGTTCTTGAAAGTGTCACCTAAGAGAGGATTGTCACGCTTTGGCAAGAAAGGCAAGTTGAGCCCTAGATATGTGGGGCCATTTGAAGTTCTGGAAAGGATTGGAGCTACAGCCTACCGTTTGGCCTTACCATCGAATTTGGCTCATGTTCACAATGTCTTTCATGTTTCAATGCTAAGAAAGTATGAGCTTGACCCCTCGCATGTATTGAGCTTCAAAGAGATAGACGTCGATGATAGGGTGTTGTATGTGGAGCGATCGATTAGAATTGAAGACCGCCGAGAACATCGTTTGAGGAGTAAGGTGATCTCCCTGGTCAAGGTAGTTTGGCAACATCACGACATGAAAGGTGCGACATGGGAAAGTGAAGAAGCTATGAGGAGCCAATGCCCCTATCTGTTTGAAGAGACTAGTGATGTAAATTTCGAGGATGAAATGTCCTAAGGGGGGAGAATTGTAACAGTCCAATTTTATATGTTAATTGAAAAAATAGTTTGATTGAATTTATGAGGAAATAACATAATTTATTCTCCATTTTCCCACAAATTTTCCTTCTCTATTCCTCTTGTTTCTTTCTATTTTCCTTGCACATGGGCCTACACCAGCCTACACTCCCACCTCCTTTCTCATGTTCATCATCTTCCTCACGCAGCCTCCCCTCCTCTGAAAACCCTAGCCACCGCCAAGCTAGTCAACGCGAGGATATCGCGATGACACCAACGGCCAACCACCACATTTGCCTCTCCCCAACAGATTTAGCCGTTTTCCTCGCGCGAACTCCCACTAGAAAAATCCTAGCCGTCTCTACCCAGGAACCATCTCGCTTTCGTCGACAAGTTGAGAGAGAGCGATTACATGAACCGAGAGCTTTCAAACTTACCGTTGTGCTTTACGAAGTTTTCCTCAGCCTTGGCCGTCTTCGTCGCTGTTCAGAGTCTTGGAATAGGGCTAGACGTACGACTCCCCTGTTTTGGAATCTCGCATCTGTCTGCCGTCGCCGTAGGTTGTTCGAGCCGACCCAGTCGCCGCCGTCACTTGAGAAATACTCCTCAACCTCCCTTGGACGTTCATCGGTTTGCGACGAACCTGGGAGACAACATCGTCATGACTCAAGCCACCGTCGAGCCACGCCGTCGCTACTGCCGAGCCACACCGTCACCGCCGCCGATACCATCTAGCCGCCTCAATGTTGCCTCACGACGCCCTCAGCTCACGCCACAATTCGTAGAAGAGAACCCCCAGCTTGCCCGTGCCTTTCCTCAGCTTGGAACCGGCGAGTAGAAGCTGTGAAAGTTTCTATGGGCTGAGATAAGGCCACGGTGGGCCTTGACTAGCCCAATCCGAGAGCTAGGCCCACGCTCCAACTATTCAATCAGCCCACGAATTAGGTCGTCGGAATTTTCGCCGAAAAACTCACCGTCGCCATTAAATTGGACTCCAAAGCTTGGAATTAGGTCCTAATATTGCAGCTCCCCCTCGAGGACCAGCTGAAGCTGGAGGCCCAACGAGATGATAATAGATGATTTAACTTTGGTTAGGAGGTTTTTAATTTGTGAGGAAATTATTTTCCGCATTGATCGTTTTAGTTGAACAAATAAATAATGTTGTTAATCTGTGGATTCGTTTTAGAGATTTGAGCAGTTTATTGGAAGTTCTTGTAATAAATGAATTACCTCAAGATTTGGTCGGGGTTTTATTGAATTTAGTCCGATGCATTTCTTACGTATTAATTTTGTATCCTTAGTTAATATAATTGATTAATCGTTAACAACCTGGGATTATCGAAAGTATAAGAATTGGTGAAGTTAATTTCGAGGACTGTTGTGTACTCGGGTTTGGGGCGTGACAGTTTGACTCACACATTTTAATGAACATGTGGTGTGCGAAGGGAGAACAACTGGTTTCAAGGCTTGACGAGGCTAAATCTTTATCTATGACGGATAATAAGCAAGAGGAACATACATGTAACGTAAAACAAGTCATGAAAAGAAATTCGGAATTTACTCGGACCAGCGAGTAAACCAAAGCAAAGCACTAGGTTGCGCACGGGGAAATGTGAAGGAATGGATTCCGTACACAGGTCGGGAGTGGTGGCCAACGAACGTGCCCAAGAGAGCTTGAACCAAGTCATTGTTGCCTGCAAAACACCCACCATGATCCTATGGGGGAAGGAGAAAGGCCATGGTGTCAGCTTATTGAGGAACGAAGGGAGTTGAACATAAGTGTCATGGGTGAAACGTTGCCGCCATAGGTTTCAAACAGGAGATCTCACAGGGGGGACTCCAATCGGTGCCATTTTCTCCCTTCTTGTAAGGTGGTCCATGGTCAGGGCAGTCCGGTTCCCCCCAAAACGGGAACCGGACAAAATAAGACCAATTCTTGATTTTTAGGATCGGGGATTGAATCAACTAATCCTAAGAATATACCGCCTAACCAGTCAGGTCCGGTTCCTAAGTGATCCAATAGGATCAAGAAAAATTTAAAGAAATATAAGCATTTCATCTTAACATAGCACAAACAATGCAATTTCCTTCTAAATTAGTGAAATAAAAATCACAAGCAAAGACTCAAAAGCATTCCATTGTCTCTTAACTCTCTGATCAGGTCAAGAAAGAAACTCACGAGAGAGCTCAACTTTAACTCGAGTTATTTACTACGCATGAACGAGAACGAGAGTAGAGAGTTTGGGACCTTGAATATGAGACATCGAATATAACATATTAACTAGGTTCATCAAGATTAAACTCGAATTGAATGAGGCGTGTCACTTTTGTTCTCTCTCTCAACCCTAAACAAGGAACAGCAGACCGGACCAAGCCTCCGAAGAACCAGACCAACTCAGCTGATCCAGTCCGATCCAAGTGATTCCTGAATTGAGCGGTCCATTGTGCTCACCCCTAGTTGTGTCTCTCCATCTTTCATCTTGTTTCTCTATCTTTGTTTTTCGTCTCTGTCCTTTTATCTTTTTTTTTTCCTTCTTTTCTTCATTTTCTCCCTTTCTCACTTAACCCAGTCTTTTTTCCTTCTCCTTACTTTTCTCCCCTTCCTTTTCGTCTTTTTGTCTTCTTCTCTCTCCTCTTCTTCGTCTTCTTCTGCTAAACCTCCTTCTTTTTCTCTCCCCTTTGACTTTTCTTCCCCTTCATTTTCTTCATTTTTCTTCTTCTCTCTCCTCTTCCCCTTTTTCCTTCTTCTTCCCTCTCCTATTTTTCCTTCCCCTTTCTCCCTCTCTTTACATCTCTTCCATCTTCTTTCAATCATATTCAATGTCTTACTTTTTCGATTTTTATTTTTTACTGTTAATTTATTATTAAAAAAATTAACTTATTAAAATATTTTTCTTAGTCCTCCCCTAAAACTCCTGCCATATCTCCAGTCAACCACCCTTTTTCCTTCTTGATTTTAATTTTAATTTTAACTAATAATTTTTAATTATGATCTTTTTTTAAAAATAAAAAATTCCTAACTTCTAATTAACTATAATTTTCTCAGAAATTTAGCTAACGATAATTTACTGAACTGACAAAATTAAGGATCAATCAATACTAATTCTAGCATTTAGAAAAGAAAAGAAAAACCTGCCATCAATATCATTTTGATGCCCATCTTGTCATCAATATCACTTTTTTTTCTCTCTCTTGACCCTAAATAACTTAGAGAAAATGTTGATCCAAGTGGTGTGGTTCGGTCCGGTCCTACCCTACCTAAAATTGGGAATTGAAACACTCGGGAACCGGTTATATTTTTAGGAATAGAGGACTTGACCAAGCCTCCAAAGAACCAGACCAACTCGGCTGATCCGATCCAATCCAATCCAAGCGATTCCTGAAATGGGCGGTGCATTATACTTACCCCTATTTGTATCTCTCCATCTTCTTCCTGTTTCTCTATCTTTGTTTTTCATCTTTGCCCTTTTATCTTCTTTTTTTCCTTCTCTTTTCTTCCTTTTCCCCCTTTGCCGCTTAACCCAGTCTTTTTTTCTTCCCCTTGACTTTTCTCCCCCCTCCTTTTCATCTTTTTGTCTTCTTCTCTCTCCTCTTCTTCCTCTTCTTCCGCTTCTTCCGCTAAACCTCCTTCTTTTTCTCCTCCCCTTTGACTTTTCTTCCCCCCCATTTTCTTCATTTTTCTTCTTCTCTCTCCTCTTCCCCTTTTTCCTTCTTCTTCCCTCTCCTCTTTTTCCTTCCCCTTTCTCCCTCTCTTTACGTCTCTTCCATCTTCTTTCAATCATATTCAATGTCATACTTTTTCGGTTTTGTATTTTTTAATGTTAATTTATTATTAAAAATTAATTTATTCAAATATTTTTCTTTGTCCTTCCCTAAAACTCCCGCCATGTCTCCAGTCAACCACCCTTTTTCCTTCTTTATTTTTAATTTTAATTTAACTAATAATATTTAATTAACATCTTTTTTAAAATTAAATTCCTAATTTCTAATTAATTGTGATTTTCTCATAAATTTAGCTAACGATAACTTACTGAACCGACAAAATTAAGTATCAATAAATGCTAACTCCTAGCATTTAGAAAAGAAAAAAAAAACCTGCCATCAATATCATTTTTGATGTTCATATTGTCATGAAGATATCCAAATCACTAAAAGAAAAATGGTGCACATTTACTCCCGACAATATTACGATACTTCTGCACTGAAAGATGCCCACACAGCCTGTCATAAAGGTCAATGAGAATCACATGTTTCCTACACTGTATATATGAAGACTGGTTCTCGATGAGAATCACATGTTTCCTACACTGTATATACGAAGACTGGTTCTCCCTTCTTTTCTGGCTCATTACCTTATAATGTGCGTGAAGAAGATCCTTAGAGATACGAGCGAGTGCCGTTGTGATCGACAGTGCATAGAACATGAAGGTCGAAGTACAGTCCACGAAACTGGTCAAGCCATCGGCTCCAACGCCGAACCAACATCGAAAGCTTGGCCTTTCCTTCATTGATGACCTTTTATTTTCTGGATATGTTGGCGCCGTTTTCTATTATGGGGCTCGCGAAGGAACGCACGAGATGGATACGCTTCAGAGGTTTCAGCGCCTGGAGGAGTCGCTTTCCAAAACACTAACCCTCTTTTACCCTCTAGCCGGTCGATACGTCGAAGATGGCCTCTTCATCGACTGCAACGACCAAGGGGTAGAATTTATACAAGCCGAAGTGGATGGCGCTCTAGATCAGCTCCTCCAGGGAGATCCTGACCGTAACCTTCTCGGCTGCTTGTCAAAATTCCCGCTGCAAGCAGCAACGAATCCACTGGTCGTAGTTCAAGTGACCAGCTCCAGTTGTGGCGGATTAGTAATCGGCCTGCGCTTTTCTCACAAGGTAGCCGACATGTACACCATGGCCACATTCATGAACTCGTGGGCCACTGCATGCCGGAGCGGAATCCATGAAGTAATCCCGCCGAATTTCGAGCTGCCATCTCTATTCCCGGTGAAGGAACCATCATTCTTACAATGGTCCGCACTCCCCTTGGGGGAAAATTTTGCTCTGGCTAGACTCAGATTCAGCGGCCTAGCCTTGTCGAGACTGAAAGCTACTTGCAATGCTTCCAATTCATTGGATTCAGTAGCTAATAACAGCCAATGGTCACGCGTGGAAATTGTGTCTGCGCTCATATGTAAGGCTCTTATTAGCGTTGATCACGTGACGAAAGGCCTGCTGAGGCCTTTTGCGTTTTCTGCACCTATCAACTTGCGGGAGAGAGTACAATTAAAGATACCGACGAACGCATGCGGCAACTTCATAGGTGAATTCACCACTACATTTACCGTAGAAGAGAGAGAGCCCTCTTTCAATGGAGTGCTACATCTGATAAGTGATGCGTATAGGAATGCCAAATTGAAGTACGCTGCAATAGCAGACACAGGTGCTTTGTGCTCGATGGTGGCAGATTCTTTCAGAGATGTCATCGATATGATGGGAAGAGAAGAAGCAAACACGATTTTAATCGGTAACTGGTGTAGATTTCCCATCTACGACACTGATTTTGGGTGGGGAAAACCAGACTTGGTGAGCAACGCAGGCGCTCCTCTGAGGTCAGTTTGTCTTGCGGATAGTCCAATTGATGGTGGAATAGATGCTTTGATTAGTCTAAGCCAAGATGAGATGGTTCTTTTCAAGCAAGATCCTGACATTGTGGCTTGTACTTCCTAGCTACTGCTTCCTAGAAATGTTCTTGAAATAAAGACCACCTGTTAACAGTGAGTGTTGCTCACTTGGGTGCTCATTTTGTCAATTTAGAGTACGACTAATTTTGCTTGAGAATCAGATAAATACTTTCCTTTTTTACCAGTCATATTACATCAGCATAAATTTATGATTTGTAAGTTTCCGATATGTACTTTCAATATTGCATTGATTACAATGTGATTAAAAGTTTTGTCCAGTTAAAAGTACAATGAACAGTAGTAACATCTTTTATCAAGCAAGCATTTATCTTCCACCATATTACAAATGACATCGGTGATGATGTCATCCTAAGCCCCGCGTGACCGACCTTAGGCTTGCTGATGTCAGCATTGCTGATCATTATTGGTGCATGACCAAACGCAACATCACCTTGCGATCGCTCCCTAAGAGATGGCGGCGCGTGGCATCACCTCTAAGGTGCGTGCCGCATATGAGGGAGCCTCTAGCCTTTTCGGCAGCATGCCACCCCTCAAAATGCTCGTCTCAACGAGCTAGTGTCATTTATGTGATCAAATTTGTTTCGAACGAAAATTTCGAAAAGTGACAAAAATGAAAATTTTAGATTTGAACTATAATAGCTCTGATATAACATGTAAGCGGCAATAATGACCTTCCAGGATTGCTATAACTAATATATACAATATAGTAATGGAGAAAAGTTTATTTATATTTTTGAATTTGGAATCCATCTTTTTTTATACTGATCAAAGATGATCCACAACTCAAGAGCTTTTTCTCTATTTTCCTCTGTATCACTGGCTCAATGAGTTCATGATGCTTATTTTTTTCTAGCACTTTTGATGTAAGGTGATTTATGCATTAGGGTTAGAGAAGATGCTTTAGGATTATTTATAAAGTTTTTAGTTAGGCTCTCTCGTTACGGGCTGAACTTACTCGTCTCACACCAATGGCTCATGTATAAATTGCTGAAATTGAATTTTTTGCTGATCACTAAACCAGCACTAGTCGCCTCCTCGTACTGTTACCCAAATCATCTATCTCATCATCAGATACCTGCATTATAATTGTCCTCGATCTGCCCTTCGCCATCTTCCTACAGGAAAATACGCTGAATATAGAGACGGCAAGCAAACCCGTTCAAACAATCCTTCTCAACTTGGATGAAACTGGATTTCTTAAATAGCACAAGCTACATCCCAAAGAACCTGAAATTGCAAAGGCAGCGGGAGAAATACCCATAGTGACTGGTTCTTGGTAAAAGGCATGCGAATAACCGAAGAAGCAGTAAGCTTCTTTTCCAATACATCAAGCTCCGATAAAAGACTGTCAAGATTCCAGTGCGGATCAGGATCGGCAGCAACTCCATGGACTTTTGGTGGGCATCGAAGCTCTAATATAACAGCTCCTGTACCACACGTACACACAATCTAGCATCCAAATTAAGCAAATGAGTTAAACTTGCCATACTGAATTCAGCTCATAATGGCCAGACGACACGATTGAGCTAGGGTGCATCGGACACTTATCCATCAGTTGCAAAACAGGCAGCTTGCCGAGCAAAAGAGGTCGACTTTAACTGAACTTACATTAGCCGGAACACCAAGAGAGACCCCTCCAGAGGATGCGAAATATTACAGATATACAAGGAGTTTAATCCTAATAATCTCGTCGATTTCAACAATCATTTTCATTGGGTCATGACTCAATTAATAATCACGCATGATACAAATAAATATTGAACATTATAACTAAGAATAATGTACAAATTGGTTTCTTTTTTGTATACATAAATATAGTAATAAAAGTATACATGATGTACGCTTTTTATATTATAAGTATTTCAAAGAAATGGCATATGCCCCTCTGCAAGAATAATTAATGTGGTGATAAAAGAAAGTGTAAGATTAAAATTCTTGACAGCACTCCAGAAAAGGGAATAATTGCCACAGCAATCCCAACTAAAATTATTAATATGTCTAAAATAAAATTGAAGTAAATAAAATATTATTCCGTGCAAGGACGAGTATTCTAGTAGTTTGGAATAAATGTTTTCCTCATTCATAATTGGTACAGGACTATACACAGAATTAGTAACTAAGTCTGCTCATCTTGGGCAAGCACATACCTTAGTACAACTACAAACAGATTGCAAAATCGTGGCTTGGCAACATCGACGCATCATCATAATCCAACCGAGTGTCTAAGCAAATACTTCGTGGCTATTTGCATGGAAGCTAGTATTTCATTGAGTCCTTGATGCATGAAGTGAGGTCAAGAACGAAGGATAAGATCAACCTCGGCACATATCTCTTGCAGACAAATTTAGCCATCGCCAGTCCAGCAGCTGATGAAGCTGCAAATAACGCATGCAACCGCACGCAGAAGTACTTTGCCATGAATATGGACCGCTTATCCTTCATGACATTATGAAGAAAAAAGGAAAAAACAGCAAAAAAGACAAAGCACAAGTTATATATTCGAGCAGAATTAGAAGTCAATCAAAGCCTCACTGTGATTTCAGGTACTCTGCTTAGCTCGTGATTCTCTTCGACAAAGGTGGCTACCCGGCTTCCCATAGGTAAGGTCAGAAGGCATGATATCTGTAGTAGATTGTTACAAAAGATGGAGATAAGTACAAAGGAGTAACGAAAAACAAAATCCATGCAAGACACGGAATATTTCAACACATCCTTGATGATGAGATACCGAAAGAATAAGGATATATGCGGACAAGAAGATGCTCACGATGCAAGTAAAAGGAAGATCTCTGCTGAGACTGAAAGTTAATAGAAGAGAGTCAAGCGCTCCGACTGCCACTTTCACAACTGATGAACCTCTCCGTGTTCCAAGCCTAACCTGCACACGAAATTGCAGCATTGATGTCTTCTTTTGTTGCGCAAAAAACTCATACCACAAGAGACAGCTTAGTCACCAGAGGGGATATTTTCCCGACTTCAATATCTTCTTCCACCTGAAAGATAAAATAATCGCAAGAGATTCTTAATTAGTGATCCCAGGATTGTCAACAGAATCTGCCTCAATGCGAAAGTACCTGATGAAAGTGACTGCAGAAGAGGATTAAAGAGGTTGTGATGCCAACAAGGAAAGAAGCGACCAGAACAGTTCCAGTTAAGGGAAGATAGCTCATGCCACTGTCAAATAAAAACATATAAGTGACACCTGACATGATAGTGGAGCATCAGACTCGGGACAAAAATCAGTTATGATTACCTATTGTTGCCCATTAACCAGTAAAAAGCAGTAGTAGCAAAAGGTCCAAATGCGGCAAAGTACAAGGGCTCTCCGAGCCCAAGGTAGCTTAATCGAAATGGTGGACACTGCAGAAGAGACAATTTCAGAAAATTTGGTAGACAGTGAATCAGGTGTGACTATTCTCGATCAGCAAGTTGCTGCAACCCTTTGAAATCAATCTTAAATTTTCAAGCTCACAAGATTAGCTGAGATCCTTGAGCTGTCAAAATGAACCATACTAAAGTAAGATTATATAGGTACCTGATATACATAACCACAGATGATAGCACAAGCCAGTATCAGCATCGCACGTAAATGTCCTGCCTTTATTGATACCCACATCAGACCCATCAATAGCCAAGAACAAGTAACAAATAGGCTGCAACAGGAGTTCCCGTTCAGCTGCCAACATGAATCCCCAAAAGCAATTGTTGGCCGTTACCATCATGCAAAAAGATGTGATTATAGACATCATGTGGGATGCAAGGCAATAGTCAATTGATTACCTTCCAATCAGGTTCACAACTGATCCTTCTTATTTTCATCTGCTTCTGTACCGAAATCATAAATATCATTGCTGCGCAAGTACATGTAAGGTCTTCAATGCCTGAAATGGGAGTGGATCTAACAGGACATATCTATAATGATATGATGAGTGCAATCCATGTGCCTTTAGGCTTAGATTCTGCATTTTTCTTTTTCTTTTTCAAAAAAAATCCCATTCAACAGTTTATATCTACTGTTTCTGTATCTCTGAAGGATGATTTCCGTGTTTGTAGGAAGGATCAATTAAGCACAAATTATCAGATAAGGCATCATCCGGAAGTCCCCCAAGAGCAAAAAAAATCAGTTTATTAATAAAACACCACATACCACAAGAAATTATCCGTAAAACCAGAGTACACTTCAATCAAAACCAATAATACAGATCAACTAACATGTCAAAAACAATCAGAACAGTTAACACAGTTCCCACAAAAGAGAGCACATGTGGACGCTTGATAACAAAAACTATGAACAATCAGCATCTGCCTTGTGTTTGACACGAAAAAAAATAATACCCTAGTAAATGAATAAGAAACCTTGAACCAAAAGAAACACTCTTTATGACAGAATTCAAGTAATATCTTTATCCAATCAAGCTGAAACTGCTTCCTAACACTTAGTCTAAACTCGACATAAAACAAGCATTTTACTAACCTTAAATTCAGCCATGCAATCACAAGAATTGAGGAAACCAAGAGCACAAGGTAACGTGTTGCAGGGAAAGTGCAGGACTGCAGATAGGCGGATGCACTACCAACCTGTTTCAAAACATATAAAGCAGGAAATGTATATTCAAACGAAATATATAACATAAATGGTGTCATCCGAATAGATTATTAAAAGGCTTCCAAAACTTTGTGGACTTCACACTTATACTAAAATAGCCGAGGACAGACAGGGTTGCAGGAATATTACATAGTAGGAGAATAGAAGGAATGGGATGCCATTTAAATTGATCATCACATTTCTGAGGCTAGAATTATGTCACATAATCTAAATTCTTTGTTCCATTAATCCTAAGGGTTCTCTTAAACCTAAGTATTTCTAGTAAATCACATTTATAACAGACCTGTAAATGACTGTCAAATTAGCTGGACTTATACATCTCCGTATTTTACTAGGGTTAGCAAGGAAAGGATCCCTCTGACAGTAGCATTGCGCTGTTGTGTAGCAGTGTACTTAATTTTCACTTTTAAATTAACATAGTAATCATTTCTTTAAGAAGTATTAGACCACCTATGGTTTACTCAAATGAAGTATTGTCAATGTCTATTACTATCTGAGTTGATCAATCGAAGTTAATACATCAAAAATCATCCGCACATTATCAGTTCATAAACAGTTAATAGTGAAGCTTTCAATTAGTTAAGGGAATTTTCCAGTTGTGAAAGTTCATTCTGCCTTCCCCTATCAAAGTATTACAATCCTAAAATAGAAGTTACACTTAATTACGAGAGAATATAGGACTATATTACGGGAGAATATAGGACTATACGTCAGATGGGTCATGTAGAATTGTAGGTATACATGATAACAACAATTGGATCAAACAATGGATTAGCATCCAACATAACCACCTCATATGAATAACATCAAATCGTTTCCTTTATGAGGATGGTCACTACTCAGACCATCATTCATATCCAAAAACTACGGGACGTCCAACTCGTCCCATGATAATCGCTGAACAGCATTAGAAAATTCTCTGTTCCACATTCAGTTTCTTCATAAGTATAAAACAAATTCATTTATAGCCACGTCGGGTGTATAGCGAGAATGAAGAGGATAAAAAGGGTACCTTGTCATCATCCCATTCAAGTTTGGGAGGAAGTCATGGCGTTTGCGAAGACCAGAGCCCAGGTTGAAATCGCAAAAAGAGGCAGCCATCACATCAGCATTATTCACGAGACGCTCTCCCAATTCTGACTGCCTACTTCAAAAGAAATTGTCGCAAAGTCACCTTCTTAGATATTGCAATAAAATGCAAACGCCCATTCACATGAATTCCACGGTGTGGTATGCAGGCCAAGAGGAACGCTCGGCAAAAATACCCGGATGAAGAAGATGACCAGGCAGAGCCAGCGACACTGGACCAGAACAAGAACCGAACAGTATAAAAGAGTAGGCAGAACTCGACTCATGTTTGGTTTCTTACTTCCGCCGCTTAGAATTTCAAACGGCAATGTCCGGGACAGCTTAGGACAGAGCAGAGACGAAGTAGCTTCAGAGAGAGAGAGAGAGAGAGATCGTATCCGTATCTGCCAAAATCTAGCCTGCTGATGAAAATAACGTTAGAACGCCGGCGCACGTGCATAATTGCATTAGCACGTGACTCATTTTTATTCAATTTCAATTGTCATTTATGAGTAACATTTTGTCAGGAAATTGACTATCCATATGCTCGCTTTTTTATATACAAGAATTATTGATCCAACAGAAGTTGTAAAAAATATCGAAATTTTTCAGGATAATAAAGTAGGTCACTTTTTTCTTTTTTCTTGTTAAAATGAAATTAAAACTTGATTTTTGTGTTCATTTAAATGTAGAATTTATAAATCTTGTGAATTACAATAAATGAAATCGCTTCCGCACAAAATTTTATAATAATAATAATAATATGTCTGTGGGTGTGTGGAGAAAGAAAGAACGGATTATTGGAGGAAAAAAATCACAACTTATGTTACTTGATATATAGTATAGTTCTTAGGCCGTTATAATCTCACTATCTCTATGTATTGAGCCCATAAGCAAGGTCTTGCTTCTCGTTGGGTTTTTTGCTTGATATCATGAGAAAAAAAAAACCTTAATTTTCAGGCATCTCGCAGTGAATATCTCAAAGGAAGATCTCGAACGTAACTCAAACCTATGAGATTAAGAGTTTACAGAAGAGTTTTCAAAGAGGGAAAATAATTTTGGGAGTTGGGGGGTTTGCTGACAAACTCATGAGCATATATCTTTGAGTATCTATGTTCTTCAAAGAGTGTAATCGGATACCTAGTCTTAGTGAACTCTTCCCTCCTTCAACTACATTATAGTCATCAGAGTCAGTTCAATTATTTATTAACTTACAAGATCATTTGATAAATAGATCTATGAACTCGTGTTAAACCCCTCTTACACTAAATAATTGATCTTCTGGTGTGAGCTGAATTTAGTAAGACCTAGCAGGTTTAATTAAATTATGATTAGGTGTAGAACAATAAAATTGTTCTTTTATCAATCCATTTAGGTTATAGCAAAACAGTATTAATTGGAGAATGCCACACATGCTTCCAAAAGTATTCAAGCGTCTATTGACTTGCTACTTCCTATCTTCTTCTTCTTGCCACAAGGAGCAGAAACCACGTGCTCAAGGTGGAAGATGGAACGCAAAAATATAGGGTTGTGATAATCCTATGATGAATTTTGTTAATCATGCATCATTCTAAGATGAGTCCATATTATTCTTTCTTTTGCTCTTGACCAAGTTGACTTTATATCGATCTAGTCACTTATGTTTAAATATATGATCTTGAGGTCTACCTTGCCACCACCTTACCGATGGAACATCATGCTCAAATAGATGAATTTGCTCGTATGTATTTATGTAATAATTAATTGAATCGAAAAGGCTAACTATCTTATATTATAGAAAAGATTATTCTTAACACCTAATTTTGCCGTTCTATTAAGTTACTTTTGGCTTAATTTTTGAGAAAGTTGTTATCAATTAGAAATTAGAAATTTCTTTTATCGTATTTTATTTTTTAAAAAATTATTAATTATATTAATATTAAAAACTATTAATTAATTATTTTAAAAAATAAAATAAAAAAAATAAAACTAAAGCAACTTCGAACCAGGCCTTTTGCACCCGACCCACACCCACGGTGGCGCCGGCGAAGCCTGCGCGGGCTCCATCTCTCTCCCTTCGGCCCGCGCCCAGTTTTTCTTCCCCCGGCCTATTCATCTCCCCAGGCCTGCGCCCGGCCCCTCCTCTTCCTCTCGCTCGGTCAAACACAGCGAGTCAGTCTGCCTTCACCAACTTGGCGCGATTTCGTGGACGAGACAGGGGCAAGCACTGACACACGCCATTGACGAAGAAAGAGGATGGGACAGAGCAGGAAGAGACAGAAGAAGATATAGAAGAGTAAGAGCAAAAGGGGCGCCGCATGGGGAAGAAGAAAAAAAAAAAAACACAGATGGGGGCGAGGGACAATAAAGCGAAGGAGGGGAAAGAGAGGAAAGGAAGGAGGCGTCGATCGCCTATGGCCTCTGGGCGCTCGTCGGACTGCGACCTCTGATCAGCCTCTCACCCTGAAGCCCCACTATTTAGCCTACACCTCTCTCGGGTGAGTGTCCCTATAACTTGGCTTCCCTTAAGGCTCACGATTAAGGGGCATTTGGTGTGTTGACGACGGCTTGGCTTGACTCCTTTTGAGCGCGTCCGTCGACCACCGCCCCTTTGAACCGAGTAAGGTGCCTCTGCCTTAGCGCGTCTTTCCCTTTTCTGCATATATAGATCCCCTGTTTTCACATGCCCTGTTTTTGCTCCTTAGTCCGTGGCAGTGACTCACCGATCTGAGTGAGCTCCGGGGTCATTTCGTGGCTTACTGTGCGTTATGTGCACTCCTTGCTCGTTCTCACCATAGGCAGGAAGCTAGCTTTGTTTTTTTGGTTCACAGGAACAAAAAAAAAAAAGAATAGAAATTCCTTTGGTAACACCAATTTATTTTTTATTTTCCAGAAAATAGATTTAAAACAGAAATGAGAAACTACTTCTCAAAAGAAATTGTTCCTCAGAACATAAATGTTACTATGTGCACCCATACTCTCCACATGACGGCGATCATGAGAATATATTCGTGAATTCAATACTTTTTGGTATATAAATCACTAAAATCAGTCATTTCTCAATCGTACAATTACCTTTTTTGAGAGTATGACCACACATTAGGACAAGAAATATCCAGATCAATATTTCTCAGACACAATCAAGTGTACCACTTTGATGGTCACAATCCAATTGAATGTTTGAAACTCTTTCATACTAGAGATATAGACTTTATTTCTATGGACTTAAAGACATGGCAACTTATCACTACAATCCTATGCCATACTAATTACATTGTTTCATTCACCGATACATGTTAAACTTTATAAATGCTTTCATTGAATCATTACTCTATAGATTCTGGATGTGATCATGTCCAAGTGAGTATTTGTATTTCCAAAATCATAGAGAAATGCAAGTGAATATGCCAAAATATCCTAAAAAAATACAAACATATAGGGTTTTGTGCGTACTTTCACATTCTTAAATGCATCAAACATGTAAAATAAATATATAACATTGTAGAGCATTTGCATGCGAACACAATGACAATAAGTATACTCCATTAGAAGCCCATCTACTCCCTCACAAGCCACTTGAGTGCATATCATGTGAGTTACACGCGCATATAATGGCTTAAAAGTCGATCCAATTGATCCGATTTGACAAGTGGTTAACTCGGTCCAATTTGGTCAACAATTTGGTCAAGTCAACAAGTCAAGTTAACCAAGCAAACTAGTTCTAATACTAGGTTGGGTTAGGTCAAACTGGGTCGACAAGCGAACCACCTTGAATGCAATGACATTGGTGATGACGTCATCCTAGGCCCCACACGACTGCCCTTGGGCTTGTTGACGTCAGCATTGGCGATCATTGTTAGTGCATGCCCACATGCGACATGCCTTGCGATTGCCACCTAAGACATTAGGGCACATACCTAAGACCTTTCAGGTGCGTGCCGCATGTGAGGGAGCCTCTAGCCTCCTCCTATGTTATGCCATCCCTCAAAACGCTCATCTTAACGAGCTAGTGCCATTTATGTGATCAAAATCAATTTGTATCGAACAAAAATTTTTGCAAAAGGGCAAAAAATGAATTTTTATTTATTTGAACTATAGTTGCTATGATATGACTAATAATGGTGTTCTAGGATCGCTATAACAAATATTTAGAATATAATAATGGATAAAAATTGATTTACATATTTGAATTTGGAATCCATCTTTTTCTATACGAAACAACGATGATCCACAACTTAAGCACTTTTCCTATATTTTTCCCTATATCACCGGCTCAATGAAACTGTCTTTGATGACGCTTGTGTTTCCTGAGGTGATCGAAGTAGCGAGCAATTGCTCGGAGAAAACGATAGCACGCGGCTAGGGTTTTTGGGGAAAGAGGGCTCCGGCTTCAGGCCGATTTCTTCCAAATGGCACAACACCAACGGCTGAGACCGATACCATTGTGCTCAGAGGACTCGTGGCTATCAATTGGAGGTGGTGACGAGAGGTGGGTCTCGCCAGAGGAGGGAATGACAGCCACGAATAACAACTCTGGCGGAACAGAGGCACACGGTTGTTCTAGGGCAAAATTGGCGATTCTCAACCAAATCAATAGCAACCAAAGCCCAAACTAAGGTAAATGGATATTAGAAACTCATTGGAAGCAACGGCGTCGACTCTAGATCAAACGATCGGGAGAACTCCATCAAAGAAGCTCATGGCCCATTTCTGGAAAATAGAGCGAGCTGAGCTGAGAGGCCTACCAGTGGCAATCCAAGCGGAGATAGGGTCTGTGGTTGGTCATAATGGAAATGTAGTGTTTCAAGTATTCCAACGCCATCAACAGCGCTCCAAACGAAGATCAGAGGAGGGGAATACGACGACACGAACGAGGGCTACCACTCGGTTACAAAAACACTGAATAAATGAAGAAGAAGAAATCACGGAGAGAGAGAGAGATGGGACTAGGCCTGCATGGTGGGCCCTCTTCCATACGGTTGCAGGGACAAGTAATGCCCTTTGATTTCGCCTATTTCAGGTTGTGATTTAAAAATGGCTTCGACACAAAATAAGAAGAGAGAGAGGGGGGGAGAGTGTCGGCAGAGGAAAGAGAATATAGAGAGGAAGAAAAGTCAAATTAGAGGACTGTTACATTGCACTGTCGCTCAAGATTAAGCTTGCACTGGCCAAACTCAAATTCAATGTGTTGTAGTGTAGCAACATGTTTCAGTGAATATATCATGGAATAAATATGGCGGCCAACGCGGTTTCTAGGCAATGGGAGGTAAGCCCAAATACATACTTCATGATTTTGGAAAAAGATATTAAAGATGAAGTTGCGCGTGGATGGAAATTCAAGTTAAGATATCTTGATGAAGAAGGAGATTATAGATTAAGGGAGAGCAAACCTAACATTAAGTTCATATACGAAGGAGAAATTGTTAAAATTTATGTGTGAATTGTATTAGAGAAATCTCACATCATATAATCAAACATTTATTGCACACTCTTAACATTTAAAATGGAAATAATACACACCTAACCCAACATTATTTTGATGCCTGTCTTGTCATAAAGGTCTCCAAATTACTAAAATATGACTCCTAACATTTTAAAATATAATAATACACACTTGCCATCGGTAGTATTGTGAGTCATAAAGATCTACAACTCACTAAAAGAAAAATAGTACACACTTGCTCCCGGTAGTATTACGATGCTTTGGCGCCCACACGGCCTGTCGTAAATGTTGATAAGAATCAGACGTTTCCTGCACTGTATAGATGGCCACACGGCCTGTCATAAATGTTGATGAGAATCAGACGTTTCCTGCACTGTATATATCTAGACTGGTTCTCTCTTCTAGCTCATAACCTCATAATGTGCATGAAGAAGATCCGTTGAAATACTAACGAGTGCCGATGTGATCGACAGTGCATCGAACATGAAGGTCGAAGGGTGAGTTTGGTTCAACATTTGCAAAGGGCTTTGGGCCAAATGGGAATGCTGAAAGTCCAAAGCCCTTTGGGATAATGCAAAATGTGTTTGGTAAAAAACCATTTACAATGGGCTTTGAATTGAACTAGGTGTTTGGCCAACTTAAATTTCGAATGAGCTTTCAACTATTTTTTAAATTTTTTATTTAGAAAAAAATGGGCAAAGGAGGACCGGAGGAGGAGGAGGGCGAGTCCGGCCGGCGACCTCAGAAGGCGAGGTCGCCGGACCACGCGACCTCAGCCGCTGGGTCGCGCGACCCCAAACGGCGAGGTCGCTGAGGTCGCACGACCTCAGTCGCTGGGTCGCGCGACCTCAGCCGCTGGGTCGCGCAACCCCAAACGGCGAGGTCGCTGAGGTCGCGCGACCTCAGCCGCTGGGTCGCGCGACCCCAGACGACGAGGTCGCGTGACCCCAGCAGCGCGAGGTCGCGACCTCAGCCCCTGAGGTTGCGCTACCAGACGGTGACCTCACTGAGGTCGCGCGACCTCAGCCGCTGGGTCGCGCGACCAGACGACGAAGCCGCAGAGACACCCTTCGACGACCAACGCGACCCAGGCGAGGCCGCGGAGGTGGCTTGACCTCAGGCGAGGCACTGTCGAGGTCACGAAATGAAGGTTGAAGAAGATGCTGTGAACTGGTAAAAACGAAGCTGAAGGTTGAAGAAGATGAACAGCATTTCTTGGGGCAAAAGTGGAACACAAAGTTATTAGTGAGGGTAATATTGGGACAGAAAAAAATTCATTAAACCCACCATAATAGCTTTCCGAAAAAAGCTGAATGCTCAAGGCTAGTTGGAGTAGCCTTCTACTTTCAGCATTCCAAATGCCAACTTTCATCTCAAAGCTGAAAAAAAAATCTCACCAAACACCCTGTGCCAGGCCCAAGGGGCTTTGGAGCTCGAAGGGGCTTTCCAAAAGCCCAACCAAACGCACCCGAAGTACTGTCCAAGAAGCTGGTCAAGCCATCGGCTCCGACGCCGAATCAACATGGAAAGCTTGGCCTTTCCTTCATTGATGATCTTTTACTTTCTATATATGTTGACGTCGTTTTCTGTTATCGGGCTCGCGAAGGAACGCACGAGATGGATATGCTTCAGAGGTTTCAGCGCTTGGAGGAGTCGCTTTCCGAAACACTAACCCTCTTTTACCCTCTAGCCGGTCGATACGTCCAGGATGGGCTCTTCATCGACTGCAACGACCAAGGGGTAGAATTTATACAAGCCGAAGTAGATGACGCTCTAGATCAGCTCCTCCAGGGAGATCTTGACCGTGAACTTCTCAGCTGCTGGTCAAAATTCCCGCTGCCAGCAGCAACCAGTCCACTGGTCGTAGTTCAAGTGAACAGCTTCAATTGTGGCGGATTAGCAATCGGCCTGCGCTTTTCTCACAAGATAGGCGACATGTACACCATAACCACATTCATGAACTCGTGGGCCACAGCATGCCGGAACGGAATCCACCAAGTAGTCTCGCCGAATTTCGAGCTGCCATCTCTATTCCCGGTGAAAGAACCAGCATTCTTACAATGGCCTGCACTCACCTTCGGGAAAAATTTTGATCGCGCTAGACTCAGATTCACCGGCCTAGCCTTGTCGAGACTGAAAGCTGCTTGCCATGCATCTAACAACCAAAGATCACGCGTGGAAATAGTGTCTGCGCTCATATGTAAGGCTCTTGTTAGCGTTGATCACGTGACAAAAGGCCTGCTGAGGCCTTTCGCGTTTTCTGCACCTATCAACTTACGCGAGAGAGTACAATTAAAGGTACAGACGAACGCCTGTGGCAACTTCTTTGCTCAAGTCACCACTCCATTTACCGTAGAAGAGAGAGAGCCCTCTTTCAACGGAATGCTAAATCTGATAGGTGATGCGCATAGGAATGCCAAATTGAAGTACGCTGCGACAGCAGACACAGGTGCGTTGTGCTCGATGGTGGCAGATTCGTTCAGAGATTTCATCGATATGATGGGCAGAGAAGAAGAAAACACGATTCCAATCAGTAGCTGGTGTAGATTTCCCATCTTCGACACTGATTTTGGGTGGGGAAAACCAGACTTGGTGAGCAACATAAGCCCTCCTCTGAGGTCAGTTTGTCTTGTGGATAGTCCAATTGATGGTGGAATTGATGCTTGGATTACTCTAAACCAAGATGAAATGGTTGTTTTCAAGCAAGATCCTGACATTGTGGCTTGTACTTCCTAGCTACAGCTTCCTAGAAATGTTCTTGAAATAAAACCACCTATTAACAGCGAGTATTACTCACTTGGGCATGTCCCCATCCAACATTGACCTATTAATATTTCTTTACGTAGTCACTCTGTCAAATTCTGCTCATTTTCTTAATTTAGAGTACTTCTGAGTTTGTATAAGAATCAGCAAAATACTCTTTCTTTTTTACCCTAACATGTCCTATTACATCGGCATTAATTTATGATTCGTAAGTTTCCGATATGTACTTTAAATATTGCATTAATTTCAATGTGATTTTAAAAATTTTGGCCAGTTAAAAGTACAATGAACGATAATAGCATCTTTTATCAAACAAGCATATATCTTCCACCATATTACAAATGACATCAATGATGATGTCATCCTAAGCCCCATGCGACCGACCTTGGGCTTACTGATCATTATTGGTGCATGCCCAAATGTGACATCACCTTGCGATCGCCTCTAAGGTGTGTGCCGCATATGAGGGAGCCTCTAGCCTCCTTCGGTGGCATGCCATCCCTCAAAATGCTCATCTTAATGAGTTAGTTTCATTTATGTGATCAAAATCAATTTGTATCGAACAAAAAATTTTGAAAAGTTGCAAAAATGATTTTTTTTAGATTTGAACTATAGTAGCTCTGATATAACATGTAAGTGGCAATAATGGCCTTCCAGGATTGCTATAACTGATATCTACAGTATAGTAATGGAGAAAACTTGATTTATATTTTTTAATTTGGAATCCATCTTTTTTTTTTATACGGATCAACGATAATTCACAATTGAAGCGTTTTTTCTCTATTTCCCTCTGTATCACTGGCTCAATGAGACTTCTTTCACGATGCTTATTTTTTTTCTGGCTCTTTTGATGTAAGGTGATTTATGCATTACAATTAGAGAAGATGCTTAAGGATTATTTATAGAGTTTTTAGTTAGGCTCTCTCATTACAGGCTGAATTTACTCGGCTCACACCAATGGCTCATATATATACATTACTGAAATTGAATGTTTTGCTGATCACTAAACCAGCACTAGTCGCCTCCTCGAACTGTCACCCAAATCATCTATCTCATCATCAGATACCTACATTATAAATGTACTTGATCTGCCCTTCGCCATCTTCCTACAGGAAAATACTATGAATATAGCGACGGCAAGCAAACATGTTAAAACAATCCTTCTCAACTTGGATGAAACCGGATTTCTTAAATAGCACAAACTATATCCCAAAGAACCTGAAATTGCAAAGGCAGCGGGAGAAATACCCATAGTGACTGGTTCTTGGTAAAAGGTATGGGAATAACCGAAGAAGCATTAAGCTTCTTTTCCAATACATCAAGCTCCGATAAAAGACTGTCAAGATTCCAGTGGGGATCAGGATCGGCAGCAACTCCATGGACTTTTGGTGGGCATCGAAGCTCTAATTTAGCAACCCCTGTACCACACGTACACACACTCTAGCATTCAAACTAATGACAGAGCAAATGAGTTAAACTTGCCATACTGAATTCAGCTCATAATGGCCAGACGACACGACTAAGCTAGCGTGCATCGGACGCTTATCCATCGGTTGCAAAACATGGAGCTTGCCGAGCAAAAGAGTTCGACTTTAACTGAATTTACATTAGCCGGAACACCAAGAGAGACCCCTCCAGAGGATGCGAAATGCTCTGAATCTCGTGATCGCAATTGAGGACTCGTCAAATTCGAGCTCAAATGTCGAGCGTCGCAGGCACCGATAGGTTAAGACGGCTGGTGGCTAGCACTTTATCTTCTGTAAAAAGGCACATCCTTAGGGTTCCAACTTTCGCGTCTTTAATGGCTTCTTCTACAGTCCTCGCAAAGACTTCTGGTGCCGGACCACTGGCCGGCGATTTACTTCGACGAGAAGGTGGATACTGTTCACCTCTGGCGACGGAGCACTCGCGACTTCCTTCGATGGGAAGGTGGAAGCAGTTGCAAGGGAGAATGAGCAAGCAAGGAGCAGTTCCAGCGAGAGCAGATGAATGTGAAGGAGAGAAAAACGTGAGGTTTGTCTTTTAAAAGAGTAAAGTTGGGCTTCTATTAAGTTATCAAGGACAAAAAGGAAAAATGAGTAAATTTCATTAATCTCACTCTCAGCATTCGGAAATGCTCAATGTTGAAAGTTACTTGAAGTAGCCTTCTGGAAAATAGCTTTCCTAAGGTCAACTTTTATCATGCCCCGGCTCTTCGAGCACGCAACAGTCCTCGATCTTTACCTCCAAGATCCAATTACTAGTGTGTAAATCTCAGACATGAATTTACCTTTCTTCCTCCACCAATGCATCATAATAAGACACTATAAAGCAAGGAGTTTAAGCAATGACATAAGATACTTAGGTCATAGAAACATCAACTTCATTAATACATCAACGAGATCTCCAATTACAAAATTCGACCTGGGAGAATCCAAAAGCCTAGGGTGTCACATCCCGCGAGCTGTACAGTCAAAATTAGCGGGGAAAGGAGAAGGAAATACTATCCTATTGTCACGCCCCGAACCTCGAGCGCGCGCACATCCCACCATGGTCGAATGAAATGCGACATTCTCAGGTGGCGCCCCCGACCCAATCTTCTATACACACGCGGAAGCGTAACTAACAATCCCCGGACAATAACAAACTTGGGATAGGAAAGTAAGACAGTCAATTCACACAAAACACATCTTATAAAACAATCTCGGGTTCATGTACAAATGACTAAACCCCAAAGAATGTTTCGTCTACTCCGGGATCTACAGCCACTAGCTCCACGTCCTCCAAAAAGGCGTTCTTCCAAAAACTATCGTCTACGAGACCCCACGATGTTTGTGTCGTACCTCCATCTATGTACCTGAAAAACAGTTCACCGAGTCAACTCTCCAAGCCCTTATTAGGAAGAAATCCACCCAAGGATAACTTATTCACACCAACGAAATCAGGGTCTGGAAAACAGCAGACAGAACAACATCGGGTATCGTCAGAACATACATCGTCTGGTCGGTTAGAACATGCATCGTCTGGTACATCGTCTGGACACATAGACGATACATCGTCTAAACACACAGACGATACATCGTCTGGTCAGTCAGAACACATAGACGATACATCGTCTGGTTAGTCAGAACACATAGACGATACATCGTCTGGTACAGTGTCTCTACAGTTCATATACATAAACATGCAGCAAACATCTTTAATAACCAGTATGCTTCACATCAGCCATCATCAACTTATCAACAACTCAATTCACGCTCAATCAACAAACTGATGACCGTGATCATGTCTCACACAAAAATCATCTCATCATATCCACACACAATGGTACAAGGATCTAGAGGTGGCCCCCATGTGGCACTTAGGCCTTTACCAATACATAGTGGTGTAAGGATCTAGAGGTGGCCCCCATGTGGCACTTAGGCCTTGACCCGGACCTTATGGTAGAAGGATCTAGAGGTGGCCCCCATGTGGCACTTAGGCCTTTACCAATACTTAGTGGTGTAAGGATCTAGAGGTGGCCCCCATGTGGCACTTAGGCCTTTACCAATACATAGTGGTGTAAGGATCTAGAGGTGGCCCCCATGTGGCACTTAGGCCTTGACCCGGACCTTATGGTAGAAGGATCTAGAGGTGACCCCCATGTGGCACTTAGGCCTTTACCAAAACTCAATGGTAATAAGGATCTAGAGGTGGCCCCCATGTGGCACTTAGGCCTTTACCTTACAAAGTAGTGTAAGGATCTAAAGGTGGCCCCCATGTGGCACTTAGGCCTTTACCAAAACTCAATGGTAATAAGGATCTAGAGGTGGCCCCCATGTGGCACTTAGGCCTTTACCAATACTTAGTGGTGTAAGGATCTAGAGGTGGCCCCCATGTGGCACTTAGGCCTTGACTTGCTCGCCACACATTCAGCTTGCACCACACCAGTCATCACACAATCAAATACCATCAAACCAATATTAAGGAGGTCGATCATCCGGCCTTGCTGCACACGTCCCATACCGTGCCAACTCAGCTAAATGTAAAACCACCCTAACTGGCAAAACCAAGTCACTTGCGTGTTTCCACGTCTAAATCCAGAAACATAATCAAATCAGTTCGTAAAATCTTCAAATTTGAATATGTCATAAAGGACACATAAACCAACATTTTTCATGAAGACACCATGGCCCAAATCCTTCTGGATTGAGAGCAGTAAATTGCTCAAACCGTTATAAAAATATGTATAAGTTTTCAGAGGTCACCTTCTCCAAAATCAGTTTAGTTCGAAATCCAAAACTCATCCATTTGGTCTGAAATTCGAATATGTTGTAGTAAAAGATGTTATAAACAAATTTTGTGAAGGAACTCTTTTGAAATTCGAACTCCAAGAGTGGGTAAAAATCCATAGAACATCAAAAGATCTCAAGTTCCAGAGAAAACAGAGGTTCTGTTCTGTTCAAAACGAAGTTGACATAAATTCCTTTTAACTCCATAAAATCCTGAGTAAAATATATGTCATAGCTGAAGATGTTTAAAACACTTTTCATGAAGGAACTAACTTCATAATCTCATCACATCTCGTTCCACAAATTCAGCAAACAACAACAGTTCAGTAAACATACACGAGAAATCCTCTGTTCTGAACTAAATCACCATTACTTGTGCTAATACCGTCTAACACATATCTTATCAAGCTGATCAACACTCAACTAAACCTCTAAGTGTAATCGCAACCTAAGAAAGGTTTGGAAGTTGACTCACCTGATCAACAAACAATGAAGTCCACGACAAAGACGGCGCAAAGGCGAATCCAACTCACTCTTACTTCAACTTCGAAAGAGACTCAGAAGGTGCTGTAAAAGCCTTGGAAGTTGCTTTCTGAGGTGCTAGTTTGAGAGCAACGTAACTTAGCTTGAACAATGGTGGTGTACAATGTGAAAATATCTAAGAGAGACTGAAGTAGAACCAGCTGTGTCTCTCACGTTCAGCTGTATACAGAGGAACAAACAGCCTTGAAAAGTCAACCTAAAATATCTAAACACTTGAGTACTTGCCCCAAAAGTCTTTTACTTCATCCAATAGCAATTTTCCCCACTCAAACTTCTCCAACAAGCCAAGTATGAAGGCTGTAATGCAGTAGCCCCACATACCTACGAATTTGCACCCATTCAACTCAAGTCACATTCAACTTCTCATTGATTCAACTTATACTCATTTTGAAAATTATTGTCTTTGAGAGATGTTGAAATTCAGGATGTCACAACTCTTCCCCTCTTATAAAAATTTCGTCCTCTAAATTTAAACTATTCCACTCCTTCTTCAAACAGGTGGGGGTATCATTGTCTCATCGTTTCTTCACTCTCCCAAGTAGCTCCTTCTGTCCCATGGTGTTGCCAAACTACCTTGACCAAGCAGATGGTCTTGGTACGCAGCACTTGTTCCTTTCGATCCACAATCTGAATTGGTTTCTCCACATATGACACTCTATCATCCATGTCTAATTCCTCAAAGTTCAGCACATGAGTCGGGTCAGGTTCATACTTTCTCAACATAGACACATGAAAGACATCATGTACTTGTGCCAATCTCGGTGGCAATGCCAAACGATATGCTAAAGTCCCTATTCTCTCTAGAATCTCAAAAGGAACAACATACCTTGGACTTAGCTTCCCTTTCTTGCCAAAGCGTGAAGTACCCCTGATTGGTGACACCTTCAAAAAGACATGCTCACCAACTTGGAATTCTAATGGCCTTTGACGCTTATCTGCATAGCTCTTTTGGCGACTCTGGGCTGTCTTTAGTCTCTCACGTATGATAGTGACAGCATCTACTGACTGTTGAACCAACTCAGGGCCTGTTATCTTTCTCCCTCCAACTTCATCCCAACATATTGGAGTTCTACAAGCTCTGCCATACAACGCTTCAAATGGTGTCATCTGGATACTTTGCTGATAGCTATTATTGTAGGCAAATTCCACTAGATGAAGCTGTTCCTCCCAGCCTCCTTTGAAGTCCAAAACACATGCTCTTAGCATATCTTCAAGAGTCTGAATCGTCCTCTCAGACTGTCCATCTGTTTGAGGATGATAAGCAGTGCTATACTGCAGCTTTGTCCCTAAGGCAGTTTGTAAACTCTTCCAGAATGCTGCTGTAAACTTTGGATCTCGATCTGATGTAATGGTCACTGGTACACCATGTAGACGTACTATTTGGCGCACATACAACTCAGCATATCTATCCAATGCATAGTCTTTTCTCACAGCAATGAAATGAGCAGACTTTGTTAGTCTATCAACCACAACCCATATAGAATCATTGCCACGCTGACTTCTCGGTAAGCCCATCACAAAGTCCATTGTGATATGTTCCCATTTCCACTCGAGAATCTCGAGAGGTTGCAACAATCCTCCCGACTTACAATGTTGCGCTTTCACTTGCTGGCATGTCAAACACTTGGCGACATGTTTGGCAATATCCGTCTTCATACCGGTGCACCAATAATATTTGCGCAGATTCTGATACATCTTTGTACTCCCAGGATGAATACTGTAATTACTACGATGAGCTTCTGATAAAATTTCCTCTTTAAGCTCTATATCATCTGGTACACACAATCGTCCACGAAACTTAAGTATTCCATCTTCTGAAACATGAAAGTCATCCTTTCTCTTTTCTGCATCTCCTTGCAGAATCTTTTGGATCTCAAAATCTGTGAGCTGCAACTTCTTGATCTTTATTTGTACTTCTGATTCAATTCTGAGGGTGGCCATAAGGTTTGAAAGGTGGCCTACCTCAAATTTGAAAACAGAATCTCGAACTCCTTCAAATAAGATCCATTCATGTAACATCAATTGTGCAATAGATGACTTTCTACTCAATGCATCTGCGACCTTGTTAGCTTTCCCGGGATGATACAAAATGTCACAATCATAGTCCTTAAGAAGTTCCATCCAACGTCGTTGTCTCATATTCAACTCCTTTTGAGAGAATAAATACTTGAGACTTTGATGATCTGTAAAGATCTGGAACCTTTCCCCACACAAATAATGTCTCCAAATTTTCAGAGCAAATATAATTGCTACAAGTTCTAAGTCATGTATCGGGTAGTTCAACTCATGAGGTCTCAGCTGACGAGATGCGTATGCAACAACTCTGCCATGTTGCATTAACACACAGCCAAGTCCCTTGAATGAAGCATCACTATATATCTCATATCCTCCAGGTCCAGACGGAATTATCAAAACAGGTGCAGTAGTCAGCTTTTGCTTAAGCTCTTGGAAACTACTTTCGCACTTATCCGTCCATACAAACTTCTCTTCCTTCTTCAGCAATCGAGTTAATGACATGGCTATTGAAGAGAATCCTTCAACGAATCGTCTATAATAACCTGCCAATCCCAAGAAACTTCTGATCTCCGTTACTGTCGACGGTCTTGGCCAATTAATCACAGCTTCAATCTTGGTTGGGTCCACAGAAATCCCTTCTCCTGAAATCACATGGCCTAAGAAACTTACACGATTCAGCCAAAACTCGCACTTGCTGAACTTGGCATACAATCCATGTTCTCGCAAAGTCTGAAGCACTATTCTTAAATGTCTTTCGTGCTCCTCCATACTCCTCGAGTACACCAAGATGTCATCAATGAACACAATCACAAATTGGTCCAAATACTCTTTAAACACACGGTTCATTAGATCCATAAAAGCGGCTGGTGCATTAGTTAAACCAAATGGCATCACGGTAAACTCATAATGACCGTAACGCGTGCGAAATGCCGTCTTTGGTATATCTTCCTTTCTAATCCTCAACTGATGATACCCGGTCCTCAAGTCGATCTTTGAAAATATCGACGCTCCCTGCAACTGATCAAATAAGTCATCGATCCTCGACAAAGGATACTTGTTTTTGATTGTTACTTGATTAAGTTGCCTATAGTCAATGCAAAGACGTAATGAACCATCTTTCTTCTTCACAAACAGAACCGGTGCTCCCCAAGGTGATGCACTAGGACGTATGAATCCTTTATCCAATAACTCTTGCATCTGCACCTTCAGCTCTTTCAATTCTGACAATGCCATACGATAAGGAGCCTTAGAGATTGGCTCTGTTCCAGGGGCTAATTCAACCACGAACTCAATCTCCCTTTCTGGGGGTAGACCAAATAATTCCTTTGGAAACACATCAGCAAACTCTTGCACTACTGCAATGTTTTCCAACTTCGGCTCTTCAATGGTTGTATCTACAACTATTGCCAAGTAACCTTGACAATCCCCATCTAACAACCGGGCAGCTTCAAGTGATGAGATTAAAGTAATCGATGGTCCTCCTCGGCTTCCAATGAACTAGAAGCTTTCACCATCTGGTGGTTTAAACTGAATCGCCTTATGATAACAATCCATAGAAGCTTGCTGTTTGGTGAGCCAGTCCATACCAATTATCACATCAAAATCATACATGGGTAGGACTATCAAATCTATCCTTCCCTCTTGCTCGCCAACAATTAACTTGCAATCAGGACATCCTACACCAGACAACACACTATTCTCCAACGGGTAGATATACTAATTACTGACTCCAAACGTTCAGGACTCAATCCTACCAACTTAACATACTGTTCAACAAGCTTGAGCATCTGTCGTTCAGCCATCATATTCCCAGGTGGAATTTCAGCAGGTGCAGCAGCTACGGCAGCTTGATTTTGAGCTTGCTGCCCCATCAAATTCCCTATGGTCTCAAGAGCTTGCATGATCCCCTCGATTCTAGGATCACCAGGTGCTGCTACTCCAGCTACATTCTGCGGTGGTTCTATTTCGCTGGCGCTAGCCTGAGCCGGCGCTTTTCCTCGGTTACCAAACCTCGTTGGCGTTCTGGCCCTAGTAACAGATGCTATGGACCTTTTTCTAGGAGTTCTCTGTTCCTGATCACTCATTCTACCAACTCTTTAAAGAAACCTGTTTCCTATTGGAATTAGGAAACTGAGTGATTCACACAAACAATCTACCAATCAGCTATTAATCACATGCATCAACATAATAAAATGTCCTTTCCTACTAACTATCCCAAGACCCCTCGCACCTTATCACTCCAAACACTAACCATGCTCTGATACCACTTCGGGCGGGGATGTCACGCCCCGAACTTCGAGCGCGCGCACATCCCACCATGGTCGAATGAAATGCGACGTTCCCAGGTGGCGCCGCCGACCCAATCTTCTATACACATGCGGAAGCGTAACTAACAATCCCCGGACAACAACAAACTTGGGATAGGAAAGTAAGACAGTCAATTCACACAAAACACATCTTATAAAACAATCCCGGGTTCAGGTACAAATGACTAAACCCCAAAGAAAGGTTCGTCTACTCCGGGATCTACAGCCATTAGCTCCATGTCCTCCAAAAAGGCGTTCTTCCAAAAACTATCGTCTACGAGACCCCACGACGTATGTGTCGTACCTCCATCTATGTACCTGAAAAACAGTTCACCGAGTCAACTCTCCAAGCCCTTATTAGGAAGAAATCCACCCAAGGATAACTTATTCACACCAACAAATCAGGGTCTGGAAAACAGCAGACAGAACAACATCGGGTACCGTCAGAACATACATCGTCTGGTCGGTTAGAACATGCATCGTCTGGTACATCGTCTGGACACATAGACGATACATCGTCTAAACACACAGACGATACATCGTCTGGTCAGTCAGAACACATAGACGATACATCGTCTGGTACAGTGTACTCGTACAGTGTCTCTACAGTTCATATACATAAACATGCAGCAAACATCTTTAATAACCAGTATGCTTCACATCAGCCATCATCAACTTATCTACAGCTCAATTCACGCGCAATCAACAAACTGATGACCGTGATCATGTCTCACACAAAAATCATCTCATCATATCCGCACACAATGGTACAAGGATCTAGAGGTGGCCCCCATGTGGCACTTAGGCCTTTACCAATACATAGTGGTGTAAGGATCTAGAGGTGCCCCCATGTGGCACTTAGGCCTTTACCAAAACTCAATGGTAATAAGGATCTAGAGGTGGCCCCCATGTGGCACTTAGGCCTTATCCATACAAAGCAATAGTACAAGGATCTAGAGGTGGCCCCCATGTGGCACTTAGGCCTTTACCAATACTTAGTGGTGTAAGGATCTAGAGGTGGCCCCCATGTGGCACTTAGGCCTTGACTTGCTCGCCACACATTCAGCTTGCACCACACCAGTCATCACACAATCACATACCATCAAACCAATATTAAGCAGGTTGATCATCCGGCCTTGCTGCACACGTCCCATACCGTGCCAACTCAGCTAAATGTAAAACCACCCTAACTGGCAAAACCAAGTCACATACGTGTTTCCACGTCTAAATCCAGAAACATAATCAAATCAGTTCGTAAAATCTTCAAATTTGAATATGTCATAAAGGACACATAAACCAACATTTTTCATGAAGACACCATGGCCCAAATCCTTCTGGATTGAGAGCAGTAAATTGCTCAAACCGTTATAAAAATATGTATCAGTTTTCAGAGGTCACCTTCTCCAAAATCAGTTTAGTTCGAAATCCAAAACTCATCCATTTGGTCTGAAATTCGAATATGTTGTAGTAAAAGATGTTATAAACAAATTTTGTGAAGGAACTCTTTTGAAATTCGAACTCCAAGAGTGGGTAAAAAGCCATAGAACATCAAAAGATCTCAAGTTCCAGAGAAAACAGAGGTTCTGTTCTGTTCAAAACGAAGTTGACATAAATTCCTTTTAACTCCATAAAATCCTGAGTAAAATATATGTCATAGCTGAAGATGTTTAAAACACTTTTCATGAAGGAACTAACTTCATAATCTCATCACATCTCGTTCCACAAATTCAGCAAACAACAACAGTTCAGTAAACATACACGAGAAATCCTCTGTTCTGAACTAAATCACCATTACTTGTGCTAATACCGTCTAACACATATCTTATCAAGCTGATCAACACTCAACTAAACCTCTAAGTGTAATCGCAACCTAAGAAAGGTTTGGAAGTTGACTCACCTGATCAACAAACAATCAAGTCCACGACAAAGATGGCGCAAAGGCGAATCCAACTCACTCTTACTTCAACTTCGAAAGAGACTCAGAAGGTGCTGTAAAAGCCTTGGAAGTTGCTTTCTGAGGTGCTGGTTTGAGAGCAACGTAACTCAGCTTGAACAATGGAGGTGTACAATGTGAAAATATCTAAGAGAGACTGAAGTAGAACCAGCTGTGTCTCTCACGTTCAGCTGTATACAGGGGAACAAACAGCCTTGAAAAGTCAACCTAAAATATCTAAACACTTGAGTACTTGCCCCAAAAGTCTTTTACTTCATCCAATAGCAATTTTCCCTACTCAAACTTCTCCAACAAGCCAAGTATGAAGGCTGTAATGCAGTAGCCCCACATACCTACGAATTTGCACCCATTCAACTCAAGTCACATTCAACTTCTCATTGATTCAACTTATACTCATTCTGAAAATTATTGTCTTTGAGAGGTGTTGAAATTCAGGATGTCACACCTATGGGGTAGGAAGCTAGTCTAATTAGTCGGCTCGGGCACAACAGGGTGGCAGATCAAAGACGGTCCCATCCTCTGAGTCGTCTGCTTCGTTCGGGTCATTGTGTCTAGACTCGTAAGCTCCCCAAGGCACACTGCACTGCTCCTAGTGGTAGTTCATCTCACCTCCTAGGGTGCCCGTGTACTCTACCGTGTGCTGATGGGGTACCCAAACTCATATCTCGAAGTTCCAAATCCACTTCGTCTGCTCTTGTGTCTCTACAATCAAACTACTCTTCCAAATTTCCCTATCTACCACATACCCTCCATCAACGGGATGCTCAAATTTCATCCCTACCTCCTCCAGGTCTTTTGCCTCCTCGTCTGAGGTAAAGGGAGCCTCCAGCTCCGAGTCCTCCTCCAGCTGTTCTAGATCATCCTCCTCCACCTCCAGCTAATCCAGGTTCTCCTCCTCGAGAGGTTCCTCCTCCAATAGCTCCTCCTCCTGTAGGTCCTCCTCCTCTAAGGGGTCCTCCAAGTCTGATGGTCCATAGTTCGGTCCTAAGATGGGGTGGTGGAGTGAGATATTGAGTATCTTAGTGAATAAACCTTAATCCTAAACTAAGAACACCCCTACCCCAGGATCCCTATTCACATCCCACCTATCACTCGTGTCTCTACATAGCATTAGCTAGCTAATCCCTAGCTAGAAAGTATCCCATCTACCACTTCGCTCACCTCTAAGTTTTCACAAGGCAGTACTTCTATTCACTTGCCAGATCTACCCAATAGAAATACCCGGACCCATGATCACTAAACACGTAGTAATATTGTACCAAATAAATGATGAGACAATTTACAGAATTAAAGTCATGTATTATGCAATTACCAATTAAATTGTGTGATTTAATAAGTAAAAAGCATAATTAACAATTAAACAACGTAATTAATTTAATAAATAACACAACTAATAATTAGATAACGTAATTATTAAATAAAAACACAACTAATAATTAAATAACGTAATCGATAAATAAATAACACTACTAATAATTAAATAACGTAATTAATAAATAAATTGCACATTCGAAAATAAGAGACCGTCCACAACAAGCCCTTTCCCATTCGACTTTACGTTGCACGTAAGCCATGTAACCAACTTCTTACATTTACCATGCCCCGGGCACTTCACATTTACCGTGCCCTTGGCACCATGGTCACGCCATACTTGGCCTTAATGCATCACTCATGTCAATCGAAGTCCCATCACAATTCGTCTTGTGCCGCCCATTCCTTCCGCCTAATCCCCACCGTTCAATATTCTAATAGAGTCCAAGCTAATTCTAACAATTTCTAGAAATTTCTACTAAAGTAGTAAATGCACCTAATAGAGGCTTAGAGTCCACTCACCGTGTGTGTCTTCTTTTATTCAATCACGTGGATCCAAGTGGCTGTTGAAGGAAGGGAAAATTTTAATTTAACTTTTTTTCTCCTTTTTCTTCTCCTTTTTCCTTTTCTTCTCATTTCTCATTTTCTTTCTAGCCCACCCGGTGCGGGTTGGGCCGGCGAACGGGTCGGGTTGGTTGGGCCGGGCCGGCTGGGTCGAGTTAACCGGGCTAATTAGGCCGGGTCTCTAGCAAATGATCTGGCGCCGGTGAGCTTGAGTAGACCTGACTCGGTCACTTGGGTCGCAAGTTGGGTCGCCGAGAGCTCTTAGGTTTCGGTGTCGTTCTCCCCCCTCCAGCCAAATTGAAGCTCAAGGCTAGTTAGAAATGGAAGCTAGCTCGACTGCGGTGCGAATGGCAGTGGTGGCAAGGGCTGAGGTGGTCGGTGTTGCGAGCAATTCGGCCGTGAAGTCGCCGGTTTGAAATCTAGGTTTTCAGGAGAGGGGTTTAGGGTTTCAAGGCAAATTCGATGATCCAAGGCCAAATTGAATGAAGTGAGATTACTAGACTTACTCTTGAGGTGGCTGCGAGTTCAATGGTGCCCACGGTGAGGAGTGGGGGTGACTGGAACGACGGTGACGGCGTGTTGGGTCCCCCGACGAGCTCAAGGTTGAGCTTCAGTCGATCCAAACCAAACTCTCACGAATATAAGCCAAATCGATCGAGACAAGAGTCAAAATTGAGGTTTAGAGATCCCTCAAAGTCGATTGGTGGCATCAGCTTAAGCTAAAGTGCTCGGATTAGTGATAACTCATCGGTTGAAGACGAAGGGTTTTTCTGGAAAACCTAGAAAAACTGAGCCGCGAAGGTCCTTTTCGAGGGCTGCCGGTGACGACTCAGGCAAAGGTGGCGGCAGTGGTTGGTGGCGTTTTGAAGGTGGCATTGCAGGCTTCCTAACGGCATTAATTGCGAGAGGAATGGGGCTCGGAGTATTAAATGGCGATCACCCAAAGTTGGCCAAGCACTTGGTTTCATGTGCAGGGGGAGTGGTTGAATGGAGTGAGGTTTGACCTCGCCGGGGCAACGTGGCAGCCTCCCACAGGCTGGGAGGTAGGCCGGTCATGTCGCAAGGACGTGGGGTGGATGGCGGCAGTGGATGGCCGGCTGTTTGGCAGATATGTAGCCTCACAGTGGCGTGAACACCACTTGTTCGGCAGAAGGCCGCAGAGGAGAGAGAGAGAGGAAGAGAGAGGGAAGCCCGCGCACATGCGTGGCACGTGCTGACCGGTCCGATCCGGTCAGACTGCCCAGCTCGCGCGGTTGGACCGGCTGGTTCGTTGACCAGTTCGGAATTTAATAAAATAATAATAAATTAATATGAAAAAAATGAAAAATAAAATAATAAATCATAAAAATTTGGGAAAATTTTCTAAAATTCAGTAAAACTTCTCAATACCAGAATTTAGAATTTTTGGGCCCCAACATATTTTAGTAATTATTTTTTATAGTCTAAAATGACTTTTGCAAAAATCCACAAACCGAAAGGAAATTATAAAAATTTCTAGGAAAATTCCCAAGACCTTTAGATTGCGAATGTGGTCCATCCCATCATACCGTGGGTTCCCTAGATGTCCAAAAACATAAGCTGTTACAACTTTCATCTCAAAGCCAAAAAAATTCTTGCCAAATACCCAAGCATTTTCCTAAAAGGCTTTGGGAACCCAAAGGGCTTTCCAAATGTCCAACCAAACACACCCTATATCTAACATTATTATACCAAATCTAGAAAATGGTTAATTAAAATCTCAATAAATTTATCCCAATACTTCTATTACCTGTAACAAAATAGTTGATACATCCACCATGTCATGTTTATGAACTCATGGACCCCTACTTGTAGGAGCAGAGCCCATGATGCAGTCTTACCTAACTTTGAACTGTCGTCTTTATTCCCTATGAAAGAATCTACACTGAGGCAACGGCCTTCATTCCCGTTCAAGAAAATTTTGCATTGGCCAAACTCAAATTCAGCGTATTGTAGTGTAGGAACATGGTTTGGTGAATATATCAAGGAATGAATCTGGCAACCAATGCGGTTTCCAGGCAATGGGCATTGTGGTGTAGTAAGGTAAGCCCAAAAATGGACTTCAAGGTTTCGAAAAAAGATTCATTGGCGAAGTTGCGTGTTGATGGAAATTCAAGTTAAGATATCTTGATGTAGAAGGATATTGTAGATTAAGGGAGAGCAAACCTAGCATTCAGTTCATATGCAAAGGAGAAATTGTTGAAACTCACTTGTGAATTGTATGATAAAAATCTTACGTTAGATAATTGATGTGGCATTGAGTAAATGATAAATCCAAATTTTTCCATAAATTATTAACTTAAACTTTTGAATGAAGGTAAGTCCAATTGAATACGTTGATAGACTTAGATTTGGGCCTCCTCTTAGCTATTTCTTTCGGTAAAGATATCGAATTATTTTATTGCATCCTCCGAACATTTGAAAAATAATAATACACACCAGCCCCCAACATTATTTTCATGCCTATCTTGTCATAAAGATCTCCAAATCACTAAAAGATGCACACTCCTAACATTTATAAAATAAATAGTACACACCTACCACTAATATAATTTTGATGCCTATCTTGCCATAAAGATCTCCAAATCACAAGAAGAAAAATAGTACACACCTGCTCCAGGTATATTATGATGCTACTGCACTGAAAGATGTCATAATATTATTATTATAATTCTCATAAAGGTCGATGAGAATCACACGTTTCCGGCACTGTATATATGTAGACTGCTTCTCCCTTCTTTTCTGGCTCATAACCTTGTAATGTGCATGAAGAAGATCCGTTGAAATACTGACGAGTGCCGACGTGATCGACCGGGCACCGAACATGAAGGTTGAAGTACAATCCAAGAAACTGGTCAACCCATCGGCTCCAACCCCGAATCAAGGTCGAAAGCTTAGCCTTTCCTTCATTGATGATCTTTTATTTTCTAAATATGCTGACGTCGTTTTCTATTATCGGGCTCGCGAAGGAATGCATGAGATGGATACGCTTCAGAGGTTTCAGCGCTTGGAGGAGTCACTTTCTGAAACACTAACCCTCTTTTACCCTTTAGCCGGTCGATACGTTGAAGACGGGCTCTTCATCGACTGCAACGACCGAGGGGTGGAATTTATACAAGCCGAAGTGGATGGCGCTCTAGATCAGCTCCTCCAGGGAGATCTTGATCTTGACCTTGACCTTCTCAGCTGCTTGGCAGCATTCCCGCTGCAAGCAGCAACCAATCCACCGGTCGTAGTTCAAGTGAACAGCTTCACTTGTGGCGGAGTAGCAATCGGCCTGCGCTTTTCTCACAAGATAGGCGACATGTAATCTGTGACCACATTCATGAACTCGTGGGCCACAGCATGCCGGAGCGGATTCCACGAAGTAGTCCCGCTGAATTTCGAGCTGCCGTCTTTATTCCCGGTGAAAGAACCAGCATTCTTACAATGGCCCGCACTCACCTTCGGGAAAAAGTTTGCTCGGGCTAGACTAAGATTCAGCGGCCTAGCCTTGTCGAGACTGAAAGCTGCTTGCAATGCATCCAACTCATTGGATTCAATAGCTAATAACAGCCAAAGATCACGCGTGGAAATTGTGTCTGCGCTCATATGTAAGGCTCTTATTAGTGTTGATCACGTGACAAAAGGCCTGCTGAGGCCTTTTGCGTTTTCTGCACCTATTAACTTGCGTGAAAGAGTACAATTAAAGAGACCGACGAACGCATGTGGCAACTTCTTTGCTCAATTTACCACTTCATTTACCGTAGAAGAGAGAGAGCCGTCTTTCAATGGAATGCTAAATCTGATAGGTGACGCGCATAGGAATGCCAAATTGAAGTACGCCGCAATAGCAGACACAGGTGCGTTGTGCTCGATGGTAGCAGATTCGTTCAGAGATCTCATCGATATGATGGGCAGAGAAAAAGAAAACACGATTCGAATCAGTAGCTGGTGTAGATTTCCCATCTACGACACTGATTTTGGGTGGGAAAAACCAGACTTGGTGAGCAACATAAGCGCTCCTCTGAGGTTAGTTTGTCTTGTGGACAGTCCAATTGATGGTGGAGTTGATGCTTTAATTACTCTAAACCAAGATGAGATGGTTCTTTTCAAGCAAGATCCTGACATCGTTGCTTGTACTTCCTAGCTACTGCTTCCTAGAAATGTTCTTGAAATAAGAACCCCCCATTAACAGTGAGCGTTACTCACTTGGGCATGTCCCCATCCAACATTGACCTCTTAATATTTATTTTCGTAATCACTCTATTAAATTCTGCTCATTTTCTTAATTTAGAGTACTTCTGAGTTTGCATAAGAATCAGAATACACTCTTTTTTTTTATTACTCAAACATGCCCTATTACATCGGCATAAATTTAATGATTTATAAGTTTTGGATATGTACTTTCAATATGGCATTGATTTCAATGTGATTTTAAAAAATTTCGCCAGTTAAAAATACAATGGACGATAGTGGCAGAATACTTATTTTTTTTTTTATCAATCAAGCATTTATTTTCTACCATATTACAAATATACAAGGAGTTTATCCTAATAATCTCATCGGCTTCATTAATCATATTCATTTGGTCATGACTCAATCAATAATCATGCATGATACAAATAAATATTAAACATTATTACTAAGAATAATGTATAAATTGGTTTCGTTTTTTATGTACAAATATAGTAATAAAAGTATACATGATACACGCTTTTTTATTGATAATCTATATTATACGTATGTCAAAGAAATGGCATATACCCCCCCTGCAAGAAAAATTAATGTTGGGGTAAAAGAAAGTGTAAGAAAAATTCTTGACATCACTCCAGAAAATGGAATAATTGCCATAGCAATCACAACTAAATTTGTCAATTTATAAAATAAAATATTATTCCGTGCAAGGACGGGTCTTCTAGTAGTTTGGAATAAATGTTTTCCTCATTCATAATTGGTACAGGACTATACACAGAATTAGTAACTAAGTCTGCTCATCTTGGGCAAGCACGTACCTTAGTACAAATACAAACAGATTGCAAAATCGTGGCTTATTCTTGGCAACATTGACGCATCATCATAATCCAACCGAGTGTCTAAGCAAATACTTCGTGACTATTCGCATGGAAGCTCGTATCAAATCGAGTCCTTGATGCATGAAGTGAGGTCAAGAACTCAGGATAAGATCAACCTCGGCACATATCTCTTGCAGACAAATTTAGCCATCACCAGTCCAGCAGCTAATGAAGCTCCAAATAAAGCATGCAACCTCACGCAGTAGTACTTTGCCATGAATATGGACCGCTTATCCTTCATGACATTATGAAGAAAACAGGAAAAAAAGACAATAGATAAAATAGAAAAACACAAAAACAAAGCACAGATTATATATTCGAGCTGAATTAGAAGTCAATCAAAACTCAGCTTCACTGTGATTTCAGGTGCTCTGCTTACCTCGTGATTCTCTTCGACAAAGGTGACTACCCGGCTTCCCATAGGTAAGGTCAGAAGGCATGATATCTGTAGTAGATTGTTACAAAAGTTGCAAATAAGTACAAAGGAGTAATGAAAAGCAAAATCCATGCAAGACGCGGATATTTCAACACATCCTTGATGAGGAGATACCGAGAGAATACGAATACATGCGGTCAAGAAGATACTCACGATGCAAGTAAAAGGAAGATCTCTGCTGAGAACGAAAGTTAATAGAAGAGAGTAAAGCGCTCCGACTGCCACTTTCACAACTGATGAACCTCTCCGTGTTCCAAGCCTAACCTGCACACGAAATTGCAGCACTGATGTCTAATTTTGTTGCGCAAAAAACTCATACCACAAGAGACAGCTAAATTACCAGAGGGGATATTTTCCCGACTTCAATATCTTCTTCCACCTGGAAGATAAAATAATCGCAAGAGATTCTTAATTAGTGATCCCAGGATTGTCAACAGAATCTGGCTCAATGCGAAAGTACCTGATGAAAGTGACTGCAGAAGAGGATTAAAGAGGTTGTGATGCCAACAAGGAAAGATGCGACCAGAACAGTTCCAGTTAAGGGAAGATAGCTCATGCTGCTGTCAAATAAAAACATATAAGTGACACCTGACAAGATAGTGGAGCATCAGACTTTGGGACAAAACTCAGTTACCATTACCTGTTGTTGCCCATTAACCAGTAAAAAGCCGTAGTAGCAAAAGGTCCAAATGCGGCAAAGCACAAGGGTTCTCCGAGTCCAAGGTAGCTTAATCGAAATGGTGGACACTGCAGAAGAGACAATTTCAGAAAATTTGGTGAACAGTCTTCGAGATGGATCAGGCATGACTATTCTAGATCAGGAAGTTGCCGTACCCCTTTGAACATCAATCTTAAAGTTTCAAGCTCACAAGATTAGCTCAGATCCTTGAGCTGTCAAAATGAACCATACTAAAGTAAAATTATATAGGTACCTGATATATATAACCACAGATGATAGCACAAGCCAGTAGCAGCATCGCCCGTAAATGTCCTGCCTCTATTGATACCCACATCAGACCCATCAAGCCAAGAACAAGAAACAAATAGGCTGCAACAAGAGTTCCTGTTCGGCTGCCAACATGAATCCCCAAAAGCAATTGTTGGCCGTTACCATCATGCAAGAAGATGTGATAATAGACATCGTGTGGGATGCAAGGCAATAGTCAATTGATTACCTTCCAATCAGGTTCACAACTGATTCCTTCTTATTTGCATCTGCTCCTGTATCGAAATCATAAACATCATTGCTGCGCAAGTACATGTAAGGTCTTCAATGCCTGAGATGGGAGTGGATCTAATAGGACAGAATCTATAATGATATGATGAGTGCAATCCATGTGCCTTAAGGCTTAGATTCTGCATTTTTCTTTTTCTTTTTTCAGAAAGAATCCCATTCAACAGTTTTTATCTACTGTTTCTGTACCTCTGAAGGATGATTTCCATGTTTTGTAGGAAGGATCAATTAAGCACAAATTATCAGATAAGACATCATCCGGCAGTCCCCCAAGAGCACAAAAAATCAGTTCATGAATAAAGCATCACATACCACAAGAAATTATCCGAAAAACCAGAGTTCACTTAAATTTAAACAATTAATACAGATCAACTAACATATCAAAAACAATCAGAATAGTTAACACAGTTCCCACAAAAGAGAGCACATGTGGACGCTGCATAACAAAAACCATGAACAATCAGCATCTCCCTTGTGTATGACACGAAAAAAAAAAAATACCTTAGTAAATGAATAAGAATTCATGAACCGAAAGAAACACTCTTTATGACAGAATTCAAGTAATATCTTTATCCAATCAAGGTGAAATTGCTTCCTAACACTTAGTCTAAACTCGACATAAAACAAGCATTTTACTAACCTTAAATTCAGCCAAGCAATCACAAGAATTGAGGAAACCAAGAGCACAAGGTAACGTGTTACAGGGAAAGTGCTGGACTGCAGATAGCCGGATGCACTACCAATCTGTTTCAAAAAATATTAAGCAGGAATTGGATATTCAAAAGAGGTATATAACATAAATGGTGTCATCCTGAATAGATTATTTCCAAAAGTTTGTGGACTTCACACTTATACTAAAATAGCCAAGGACGGACAGGGTTGCAGGAATATTACATAGTAGGAGAATAGAAGAAATGGGATGCCATTCAAATTGACCATCACATTTCTGAGGCTAGAATTATGTCACATAATCTAAATTCTTTGTTCCATTAATCCTAAGGATTCTTTTAAGCCTAAGTATTTCTGGTAAATCACATTTATGACAGACCTGTAAATGACTGTCAAATTAGCTGGACTTATACATCTTCGTATTTTACTAGGGTTAGCAAGGAAAGGATCCTTCTGATAGTAGCATTGTGCAGTTGTGTAGCAGTGTACTTAATTTCACTTTTAAATTGACATCGAGATTTAGACTATATATCTGCACAGAAAGAAGCAACTATATCCCAAAACTTGTACTTCTATTATGTCCCCACCATCTTTCTGCATCCTTCCTTTAACTTCTTATCTTTCTAGACTGTACATCTGTGGCACTGATTTAAAAGATAATTGGAAGTCATCGTTATCAACTTCTTGTTTCCAAAGTACAGCGAATCAGTGGGTAACTCTCATTATACTTGTGTTTGACCAAGTTTTTCAAGTTTGTACGAGACTGTAAATAACTACTGAATCAACTTTTCTTTGTCTAACTTGGCATCATCAATGAAGCATAGAAAAATCCATCTTTAGAGTATAGAAAAAGCTCACCGTAAGAGGAACAAGGGCAACAGAGTAAATTGGCAACTTGATTGCCCTCCATATCAATGTTGCCATGGAAATATCATCTTCTTTTGCCAAATCTGAACTATCAGCATTTTTCACCAAGGAAGCTTGGTGAAGCTTGAATCTTTCCTTGACTTCTACTTGCTTCGTGCCTGGTATTTTCAGAAATTTATGCTGCATAGAATTGGAACATAGTTTTTGGGCATTGACGTGAGACCTACAGAAAGAGCTGGCATATGTTAAGATCATGAAAATGACTAGCCTCTCCTCTTCCGCATTTTTACCACAAAATCAGGTGGAATTAAAACGTCCTTTTCCCCAATAGGCACGTGTGAAAGGATGGAAACAGATAAGCAAGATTTTACAGCAGTAGCAATAGAACTTGCTGTAGTAAAGTAACCAAGTGAAAGAACAATATAATGACAACAGAGCAGCACAACTTTTCAACTTAACATAGTAATCATTTCTTTAAGAAGTCTTAGACCACCTATGGTTTACTCAAATGAAGTATTTTCAATGTCTATTCACTATCTAAGTTGATCAATCAAAGTTAATATATCAAAAATCATCCGCACATTATCAGTTTATTAAACAGTTAAAAGTGAAGCTTTCAATTAGTTAAGGGAATTTTCCAGTCGTGAAAGTTCATTCTGTCTTCCCCTATCAAAGTATTACAGTCCTAAAATAGAAGTCACACTTAATTACGAAAGAATATAGGACTATACGTCAGATGGGTCATGGAGAACTGTAGGTATACATGATAACAATAATTGGATCAAACAATGGATTAGCATCCAACATAACCACCTCATATGAATAACATCAAATCGTTTCCTTTATGAGGATGGTCACTACTCAGACCATCATTCATATCCAAAAACTACGGGATGTCCAACTCGTCCCATGATAATCGCTGAACAACATTAGAGAGTTCTCTGTTCCACATTCAGTTTCTTCATAAGTATAAAACAAATTCATTTATAGCCACGTCGGGTGTATAGCGAGAATGAAGAGGATAAAAAGGGTACCTTGTCATCATCCCATTCAAGTTTGGGAGGAAGTCGTGGCGTTTGCGAAGACCAGAGCCCAGGTTGACATCGCAAAAAGAGGCAGCCATCACATCAGCATTATTCACGAGACACTCTCCCAATTTTGACTGCCTACTTCAAAAGAAATTGTCGCAAAGTCACCTTCCTAGATATAGCAATAAAAAGCAAACGCCCATTCACATGAATTCCACGGTGTAGTATGCAGGCCAAGAGGAACGCTCGGCAAAAATACTCGGATGAAGAAGATGACCAGGCAGAGCCAGAGACACTGGACCAGAACAAGAACCGAACAGTATAAAAGAGTAGGAAGAACTCGACTCACGTTTGGTTTCTTACTTCCGCCGCGTAGAATTTCAAACGGTAATGTCCGGGACAGCTTAGGACAGAGCAGAGACGAAGATAGCTTCACAGAGAGAGAGAGAGAGAGAGAGAGAGAGAGAGAGATCGTATCCATATCTGCCATAATCTAGCCTGCTGATGAGGATAACGTTAGAACGCCGGTGCACGTGCATAATTGCATTAGCACGTGACTCATTTTTATTCAATTTCAATTGTCATTTATGAGTAAGATTTTGTCATATGAAATTGACTATCCACATGCTGGCTTTTTTATATGCATGAATTATTAATCCAACAGAAGTTGTAAAAAATATCGAAAATTTTCAGGATAATAAAGTAGGTCGCCTTTTTTTCTTTTTCTGGTTAAAATGAAATTAAAACTCGATTTTCGTTTACATTTAATTGTAGAATTTATAAATCTTTTGAAATACAATAAATGGAAACGCTTCCATGCAAAATAATAATAATAATAATAATAATAATAATAATAATAATAATAATAATAATAATAATATGTTTGTGGGTGTGTGGAGAAAGAGAGATCAAATTATTGAAGAAAAAAGTCACAAGTTATGTTACTTGATAAAGTATAGTTCTTAGGCCGTTATAAGCTCACTATCTCTATCTCTTGAGCCCATAAGCTAGGTCTTGCTTCTCGTTGGGTTTTGTCTTGATATCATGAAAAAAAAAACTTAGGCTCCGTTCGTTTTACGAAAAAATATAGCATTTCTGAAAAATATTTTCAGGAAATTATTTTCATAAAAAAAGATGATATTTTCCGATGTTCATTTGTTAAAAATTGTCGGCTCGCTTACCTCGAGCGAGGTTGAGGCATGCTGTTAGAAAACGCGATATTTAATGATAAACGAAAAACACGGAAAATATTTTCTCTTTTCAAAAAAACGGAAAACATTTTTTCTACTTTTGAAGGTATTTTTTCCATTGGTACAAAAATATTTTCCTTAACTATTTTATAATCTGTGAAAAGAACGTCGGAAAATTCAAAAATATTTTGATATTTTGAAAATTCAAAAATATTTTCCTAGTAATCAATTGATTTTCCGGTGTGAACTGAATTTATTAAGACCGACCAGGTTTAATATTTTACTTAGGTGTAGAGCAACAAATTTGTCTTATTATCTATCCATTTAGTTTATGGCAAAACATTATTAATTGGATAATGACACACATGCTACCAAAACTATCCAAGCATCTAATTGACTTGCTACTTCCTATCTTCTTCCTCTTGCAACGAGGAGAGAGACCACGTGCTCATGGTAGAAGATGGAACACAAAAATACTGGGGTGTGATAATCCTATGATTGATTTTGTTAATCATGCGTCATTCTAAGATGAGTCCACATTATTCTTTCTTTCGCTCTTGACCAAGTTGACTTTATATCAATCTAGTTTCAAAACCGAGCCATCCCATATAAAATGATCTTGAGGTCTACCCTTCTACCGCCTCACCGATGAAACACCATGCTCGAATAGATGGGGCAATTTGCTTGTATGTATTTATGTAATAATTAATTGAATCGAAAAGTTCGAATATCTTATTAGAAAAGACTATTTCGGCCCATCAATTGAATTCATTTTATTCCAAAGTGTTGAGTCATTCTCCCTTCTTTCATGTTTTATCAAAAGAAGTTCATGCAATTATTTGAATGTCACACCCCGATCTTTCGAGCGCGCAACGGTTCTCGATTTTTCTTTTCTCTTCGGCCAAAGAATAGCGACGTCCCAAGCATGTCGCTGGCCTTCAAGTCTCCAGCAGAAGTGCGAGTCTTCGCCCCATCAACTCCCACATAACTCGTCTCCAAATTTCGATCTCCAATCAAGTACTTGAAAAAAAATGGTTACCACGACGGGTTGAGATATAAATATCTCAATGAGCCAACCCCCTAACCCAAAACTAGGTCATTAACTGCCCTAGGGTCCCTAATCGCACCCACGTCTTCTCAGTCGCCCTAGACATAATCCAACATCATCCCCTATCCTGTCGTACTTGCTCTTCTCTAATCTCTCTTTTCCTTGCTCAGCCTATCCACGAGTCTACCAAACCGTAGTCGCTACCTAGCACTAAGCCTAATCATCTCATTAATCAATATATATTGTCACGATTAAATAAATTACCAACAATTAAATAAATTACACAAATAAATCAATAATTAAATAAATTACGCAATCAATTAATAATTAAATAAATTACACAAAAATCAATAATTAAATAAATTGCGCAAACAATAATTCAAGGCTGTCCACGACTGGCCTAAACCCTAACTAGCCTTCCTATCTTATCTCCACACCATAGTACAACTTCCACTAATGGTCAACCCAACAGTCTCCAATTGAACTTCCCTCGACATCCAATTTATATATCGGGCTCAATGGCCTTGCATCCGATCCATCTCGGGCCTAATTGACCTCAAACTTGCTTCATCACATCGCTTCTTCCTGACATTCGATACCCAGCCATAATAGACCGATCTCATCCAACCACACCACAATCCACACAATTTCCCTAATAATTCTACTAAGACAATAAACATCCCTAATTAAGTTTTAGGAGGTCTACTCACATTTAATTCGCCTGATTCCAACAATTGGCTGGGACGCGGTTCCCAAAGTTTCGGTCGCGTTTAGGCTTGATGCGGACCTCCAATCTCCGATCTGGTTGCACAGTTGGATGGCCCAACCTCAGGGGAGTCCAATGACGGCTTTGACGATTTTTCCGGTGACGGTCCGGCAAGGTTCCAGCGAAGCTCCGGCGACTCCTCTTGACTCCAAGAGGCGAAATAAGCTTGTTGGTGACTAAGACGGGCGACAAAATGGCTTCGACTACACGAATCACCCATGAACAGACCCGAGTTGTCTGTCTGGGTTGCAATCTGGGTCGAGGGAGGAGGGCGAGTCGCGGTGGCTTCGATTCCGCTTCCTCAAATCAAATCGAAGCTCGAAATTGGTTGGGTCTTGAAGCTGACCTCCACACGAGTCTTTTGACACCAACCACAGCAACTGAGATGGCCGGAGGAGGAAGAGATAGTCGTCGATGGCGAGGAATGGAGGTTCGGGATTTCACGGGATGGGCCAGAACCAATCGAGCTTCAATCCATGAAACCTAGACCAAATAAGTCCTAAACCTTTTGCAATTTTGCCGATTAAGTCCTTTCGGTGGATTTTTGCTGGAAAATGCCTACGTGGCGTTGACGTGGCACAGCAGACCTCGCCGACGATGACGTGGCGATGACCAGACCCAAATTTTTTTTCTTTTTTTCCTTATTTTTCTGAAAAAAGACTTACTTGGCATTTTCTTCAAATTTTTTTCTTTTTTTGTCCTTATTTTTCTGCAACAACGAGGGAGCTCCTCCCTCGCAAATCCCAGATCTGCAAAGGCCCTCGCTGGCCATTGGCAAGGGCGGCGGTGGCTTCCCTCACCCTTGCCCGTGGTGGACAAGGGCCGGCCCGTCCTCTAGAGTGGCCAGTGAGATCCGCCGGCTGCCAGAGCTTGCTGGCCTCCTTTTTTCTAAGAAAAACAAGGAAAAAAAAAGAAAGAAAACTTTTTTTTGGGGTCCGATCATCGCCACGTAATCGCTGGCGAGGTCTGGCGTGCCATGTCGTTGCCACGTAGGCATTTTCAGGTGAAAATCCACTAGAAGGACTTAATTGGCAAAGTTGCAAAAGGTTTAGGACCTTATTTGGCATAAAAAAAGATTTAGGACTGAATCGGTAAAGTCGCAAAAGGTTTAGGACTGAATCGGCAATTGTCCCGTACATAAAGCATGAGAACTATGTGACTTCTTTGAAAGTTTTGAGAAAAATAATTACAAATGCAATCATCATAATGATCTCACCCCTTAATTAAGCTTACAATTCTTGCATGTTCCTTCATCTATGAAGAAAAGCATCGTTAATATCATTTCTATCAAACATGCTGTCGAATTTTCGTGACTTTTAACTTTTTTTGTTCGAACCTCGTTTCAATTTTTTTGAAGTCGCAAGTGCTATTTACACATCAAATATATTGCACTCTCTCACTATCCAGACAATAAAAGAATTAGAGATTGCATTGGTTGTTTCATGTACATATATATCATTTGGCCCGAAAAATTAACATAAACTGATGTTTTGTATGTTTTTTTCCAATTAGGGGTCATGCCTTTATGCGTGGCACTTTATTAATGCTGTGGACTTGTACCGCCATTAAATAATATGTAAAAATGAAAAAATTTTAAAAACACAAGCGGCCACATGTTTATTTCATCTAAATTCGTGATTTTCCTTTCTTTTTTATGTTGTTCATGCATAATATCTAAAGCTTTAGAACATAAAACAATCTTACACTATAGGAAAGAAATATAAATATATATGTATTAAAATATATATCTACATTTTATTGCGAGATTTAGTTGAATGTCTGGCCATGTTTTATTCGAGAAGCCCGTGTTTTAGGCCTATCGGGGTGTATTGGACACGTGCCCTGCACGTGGCTTTGTAAATCCGAGCGTTAGCGTTGCTTCTGCTTTTCGACGCTCCCTTTCTTTTCAAATTTCAAATGCTAAACGCGTCTCTCAACGATCACTGTCTTTTCACTCTCGTTACCCTGTTTTCACTAATCAGACCGTCTCATCCTCTCCTCCTCCTCTTCTTCTTCTTTGTCTATCCATTCCCTTTTTCTATCTCAACGGGCCGTCATGGTTGTCACCGCTGTGCCAGATTTGGATCGATCGAAGATGGAGGAGCCATGGGTGGCTCCGCGTGCTGTCGATCATCATTGACGGCAGAGAGAGAGGGAGAGTGGTCGAAGCTCGGCGACTGGGTCATGTGCAGCGGCTGAGGCGAGGCTGCGTGATGGCATTCGAGGGCCTGCTGGATGGAATGCGAGGCAGAATTGGATTCTTCACGCAGGTTCGTTCTGTGAGTCTCTGGAAATTCGATCTCTCGTAGATGTTTCTTGTACTTCTTGATGACAAAATTGTTTGTTTGTCCTTTCTTGCTCTGTTGGGCGTTCTACAGTTGTAATCTTGATTATATTTTGGGCTCCTGCTAATGGTCTTCTTGCGTTGCACGATTATGATGCCTTGGGGTTGTGGTAGATGATTATTTGAAGAAATCTGGCGCAAGAACTTAAACGGACAAGATTTTTGCTAATTAACTCATTGTCATTGTCTTGCTAGAAATCTTTGGACTCTGCTATTCTTTGCCAATTTTCTTGCTAAAATAGATCTCACTACAGTCAAACAGAAATATTTTTTGACAAGTGATCGTTTTGAAACATCTGCTACTGAACTTTTCTTTATTTTTCCAGCCACGTCAGATACATGCCTGGAAAACTGTTTCCCTACAATCTCAGTTCTGTTATTCTAGTTCAGTGATTGTCTTTTGTGGCTCTAGAATTAGTCTTTGTATTGGTTTCTAACAAGCTCTGCCTAGCTTTTAGCTTTCGAAATTTTACAATTAAAGAGAAGAGTTCCTCTTTTCAATAAAATTTATCAACTTAAACTAAATTTATTTAAGTCCTCCTTTTGAAGAAGTTGCATTGCTTTTCTCCGATGTCTTTATCTTGCCATCTTTCTGATTCTCTCCTGTTCCTTCTGTTCTAGTGTTATCTTTTCCAATTTTCATAAAGGACAAGCTTTTCTCGACATTGATTGTTTAACGTGTGCATCGGAAAGTCCTTTTTGGGGTTATATAAAGGCAACGTCTGAAAGGAATATATCCATTGTCTACTGAATATTTAGAGTCTCCTTTTTTTCATTTTTCTAACCTGGGTGTAACTTTTCACGAATCCACCTAATTCGTATTACATGGTCCGAAGCCTCTTTTTAACTGGTGTCCTCTTTTCTTATGTTTTGATTTCGAGCACTAGACTCCCTTGAGTACTTTTTATTGATGTTTGGCAAACTTCAAGGATGAAATTGACTCGAGGTGAGTAGCTATAGTTGTCCCGGTTCGAGGTGAGTAAGTTTTTGCTTATATTGATTAAATATGTTTCTAAGAAATTTTGAGGTTGATGTTTTTGCAAACTAGTGGACGATACGCCCAATAGAATGATTTATGGAGTAATGGCTTTTATGACTTCTAAAGTTGATCACGGAATGATATCTATGATTTGGATGATTATTTGAGGTTGATTAAGGAGTGATTTTTCTTTTTGTAACTTAGGGTAATAATTCGAGATTGATGTTTGAGAAAATTTTCAAAGATGAAGTTCATTTTTGGTGACGCCTTGATTTTGGAAAGAAATATCATGTAGAAGAGTTTTCAAATTGGTGTAGGTTGATGTTCTGCATAGCTTTCATTAAAAAAAAATTTAGGTTGATGTTATGCAGTGGACAACTTCATTTAAGGGAACAAACATAATTTATGGAGTTAAGGAGAAACACTACGTAGAATGATTTTTGGAGCATTTATTTCTCATTAACTTATGATGTTTATTTGATTATTTTATTAATGGAATTAAATGTTTAATGGTCCAATTATGATTTTTATTTAACTAGTGATCAATACATGATGATATTTTGTCATTTTTAGCTAGTGGGAGTTTATAAGTTGGTAGGATTTGAAAGAATTCTCACCTAAAACTTAAATTTTTGCTCAAATAGAACTATATTAATGATTGTTGGACAATCGTCACATAGAAATTGATTGGGAACATAATGAACTTTTGGCATAATAAAACAATACTAAATAATTAAAAATAAAATAAATAAATTTAGAGAAACTTCCCAAAATTTTAGAAAAGACTCCCAAAAATAAAAACAAACATTTTTGGGGCCAAAGAGCGATAAAATTAATTTTTGTGAATCCAAAACTAATTTTTAAAAATTTTCATGTCCGCATGAAAATTACAATATTAACTGGGAAAATTTCCAAGGCTCTTAGGCTACAATACACACTTAATTAATTACAAAATAATTTCTAGAGAAGGCTAAGTTGCGGCCGTTACAATTTCCCCCTTAAAAAATTTTGTCCTTGAAAGCTTGCGTCTCATGGCCTCCTTGCTTTCCCATGTGGCACTTTTTGTTTCGTGGTGTTGCCAAATCTCCTTGACTAACTAGATTACTTTATTTCTCAGTGCCTGGTCCCTTCTGTCCTCAATCTAATTGGTTTCTCCACATACGAGATCCTGTAATCGACCTCGAACTTTAGTAGATGGGAAGAGTCAAGTTGATACTTTCTTAGCATGGATGTGTGAAAGACATATTTGAGCCATATATGGTGCTAGTGCCAAATGATAACTCCTATCTTTTCTAGGATTTCAAAAGGCCCCACACACATGTGACTCAACTCTAGTGGTATGCACCTTCAGTCTGAATGGCTCTTCTATCGACTTTGAGCTGTTTACAATCTACCCTTAATTAACTTGATTGCATGTTGAGATTGCTATACTAACTTAGGTACTAGAACCTTTCGTTCTCCCACTTCGTTCCAATAGACAAGAGTTCTGCAGGCACGACCATACAATGCCTTGAAAGGAGCCATTCCAATACTTTGTTGATAGCTATTATTGTAGGCGAACTCCACCAAGTGCAGCTGGTCCTTCCAGCTGGTCTTCCTATCTTGAGATTGCTATGCTAACTTAGGTCCTAGAACCTTTCGTTCTCCCACTTCGTTCCAATAGACAAGAGTTCTGCAGGCATGACAATACAATGCCTTGAAAGGAGCCATTCAAATACTATGTTGGTAGCTATTATTATAGGCGAACTCCACCAAGTGCAGCTGGTCCTCCTAGCTACCCTTGAAGTCTAAAATACACGCCCTTAGCATAACTTCCAAAGTCTTGATGGTACTCTTTAACTATCCATCTGTCTGTTGATGGTACTCTCTAAAATACACATCGTGTTGTACTACAGTCTCGTGCCCAAAGTGGTCTGTAAACTTTTCTAGAAGGACGTCATAAATCTTGGATCACAATAATAAATAATCATTATTACCACTCCATGAAGTATGATTATCTGTCCCACATATAAATCAGCCAAACTGTCCAAAGGAAGGTCCTTACATATGTCAATAAAATGAGCTGATAGGTCGATCTATCCATGATGACCCAAATCGTGTCATGTCCCTGCTAACTCCTAGGCAATCCGGTCACAAAATCTATTGTGATATGTTCCTACTTCCACTTTGGAATCTCTAGAGGCTTCAGCAGACCTCCAGGCTTACAATACTATGCCTTTTTACCTACTGACAAGTCAGGCATTAGGCCCCAAACCTTGCCACATCGGCCTTCATGCCGCTCCACTAATAATGTGGCTTCAAATTTTGATACAATTGCATACTCCCTGGATAGACATTGTAGTTACTTCTATACACTTTAGCCGGAATATCTTCCTTGAGTATCGTATTATCTCCCATACACCATCTTCCTTGAAACTTAAAGAACTCTGTCTTTTGAGACTTGAAAATCTAGTTTCCTAAGATCAACGCCGGCCTAGATGATCTTTTGAATAACAAGGTCCATGGGTTGCAACTCTTTAATTCTAAACTAAATTCAAGGCTCCACCCTCAAAGTGGTCATTAAACAGGTGAGGTGACCTACCTCGAACTTGAACTCAAAATCCTTCACTTTCTCCAGTAAATGTTATTCCAAGACCATCATTAGGGCTAGAAAGGACTTACGATTGAGATTATTAGTCACCCGATTCGCTCTCCCTAGGTGATATAGGATGTTACAATCATAATCCTTCAGGAGTTCCTTCAATCTCTGCTATCTCATATTCAACTCCTTCTAAGAGAATTGGTGGTCTGTGAATATTGTAAACTTCTCTACATAAATAATGTCTCGAAATCTTAAGAGAGAAGATGACTACAGCTAACTCTAGGTCATGTGTGGGATAATTCTGCTCATGAGACCTCAACTGTCTCGATGCATAAGGTTCTACTTGACCATACTGTATTAAGACACAACCAAGTCCATGATAAGATGCATCACTATAAATCTCGTATACACCAGGACCTAAGGGAATTGTTTCTATGGAGTTGTAGTCAATGTCTATTTTAATTCTTGAAAACTTTCCTCATACTTATCAGTCCATTCAAAATTTGCCTCCTTTTTGAATGGCCTCGTTAGGGGCGTCATTTACTCGAGGCTATCTCAACAAAGTAGCGACAATAATAAGCTAAACCCAAAAAGCTGCGAACTTCTATTACTGTCATGGGCCTTGGCCATTACGTTATTGCGTCAACCTTGGTGAAGTCCACTGAAATTCCTTCACCTAAAATCACATGACCCAAGAAAGCCACGTAGCTGATATAAAAGGTCATAAATCTCGTTTCTAATCATTAGCTGATCTCAAATTAATTTTAGAGAACATTGAGGCACCTTGTAGCTGATATAAAAGGTCATCATTTCTGAGTAAGGGGTACTTATTCTTGATCATTACTCGATTCAACTGCCGATAATCAATGCACAAATGCAAGAACACATCCTTCTTTATAATAAAAAGAATGAGCACAACCCATGGTGACACACTAGGGTGGATGAGTCATCTATCAAGTAATTCTTGCATCTGCACCTTCAAATCTTTCAACTCCAACAATTTCATCCGATATGGTGGTTTAAAGATCGGGGTTGTACCAATTATGAACTCAATTTTCCGCTCAGGAGGTAACCCTAGCAATTATTTGGGAAATACGTTCGAGAATTCTCGTGCTATCGCGATCTCTTCTAACGTCAGTCGTTCCATTGAGGTATCCAATACATTAGCCAAAAAGTTATGACAACCATCCTCTAATAGATGTACTGCTTTCAGAGATGAAATTAGTATTGTCGAGGATCCTCCTTGATTCCCAACAAACTTATAACTTGACCTTTCTAGGGGTTGAAACTGTTTCACTTTCTTGAAATTGTCAATTGTGGTCCTCTGCTTTCTCAACCAATCCATTTCGATGATCACATCGAAATCATACATAGCAAGTACAACTAGATCAATCAGTCCTTTCTCCCAACTAATCTCTATCTCACACTCGTTACACCCATTAGTCGGCAACATACTAATACGTAGAGGGGTCGAAACACTAAGGACTACCTCTAATACTTCTATGGCCAGACCTACCAGCTCAGCAAACCTTTTTGCAATAAAGGAATGTGTAGCCCCAGTGTCAAACCTTTACGTTGGTTTAAGAAAACAGTTTCATCCGATATGGTGGTTTAAAGATCGGGGTCGTACGAATTATGAACTCAATTTTCCGCTCAGGAGGTAACCTTAGCAATTATTTGGGAAATACGTTCGAGAAGTCTCGTGCTGTCGCGATCTCTTCTAACGTCAGTCGTTCCATTGAGGTATCCAATACATTAGCCAAAAAGTTATGACAACCATCCTCTAATAGATGTACTGCTTTCAGAGATGAAATTAGTATTGTCGAGGATCCTCCTCAATTCCCAACAAACTTATAATTTGACCTTTCTAGGGGTTGAAACTGTTTCACTTTCTTGAAATTGTCAATTGTGGTCCTCTGCTTTCTCAACCAATCCATTTCGATGATCACATCGAAATCATACATAGCAAGTACAACTAGATCAATCAGTCCTTTCTCCCAACTAATCTCTATCTCACACTCGTTACACCCATTAGTCGGCAACATACTAATACGTAGAGGGGTCGAAACACTAAGGACTACCTCTAATACTTCTATGGCCAGACCTACCAGCTCAGCAAACCTTTTTGCAATAAAGGAATGTGTAGCCCCAGTGTCAAACCTTTATGCTAGTTTAAGAAAATTGTACCTGTGATTAATCTTCCTAAGCTCTAAGCTTCATCTCGGGTTACAACAAATACCCTTACTTGAGCTGGCGACCAATCCATGATGCGTTGAGATGCGTTCCCTGCTAGTAGCTCTTAACAGACACCCAAAACAAGCCCTAGCCATAGGGGATAGGCCTCACTTTTGTAGAATCTCCAACAGTGTATATACATTTGTAATTATGTCGGAGCGACGACTCTCTAACTTTGCCACTCCTGTTGGGAGGGAAGAGGTTCCTCCTCATAGGCTTCTTTCCTTCCCTGTGATTGTCTCTCCATGAAAAAATCGTAATCTAGATACGAATGACCTCTCTACTATGTCCCTCTCAACCATCAGCACTTCCTTATAATTGCGCAATTCAAAGGATGCCTATGAGGAATGGGGCTTGGTTGGACATTTGCAATGGGGCTTTGGGTAAATGGGAATGCTGAATGCCCAAAGCCCCTTGGGATAATACAAAATGGTAAAAACACATTTACAATGGGCTTTGAGTTGAGTTAAGTACTTGGCAAAATTTGATCGGACAACCTCGCCACAAGGTCACCCAACTACAAGGTTGCGACCACAACGGTGAGGACGAGCAACCTCAGTCGACAGGTTGCAATCTCAACCTCGCTACCTAAGGCTGACCTCAGCCTTGCAGCCTTAGAAGATGAACAGTCTAGGGCAAACTTGGACTTGGGATAAAATTTCAAGGACAAAGTAAAAATTCATCAAAGTAGGCTTTAACATTCCAAAAAGGGTTTTCAGAATTTCAAATGATGATATTTGGGCATATGAGCATTTGAAAGCTGAACCAAACACCCAAAATTTGCCCAAAGGGGCTTTGAAGGCTGAATGTGCTTTCCAAATGCCCAACCAAACACACCCTCAGTCCATCCCGAAATTTGGTAGCCTTATCAACTGGATCCTCCACTAAACTCTTGCCATGTCTAAATAGTTCTACAAATCTTGGCTCATACTCCTCAACTGATAGATTATTTTAGCGGAATTTAATAAACTCAATATTTTTTATCCCTGGCAGTATTGAGAAATATTTCTCAACAAAAGCACCCCAAGTTCGTGCCACTCCTTTTGGAAAAATAGTTTGTTGGCGGCCTCCCACCAATGGCTGGCATTACCCTATAACTGGAATATTGCCAGTGCCACCTTGTCTATATTGTACATCTTATCATGGAGAAGACTTCTCAATTCCTTGGAGCCACGTAATAGTGGCCTCTAGATCTCCCTTCTTGAAAAATTGTAAAGGTTTCAACTTAAGAAATTGCTACACCAATTTTTGAACTCTCCTTTCCTCGGTCCCACCTACAGTGGCTACAATAGGATTAGGATTAGCAGCAATTGCAATGGCGGCCTCTTGATTCTATGACTATTGGGCAACCTCGCCTCAGGTCCTCGATCCTGGGGTCCCCTCGAGTCTCCTCCTTAACCCCAAAATGTACGACGGTTACTCTTCTCCTTAGATGTCTTTGGTTTCTATCAATCGTCACTTTCTAACACACATGATTCCACTAATTTCATAATTGTAGGAGATATATGATTCCACTAATTCCATAATTCCATATTAGATATATGGAACCACAATTGTAGGAGATATACAGCAAGCGATGTCCAACAAGCCAAATAAATGGATAGGGAGAGATACACGGCTAGCTATCAGGGCAAGCGATACACAGCAAGCCAAATAGATGGATAGCAAGCGATACAGAAAAAGCTATTAGGCTATCAGGGCAAGCAATACACATCAAGCCTCAACCAGCATGCGATACACAACATGCTCTAAATGGCGAGCAACACATGGCAAGCTAATCATAGAAATAATTAGTAATTAATGATAAATAACCTAATTTATTCCTTAAATCCTACCCTACTAATCTCAATAAAGAAGTTCTTTCCTTATAATTCAAACGTCCTCTAATCCTTCCTAGGTCTAAACCTCACTTTGGTACCAAATCAATCGGGGGCTATCAAACCCTGCTCTCGAGTGCACAACAATCTCCGTTATTTTTCTTCTTGCCTGGCCAAATTTCATGACATCCTAGGTATGTCACTGGCCTACTTAGTCATTAGAGTTATATAATCAACAAAAGTGAGTAAAATAAATAACAAGTGCACATACAACTGTTGATAAATACATCTAGTACAACAGGCAGATACGTCTCACAACCTGCAATTTATACAATCAAAATTAGCAGGGATGGGAGGTGTTACTGAGTAGTGGGGGAAAAGTCTGGTCCTAAGATCAACCTAGACTAAACTAACCTAGGGATTAATCATGGTACCATCAGCTGAATCGTTGTCGCCATTAGGATCGATGTGCCCACCCCAAGTTGCCTTTGTGGCGCTCTTCATGATAATGTAGTAGGCCCTTAATCACTCTTAGAATACAAAACCCAATAGTGATGACGAACCCCGTGCCTAGATATTCTCGTTCCAATCCCACAGTGTCATCTCTTGCTTCTCCAAAACCTGTCCATTCTGCCTTACATATCTATCTACAACCCATCTTGCATATGCTGGGTGGTCAGGCACCACTCATTCTTTAGGGTCTTCTTTATCTTCTTCGTTAGAGCTCAGAAGCAGTTCCATCATCCATTCTTCCTCCTCCTTTTCCTCCATCGGCTCTTCTCCTCCTCAAATGGCTCCCTAGATCCATAATCAAGTTCTGTGAACATAATTTATGATGGTGGGAGATATAAATCTCAATGAGTCTACCATTTATGCAAGAACTAGGAATGCAATTGCGATAGGGTCCTTATCATCACATTTATCCCTATCCACAACACTGGTCAGTTCTAAGTTTACTTGGCACTTACGTGGAACCGAGTCATCCAAATGCTTCCCAATTTCTTAAGAAACTCATCTTTTTTAATCACAAGCTCAATCTAAGTCAGATATAGGACAAGCTCCATTGAGCTAATTAGAGGAGAATCACGCCGTCGAATGGCGGCACAAGGCTCGACGGAGGTCGAGCTCATCCTTAGGCGTTGCTGGGTGGCTGGCAAGCCCCTGGACGGCGGCTAGAGACAATGAAAATTCTTGGAATGATGAGACGACATCTCTGGTTAGCTCGAACCCGATTAGGGCAAAATGGTTCGAGGCTCTATTTGCCTAAACTAGACCAAATCAATTGCGAAAGAGGGAGGGGTTCGACTCACAGACTCATAGATGCCGAGGAGTCGATTGGTGGTAATGGAGTGGCTTGTATATGGCTGAAATGGCATGGTAGAAAGGCGAGGGTTTCTAGGGCAAATGGTGTTCAAATTGTGAAATCGCCCAAGAGTCATAACTAGGGTAGATGGATACCAAAACAACCATTTTAAAACTTGAGGAAATTCTTCATTTGGGTTCTAGGTGAGATGATGGATGAAAATAAAATCTACAATAACATTATGCTTTCTTGCAATGTGTTTGTCAAAAATATATTTCGAGAACCATTTTTCCTACCTCAAAAGTTGTGGTTGTAAAATTTGCTTTTGTTTGAATTTCATCATTTGATAGAAAGAAGCCATGTCTAATTCGATTAAGAATGATTGCCAATAAGATAGAATCTGTATTTTTTAATTCCATACTTAATTGCCAATATTTCTTTGAAAGTGGAGTGATAATGAATTTTAGCTAGAGAAAACTTACCACTCTTGTAAGCACAAAGGTGTTACTTACTATAAGTTTCTTCAAATAAAATTGTTATCAATATTTATCACTAGTATCCATTTGAATGATTCTTCATCTTGTAGAAGGGAATTATTTGAAGAAGAGGAAGGATTATGCATAAACTTTTTATGCTTAGCAACTATTTGTTCTTTACTCAAATGAGTAGCATCTTTCTTCGGCATCTTTTGCAAAAGAAAAATCTCGGAGATAATTAATTATCCTAATATATTGTTGAATCTATTTTACAATGAGTTCTTTACTGAAAACTTGAGCAATTCCTTGACAATATGTGGACTGGGCTGATACATTCCTTGATCAAGATGCATGCCAAGAAACTCAACCTTCGTTCGAGCAATAATCATTTTCTTATGAGATAGCATGATTCCATGTGATTACTCATTAGAATTGTAAAGCAGAATATCATCAATATGATATAAACGCTATCAGGTTTGGACATCAAACCCTTTAATCCAAAAGGATAACTTTTCATTAGTAATGTTGGTTTGGACATAATCCAGTTTTGAATCTGTCATCAAGATGGATACCAAGGTGCCAAAAACCTACTTTAAGGTCGAATTTGGAATAGACTTTGGTTTTGATCAAACTGATAAAGATGGAGTTTCTAGAGGGTAAAGGGAATTTGTCATCATAAAGGGAGATGTTGAAAGGTTGGTAATTAATTACCATGCATAGTTTTCCTCTCATTTGGTGACATAAAATGTTTCATAAGTCCACTAAGAATTAGAAGGCTCAATGAGTCGTTGCAAAAATCCAAGGCATTCATTTTGGGCAAGAGCAAGATGATCAGGATTGATACTTTATCTTTTGTCGGGTTGATATCCTCTTTTTTTTAAAGGGAAAGTGAACAAAAAAATGAGAATTTTACCATAAAGGATGTCGACATATATGAAGGAATTTAGAATGGCTTTTCGTACATGAGTTCAAAAGATTTTGCATAATAGGATCAAGAATTCTCATCTCAATAGAAAAGAACGTTTGGATACTAGTAAATTCTCGGAACGTGAAGGTATCTCTAAACTCGAGACCTTTACCATTAATGATTTTGAGTTTAGGAAGTTGGGATAAGATATCCCATCCTATAATGAGATCCTTGTTTAGGAAAGGGCATCTGATAATCTTTGTGGTAATAGAGCACCAAAAAAAAAAAAGGATCGATTTTAGGGTATCTCCAGAGGCTAAAGTGAAATATCGAACATAAGGTGTCCAATATTACTTTGGAAGAATTTTAGGGTCAAGAAAAGAGGCATGAGCTCTAATGTTAATCATGACTATGACAGAAATTGATTTGTAATATTTAGACATGATGATTTTGACAGGAAAATATCTGAGAAGTGAAATGGAAAAACTCTTGTTCACTATCACTAGATGTATGATAGTATCGAATGAGACAAAGAGTTTCTTCTGAAGAGTTTTCTTCAAAAGAGAATAATGATTCAAGGTCATCATCCTCAAGAGAAAGATTAGTTTGTTGTTCAACTTGCAAGATGATGTTAATATTATTTTGTTTTGCCTGTGGACAATTTTTGGCAAAATCTCCCTTCTTGTTGCAAATGAAGCAACGTCTGGATTTTTTTCAATCTAGAGGATACAGAATATTTTATGTTATGTCTTTTTCAGAGGAATTTTCTTTTCTTGAAGCATCATAATTGAAACTTGTCATCTTAAAGACGATATTCTTGGAAAGTATTTTTCCTAGAGCACAATTCAAGGCTCATGTTGATTTCTTGCTAGAGTTGTTCACTGCAAGTTCTCAACCGATTGGCTAATTCCTTTAGGGATGAAATTCAAGAAAACTTGCTTTAGGTTCGGACCACCTAAAGCATGAAATAACTTGAGCATTTCCTGGAAATGGCGATTCGAATGTTTTCACCGAGAAGAACATCTTCTTTCAAAGAACTCTTGTCTTTGAGTGGATAGTATAGATGTTATCTTTGAAATTTGTTGACACTGGGAACTTGACTTGGTCAACTTCAAGAATAGTTTGTCACTAGCTTTTGAGACTACCAGGGAATTTGGAAACAAATTCCTAGAGAATATCATTATTACTATCCCTAGTAAGCTTTTGAGTGATAAGCTATGCATGAAATTCTTGAAGGCTGTTAAACCATTTGACATATGTGATGTCATCAAGTGTAAAAAACCATGATCCAAATTTGCAGGAAGATGATGACGTTGGTTCATCAAGATAAAAAAAACCTTATGTTCTAAAGGAGTTTCCTCACTCATAGGTTGAGGAAGGTCGGCCATAAGAAGAGGAACAATATTAGAACGATTGAAAGAAGATGTGGATGAAGATTCATCAAGAGTGTCGCCTTCTTCGGATTCGAGGCATTCTGGAGGAGAGTCAAAGGCTACTATTATTGGAGTAGGAGGAACAAGAGAAAAAGGGAACTAGAGTTCTTATAGTTAGATCTTTCACAATAAGATTCTAAAGGTTTTGAAATCATCATATGTTTGGAAAGGTTTGGATTATCCTTGCTATCATCAAAAGATGATTCTGCTTTTGCTTTTCCCTCTGCCTTGCTTCGTTTCTCCATCCATAAGATCATACCTTTCCAGATGACCCATTGAATTACCATTTTATTTTGATAAGCACAAATCCACTTACCGACCAACCCTCTTCTACCTTGTAGAAGCTCATTATCTTTCAATTGCACTTGTAATTTTACCATGAACTTCTATAAAGAACTTTTATTTAGTGCAATTTTCAGTTGAACTTCTGTAAAGAACTTCTATTTGTAGTTTTTCCCCTATCACTAACTTAATCTTGTGCATGGTCTACTGCTTATTACAAAGAGATTTGGTTTTTTGTATTATACCATATCTTTGTCTTGTGTGTGTCTTGTGTGTGGCCCTATTGTAAAAAGATATAGTCTTTGCATGTCTAATTTTCTTTATAAGTGTTTAATTTTGATTGCATACAAAAGTGCATTGTATATAATTACATACAAATTGAATTATACATTGCTGCTGAATGGTAATTCAATTCCTAACCTTGATCATTCAGGATTTGAATAAATCTAGAATTTTCTCATTTTGCGTCACTTTTAAACATCCAGATTATCCTTTCTATAGTTACTCTTAATATCTAATGATATCGACCACAATAGTATATATACACACACACCACCTCTACATATGGCATGCCTATATATTATATATATCCATGTTAGGAGCGTTAAAATCACAAAAATAATATATGAATGGAAATTTACCTTCAGATGATTTTCTTTCTTGAGATTCTAACTCTTCATTTCAATCTATACAAATTCAACTTTTTTATATTAAGATGATACAAATTAAATATGTCATTTATCCAACACGACATTTCCATCGGATATCTATGATAGCCGGTTCTTCTCCACCCCCTTCACAAATCAGACATGCTCTTATACTTCATTCTTTCAATGATTTTTCTCATAATAACTCCCATAGAAATCTCTTTCATCAATCTGTAGTCTAAATTACTGGGAGGATGTACAATATCTCACTACTCAAATTCAAAAACTAAGAGAATAGGTCAACAGCATCAATCGCAACATATTTGTTACTAAAATCAAGACACTAGCATCTACTCGCTAGAGACAAATTCGGCCTTGAAATTTTTCAAACATCAACCTCAAATGATTTTTTTTACGTTTCTTTCTAGAATCAAATAAACATCAGAAGTCAATGAGAAATAAATGCTCCAAAAATCATTCTACGTAGTGTTTCTCCTTAACTCCATAAATTATGTTTGTTCCCTTAAATGAAGTTGTCCACTGCAGAACATCAACCTAAATTTTTTTTTTTAATGAAAGCTATGCAGAACATCAACCTACACCAATTTGAAAACTCTTCTACATGATATTTCTTTCCAAAATCAAGGCGTCACCAAAAATGAACTTCATCTTTGAAAATTTTCTCAAACATCAGTCTCGAATTATTACCCAAAGTTACAAAAAGAAAAATCACTCCTTAATCAACCTCAAATAATCATCCAAATCATAGATATCATTCTGTGATCAACTTTAGAAGTCATAAAAGCCATTACTCCATAAATCATTCTACTGGGCGTATCGTCCACTAGTTTGCAGAAACATCAACCTCCAAATTTCTTAGAAACATATTTAATCATTATAAGCAAAAACTTACTCACCTCGAACCGGGACAACTATAGCTACTCACCTCGAGTCAATTTCATCCTTGAAATTTGCCAAACATCAATAAAAAGTACTCAAGGGAGTCTAGTGCTCGAAATCAAAACATAAGAAAAGAGGACACCAGTTAAAAAGAGGCTTCGGACCATGTAATACGAATTAGGTGGATTCTTGAAAAGTTATGCCCAAGTTAGAAAAATGAAAAAAGGAGACTCTAAATATTCAGTAGACAATGGATATATTCCTTTCAGACGTTGCCTTTATATAACCCCAAAAAGGACTTTCCGATGTACACGTTAAACAATCAATGTCGAGTCCTTTATGAAAATTGGAAAAGATAACAGTAGAACAGAAGGAACAGGAGAGAATCAGAAAGATGGCAAGATAAAGACATCGGAGAAAAGCAATGCAACTTCTTCAAAAGGAGGACTTAAATAAATTTAGTTTAAGTTGATAAATTTTATTGAAAAGAGGAACTCCTCTCTTTAATTGTAAAATTTCGAAAGCTAAAAGCTAGGCAGAGCTTGTTAGAAACCAATACAAAGACTAATTCTAGAGCTACAAAAGACAATCACTGAAGTAGAATAACAGAACTGAGGTTGTAGGGAAATAGTTTTCCAGGCATGTATCCAAAGTGGCTGGAAAAGTAAAGAAAAGTTCAATAGCAGATGTTTCAAAACGATCACTTGTCAACAAATATTTCTGTTTGACTGTAGTGAGATCTATTTTAGCAAGAAAATTGGCAAAGAATAGCAGAGTCCAAAGATTTCTAGCAAGACGATGACAAGGAGTTAATTAGCAAAAATCTTGTCCGTTTAAGTTCTTGCGCCAGATTTCTTCAAATGATCATCTACCACAACCCCAAGGCATCATACTTGTGCAACGCAAGAAGACCATTAGCCAGATTTACAAAGCCCCGTGCAGGGCACGTGTCCAATACACCCCGATAGGCCTAAAACACGGGCTTCTCGAATAAAACATGGCCGGACATTCAACTAAATCTCGCAATAAAATGTAGATATATATTTCTTTCCTATAGTGTAAGATTGTTTTATGTTCTAAAGCTTTAGATATTATGCATGAACAACATAAAAAAGAAAGGAAAATCACGAATTTAGATGAAATAAACATGTGGCCGCTTGTGTTTTTAAAATTTTTTCATTTTTACATATTATTTAATGGCGGTACAAGTCCACAGCATTAATAAAGTGCCACGCATAAAGGCATGACCCCTAATTGGAAAAAAACATACAAAACATCAGTTTATGTTAATTTTTCGGGCCAAATGATATATATGTACATGAAACAACCAATGCAATCTCTAATTCTTTTATTGTCTGGATAGTGAGAGAGTGCAATATATTTGATGTGTAAATAGCACTTGCGACTTCAAAAAAATTGAAACGAGATTCGAACAAAAAAAGTTAAAAGTCACGAAAATTCGACAGCATGTTTGATAGAAATGATATTAACGATGCTTTTCTTCATAAATGAATAATTTAAATGGAAAAAGCTTTTATCGTGCAAGAATCTATTATTTATAATAAAAATATTTTTTATCAGTTAATTATTATAAATTTCACAAAAAAAAAACTTAACAATCTATTTTTGCAAAACAAATGAGCCTAAATAAAAATGGGAGCAAAATCCATTTGAAATTGATCTTGAACATTGGTAGTTTTGTGGCACCATAGTAGGGGTTTGGGGAAAGCCGCCGAATTCAAAGGAGAACTTCATGGGTGCATACAATTTTGTTCTTATCTCTTGCTGTTGCTAGCCAGTCGCCGGGCATTGTATTTCTTTTATTTTTCTATTAATGGGACAAAAAGTTTTGTGCAATTATTAAACGCATTTCTGTTCTTAATCTATTCCAAATACAAAAAATTTGTGCAATTACCAAACACGTTTCTCTTCCCAAAAACTCATCCGAAAACCATTTCTTAAAAAAAAATCATTCTAAAAAAATTATTTCTGGGACGAAAATGGCCACCAAATGCGCCTTTACTGGCGGATGCGAACCGGCATCTTGTGAACGACAAAATTTTCCTCACCTGCTCAAAGTTGCTTTCAAATTTTCACATTTTTCTTGTCGTTCCATTTGGTTCGCAGGACAAAAATCCTCGTCCTTCTCCGTTGACGTTAACTTGAAGCTCGACTTCTGAAGTCTTCCTGAGCATCGTTGTCCACGTTAACCTCGTCAATACGTTCCCACCACCTCGCGATAGAAGTGACGATGACATTCTGTTGGTTGTCAAAATAGGAATTGCCTTTTACACGGTCTAGCGTGCATTGAACTGTTCAATCGACTCCTCAGGCCTTGTCCATGCTCGCCCTTTCACTTGCTTAAGCGAACGGGCAGAAGACTTGGAATTCTCTTGAATGGTACCCAATTATCTACGTGATGCGACGTGGTTATCAGATAAAACGAAAGGACGAAATGTTCACAAGCATCGTGGTTCTTCAACATGGCTATGATAGTAAATACTGCTGAGAATCTAGAGTAAATGTTTAGGTGATTGTTGATTAAACATGGTATAGGCATCATATGGAGTACCTTTTACTTAAAGACATGGTTTATTCTTGAAAACTTGACTTGGCATTAATTCAATATAATTCATCCAACGTGACTCGTCAGGGCTACTTCAATCCAGTGTTGTCATATTGTTGATGTCTGGTTCAGCCTAATTTATTCTCAGATGGAACTAAGTGATGAAAATGAGCTACTGTTGTATTGGGGCAATGGATGAAAAGAAGTCTGCCATAGCCAAAGAGCATTGAGATATGCTGTTGTATCAGGGCAATGGATGTTAGACATTACTCGTTTTTTATGCTGGAAGTGTCGTTTTTGTGCTCAAATGTAGCATGAATTTTCTCAAGCAAGCAAACTTCAACTGCTTATTGGAAGTGTACTCAGTTTGCTGAAATTGCATTTTGTGCCGCAATTGTCGATCAAGGATGGAAGGTCTAGCAACCAAGCTTAACTTAGTTTCTTTTGCTATTCTGGGTATAGGATTGAATGGTCTGTTTTGTTCTCAACTGGATAGTTTGAAAGACCTATCCCGTACTTAATTTTTCTTGAGATGCTGTTCTGGTGCTGCGATTGTTTGTTAGGGACGGATGATCTAACTTTTGGTGAAATGGTTTTGGCTTTTTTTACCATGGATTGAAAGACAGTACGAGTTTCACAAATTCACTATCGATTTTGACTTTGACCAACCTCCGGGGATGTGGGGTGGGGTCCGGGTTAACCTGACCCCACATAGGAGGCCCTCCATTCGTGTCATCGTTCCGAGCCACACATGATGAAGTTTCCAAATGCTGCTCTGAGCTTGAAAACATCGTTTGCATGCCGCTTTACCAGCAGTAAACTCAAATTTGCACATCATATAATAATCATTTTATATGGTCTAGGTCCACCATTGTGGCCAATTCCTGTTTCATAGAGCAACAAAAACGAAGAAGAGGTTGATCAAGCCAAATTGCCTCTCTCCTCCTTCATTCCCTCATGAATCAGAAGTCAGTTTAGTACTGTATCAGCTCCATAACATCTATGGAATCGTGCCTTCCAATTCTTCTACACAGCTTGTGCTTCATGTCCCTCGTGTTGTGGATAAGCTATGCGTTGGACTCCATTTCAGCCGGCCAGAATATCACAGATGGCCAAACAATAGTCTCTGCCGGTGGGAACTTTGAGCTAGGATTCTTCAGCCCCGGCAACTCCAAGAACCGGTATGTGGGCATATGGTACAAAAAGCTATCTACCGGGAGGGTGGTTTGGGTTGCAAACCGAAAGAATCCCCTGAATGACTCCTCAGGAATCCTGAAGCTCAATCCTCAGGGTGTACTGACTCTCCTGAACCACACCAATGGAGTTGTTTGGTCCTCCAATGTGTCGAGATCGGCCCAGAATCTGATTGCGCAGCTTTTGGATTCAGCCAATTTCGTCGTAAAAGAAGGAAACGACAATTACTTAGATGATGCAATCTGGCAGAGTGAAAGGCCTGGACCGGTACTTGACCTCATGGAAGAGCGAGGACGACCCTGCACCAGGTGATTTCACATTTAGGCTCGACACTTCGGGATATCCGCAGCTGATTCAGAGGAATAAATCAGTCGTCCAGCTCAGTTCGGGACCTTGGAATGGCCTTCGGTTTAGCGGATACCCTCAGTTGAGGCCAAATCCCGTTTTTAGCTTCGGCTTTGTCTTCAACCAAAACGAAATCTACTATTACTTCAATATTCTGAGCAGTTCTGCCCCGTCCATGCTGGTTTTGAACGAGAATGGGATAACTCAGCGCTTCACTTGGGTGGACCGAACACACGGTTGGATACTGTACTCGTCGCCTCAAACGGATGACTGTGACACTTATGCATTATGCGGAAGGAATGGGAATTGTAACATTGCTAGGTCTTCAAAATGCGTGTGCTTTGCAGGGTTTGAGCCCAAATACCCAAGCGACTGGGAGTTTGGGGATTGGTCAAACGGGTGTGTCCGGAGGGCGGAACTAGATTGCCAGGGAGGAGATAAATTTCTGAAGTACACGGAAGTAAAGTTGCCTGACACAAGGCTTTCGTGGTTCAACCAGAGCATGAACCTTCAAGAATGCGAGAGGACATGCTTGAGGAACTGCTCGTGCATGGCTTATTCGAACTTGGATATCAGAGGGCAAGGAAGTGGATGCTTGCTTTGGTTCGGTGACCTGATGGATATCAGACAGTTCAATGAGAACGGCCAGGATATTTACGTAAGGATGGCCGCATCAGAAGTTGGTACATGTTCAAACTCCGAGTTATTTTTGATGTGATGTGACACGAGGAAGTGGTCGAATTTGAATAAACTGTTGGATTTTTAATGACTTCTGTTTTCAATTTATTGTAATGTGTATCAAGGTGGAAGTTTGAGCAGAAATTCTAGCACAAGGAAAACCACGGGCATTGTTGTCGGCACCGTGCTGTCCGTGGTGCTTCTTCTTGGCATCGCAATTGTTTTCACAAAGTACAGGAGAGATGGTAACCTCGATTTTATCAGATGATTATGGTTTCCAAGCAAGATGTCTTTGTTGATATAAAGAGTCGTTTCATCAGATCATCTGTGTTGCTTTGAATTCTGATTTGGGATTTTTAAAGCTCAATTATCAGTACTCTTTATTTTATGAATTCATAGACATCAATTTTTACTTGCAGGGAAACTTTTCGGATCCTCCCATCAACGCCATAATGAAGATCTAGACTTACCTCTGTTCGACCTCACAACCATAGTGAACGCGACCAATAATTTCTCCGTAGACAACAAACTTGGAGAGGGAGGCTTTGGAGCTGTCTATAAGGTTAGTAATCTCATTTTTTTGGAACTCTAAATCTGCTCCTACATATCCAAATGCACAATGGAAAAAAAGGAACTAAAAAACCCCAATGTTGTAGGGTGTTCTGAAGGATGGCCAAGAAATTGCTGTGAAGAGGCTGTCAGAATACTCTAGGCAGGGACAGGTCGAGTTCAAGAACGAAGTCGTCTACATTGTGAAACTTCAACACCGAAACCTCGTCAAGATTCTTGGATGCTGCATTCAAGTAGATGAAAAGATGTTGATCTATGAGTTCTTGCCCAACCGGAGCTTGGATTGTTTCATTTTCGGTTTGCTCCGCTCAAGTCCCCGCATTTTCATTGCTTTTATCGTAGAAAAGGAGTGAAGAAGCTTCCATTGAGTAACTCATAAAGGCCTATAATTTGGCAGACCAAGAGAAGGGTGTTTCACTGGATTGGCCTAAGCGCTTCACTATCATCAACGGCATAGCTTTGGGGCTCCTATACCTTCACCGAGACTCAAGATTAAGAATAATCCACTGAGATCTGAAAGCTGAAAATGTCCTGCTCGACAATGAAATGATTCCAAAGATATCAGACTTTGGTTTGGCGAGGAGTTTCGGAGGTAACGAGAGCGAAGCAAATACAAAAAGAGTGGTGGGAACATAGTGAGTTCTCTCAACCAGTGATATTCTCTGTATCTAGTCTATTTGCTTCAAAGACTACTTACTCTTTTCAATGGCTCTTTTGCATAGTGGTTACATGTCACCAGAATATGCTATCCGCGGCTTATAGTCAATAAAATCGGATGTATATAGTTTTGGTGTTTTAATGCTGGAAATCGTCAGCGGGAAAAGAAATCGAAGTTTCAAACATCCTGACTACCATTTAAGCCTTCTTGGATATGTAAGAAAGTTGATCAGTTTTTTTTGTTTTATTATCTTCAGGTTAGTTTCTTATTCTAGATGACTGAAAAAATCATGCAGGCCTGGACACTGTTCAGAGATCAAAATTCTATGAAGCTGGTTGATTTATCGATCGCATCCACAATCAATCCTGTGGAAGTTATACGATCGATCCATGTGGCTTTGCTATGCGTTCAACAAAGCCCGAGAGATTGACCGGAGATGTCGTCTGTGGTTATGATGCTGGGCGGTGAGAGCACATTGCCTCATCCTAAACAGCCTGGTTTTTTCAGCGAGGAATCTGTATCGGAAGCAAGTTCTTCAAGCAGTGGCAAGCACCAAAAATGTTCGGCCAACGAAATGACTACTTCATATGTACAGCCTCGGTGATTTATCTGTAATTATAATTTTGTATTTATCAATCTTATATGCCAAAATGACCATGCCCCTCGAATGACAGCCTGCATTATGGCGATTTCATTTAACTCGGATGCACCTAAAACAACAAAAAAAGAAAAAGGACTTCACTTCCCAATATAATCCGATGGTATTGGACTTCGGTTCACCAAGATGTTTTCTGACATAACGCGAGGGAAGGGAACCAAACACACAGAGACTAAAAAAGTTGTCCGAATGTAGAGAATTCTTAGGTGCAGTCAGGATCAACCCGCCTCAAAGGAAAAGAAAATGGGCAAGCAATTCTCTTTTGAGAAAATTTCAAATAAGAACCCGAAGTGAAATCTTTATCTCAAATAAAAACTATTTTAGATAAGGGTCTTAAGTGCCTCATTATTTCAAATAAGGACCTGAAGTAAATTAAATTTCAAGTATGGGTCTAAAGAATCAATCTCAAAAAGGGCTTGACTACACCTGCTGATTAGGGCATTTTCATCTTTTTATTTTTTCCTTACAAAAAAAGGATAAAAATTTAAAAAAGGTTACATGAGAAGGCTAGAGCCCTCTCGCTTGTGGCCGACACCTCATTGCTAGTAGGACAACGGCCATTGTTAGTAAGGTTGCTAGCCCCTCGGTGCCGCCGGCCCCTTAGTGAGGGTTGGCAACTCCTCGCCAGCATCAGGAGGGGTCGTGACCCTCTCCCAAATCTAGGCAAGGATCACCAACCTCTAGGCAAGGTTGACGACCCTTGCCGAGATCTAGGGCCGGTGATCCCTTACTAGCATCGGAAAAAGGTCATCACCCTCTCCCACGTTTGGGCGAATGAGGGATTGCCGACCCTGCTTGAGGGCCCACGACCCTCGCCCAGATTTAGGGCTAGCATTTGGCCCCTCAGTGAGGGCCGAGGCCCTCCCACTTTTGTCTTAAAATTTAAGTTAAAATTATTTTTTTAACGAAAATGCCATTGACCAACTAGAATATTAAAGTCACCGGCAAACCACCGAGATTAGTCCTTTGTTTGAAACAACTATAACCACTTCATGTCATTATTTGAGACAAATATGCTACTTTATATCCTTATTTGAAACAATGTCTACTTCAAATCCTTATTTGAGAAAACAATAACACTTCGGATCCTCATTTAAAATTTTCCTCACTCTTTTTTAACCCAGTCAGTATATCCGCTCTAGCTAGGTCAACTTGATGCTAGAAGATTGATAATTTTTTAACTAGGTTGCTTGCCTAGGCAAGTATAGTTAAGCTTGGTATCAAAGCCAACCTGCCCATTGATTGAGTATACTCTTGAGAAGCATTTCCAAGGAAAGTAGCCTTCATCGAGACTCAACCAAGCTGATGTCATGTCTAAAGTAACTCAACTGATCCAATATTACATAGCAATTACATTGTTAAGATCTTTTTAGCTGAATTCATTAAGAAAAAAAAACATCTAAGTACTTAACTTGCATAATTTGCACGCAAAGTAGCTTAACAAATTGAATGATTATGGTTTATCGAAGCCTAACTCCAGCACAAAAGTATCTATATCACAAAACTCATCAGGATTATTTCAGCACTATCGGTGGAACATCAGAAAGACATTAAGAAAACCCTTGTCCTATGCAAAAAAAAGAAAAAAAAAAGTGTCGCGACCTCTCTAAAGGTGCACCACCTAGGGTTCAGATAATGGATTGCTAAATTCAACTTAACTTGAACTCTCCTAAACTCATACCAATTCGTGACTAAGGTTTCAGTTCTTAACGTGCAAGATTAATTTCAAATGAAGTCACCACTAATTTATTTACGGTGGATTGATTAGAAACACATGTGAAGTACTAAGAGCTATTCTTTACCCCTACAAATCAGAAACTATGAGTACGGGGGCTAGGGAGGCCATCGTCGCTCTCGCCCCTGGCCGGCGAGGGCCGAGCGAGGCTTGCCTCGCCCAAGAAAAATCGTCGAAGCCGCCGTTGGACTCCCTTGAGGTTGGGCCATCCAACCATGCAACCGAATCAGAGATTGGAGGTTCGCATCAAACCCAAGCGTGACTGAAACTTTGGAAATCGCGTCCTCGCCAAATGTTGGAACCACGCAAATTAAAGGTAAGTAGACCTTCTATACCTTAATTAGGAATATTTATTGCCTTAGTAGCAATGGTTAGAGCAATTATGTGCTTTCATGGAATGATGGACTGGAATTGATTGTTTGAGATCAGGTGTTGAATGTTAGAAGTGTGGTATGATGGAGCAGGTGTGGAGTCATTGAGACTCGTTTGTGATCGGGGCGTCAAAGAGGTCCAAATGGAAGTTGGACGAGTTTCTATTAATGGAGGTTGAATTCCAAAATGGCGATGAAATGGGAAGGCTGGATAGGGTATTAGGCCGATCGAGGATGGTTTGGATTTATTGATGCGCAATTCATTTAATTATTGGTTTAATTATGCAATTTATTTACATATTGGGTTATTTGTGCAATTCATTTAATTAGTAATTTATTTATGCAATTTAATTAATTTTTAATAGTTCAGTTAATTATTGCAATTGATTCTGATTGACGAGAGGATTGAGTTAGAGCTATGAGGAGACTAGAGGATTACTAGACTCATAGTTGGAATGAGCGTATGTAAGAACGAGATTAGGGAAGTGAGTAAATTTGACGAGAGAGCGAGAGAAGACGAAGTTCTAGGTGAAGAAGGATATGTGAGACATGATTAGGGACCCTAGGGCAAGAATAGACCTAGTTTTGGTAACGGGGTTGGCTCATTGAGATATTCTCGTATCTCACCCCACCACCCTAAACCCTCTCAAGTGCTAATTATGGGAGATACGGAAGAAGACTTGTTTATGCCGGAGAAACCTATAGACAACGGATGGATTTATGAGGTCTCGATGACATTCTCTGGATTTATGAATAAACAACTCCCCTTGAGGGTAGTGTAGTGAATCCTTAGGGATTCCTTTGATGATTGTATAAAGTTATAAAAGGATGGAGTAGTGGAAAGTTGTAATTTCAATACCGATGTATGGAGACTGGAGGATGATTGTAATGAAATTTGGAGGGTTGTAATTTATTATTCATTTACCTCACTTCTATTGTATTTTGTCTCTGATTATTATTTAGACAGAAAGAAGAAAAGAAAATCGGGGATTGCTGCAAGCTCGGAGGGCGAGAGGTGACATGAAAATCCGAGGTGGCTACTACTGAAAAGGAATTTTTTTTCCTTTCCTTTATTTTTCTTTTTTATTTTTCTTTCCTTTTTTCTTTCCCGGCTGAGTTGGGCCTGCTAGGCTGAGGCCCACAATGACTAACCTAACCACAGAGAAGGTTAGCCCATTTCCAAGGCCTCTGACGACAGCGAGGCTCCAGATAGCCAAGAATAGACTCGGTTTTAAAACCGAGTTGAGAGCCGGGTCAGAGGAGGGTTTCTGGGGTTGTGGCTTGTTTCTTCCTCCTCAGGCCAAATCGAAGCTTGAGGTCGGTCAAATCTAGAAGTTGACTTCCTTGCGCGTCAATTGGTACCGGTGGCAAAGGCTTAGGTGGCTAAAGCTATGAGAAATCATGCCTCGAAGTCAGCAGTCTCACGAGCTTGGGTTCCAGGAAAACACTCAAACCAAATGAGCTTCAATCCTTCGATTCTCGACCAAATCAATTGAATTAAAGGGCTAAGATTTACTCACAAGTGGTTTACGAGTTCAACGAGACCAACGGCGAGGAGTAGGTGTTGCCGGAACTGCAAGGATCTCTGATCTAGGGCTTCGGCGAGCCATTTTTGAGGAACAGTGAGTTCGATCGAAACCTAGCCAAATTTAAACCAAATCAATCCAATCATAAGCCAAAACTAAGGTTTAGGGATGCCTAGAAATCAATTGAAAGTGGTGGCACAAGCTCTAGATTGAAGGATTGGAAGAACTCATCTCTTGAATCTTAGTGACTTTTTGAAAAAAAAAATAGGGGAAGGACTGAATTGTGAGGCCTCTTTTCGGGTGTTGCCGATGGCAACTCAGGTAAAGGTGATGGCAGCGGTTGGTCGATTCTCGAAGAGCACATTGCAGGCTTCACAACGGCATCAATAGCCAGGCAAATGGAGCTTTGAGCTAGGAGATACAAAGCTCGAAAGTGGGGAGTCGCTTGGGTTCGTGAGCAGAGAGTGGGTGAGAGTTGAGGGAAACTTGAGCTCACCGATGCCACGTGGTGACCTTCCATTAGCTGCAAGGTACTCTAACCACGCTGCAAGAACGATTGGTGGCTGGTGGCAATGATTGGCTGGTCATTTGGCCAATGTCACGCCCCGAACCTCGAGCGCGCGCACATCCCACCATGGTCGAATGAAATCTGCGACGTCCTAGGTGATGTTGCCGACCCAATCTTCTATGCACATGTGGAAGCGTAACTAACAATCTCCGGACAACAACAAACTTGGGATAGGAAAGTAAGACAGTCAATTCATACAAAACACATCTTATAAAACAATCCCGAGTTCATGTACAAATGACTAAACCCCAAAGAAAGGTTCGTCTACTCCGGGATTTACAGCCACTAGCTCCACGTCCTCCAAAAAGGCGTCCTTCCAAAAACTATCATCTACGAGACCCCACGACGTATGTATCGTACCTCCATCTATGTACCTGAAAAACAGTTCACCGAGTCAACTCTCCAAGCCCTTATTAGAAAGAAATCCACCCAAGGATAACTTATTCACACCAACAAATTAGGGTCTAGAAAACAGCAGATAGAACAACATCGGGTACCGTCAGAACATACATCGTCTGGTCGGGTAGAACATGCATCGTCTGGTACATTGTCTAGACACATAGACGATACATCATCTAAACACACAGACGATATATCGTCTGGTCAGCCAGAACACATAGACGATACATCGTCTGGTACAGTGTCTCTACAGTCCATATACATAAACATGCAGCAAACATCTTTAATAACCAGTATGCTTCACATTAGCCATCATCAACTTATCAACAGTTTAATCCTCACTCAATAACAAACTCATGGCTATAATAACGTCTCGCATAGAATCATCTTAGCTTGTAGCACTTAGTCCTTGACTGCGTATGACGATAGTACAAGGTTCTAGAGGTGAGTCACACGGTCTTTGGCACAAGGTTCTAGAGGTAACCCCCGCGAAGTATACGTATCGCGTGGCACTTAGTCCCGGCCTAGAGCATAACATATTGCATAGCACTTAGTCCCTGCCCAGAACATGTCGATGGTACAAGGTTCTAGAGGTGACTCATACAATCTTTGGCACAAGGTTCTAGAGGTAACCCCCGCGAAGTATACGTATCGCGTGGCACTTAGTCACGGCCTAGAACATAACATATTGCATAGCACTTAGTCCCTGCCCAGAACATGTCGATGGTACAAGGTTCTAGAGGTGACTCATACAATCTTTGGCACAAGGTTCTAGAGGTAACCCCCGCGAAGTATACGTATCGCGTGGCACTTAGTCCCGGCCTAGAACATAACATATTGCATAGCACTTAGTCCTTGCCCAGAACATGTCGATGGTACAAGGTTCTAGAGGTGACTCATACAATCTTTGGCACAAGGTTCTAGAGGTAACCCCCGCGAAGTATACGTATCGCGTGGCACTTAGTCCCTGTCCAGAAAGCATAGTACTAGGTTCTAGAGGTGACTCCCATGAAGTATACGTTATCATGTAGCACTTAGTCCTGTACTTGCTAGCCATGCATCTGAAGTTTTCACACAACCCATCATCTTTCAATAATCATTACATAATCACATATCATCTTTAATCAGTCAGCAAATATCATATTTCATCAATTACCACATATCATCCTTCACCAGCCGTCACATAATCACACACCATCTAGTCAATAACCAGGAGGTCAATCACCCGGCCTCGCTGCACACATCCCATACCATGCCAACTCAGCTAAAGGTGAAACCCACCCGACTAGCCAAACCAAGTTGTTTGTGTGTCTCCACATCTAAACCCAGAAACATAATCAAATCATTTCATAAAATCCTCCATTTTGAATATGTCATAAAGGACACAAAAGCCAACATTTTTCATGAAGACACCTTAGTCCAAATCCTTCCATACAAAGAGCAGTAAATTGCTCAATCTATTACAAATACTGCACCAGTTTTCAGAAATCATGTTCTCCAGAATCAGTTTAGGTCAAAATCCAAAACTCGTCCGTTTGGTCTGAAATTTGACTATGATATAGTAAAAGATGTGATAAACAACTTTTGTGATGAACTCTTTTGAAATTCGAACTCCAAGAGTGGGTAAAAATCCATAGAACATCAAAAGGTCCCAAGTTCCAGTAAAAACAGAGGTTATGTTCTGTTCAAAACGAAGTTGACATAAATCCCTTTTTAACTCCATAAAATCCTGAGTAAAATATATGTCATAGCTGAAGATGTTTAAAACGCTTTTCGTGAAGGAAGCATCTTCATAATCTCATCACATCTCATTCCATAAAATCAACAACAAAAATAGTTCAGTGAGCACACAGCAGAGAAATCCTCTGTTCTGAACTAAACTACTGTTACTTGTGCTAATACCGTCTAACACACATCTTATCAAGCTGACCAATGTTTAACTAAACTTCTAAGTGCAATCGCAACCTAAGAAGGGTTTGGAAGTTGACTCACCTTATCAGCAAATAAACAAGTCCACGACAACGATGGCGCGAAGGCGACTCCAATTCGCTTTTACTTCAACTTTGAAAGTCACACAGAAGGTGCTGTAAAAGCCTTGAAAATCACTTCTTGAATTGCTGGTTTGAGAGCAATGTAACTCAGCTTGAACAATGGAGGTGTAGAAAGTGACAATGTCTAAAAGAAGCTGAAGTAGAACCAGCTGTCTCTCACGTTCAGCTGTATACAGGGGAACAAACAGCTTTGAAAAGTCAACCTAAAATATCTAAACACTTGAGTACTTACCCCAAAAGTCTTTTACTTCATCCAATAGCAATTTTCCCCACTCAAACTTCTATAACAAGCCAAGTATGAAGGCTGTAATGCAGTAGCCCCACATACCTACGAATTTGCACCCATTCAACTCAAGTCACATTCAACTTCTCATTGATTCAACTTATACTCATTCTGAAAATTATTGTCTTTGAGAGGTGTTGAAATTCAAGATGTCACAGCCAACGTGTGGCCTTGCAGTGGCATGCCCGCCACTTGCTCGGCGAAAAGCCGTAGAGAAGAGAGAGAGAGAGAGAGAGAGAGCTACTGTGCGTGTGGGCTGGACGTGCAGGTTAGGCCGAGCTCGTGACTAGGCTAGGTCTCGAAGGCTTGGCCCAATTCGCGGGAAGAAAATCTGAAAATAAAAGAAATAAGAAAAAGAAAATAATATTATAACATTATAATAAATAAATAACTAAAAATAAAATTACTATAAGTAGGGAAAAATCCCAAAAAATCCCAAATTGCTTCTTAAAAATAAAACTAAGTATTTTTAGGCCAAAATGCTATCAAATAAATTTTTCGGGAGCCCAAAATAAATTTAAAATCTCCATCTCCTCACGGTAATTATAATAAATACTGGGAAAATTCCCGGGGCTCTTAAGTCGCAATCCAAGCTTAGATAATTCTATAGTAAAGCCCAAAGAGAGCCAAAACACGGCTGTTACACGAATATGGGATTTGGCATCTTGTGAACGACAAAATTTTCCTTACCTGCTCAAAGTTGCTTTGAAATTTTCACATTTTTCATGTCGTTTCATTTGGTTCACAGAAGAAAAATCATCGTCCTTCTCCGTCGACGTTATCTTGAAGCTCGACTTCTACAGTCTTCCTTCGCCTCTTCGTCCATGGTAACCTCGTCAGTATGTTCCCACCACCTCGCGATAGAAGTGACGATGACATTCTGTTGGTTGTCAAAATGGGAATTGCCTTTTACTCGGTCTATCGTGCATTAATTGTTCAATCGACTCCTCGGGCCTTGTCCATGCTCGCCCTTTCACTTGCTTAAGCGAAAGGTCAGAAGACTTGGAAATCTCTTAAGTAGTACCCGAATATCCACTTGATGCGACTTGATTATCTAATAAGACGAACGGATGAAATGTCCACATGGATAGTGGTTTTTCAACGTGACATGATAGTAAATACTGCTAAGAATCCAGAGTCAATGGTTAGGTGATTGTTGATTAAGCATGGTATACGCATCATATGGAGTGCCTTTTATTCTTGAAAACTTGACGTGGCATTAATTCAATATAATTCATCCGGCGTGACTCGTCGGAGCTACTTCGATTTAGTGTTGCTCATATTGTTGATAGTCTGGTTCAGCCTATTTTATTCTCAGACGGAACCTAAGTGATGAAAATAAGCTACTAAAGTCTGCCATAGCTGATCTCTTAATTTTAGCTTAAGCTTCACCACATCACTAACCAGTAGTCCAATCCTGATCAAATATTCTCTGCCTTTAGCTCAATCAGTATATTTTTTACAATAAGCGAAGGGAGCCATATGATTAGAAACCAAAACAAAATTGAGTATTACAAAAGAGCAAGGCTAGAATATCAAAAGAAGTCTAGTGAAACGGTTCGCTAACTGGCCTGCCACGAGGTGAGTATTCAATGTAGTTCGTCACTTCAACAACCCTCATGATTATTGACTTTGACTTTGACTTTGACTAACTTCTGGGGATGTGGGGTAGGATCTGGGTCAACCTGACGCTACAGAGGAGGCCCTCCATTCGTATCTTGACAATTGCGCACAACGCTACACGGGTCTAAGATTTGAGTTGATATTGGAAAAATGGATCGTCTTATGTACGTCAAGTCATAATCGTTCGATTCAGATCGAACGACTGGGTAAAAAAAACTTATTCTAATTATTTTATTGAGGACTGTTCAATATTGATCGGACAGCTCCTATAAATCGCAGAGGATCTAGATTTTTATCTTAGTGGATTGCCCGAGTTACAAGCCTTTTCTCATTATCTGCCAGGTCTATCTTTGGAATTATGCCACAAATGTGTCTACTTTGTTATCATTCATGTTCCCCTTGCTCAAAGAATTTCAATATCTTATTTTTAAGGGGAAATACTATAAAACAAAAACTTCAAACTATGTCAATAATAACCCAAATACCTCCAACCTTTTTTTATGTTAGTAAAAAATCATAAAATGGGCCTCTGTAATATATAAAAAAAATCTCAAACTTACACATGCATGATATATATACCATCTATTTTGGTTCTATCTAGGTTATAATTGTCATAAAAATATAAGTTCCGGATTTTTTGTGATGTTAGAATATATTTATGGATATTTTGTCACAATGGATAAATTTAAAGTTTTTTGTGGTATTATCTAATAGTTAATACTTGTTATAATAGGGTCAAACTCACTAGCACATCTCTACAGATATCATAGATTTTATTATCGAACTAACTTAAATTGTACCATTAACTTGCTAGCGGGGCATTTTGTTATTTCACCAATATAGACTCCCTCCAACCAACATCTTAATGCATTCGAAGCCCATCACTTGTCCCTTTTTTTCTTTTTTCAGAATCATACATGCAATTGTGTCTTGGTCGCCGTACGTAGTGAAGTTTCCCCATTGTGACCCTGAGCTGAAAACAATAATAATCTTACGGTATATTTGGTTCGCGAGAATTTCAAGATTTGAAAAAATAAATAAAATATTTGGTTAAATCATTCGGAAAAATTATTCAATGAAAATTGTCTATTCTTGTGAGTAATGAAAATATTCTTCGTTTATTCGTTTTTATAGAAAATACAGATCAACATATTTCAGAAAATGTTTTTCACATCTTGACTCTTCCGTGAAACAAACGCGCATTCAAAGTGCAAATTCCGTCAGCTCCTTTCTTGTACATGATTCGATTATGACTTTCGGTGGTCCAGGTCCAACGTTTTAGCTGATTCCGTTTCTTTGAGCAACGAAAACAGAGAGATGATTACTCAGCCAAATTTTCTCTCTTATTTAATTTCCTGGGGGATCAGAAGTCAGTTTAGTACTGCATCGGCTCAACAAAATCTATGGAATCTTGCCTTCCAATGTTTCTGCACAGCTTCTGCTTCGTTTCCCTTGTGTTGCAGATAAGCTATGCATTAGACTCCATTTCAGCTGATCAGAACATCACGGATGGCCAAACGATCCTCTCAGCTGGCCAGAAATTCGAGCTAGGATTCTTCAGCCTTGGCAGCTCCAAGAATTGGTATGTGGGCATATGGTTTAAGAAGATATCAGACAGGACGGTGTTTGGGTTGCAAACCGAGAGAATCCCCTCAGTTACTCTTCAGGAGTCCTGATGCTCACTCCCCAGGGTGTCTTGACTCTCCTGAACCACACCAATGGGATCGTTTGGTCTGCCAATGTGTCGAGACCGGCCCAGAATCCAATTGTGCAGCTTTTGGATTCTGCCAATTTCATCGTAAAAGAAGGAAATGACGACTTGGATAATGCCGTCTGGCAGAGCTTTGATCACCCTGGTAACTCATTCCTGGCTGGCATGAAGTTTGGTATAGACCGAGCAAGAGGCCTGGACCAGTACCTCACCTCATGGAAAAGCGTGGACGACCCTTCACCAGGTGATTTCACATACAGGCTCGATTCTTCAGGTAATCCGGAGCTGATCCTAAGGCACAGGTCAGTAGTGGTGTATTGGTCAGGGCCTTGGAACGGCATTCGGTTTAGCAGGGTCCCTCAGATGCGTTCTAATCCAGTTTTAATTTACGGCTTCGTCTTCAACCAAAATGAAATCTACTACCATTTCAACTTTCCAAACAGCTCCATCATTTCGATGGTGGTTTTAAAGGAGAATGGAATTGCTTCTCGCTTAACTTGGATGGACCACACCCGCAGTTGGATAAGGTATACGTCCATACAAACTGATGACTGCGACACTTCCACATTTTGTGGAGCAAATGGGAATTGTAACGTTGCTAGCTATCCAAAGTGTACGTGCTTGAAAGGGTTTGTGCCGAAATACCCGATCGAGTGGGGATTTGGGGATGGGTCAAATGGGTGTGTTCGGAGGACAGAATTGGATTGCCAGGGAAGAGATAAGTTTCAAAGTACACTGGAGTGAAATTGCCAGACACCAGGCTTTCGTGGCTCAACGAGAGCATGAACCTTCAAGAGTGCAAGAGGACTTGCCTGATGAACTGCTCGTGCACGGCTTATTCAAACTCAGACATTAGAGGTCAAGGAAGTGGATGCTTGCTCTGGTTGGCGACCTGCTTGATATTAGACAGTTCAACGAGAACGGCCAGGATATTTATGTAAGGATGGCCGCGTCAGAAGTCGGTATGTCTTCAAACATGAGCTACTTTCGACGTGATGACACAAGGAAGAGATGAACTAGAAAATATTTTGATAGTTTTTGTAACATTTATTTTTGGATTAATTGTGATGCATATCAAGGTGGTAGTTCGAGTGGGAATACTGGCGCAAGGAAAAGCATGGGCATCATTGTCAGCTGCGTGCTCTCCGTGGTGTTTCTTCTCAGCATCATGGTTGTTTACATGAAGTATAGGAGAGATGGTAAAATTGTTTTTCTCAGAAATTATGCTTTTCAAGCGAAAATTTTATCCACAACAGGCAATTTTTAATTTGGTTATGGTAGGTTTTGATTGTTGCCGCGCTCTATCAATTGCAAAGTTTCATCAGATCATCTTCCTTTAGAAATTTGAAGGAGCCCAGTGGCATGAATTTCTTGTTAATCTGTTTTTCGATCTTCATCGCTCAATTATGGGTTCTTTACATTTGATGAAATTTACTCAATTTAATTTCAACTTGCAGGAAAGATCTTTGCATTCTCGCGTCAAAGCCATAGTGAAGATTTAGAGTTACCTCTGTTCGACCTCGCAACCATTGTAAATGCAACGAATGACTTCTCCTACTACAACAAACTTGGAGAAGGAGGCTTTGGAGCTGTCTATAAGGTTAATGTCGTCAATTTTTTGGAATTCTAAATCTTCTATATATCCAAATGCACAATGAAATGTAGGAATAAGAACAACCTCTGTCTATTAGGGTGTTCTGAAGAATGGCCAAGAAATTGCTGTGAAGAGGCTGTCGGAAAACTCTAGGCAGGGACAGGTCGAGTTCAAGAATGAAGTCATCTACATCGCCAAACTTCAACACCGAAACCTGGTCAAGATTTTAGGATGCTGCATTGAAGAAGATGAAAAGATGTTGATCTACGAGTTTTTGCCCAACCGGAGCTTGGATTCTTTCATTTCCAGTTCGTTTCCCTCAAGTCCCTAAAATTTTATTGGTTTTTATCATGGAAAATGTGTGAAGAAGCTTATATTTCCTAACTCATAAAGCCTGTAATTTGGCAGACCAAGAGAAGGGTGTTTCACTGGATTGGCCCAAGCGCTTCACTATCATCAATGGCATAGCTTCGGGGCTACTATACCTTCACCGAGACTCAAGATTAAGAATAATTCATAGAGATCTGAAAGCTGAAAACATCCTGCTCGACATCGAGATGAATGCGAAGATATTTGACTTTGGTTTGGCAAGGAGTTTCTGAGGTAATGAGAGGGAAGCGAATACGAAGAGAGTGGTGGGAACATTGTGAGTTCTCCTAACAAATGGTCTCCACTGATTTTGATCCATTTGCTTCAAGAACTAATCATTCCTCTCAATGCCTTTTTTGCATAGTGGTTAAATGTCCCCGGAGTATGCCATCCACGGTTTTTATTCGATAAAATCAGATGTCTTCAGTTTCGGTGTTCTAGTACTGGAAATCGTGAGCGGGAAAAGAAATCGAGGCTTCAATCATCCTGACAATCATTTAAGCCTTCTTGGATATGTAAGACGTAAAAATTTATCAGATCTCTTTGTTTATCTTCAATTTGTTTCTAGTCTTATGCTATAGATGACCGACACAATCATGCAGGCCTGGACACTGTTAAGAGATCAAAAGTCTACGGAGCTCATAGATCCGTCGATTGCGTCCACAATCAACCGCGCAGATGTTTTACGATCTGTCACGCCCCGAGGTCGGCGCACGTGCACAGTCCTGTCTTTTTCGTGAATCTTGATCCAAGTCAATCACAGTTGTCGATGTAATTCAGAGTAGCCACACGAAAGCGAATAAAATATACATTTCCAAAATTTTCGTCCATCACGACGTCTGCATATCCGTACTTACAGTCTCCGCACCTCGATAATAGACATCAATCAAACCGAGTCAGTAACCCTTTCAAAAACTTGATACAGTCATCAAATACTTATCCTAAGGTTAGTGACTCTACCAAAAAGGGGGAAAAACAACCTTCCTATACATATTACAATACTATGCATCTAACTTTCCCCTATGGGTTGATGATACTTCCATCTGGGGGATCATCTCTCCACTGATCTGGGACGTAATTCACATATCCTCCCCATGGTTTCTGGTGGCGATCACGATAGAGTTCCAAAGGTTCACCCACCCTTGACACGTAACCAATATCATGCTGGTGGGGTACCCAAATCCAGAAGTAGTCATCCTACTCCCATATGGTGGTCGAGTGCTCCTCATATCTCCAACCGGCTGGAGTCACTCGGTTGGTAATTACACAACCACCTTCTGCGGGCTTAGGTGGCACAGGTGGATCATTATCTTCCTGATCCATGTTATGCACATCAAGCAGGGGTCCATTGTCCATTTCTTCCTCCTCTGGTTCTATCTCTACCTGTCCTTCCTCCTCAATTTCCTCCTCCAGATCTTCCCATGCTACTCCATCCTCCTCATCTAGCTCCACTTCTTCGGGTTCCTCTTCTTCCGGTTCATGTTCTTCTTCCGGTTCTTCCTCTTCAAACTCTTCTTCCACTAGTTCTTCCTCTCCCAACTCTTCTTCCTCCGGCTCTTCTTCTTCCAGTTCTACTTCTTCTTGATCCTCTTCTTCAAGCTCTTCTAATGGCAGGTCATCTTCATCAGTTTCATCTGTAAACTCCTCTTCTATCTCCTCCCGGGGTAGGTTGTCCTCGTCAGTGTCCTATTCCCATTCCACAATATCATTATTAGGGTCCATCTCTGTTACCTGGGGAGGTTGGGGTGGTGGGGTGAGATACTGGGTATCTCAGCGAGTTAACTCCCTATCCCGCGATTAGATCTACCCTGGCCCTAGGGTCCCTAATTTGTCACTACACCACCTACCAAGCTCACATCAATCCCAAGAATCACTAGTTCGTCGCTCAAGTCCAGTCTAATCCCGAGTCCCGTCGATCTAGACTAATCACATAGTCTAAATAAACAATCAATTGCAGAATATAATAATACTGGACTTTAAATAAATAAATACGGTATTAAGTAAATAAATTGCTATAATTAAATAAATAAAATGCTCGGAAATAAATAATTAACTTGCATAATTGAAGAAACTAACTAAAGCCGTCTAATTTGGCTTATAGTTCGCTACGTTCCTCAAATTCTCCATCTTACTTCCATGGACCAATTACTCGGCTAAATCATTCTAATTTAACCATCTCACAACGATAATAATAATAATAATAATGCTAAATTAATAAAACAATAACTAATAATTGACTAACATAATCACCACACTAATTAAAATAATTTTGGTAGATATTAATTATAATTTATTAATAATATTAATAATATTAAAAACATTTATAATAAAACAATGCACGTAAATAACTAGCGCAAAGGTATGCCTAAGGGCGATTTAGAAAGTTCCCTCACCTTGGCAAATTTTCCAATAATCTCGCGGTGACACGCGAATTATCTTCCTTTTCCTTTTTATTTTCTTTTATTTTCTTCTTTCTCTTCTTCGGGCTGAATTGCTTCTGCCGTGGACTTGGGCTGCGCGAGGCCCACGAAATTCGGCCCAACCCACACGTGAACAGCCCACCTGCAGACCCGCATCAACCAATTCGGGTCAGAAGCCGAGTCAAACGACCTTCGCTCGGTTTTGCCTTCAATTCGTCGTACACACGCAAAACCGAGACTCCAAACCATAGGGGTTTTGTAGAGGACTTCAATACGAGTCTAAGGACACCAAGAACGTAGGTTGAGGTGGTCGGAGGAGGGAGAAATCGCATTTCAAAGGCGGAGGTCGGCGGTTCGGCGAAGGGGAAGGAAGAGACCGAGATTTGGCTTCAATCCGTCCATCCAAGACCGAATCGAACCAAATTTCTTCCTAAACTACACTCTCAACACTCACACAAGCCTATTGGAAGCATCAATTGAGAGTGGGTAGCCGTGGTTTGCCGGATTGAAGAGCTAGGGCTCGGTTTTGACAAAATTGGGGCAAACCGAGTTCAAACTCCAAATCAGCCAAAACCCACTCAATTTAAGTGAAATCAAAGGCTAATCCGCGGTTTAAATATGTCTACAAACCCAATGGAATCAACCAATTCAACATTTGAGCAAAAGAAATCAAGCAAATCGGAGTTTGAAGCTTGAACAGCCTACCGGCAAAACAGGGGAAGGAAGCTGCGAGTGGCTGACTTCGGCGGCTCACCGGCGACGGCGTGGCTCGAGTCGGCGGCGATGGTCGACGACTGCTTGAAGAGGACTTCACAACGATTCTAAGGGTACCAACCACAGCCCAAACGGAGACTCGAGGTGAAAGTTATGCACATTCAAAGCGAGCTGGTCGGGCGGTGCAAAAACAGGGTATGTCGCGTGTCCAAGAAGTTTGGCCGCCGTTTGCGACCCGGGACGAGCTCCCCATTGGCTGAGGTCACGTCCGCCGCTCCCCCTAGGCTGCTGCAGCAGGTCTAGGGCAAATGGATAACATTCCTCCGGCATGGGACCCGCACGGCGGGGTTCCCGAGCTGTGCGTGCGGAGCAAGGAAAAACAGAGGAAAACAGAGGAAGAAGAAGAAGAGAGGGGGATGGGCTGCGGGCTGGCTATGGCCCGGTTGGGCCCGGGAGCTGGGCCTAGCGCGAGCTGGCCATGGCCCGCACGTGGCCTGGCTCGACCTGGGCCTGGCCCGCACGGCCGGTCCACCCAATTTCCTCCAATTCCTATTTTTAAACAAATTTTCAATTAATCTCATTTAAAATATAACTAAAAATATTTTAATATTTTGAAAAATTTCCAAAAATTCATAAATGTATAATAAAACCAAAATCACACTTTTGAGCCAAATTTTCTCAAAATTGGATTTTTGACCCATCAAGATTAATTTTCCAAAATTCATCCTTTAATTTGAAAATTCCTAAAAATTGAATAAAACCTCATTTTTTTGTTCTAAATTCGCATACAAAATCTATTTCAACCCTTGGCGATTTAAATACGCGAATAAACGGCTGTTACAATTCTTCCCCTCTTAGAAAATTTCGTCTTCGAAATTTCCTTCTTGCAATTCTCAATTCCATATCCCACGATGCAGCAGAATCGGTCCTTACACACGTTTTATTGCTTCACTCTATTCACATGAGTTTTGTCAAAACCTTTATCCTTAGGTTGTTGACACAAAAAGGATCGGCGTACATACTATTCGCCTATCAAGAGGTTTCTTTACCTAACTTCGTCCTTGACCTCTACCTCCTGGACCAGGATTCTGTTTGTTCTTTCCTAGCTCCTGTATGCCAGTTTGAGTAACTGCGTACATCCTTCCTTGCGGTGGGGGTCGAGTTTGGTTGCCCTGAGGCTGGGGTACATTTCCAAAAGGATAAGAAGGCGGTTGAGTTGTCGTCAACCGTTGAGGACAATTTCTTTGGATGTGACCCGGTTGGCCACAACCATAGCACGCTCCAGACCTACTAGGACAAGCACCCGGTCCATGGATTCTTCTACAGGAATTACACCTATCCTGCAAGCGGGGACTGAAATCTCTATTGTTTCTCCTTTTATTGGAAAAATTGTCTTCTCCCATCGGTCGCTTTCCAGTGCGACGATCTTCTCTGTTTGATGAAGACTGCGGTCCCACAGCAGAGATTCTTCCAGCCATGTCCTTTTCGACCATTTGTGCCTTCTTATAGACATCATTGTAACTGCGTAGGTCGAACGGTGCCAGAAAGCTTTTGATTTCAGGTTTGAGTCCATCTCGAAACCTCCTAGCTCTGTCAATTGGATCTTCCACGAGTCTCTTGTCGTACTTCGACAACGCTGAAAATCTAGCTTCATACTCCTCTACGGTCTTATGATCTTGGCGGAGTTTCTGAAACTCATCCCTCTTCGTGTCCTTCATGGCCTCAGAGAAATATTTCTCATTGAAGGCTTCCTCAAACGGGTTCCAGGTTGGCGCGACTCCTTCTGGAAATATTAAATTCTTGGTGGCTCCCCACCAATCAGTGGCATTACCTTCTAGTTGGTAAACTGCCAAAGCCACTTTGTCTTCCTCAGTACATTTCATTACTGAGAATATCTTTTCCAGCTCTTGGAGCCATCGAATAGCCTCTTCAGGATCGCCTTGTCCCCGAAACCGTGACGGTTTCAGTTTCAAGAACTGTCCTATTTGTCTCCTTCTTTCCTCACCTCTGTCATCCACAATGGGAACAGGAATAGGAGCAGGAACTTCAATTGGTGCCGGTATAGGTATCGGTAATGGTACAGGTTCTACAGCGGGTGTCGGAGCAGCATCGGCATTCCTCATAGCATTCACTGCAGCATTCGCTGCAGCAGTGGCGGCAGCCGCAATAGCAGCTTCATGATTACGGGCCTGCCGTGCCACTTCTTTCTTCAATTCCTCGAAGGACTTAAGGAGTCCTTCTATTCTAGGATCTCCCTGAGTCTCTCCTTCGACTCTAAGGCGCCCTACAGACACAGTCTTTCTTGCTGGTCTCTTGCCTCGGTCCATTCTCACGATCCAATTGATCTGGTTTCACAACCCCAATTATACTAATCAGACAACCATGACAATACTAAACTAATCTAATCAACAAGCGATTAAATTATTGCGGATATTTAAATAAAACACACAATCACATCACAATAGTCTTTTCAACATGTGATCACACACCATGTTTCTCTCGGCGCGCGACAATCAGCAACGCCCTCTAGTAGCATGCAATAACCAGCAGTGCTTTCTCATGACACGCGATAACCAGCAGTGTCATTCTCAGCGTGCGATAACTAGCAACGCTCTTTAGTGGCACGCGATAACCAGCAGTGCTTTCCCGTGACACGCGATAACCAGCAGTGTCATTCTCAGCGTGCGATAACCAGCAACGCTCTTTAGTAGCACGCGATAACCAGCAGTGCTTTCCCGTGACACGCGATAACCAGCAGTGTCACACCGGCCCCTCTTCATCCGACGCGTGATCACCAACAACGTCGACTACTCTACAGGCCTCCTGTCTAGCCATTCATAACATATAGTAATTTAATAACAATCAAGTCAAATGTCCGGCCTTGCTGCACACGTCCCATACCGTGCCAACGCAGCTAAACATAAGACATCCTAGGTTTTGCGTCCCATTCTAACCCCAGGTCGAAGGTTTGGCCTTGCTGCACACGTCCCATACCGTGCCAACGCAGCTAAACACGACCTCACGATACTCGAATCAGGTCGAAAGTCCGGCCTTGCTGCACACGTCCCATACCGAGCCAACGCGGCTAAACACGACCTCACAATAACTATCTCTCAAACCGTTCCATCTAACCTAGGAAATCTCCCAATTAACATTCCCGATAAGCCAATTCAACCTTATCACTCCACGCTTCAATCGGGTCTGAAACTTAACCATGCTCTGATACCAAATAAACCGGACTGTCATGCCCCGAGGTCGGCGCACGTGCACAGTCCTGTCTTTTTCGTGAATCTTGATCCAAGTCAATCACAGTTGTCGATGTAATTCAGAGTAGCCACACGAAAGCGAATAAAATATACATTTCCAAAATTTTCGTCCATCACGACGTCTGCATATCCGTACTTACAGTCTCCGCACCTCGATAATAGACATCAATCAAACCGAGTCAGTAACCCTTTCAAAAACTTGATACAGTCATCAAATACTTATCCTAAGGTTAGTGACTCTACCAAAAAGGGGGAAAAACAACCTTCCTATACATATTACAATACTATGCATCTAACTTTCCCCTATGGGTTGATGATACTTCCATCTGGGGGATCATCTCTCCACTGATCTGGGACGTAATTCACATATCCTCCCCATGGTTTCTGGTGGCGATCACGATAGAGTTCCAAAGGTTCACCCGCCCTTGACACGTAACCAATATCATGCTGGTGGGGTACCCAAACCCAGAAGTAGTCATCAAACTCCCATATGGTGGTCGAGTGCTCCTCATATCTCCAACCGGCTGGAGTCACTCGGTTGGTAATTACACAACCACCTTCTGCGAGCTTAGGTGGCACAGGTGGATCATTATCTTCCTTATCCATGTTATGCACATCAAGCAGGGGTCCATTGTCCATTTCTTCCTCCTCTGGTTCTATCTCTACCTGTCCTTCCTCCTCAATTTCCTCCTCCAGATCTTCCCATGCTACTCCATCCTCCTCATCTAGCTCCACTTCTTCGGGTTCCTCTTCTTCCGGTTCTTCCTCTTCAAACTCTTCTTCCACTAGTTCTTCCTCTCCCAACTCTTCTTCCTCCGGCTCTTCTTCTTCCAGTTCTACTTCTTCTTGATCCTCTTCTTCAAGCTCTTCTAATGGCAGGTCATCTTCATCAGTTTCATCTGTAAACTCCTCTTCTATCTCCTCCCGGGTAGGTTGTCCTCGTCAGTGTCCTCTTCCCATTCCACAATATCATTATTAGGGTCCATCTCTGTTACCTGGGGAGGTTGGGGTGGTGGGGTGAGATACTGGGTATCTCAGCGAGTTAACTCCCTATCCCGCGATTAGATCTACCCTGGCCCTAGGGTCCCTAATTTGTCACTACACCACCTACCAAGCTCACATCAATCCCAAGAATCACTAGTTCGTCGCTCAAGTCCAGTCTAATCCCGAGTCCCGTCGATCTAGACTAATCACGTAGTCTAAATAAACAATCAATTGCAGAATATAATAATACTGGACTTTAAATAAATAAATACGGTATTAAGTAAATAAATTGCTATAATTAAATAAATAAAATGCTCGGAAATAAATAATTAACTTGCATAATTGAAGAAACTAACTAAAGCCGTCTAATTTGGCTTATAGTTCGCTACGTTCCTCAAATTCTCCATCTTACTTCCATGGACCAATTACTCGGCTAAATCATTCTAATTTAACCATCTCACAACGATAATAATAATAATAATAATGCTAAATTAATAAAACAATAACTAATAATTGACTAACATAATCACCACACTAATTAAAATAATTTTGGTAGATATTAATTATAATTTATTAATAATATTAATAATATTAAAAACATTTATAATAAAACAATGCACGTAAATAACTAGCGCAAAGGTATGCCTAAGGGCGATTTAGAAAGTTCCCTCACCTTGGCAAATTTTCCAATAATCTCGCGGTGACACGCGAATTATCTTCCTTTTCCTTTTTATTTTCTTTTATTTTCTTCTTTCTCTTCTTCGGGCTGAATTGCTTCTGCCGTGGACTTGGGCTGCGCGAGGCCCACGAAATTCGGCCCAACCCACACGTGAACAGCCCACCTGCAGACCCGCATCAACCAATTCGGGTCAGAAGCCGAGTCAAACGACCTTCGCTCGGTTTTGCCTTCAATTCGTCGTACACACGCAAAACCGAGACTCCAAACCATAAGGGTTTTGTAGAGGACTTCAATACGAGTCTAAGGACACCAAGAACGTAGGTTGAGGTGGTCGGAGGAGGGAGAAATCGCATTTCAAAGGCGGAGGTCGGCGGTTCGGCGAAGGGGAAGGAAGAGACCGAGATTTGGCTTCAATCCGTCCATCCAAGACCGAATCGAACCAAATTTCTTCCTAAACTACACTCTCAACACTCACACAAGCCTATTGGAAGCATCAATTGAGAGTGGGTAGCCGTGGTTTGCCGGATTGAAGAGCTAGGGCTCGGTTTTGACAAAATTGGGGCAAACCGAGTTCAAACTCCAAATCAGCCAAAACCCACTCAATTTAAGTGAAATCAAAGGCTAATCCGCGGTTTAAATATGTCTACAAACCCAATGGAATCAACCAATTCAACATTTGAGCAAAAGAAATCAAGCAAATCGGAGTTTGAAGCTTGAACAGCCTACCGGCAAAACAGGGGAAGGAAGCTGCGAGTGGCTGACTTCGGCGGCTCACCGGCGACGGCGTGGCTCGAGTCGGCGGCGATGGTCGACGGCTGCTTGAAGAGGACTTCACAACGATTCTAAGGGTACCAACCACAGCCCAAACGGAGACTCGAGGTGAAAGTTATGCACATTCAAAGCGAGCTGGTCGGGCGGTGCAAAAACAGGGTATGTCGCGTGTCCAAGAAGTTTGGCCGTCGTTTGCGACCCGGGACGAGCTCCCCATTGGCTGAGGTCACGTCCGCCGCTCCCCCTAGGCTGCTGCAGCAGGTCTAGGGCAAATGGATAACATTCCTCCGGCATGGGACCCGCACGGCGGGGTTCCCGAGCTGTGCGTGCGGAGCAAGGAAAAACAGAGGAAAACAGAGGAAGAAGAAGAAGAGAGGGGGATGGGCTGCGGGCTGGCTATGGCCCGGTTGGGCCCGGGAGCTGGGCCTAGCGCGAGCTGGCCATGGCCCGCACGTGGCCTGGCTCGACCTGGGCCTGGCCCGCACGGCCGGTCCACCCAATTTCCTCCAATTCCTATTTTTAAACAAATTTTCAATTAATCTCATTTAAAATATAACTAAAAATATTTTAATATTTTGAAAAATTTCCAAAAATTCATAAATGTATAATAAAACCAAAATCACACTTTTGAGCCAAATTTTCTCAAAATTGGATTTTTGACCCATCAAGATTAATTTTCCAAAATTCATCCTTTAATTTGAAAATTCCTAAAAATTGAATAAAACCTCATTTTTTTGTTCTAAATTCGCATACAAAATCTATTTCAACCCTTGGCGATTTAAATACGCGAATAAACGGCTGTTACACGATCCATCCATGTGGCCTTGTTGTGCGTTCAAAAGAACCCACGCGACAGACCGGAGATGTCGTCTGTGGTTATGATGTTGGGCAGTGAGAGCACATTGCCTCATCGTAAACAGCCTGGTTTTTTCAACGAGACTTCTCTGTCCGAAGCAAGTTCTTCGAGGGAAGGCAAGCATAAAGAGTTTTCGGCCAACGGAATGACTATTTCATGTTTAATGCCCCGATGATGTATCTGTAATTTCAATTATGTTTTATATTGACCCCATATTGAATACGAGAAGATCATGGCATTTGTACCGAGAGACTTGCTCTTAATGTGGAATTGCAAGACGTTAAATAAACATCTGAAAGATTGCACCTTCTGATCTTCCAAACTTTGCTGGGTTCCGTTCAGAGAAGAAAAAAGTGTGTACATGCACCCCGAGAAAGTGAAAATTTCAGAGTCTCTCTTGTTTTTTTTAATGATTTCCTGGCCAAGAAACCCTTGAACACCTTACTGGGAATACCCGTGAACTCGATGAAGTAAACTCTGCATTTTTAATGACTGATTCAGTTTGAATCGATGAAATACCACATTAGAGTAAAAGTGACCATAACTACTTGGGCAATCGTAATGAGTACTAAAACATTTGCTCTGTCAAAGTCTGTACAGTGATGTTTCTTTTGTTCCACAGTGCCAAAAGAACCATGTTTTTTGAACGACAGCCTGCATTACGGCGACGTCTGCAAGTTCAGGTGCAACCTAAAACAGGGGAAAAGGAAAACTTCCCAGAAGTGTTGCCTAGAAATGAAAGATTGTCCCACCATCTTGCAAGCCATTTTCCAGGCTATAGATGTTGGAAAATAGAAAGAGAAGCAGAAATCGGATGGGAATGAGATTGACTTTGATCTATTTTCCACCGGAGACAATGGACCCAACCATTGCAAGCACTAGATTTTATCCCATCAATGCTACCATCAGCCACTCCTTTCTTTAGTAATACTGACATAGCGTTTGCCAGGATGATAAAGATATAAGGAGAAATGGGATCTCCTTGTTTGATTCCACGTGTCGGCTGAAAGAAAAGTAATGTATCTCCATTCAGATTCACACTATATGTAACTGTGGTAATGCATTTCATAATTCTTGATACCCATCTTTCATGAAAACCCATTTTAAGCATACACACTTCCAAAAATCCTACTCCACCCTATCATAAGCTTTTTTCATATCAATTTTGAGCACCGCTTCGAATTTTTTCCGTTGTTTTTTAATTCTCAACTGATGAAGAACCTCCTGAAGAACAAAAATATTGTCTTGGATTTGTCTTCCCCCCCACAAAGGCACTCTGTTCTTCAGCGATTAGATCTGGAAGCCACTGTTTTAACCTATTTGCCATGATCTTTGAAATGATTTTATATGCAAAGTTGCACAAGTTGATGGGTCTGAATTGATCAAGCATTTTAGGATTTTGTACCTTCGGAATTAAGGTGATGATAGTTTTGTTCAAATTAGGGTTTAGGTAACCCGACTGGAAGAATTTTTGAACTTCTTGAAAAACTTCTTGCTAGATATCCTACTAATGGTGCTGAAAGAATTTGCCATTTAGGCCATCAGGTCCCAGGGCTTTTAACGCTCCAAGCTGAAAAATAGCTTGCTTTACTTCTTCCATTTTGACATCCGCCACTAAGGAAAGATTAATTTCCTTTGTTATGATGCAGGGAATTTGATCAATGACCGGGGACAAATCCCTGGTGCCAACTGTTGAATATAGGTCCTGACTGGTCATTTGCTATAACAGATTAGTGTTTCTGCACCATTCACCTCTTTCATCTTTCAGCATTAAGATCTTGTTTCTCTGCCTTCTTTGAATTGTAGTAGCATGAAAGAATTTTGAATTTTTATTGCCCCATTTCAGCCACTGTATTCTCGATCGTATACCCCAATACATCTCCTCTTGTCGCCATATTCTTTCCACCTCTGATTTCAAAATTTCTAATTGAGTTTGATCATCACTTTGTTTAGGTGAATTTGTGACCTCCTGAATTTCCTTTTTCAACATCGTAATTTTTCTGTCTCCATTTGAGAACTTCTGTTTGCTCCAGGACGTCAAATCTGCAACCACCAGCCTTATCCTTTCAGTAAGATCCATTTGTTGTTCTTTGCTTAAGTGCCATGAATCATGAATAGTTTGCTCATACTCCTCATCTTCTAAACAAAAGAGTTCATATCTAAACTTCTTTTTCCTTCTTTTCGTCACAGGGAACATATCTAACAGGAGGGGGCTATGATCTGAACCAATTGCAGGCAAAGCAAAAACTAAGGCTTCAGGGTAGGATACCCTCCATTGTAAGGTACACAGCAACCTATCCAACCTTGCTTTAACTAGTTCATCTCCATTACGATTATTTGCCCAAGTATAGGCGCAGCCTTTACTATCCACATCCATTAAGCCACACGCATTTAGGAAATTTTGAAAGGCTCTCGTTCTATAATTTTCCACTCCCCGCCTCCCATCCTTCTCCCACTGATATAACACTTCATTGAAATCTCCTAGACATATCCATGGGAATTGGTTTCTCCTGCTAACATACTGTATACATTCCCATACTGTTAACCTGTCCTGGAAAGCATTAGGTGCATGTATAAAGGTTACACGCATATTTTCCCTGTTTTCCTCCACCTCACATATAACATCAACTACATACCTCAAACTAAAATCAACCTGAATTTTCACCTCCTCATTCCAGAGTACTATAATACCTCCAGCTAGACCACATGGGTTCACTATAAAAGCAGTCACTAAACTTCAACCTCTTTTTCATTTTCCAGATAAAATTCTCTTTATTTTTTGTTTCTAGAAGGCACAAGATTTTAGGCTTTTCTTTAGCTACAAGAGCTTTGAGTGCCTGGAATGTCAAGGGTGAGCCTAAACCTTGACAATTCCAGCAGATAATTCTCATTTATAACCTTGTGGCTTTTTTGGGTAAGCCACCAAACCCCTATTATAAGCCTCCTCCATAATATGCACTTGTGTTTCAAGTAGCTGTGTTTCATCCAGCTTTGTCATCTCTGAAACCTGCACCTCATAGGGAGAATATATTTTTTTTCTTTTTGCTATGCGTGGATTTAGGACTCTTTGCCCTTTTTTGAGTGTCCAAGACAAAAGAGTCAGATAAATCATCTTCCCCAGTCATTTCTGCGTTACTCTGACCCTAGGGATACACATATGAGTCCAGTAACATTCTTCCCAATTCATCTTCATTCATCTCATCAATGCATATCTCTTTTCCTTTCTTAGCTAATGTCTCATCCTCTTGTCTCTCATACAGTATCAATTGGCTATTACCTCCAGGAGTTTCAGGTATCTCCTCTTCCACAATTAAATCTTCAATCTTCGTATCGTAGAATAATTTCTAGTAGGGGCTATGCTCATTTGCTTCAACCCTTAGCTAAGAACCATATGCCAATTTACCCATACTTTCATCACTTTCAATATTGCATGGTTTTTCTACGCAATGCTGAGCATAATGGCCAATTTTCCCACAAGCATAGTAGAAATAAGGTAAACGCTTATACCTAAATTCCAACCATAAATTTTTCTTGTTGTTGCTGAAAATAGACCCTTGCACCAAAAGAGTTGCCAATTCAATTTCCACTTTTGCCTTAGCTATTTTGTAAGTAGTATAGCCCCTAGATTCAATTCTTACGGCAGAGACTCTCCCAATCTCCGTTGCTACTTTTGAAATCACATTTTCAGAGACCCATTCTCTGGGTAGACCGCATATCTAAACCCAAAATTCACACGTTGTAAAGTTGTAGCACGAGGGAGGTGTATCAGACTTCCATTCCTTAAGCAGCAATAGGTGATTCGCAAATGACCAAGGGCCCTATTCAAGAACTTTATTTTTGTCTATTTCATTCCAGAACTTAAACTCATAGATACCCAGGCCAATGAGGGAGATAACAACATTTTCCAGCTTCCATGCTTTTCTCATTGTAGTTTGAAAAGCTTGAAAGTTTACCTTAGGGTTTTGGTAGAGATAACTAATCAGGGATAGTTTGCATTCTCTAATCCTTTCTGCTAGATTTCCTCATCTAACGCAATTATTTGCTTTTGATTCTAGAGTCCTCCCAGTTTTTTGTAGAGAGCTATGAGTCGAATTTATACTTCCTCAGGCACATCCATGGATACTCGACTTCAAGGAAGTGGTCTCTCCTCAACGTACTCAGAAACTTTTAGATTGGAAACAATGTAACTGTTAGGGTTTGGGTTTTGGGGAAAATTTTGGTGGGTGATGTTGAATCAGTGTCAGGACTGTAGATAGTGGGTAAGAATTAGTATGTTGATCTAAAAAGGAAAGGAAGAAGGCAAGGCTGGAGTGTTGAATAGCGAAGGAAGTAAGTAGATGAAGCTAGGGTTAGGGTTTTGGATATTTGGGAGCTACCCCATTAGCAGAGAGAAACTCTCATTTGAGAGAGGCATCGTCAACAGGAGCAATCTCCTTCAACACGAGTTGTCTGCTCAAGCTTTCAACCACTAGCATTTGAAATAGTGAATATTGTCGGAAGAGCCAAGAGATTGGCCTAAACACTTCACCATCGTAAAATTTGTGCTTGGAGTCAAATCTTACGATGATAGACCATGTTTAGCACTCCAACTTGATGGAATCGATCCATCATATTTTTCAATTGATAGTAATGTCTTGAGAAGTTCTAACCATCAAAGATTAGATCGTGGAGATTCGAATCAACAAGCTTCCGCAGGTCTGATGGTAATTAGCTTCAGACTTCGTCAAATTCTCTTTCTCAATGTCAAACCCAGGCTAATGATGAACTTCAGTTTGAGTCGAAGCCCAACTCCAGCACAAAAGTATCCATTTTACAAAACTCATCAGGATTATTTTTCCGTCTACGGTTGATAGAGTCTGAATTTCACTATCGGTGGAGCATAGGAAAGACATTAAGAAAACCCTTGTCCTGTGCAAAAAAGGAAAAAAAGAGTCTTGCCAAATTCATTATATAAAGGAAACCACCATATAAATTTAAATTCGTGTAAGATACCCGTCTATAGCTCGACAAAAAGAAGCACCCATAAATAGAGTATAGAATATATATGACTGAATCAAAAAAGCATACCCGGTTTAGCTTATCACCGTTGTTGAATCAATCGAGCCAAATGAAATTGTATGAATCCCAGACTAAATTTTTCTCTCTTTATACTCTCTTTGACGATCACAATGGAAAGTTTTTTGAATGAAGACGAGAGAGGGGGGATTTTCTAGTTCAGTTCTAAACCTATAATTCATATGCTAATTCAATTATAATTTTTTTCAATTTTGTAGTTGTGATCCTAAATCCTTACGGGAAAATCCAAATATAGTCTTTCGCTAATTGCTGACATAGCATTCGATCATCATCAATCATTCTGCATGGCACGCTGATATGAATAATTTTGCTTTAACGACTTTCTATGTGAATAGCCACATCATCAATTTCAAATAGCAATTTGTTGGAATTATTATATTGAAATTCTGCATAATAATTTGGGATTTCATTAGCAAAGTCAAAATAAATCATCCATATAATAAAATTTGTACTGATTTGATAATTATTCCACAGAAGGGACTCTATCCTAATTACTTTGTACGCTAACAAGCCCATCCATAACAGTTCACTGTTACATCACTAGTCTGCACTGACTGTTTAAGCATATTATCATTGTATGTAGTATTGTCGTGCGTATTTCTATATGTATACTTTGTAGTGACCTCCTTTTCAAAAACCGAATGTTATGCGATTAATAATAGCCCATCTTTGTGAAAATTATTGACACATTGACCATAATAAGATATTGGCACCTTAAACAATTAGCTGAAATTTTCAAATCAGTTCCGGCGAAAGTGGAATTTTGATTCCACCTGCTGTGTGACATCATGACAATTCAACTTGGGTTCTACCGTAATTATTGTCAAGGTCCGTGAGCATGTTTTTGGGTATCTTCTAGATTTTTCAAAGAGTGGAATCGGACAACGAATCTCATCGAGTTCTTCTCTCCCTCAACGCCACTATAGTCAATGAGAGGCGATTGAATTGTTTATTAGGTTGTACGACCATTTTGATAATACATATAGCAACTCGAATCAAACCCCTCTTATACTAATTAATTGATTTCCCGGGGAGAACTGAACTTACTAAGACCTTTGTGGCTTAATTAAATTATGCCTAGCTACATATGGAACAATGAATTATGTTATTTTGGTCCATTTGGGTAGGTTTTGGCAAGGCATTATTAGTTGGACATGATATAAGTAGTTCCGAAATTATTCAAGCAACTATTGACTTGCTACCTTGGTGGTCTTCTTCTTGCAACGAAAAGCAAGTTGCTTGGTCTGAAATTAACAGAGACTAAGTCGTAAGATGTCACGTCATGGTGTGAAATGGAACAGAAAAATATCAGAATGTCATGTCATAATCATATGATTAATTTTGTTAATCCAGCATCATTCTAACATGTGTCCACGCTATTCTCTCTCTTGCTCTTGATCAAGTTGACTTTATATTGAGATAGCCACTTACGTTCAATTCCAACCCGTTTCACATAAAACAAATCTTTAGGTCTCCCTCGCTGTCGCTCGGTGATAAAAAGTCACGCTCAAGTGGACGGGGCAATTTGCTTGAATGCGTATACGGAAGAAGTAGACGAATCGAAAAGTTCTACTATCTCATATTATAAAAAAAATTATATTTGCCCGCTGATTGAATTCATTTGATTACAAGCCGTCAAGTCATTCACACTTCTTTGATGTTTTGTCAAAAGAAGTGCACTCAATTATTACTTGAAAAAGGAAGTCCATACACTCCTATTCTCGGCATTGATAAGATGTAGGAGTGAGAACAATTTACTTTTGAACGAGCAGTGCATATTGAGATTAGTAGTGTAAACATGATTGCGAGCCTTGAACACCACCTAAGTGTTAAAACGTGGTTTTTAGATTAGAAATATTCATAAGGCACGTAACATGAATCATGGTCATCAAACTTTACAGTTACTTTAAAAACCCTGCTCCTTCAAGGCACGTAACATGAATAAGCCTTCCTGGATATCTCGCGGGCTTGGCCCAATTCGCCGGAAGAAAATCTGAAAATAAAAGAAATAAGAAAAAGAAAATAATATTATAATATTATAATAATACATAACTAAAAATAAAATTACTATAATTAGGGAAAAATCCCAGAAATTCTAAATTCCTTCTTAAAAATAAAACTAAGTATTTTTAGGCCAAAAAGCTATGGAATAAATATTTCGGGAGCCCAAAATAAATTTAAATATTTCCATCTCCTCACTAAAATTACAACGAATACCGGGAAAATTCTTGGGGCCCTTAAGTCGCAATCCGAGTTTAGATAATTCTATAGTAAAGCCCAAAGAGAGCTGAAACACGGTTGTTACATGAATATGGGACCTGGCATCTTGTGAATGACAAAATTTTCCTTACCTACTCAAAGTTGCTTTGAAATTTTCACATTTTTCGTGTCGTTTCATTTGGTTTGCACGAGAAAAATCATCATCCTTTTGTGTTGACGTTATCTTGAAGCTCGACTTCTGAAGTCTTCTTGTGCGTCTTCATCCAGGGTAACCTCGTCAATACGTTCCCGCCACCTCGCAATAGAAGTGACGATGACATTCTGTTGGTTGTCAAAATGGGAATTGACTTTTACTCGGTCTATGGTGCATTTAACTGTTCAATCGACTCCTCGGGCCTTGTCCATGCTCGCCCTTTCACTTGCTTAAGCGAAAGGTCAAAAGACTCGGAAATCTCTTTAATAGTACCCGATTATCCAATTGATGTGACTTGATTATTTGATAAAACGAACGGATGAAATGTCCACATGCATCCTGGTTTTTCAACATGACATGATAGTAAATAATGCTAAGAATCCAGAGTCAATGGTTAGGTGATTGTTGATTAAGCATGGTATACGCGTCATATGGAGTGCCTTTTATTCTTGAAAACTTGACGTGGCATTAATTCAATATAATTCATCCGGCATGACCCGTCGGAGCTACTTCGAGCCAATGTTGCTCATATTGTTGACATCTGATTTGGCCTATTTTATTCTCAGACGGAACCTAAGTGATGAAAATAAGCTACGAAAGTCTGCCATAGATGATCTCTTAAATTTAGCTTAAGCTTCACCACGTCACTAACCAGTAGTCCAATCCTGATCAAATATTCTCTGCCTTTAGCTCAATCAATATATATTTTACAAAATGTGAAGGGAGCCATATGATTAGAAACAAAAACAAAATTGAGTATTATAAAAGAGCAAGGCTAGAATATCAAAAGAAGTCTAGTGAACCGGTTCGCTAACTGGCCTGCCATGAGTTGAGTATTCAATGTAGTCTGTCACTTCAACAATCCTCATGAGGACTGATTTTGACTTTGACTAACTTCTGGGGACGTGGGATAGGGTCTGGGTCAACCTGATCCCACAGAGGAGGCCCTCCATTCGTATCTTGACACGCGGGCACAATGTAATGCGGGCCTCGGAGTTAGGTTGATCTTAGAGAAATGAATCGTTTGACATATGTCAAGTCCCAACCGTCTGATTCAGATCGAACAACTAAGAAAAAAAACTTTTTCCAATTGTTTTAATACGGCTTCCCTTATGTCAGGGGCGAATCATAGAGGATCCGGATTCTAATCTTAGTTGGTTGGCCAAGTTACAAACCTCTACTCATTATCTGCGAGGTTGGTCTTTTGAATTATGCCACAAACGTGTCTGCTTCGTAATCATTCATGTTCCCCATGCTCAAAGAATTTCATTATCTTATTTTTAAGGGGAGATACTATAAAACAAAAACTTCAAACTATGTCAATAATAACCCAAATACCTCCAACCTTTTTTTATGTTAGTAAAAATTCATAAAATGGTCCACTGTGATATATATATATATATATATAACTCAAAATTACACATACATGACATATATACCATCTATTTTGGTTCTATCTAGGCTATATTTGTCACAAAAATATAAGTTACGGATTTTTTGTGATGTTAGAAAATATTTATGGGTATTTTGCCACAATGGATAAGTTTAGAGTTTTTTGTGGTATTAACTAAAGCAATACAATCTCAAAAATCTCAAAAGGAATATCAACTGTAGTGCATGGTGTGCAACCGGCGATCTTCAAAGTCAGAGAAATAATAATGTTATAATATTTATGGTGGCTTAACCATAATTAGGGTAGCTTCATATGAATTTACAAGAGTGATTAACTCCAGTCCTGGTATATGTTGTAATAAAATTGTAATAAGACACCGTGATATACATCAGTTGCACGTTAATATCCTTAATTCGAAATTAGAGAAGTAAAAAAGAGATTAGACGTCAGCGAGGTAATTCAAAAACAAGAGTATTTACAACGGATTAAACAAAACTAACAGTTAATACTTGTTATAATAGAGTCAAACTCACGAGCTCATCTCTACAGATATCATAGATTTAATATTGAACTAATTGATATTGTACCATTAACCTGCTAGCGGGCCACTTTTTTATTTCACCAACATAATCTCCATCCAACCAACATCTTAATGCATTAGAAGTCCATCACTAGTCTGCGTTCTCAGAATCATACATGAAAATTGTGTCTTGTGACTTTGAGCTGAAAACAATAATAATCTTTACGGTATATTTACTTCACGAGAATTTCAGATTTGAAAAAAAAAATTAAAAGTGTTTGGTTATAGCACTTGGAAAAATTATTCAATGAAAAATGTCCATTCTTGTGAGGGATGAAAATATGTTTCTTTTATTCATTTTTATAAATAATACAAATAAATATATTGCGGAAAACGTTTTTCAATTCCATGAAACAAACGCGCATTCAAAGTGCTCTCTTGAACGTGATTCGATTATGATTTTCTGTGGTCCAGGTCCAACGTTATAGCTGATTCCCGTTTCATTGAGCAACGGAAACAGAGAAATGATTACCTAGCCAAATTTTATCTCTTATTTAATTTCTTGGTGAATCAGATGTCAGTCTTGTACTGTATCGGCTCAACACAATCTATGGAATCTTGCTTTCCAATTTTTCTGCACAGCTTCTGCTTCGTTTCCCTTGTGTTGCAGATAAGCTATGCACTAGACTCCATTTCAGCTGGTCAGAACATCACGGATGGCCAAACGATCCTCTCAGCTGGCCAGAAATTCGAGCTAGGATTCTTCAGCCTTGGCAGCTCCAAGAATCGGTATGTGGGCATATGGTTTAAGAAGATATCAGACAGGACGGTGGTTTGGGTTGCGAACCGAGAGAATCCCCTCAGTGACTCTTCAGGAGTCCTGATGCTCACTCCCCAGGGTGTCTTGACTCTCCTGAACCTCACCAATGGGATCGTTTGGTCTGCCAATGTGTCAAGACGGGCCCAGAATCCAATTGCGCAGCTTTTGGATTCTGCCAATTTCATTGTAAAAGAAGGAAACGATGACGACTTGGATAATGCCATCTGGCAGAGCTTTGATCACCCTGGTAACTCAATCCTGGCTGGTATGAAGTTTGGTATAGACCGAGCAAGAGGCCTGGACCGGTACCTCACCTCATGGAAAAGCGTGGACGACCCTTCACCAGGTGATTTCACATACAGACTCGATTCTTCAGGTATTCCGGAGATGATCCTAAGGCACAGGTCAGTAGTGGTGTATCGGTCAGGGCCTTGGAACGGCATTCGGTTTAGCGGGGTCCCTCAGATGCGTTATAATGCAGTTTTTATTTACGGCTTTGTCTTCAACCAAAATGAAATCTACTACCATTTCAACTTTCCGAACAGCTCCATCATTTCGATGGTGGTTTTAAAGGAGAATGGAATCGTTTCTCGCTTAACTTGGATGGACCACATCCGCGGTTGGATAATGTATACGTCCATACCAACTGATGACTGCGACACATACGCATTTTGTGGAGCAAATGGGAATTGTAACGTTGCTAGCTATCCAAAGTGTACGTGCTTGAAAGGGTTTGTGCCGAAATACCCGATCGAGTGGGGATTTGGGGATGGGTCAAATGGGTGTGTTCGGAGGACAGAATTGGATTGCCAGGGAGGAGATAAGTTTCCAAAGTTCACTGGAGTGAAATTGCCGGACACCAGGCTTTCGTGGTTCAACGAGAGCATGAACCTTCAAGAATGCAAGAGGACTTGCCTGATGAACTGCTCGTGCACAGCTTATTCAAACTCAGACATTAGAGGTCAAGGAAGTGGATGCTTGCTCTGGTTTGGCGACCTGCTTGATATTAGACAGTTCAACGAGAACGGCCAGGATATTTATGTAAGGATGGCCGCGTCAGAAGTCGGTATGTCTTCAAACATGAGCTACTTTCGACGTGATGACACAAGGAAGAGATGAACTAGAAAATATTTTGATAGTTTTTGTAACATTTATTTTTGGATTAATTGTGATGCATATCAAGGTGGTAGTTCGAGTGGGAATACTGGCGCAAGGAAAAGCATGGGCATCATTGTCAGCAGCGTGCTCTCCGTGGTGTTTCTTCTCAGCATCATGGTTGTTTACATGAAGTACAAGAGAGATGGTAAAATCGTTTTTCTCAGAAAATTATGCTTTTCAAGCGAAAATTTTATCCACAACAGGCAATTTTTAATTTGGTTACGATGGGTTTTGAATGTTGCCGCGCTCTATCAATTGCAAAGTTTCATCAGATCATCTTCCTTTAGAAATTTGAAGGAGCCCAGTGGCATGAATTTCTTGTTAATCTGTTTTTCAATCTTCATCGCTCAATTATGGGTTCTTTACATTTGATGAAATTTACTTAATTTAATTTCAACTTGCAGGAAAGATCTTTGCATTCTCGCGTCAAAGCCATAGTGAAGATTTAGAGTTGCCTCTGTTCGACCTCGCAACCATTGTAAATGCAACGAATGACTTCTCCTACTACAACAAACTTGGAGAAGGAGGCTTTGGAGCTGTCTATAAGGTTAATGTCGTCAATTTTCTGGAATTCTAAATCTTCTATATATCCAAATGCACAATGAGTAGGAATAAGAACAACCTCTGTCTATTAGGGTGTTCTGAAGAATGGCCAAGAAATTGCTGTGAAGAGGCTGTCGGAAAACTCTAGGCAGGGACAGGTCGAGTTCAAGAATGAAGTCGTCTACATCGCCAAACTTCAACACCGAAACCTGGTCAAGATTTTAGGATGCTGCATTGAAGAAGATGAAAAGATGTTGATCTACGAGTTTTTGCCCAACCGGAGCTTGGATTCTTTCATTTCCAGTTCGTTTCCCTCAAGTCCCTAAAATTTTATTGGTTTTTATCATGGAAAATGTGTGAAGAAGCTTATATTTCCTAACTCGTAAGTCCTGTAATTTGGCAGACCAAGAGAAGGCTGTTTCACTGGATTGGCCCAAGCGCTTCACTATCATCAATGGCATAGCTTCGGGGCTACTATACCTGCACCGAGACTCAAGATTAAGAATAATTCATAGAGATCTGAAAGCTGAAAACATCCTGCTCGACATCGAAATGAACGCGAAGATATCGGACTTTGGTTTGGCAAGGAGTTTCGGAGGTAATGAAAGTGAAGCGAATACGAAGAGAGTGGTGGGAACATTGTGAGTTCTCTTAACAAATGGTCTCCACTGATTTTGGTCCATTTGCTTCAAGAACTAATCATTCCTCTCAATGCCTTTTTTGCATAGTGGTTACATGTCCCCGGAGTATGCCATCCATGGTTTTTATTCGACAAAATCAGATGTCTTCAGTTTCGGTGTTCTAGTACTGGAAATCGTGAGCGGGAAAAGAAATCGAGGCTTCAATCATCCTGACAATCATTTAAGCCTTCTCGGATATGTAAGACGTAAAAATTTATCAGATCTCTTTGTTTGTTTATCTTCAATTTGTTTCTAGTCTTATGCTAGATGACCGACACAATCATGCAGGCCTGGACACTGTTAAGAGATCAAAAGTCTACGGAGGTCGTAGATCCATTGATTGCATCCACAATCAACCGCACAGAAGTTTTACGATCCATCCATGTGGCCTTGTTATGTGTTCAAAAGAACCCACGTGATAGACCGGAGATGTCGTCTGTGGTTATGATGTTGGGCAGTGAGAGCACATTGCCTCAGCCTAAACAGCCTGGTTTTTTCAACGAGACGTCTCTGTCCGAAGAAAGTTCTTCGAGGGATGGCAAGCATAGAGAGTATTCGGCCAACGAAATGACTATTTCATGTTTAATGCCTCGATGATATATCTGTAATTTCAATTATCATTTTATATCGACCCCATATTGAATACGAGAAGATCATGGCATTTGTACTGAGAGACTTGCTCTTAATGTGGAATTGCAAGACTTTAAATAAACATCTGAAAGATTGCACCTTCTGATCTTCCAAACTTTGCTAGGTTCCATTGAGAAAGTGATAAGTGTGTACATGCACCCCGAGAAAGTGAAAATTTGAGGGTCTTTTTTTTTTAAAATGATTTTCTGGCCAAGAAACCTGTGAATACCTTACTGGGAATACCTGTGAACTCGATGAAGTAAACTCTACATTTTTTAACGAATCCTTGATGTTTCAATGACTGATTCAGTTTGAATCGATGAAATACCACATTTGAGGAAAAGTGACCATAACTACAAGGGTGATCGTAATGAGTACTAAAACATTTGCTCTGTCAAAGTCGGTGCAGTGATGTTTCTTCTGTTCCACAATGCCAAAAGAACCATGTCCTTCGAACGACAGCCTACATAACCGCGACGTCTGCAAGTTCAGGTGCAACCTAAAATAGGGGAAAAGGAAAACTTCCCAGAATTGGTGCCTAGAAATGAAAGATTGTCCCGCCATCTTGCAAGCCATTTTCGTCACGTCCCGAACCTTGAGCGCGCGCACATCCCACAATAGTCGACTTAAAAATGCAACGTTCCCAAGTGGCGTTGCCGACCCAATCTTCTATGCACATGCGGAAGCGTAATAAACAATTCCCGGAGTACAACAAACTTGGGATAAGAAAGTAAGATAACCAAATTACACAAAACACATCTCATAAAACAATCCCAAGTTCATATACAAAAGATTAAATCAAAGAAAGGTTTATCTACTTCGGGATTTACAGCCACTAGTTCCATGTCCACAAAAAAGACGTGCTTCGAAAACTATCACCTACGGAATCCCATGACATGCTTGTTGTACCTCCATCTAGGTACCTGAAAAACAGTTCACCGAGTCAACTCTCCAAGCCCTGATTAGGAAAAAATTCACCCAAGGATAAACTATTCACACAAACAAATCAAGGTTTGGAAACTGACAGACGGAACAACGTCCAGTACCGTCAAACCATACATCGTCTGATAACTTTCAAAACATACACCGTCTGGTAGGTTGGTCAGACTATACATCGTCCGGTAACGTTTAGAACATACATCGTCTGATATGGACGATCAGATCTTACAACGTCTAAGACTGTACATCGTTTGGTGACATTCACACTTCACTATTCATGCATATAAGTATACGATAAACATATTTGACAACTGAATCACTTCATATCAATCATTATATCATCATAAGGGTCCCGATTATAAGGCTAAATCATTATGACACATCCCATACCATGCCACACAATTTTTTCCCATAATAAGGTTCATCATATCACACAATTCAATCAGTTGTTCAGATGTTTCTCATCTAGCGTATTCCAAGCCTCATATCTTTGCCACAACCCGCGACAATTCTCACTTCAGGTATGTTGACACCTAGATTTCGATTTTAGAAAAGAATTAAAAAATTTCATAAAAACACAATAAATAAATAAACAAGGAGGCCGACGCGAATCCACATTTTATTAGCCTATTCTCGATTCAATTCCTTTCTCATAGGCCAGTCGTCATTCTTTCTAGCTTATCCTTTGGTTGATTGCTTTTGCAAGCCCAAGTCGAGAGCTCAGCCCATTATCCTTTAATTTTCCTTCAACTCACACGAGCGGGAGTTTTATCAAAAACAAATATAACAAGAAAAGATAGGGGCTCTCTCTCTCTCTCTCTCTCTCTCTCTCTCTCTCTCTCTCTCTCTCACTCACTCACTCAGAGCTGGTCACCCTCACGTCTGCTCGCAGCCCTCAGCTCCACCACCCACAGCTCAGGGCCCTCTCCCAGCATTTTCGCCCCCTCCCTCGCTCTCAACTCTCATCTCTCACGCTCTCTCTCTGAACTCTCACCTCGGCATAATAGATTTGGAGATTTTCCTTCAGCTCGGCAACAACAAACAACAAGAAAAGAAAAGGAGGGACGAAGGATTTTTCTGGGGAAGTTTGTGGGATTTCTAGCTCTTACTCTCGGGCTTTCATTTTTCTTTGGTCTGAGGAGTGCGTTTGAATCAGAGAGGAAAGGATTTTTGCTTTGCGTTGGTGCTCTCGTTCATTTTCTCTCGGTTTTCATTTGAAGATTGAAAGTTGGATTTCTTCATCATCGATCGGAGTTTCTCAACAACATTGCTTCATCACCGATTGAGGTTTTCTTGGCTCAGATGAATACTACTTCACGATTTTCGATTGTTGATTGGCGAATCCGATTTTCGTTCTTCAATCTTCATTTCGCAGGTAAGTCTCTTTTGATCACATCTTAAAATCTCGAGCTTGTCATTGTTCATGTAATCACTACGCCTCTTTCAATTTCCTTTCCCGTGCGATGCTATGCTTTTTGTTGTTTTGATGCCGAATGATGTTTAGCTTGACTTCCGAGCTCTCGTGATGCTCATTTTAGTTGATATGGCTTCCTTATTAATTCATTGCTGATTTGTAGTTTAGATCACAGTTGGTTTTGGTACTAAAGCTCACTTGTCATCGCTGCACTTGTAATGTTTGATAAAATGGTCAAATGAAAATCCAAATATCTTTCTTCGATTTTTAGTTTGGTTGTGGAAGTTTAGTAGTTTGTATAAACCTCGTTAGCATCGTCGGCTATTATTTCCAGTGAGATGTTTTTGTTTTTGGCCGACGATTGAAATCAGTGTTGAAGAGGAAATAATGCATGAGCTTGAGGAAGAAGATGAAGTGCAGGAGAAAGAATTAGAAAAATAAAGAAAATTTCGAAATTCGGTGGGTTATAAATTCTAATAAGTTTTGGGCTCATTCTGATTTTGGGCATCTTTTAAGAATAAAATTCGTTTTTCCTTTGGGCCTTTTTTGTTTTTGGACTTTTTTTTAAGTTTTGGGCCAGGTTTAATATCTTAGTTTAAACTATTTCTCTAAATAATTGGGTTGGGCCTTATGCCCAGCCCATTCTTACATCAAACGGTTTCGGGCTGGATTCTTCTAATTTGGTCCGAAGCCCTTTTATAAGGAAAAATAATAAAAGAAAATTCATATAATAATAAAAATCCGAAAATAAATAAATAGACAATAGAAAATTCAGAAATTAATAAAAAAATGAGAAAATAGGAAATAGATAATAAAAAATTAGAAATAATAAACAAATCAGAAAATACAAAATAGAAAATAGAATAGATAATAAAAAATAAATCAGAAATCAGAAAATATCAAATAAATAATAAAAATCCGAAAACGATAAACAATAATAGAAAAACAGAAAAACAGAAAATCATTTAAAAAATAGAAAATCAGAAAGTCATTAGAAAATTAGAAAATCATTAGAAAATTAAAAAAATCGGAAAATCATTAGAAAATTATAGAAAATTAGAAATTCATTAGAAAATAATAAAAAATGAGAAAGTCATTAGGAAATCATAAAAAATTAGAAAATGATAAAAAAAATCCAATAAAAAATAAAAAATAAAAAATAGAAAATTTTTAAAATCAGTCAATTGAATAAGTTCTTAGAACTTAGCATCAAAACACTAGTGGACTATCCTTTTAGGTGATGTAAGCATGCATGTAAACATTTAGGTTAACCAATCAATCAATCAATTTTAGGTACCGAAAAGGCGTTAACTAAATAGTTAACGTGATTAAGTCTCCATACTCTAGGAATTTCTGGTTGCGTAGAATGTGAAGCATTCCTCCCAATGCTTTCACTTGGTTTCTAGCCAACCTTAATGGACTAGTGGTGACTCATTATAAATAAAAAATATTTTACACTATTAAAGAACTTGTCAAATGAAAATGCCTAATGATATGGATTTGGGAGAATCCGAGCTCGAGATCATAGAATCGGGAGCAAGTACTTCTAAACCTAATCTTTCTCCCCCTAAAGGACAGAATTTAGGTCGCGACAGCTTGACGACTCCGCTGGGGACTTTGGACTTAGGCCTAATAAAATTGATTGATTGTTAATTGTTAACTAACATGTTTTATGTAGCGCTTTCACGAAGATGAAGGTAAGTGCACTGATTTGATGTTGTGCTAGACTGTAAATGCAGGTTGGGCGACATAAGGGGTGGAGTGTCTGTTGACCAATTTGTTTTGCAGGGAGGTGTAGGAATGTGTGAATATGTGGATGTAATTGAAGTGTTGTTTGAATATAAATTTATATGCATGTTTGCTTATTACTGCATCACTACACTTCGCACACACAACCTGTGCTCAAAAACCCTGACTACAATTAGGAAACCTTTAGGAGGTGTTGGAGAATGGAGCTGTGTGGGAGAAAAACCCGTGGTATCTCATTCTTCAATCCCGCTCATTTTGATTAATAAGAAGTGCACTGACCAACGATAGTAGCGAGAAGTAAACTCTTCTTATCTAATCAAGTGGGAGCCTTAAACCTTTAGAATCCCACCATTTAGTAAACCTCACGAATACATCTGCATGTCTATGTTTTATTTTAATAAAAAAAGAATGGGAAATTCATCACCCGCTGTAAGTATAATTTCTCCATTTACTTGTTCAATTTAGATTAAAATTTTCATTTTTTTTAATTTGTAGAACTCAGTCGAATGCCCTAGGTAATTTAGGTTTTAAATTGAAAATTCTGGCAACCATTCTCTATGGTGAATTTGAATATAAATTTTGAGCATCTTGGATTTAGCCCCTACATAAAAGATTTTTTTTTGTAAGTTATTAAATTGTTCGTTTAAAATCACACTTTGTACAGAAATTCTTACAAGTAAAAATTATATTTTGGAACACCAAATCGAAATCATTTTTTTTAAGAAACTCTTTCTTTTTCATTTTCTAGAATTGAAAATTAAATCACATTGTGTATTAATTTCTAAAAAATAAGAAATGCTCCAATTTTACAAAAGTGAAATGACAAATCAAGTTCTTAAAATAAATGACACATTTTATCTATGAAACTTTTGAAATAGAATGGGCGTTCGATTGATATTTGCAAATCGATCTTTTAATGATGTCTCCTCTTACGATAAAATTTTGGTGAAGTGCTAAATTCCCGTAAATAGGGCAGTGGGGTCGGTATTATCACCTCACTTTTATTGTAAGAGACAACTTCATTAAAAGATCATATTTTTTTGATTATGTGCTACGTTATTTTTCCTTTCGTAGGTTAATTGTGCTGGTAAAACATTCATGGATGGTAAAACTGTGATCATTCTAATAAAAGCAATTTATTTCGAAACTAATTTGTCCATGCATCTTTTTGTGAACATGAGACAAGAATGGAAAATTTTAAAACTTACCCAAAAAAAATGGACACTTTTGAAATTGGCATTTGTATTTAATTCTTGAGCAAATGTTGCCGCAAGATTATAAAGTCGTGACAGATACAAAATAATTCAAATCCAATTTTGACATTGGACTCTTCGGATACTCAAAATCATGAATTCAAATGACACAAATGGTCAAGGATAGTTGATGAAAGATGGAAATGATCGCGAAGAGATACCCATTTATATCTTCAAATTAAAAAAAAGAAGATGTGACAAATAGGGCAGATCATTCAAGTGAATTATCCACTGTCCATGAAATTGGATAAAATGAAATTAAATAATTTGACAAAAAAAAGATGTCGCTCCTAAATTAGTTTTGTTCAAATTTCAAATGCAAGTCACATGTTTCACCTCTCACCGGAAAATATTCTTAATGATTGCGAGAGCAACAACTTCTGTGTAGAAAACACAATCAAACTGAAGCATACATTTTAGAACAACAAATTCGAACAAAACATTTAAGGAACAATATATTCTTGTCGAAAAGGGGAACACCTCTCTCCTTCCAAATCTAATATTCACTTAATAAAAATAACATTTGAATGGCCCATGTGATAGCAAGATCTTTGACACAACTTGGAAGTATATTTAATGACAAACTTGTTGTCGATGGAATGTTTTTTGAAAAAAATGTTTAAAAAATAAAGTCAATTGAACTTTGTTGATTGTTGCATGAAATAAAAATAATTTCCATAAATGAAATCAAAGCTACAAAGCCATTTTTCAAATAAATTTTTGCATGCAAACTTCCTTTTGGAGATGTCGAAAAGTCGAGGCAGAAAAAAAGAGGAATGTGAATGAAACGTAAATTGTATCGATTCTAATAATTCATTTTAATGTCATTCCTAACACAATTTCATTTTTCTTTAATAGGAAAGGTTGGCACTTGAAAGCAACACATGGAAAGGTGATGTTGTATCATTCCCAATTTCACATTTATTAAAGAAATTTTCAATTGATACATTCTTGTTTACTCTTTTACAGAATGATCAAGGCTCCATAACTTAGGATTGCATAGGTCAAAATGACAAGACTTAGGGGCAAATATCAACATTTGTCCACTCAAGGGTAACAACGTATCGTTCCAAATTCCTCACTCTTAAGATCAATTACTGACACAATGTCTTTAATATGTCGTAGGTCTATTCGACAACCATCAAGGAGGCAGGTGAGTATCCCTTGCCCTCAAACTCTTTCCATAAGAGTAGGAGTAGAAACTATTTGAAATACCAAATGACTTTATGCCTTCTCAAGCTTGTAAAAAAAAAGAAAAAAAAGAAATGAAACAAACTCATAATCGTCTCTGATAAAGGTTTAAATAACATTCTTTAATTGTCAATTCATTGTTTTGGTACATGCATCTTACATCAAAATCCCAATGGAGGACAATTTTGACAAGTGATTTTGAACATAAAAACGAGCACTAATTATGCTGGATTGGAGTTCTTAAGATGACGAAAGGAAAGCCATGTCCAAACACATCTCCAATACACTATGAGGATTGAGTGAAAGAAAACGAGAAAGACCTTGTCTTAGGACAATGGATTTATTCGCGATGAATATATAGATTGAAATGATGAAAGACATTTTGTTTCTTTAACCCATACATTATATACTCTTTCCTAGCCTCTTTGAGCCTAAAAGAGGATAATTCTGCAAATACCCCTGTCAATAACCACCCCACATTGGGGCAAATTTAGGAGGATTGGTTAAAAAAGAAGAAGAAGAGATCATTTGGTGAAAAAGATTTAGAAAGAATGTATTGCATTCACTTACGTCAATCTTTCTGTGGTAACTTCAGGTAGATCTTCATGAGCTTGAGGAAGAAGATGAAGTGTAGGAGAAAGAATTAGAAAAATAAAGAAAATTTCGAAATTCAAGGGGTTTGATTCAGTGGGTTATAAATTCTAATAAGTTTTGGGCTCATTTTGATTTTTGGCATCTTTTAAGAATAAAATTCGTTTTTCCTTTGGGCCTTTTTTGTTTTTGGACTTTTTCTTAAGTTTTGGGCCAGGTTTAATATCTTAGTTTAAACTATTTCTCTAAATAATTGGGTTGGGCCTTACGCCCAGCCCATTCTTACATCAAACGGTTTCGGGCTAGATTCTTCTAATTTGGTCCGAAGCCCTTTTATAAGGAAAAATAATAAAAGAAAATTCATATAATAATAAAAATCCGAAAATAAATAAATAGATAATAGAAAATTCAGAAATTAATAAAAAAATGAGAAAATAGGAAATAGATAATAAAAAATTAGAAATAATAAACAAAGCAGAAAATACAAAATAGAAAATAGAATAGATAATAAAAAAATAAATGAGAAATCAGAAAATATCAAATAAATAATAAAAATCAGAAAACAATAAACAATAATAGAAAAACAGAAAAACAGAAAATTATTTAAAAAATAGAAAATCAGAAAGTCATTAGAAAATTAGAAAATCATTAGAAAATAAAAAAAATCGAAAAATCATTAGAAAATTATAGAAAATTAGAAATTCATTAGAAAATAATAAAAAATGAGAAAGTCATTAGGAAATCATAAAAAAAATTAGAAAATGATAAAAAAATCCAATAAAAAATAGAAAAATTCTAAAATGAGTCAATTGAATAAGTTCTTAAAACTTGGAATCAAAACACTAGTGGACTATCCTTTTAGGTGATGTAAGCATGCATGCAAACATTTAGGTTAACCAATCAATCAATCAATTTTAGGTACCGAAAGGGCGTTAACTAAATACTTAACGTAATTAAGTCCCCGTACTCTAGGAATCTCTGGTTGCGTAGAATGTGAAGCATTCCTCCCAATACTTTCACTTGGTTTCTAACCAATCTTAATAGACTAGTGACGACTCATTATAAATAAAAAATATTTTACACTATTAAAGAACTTGTCAAATGAAAATGCCTAATGTCACGCGAGGTATGAATTTAGAAGAATCCGAGCTCGAGATCATAGAATTAGGAGCAAATACTTCTAAACCTAATCTTTCTCCCCCTAAAGGGCGGAATTTAGGTCGCGACAAGGTATGCAGCTGTCTGCCTCGTCAAGTATATACTCCGCGAAAATTTCTCGCCTCAAGGTATCCTAGCAAAGCCAAAGGCTAAGCTCTTATCTCCTCAAGGTCTCTGGATCAAAACCTCAAGCTAAGTCCATATGCCATTCTCAACATAGCATACACCAGTTATCACACAATCACATATCATAATATATCACACACCATCCAGCCAACATTAAGGAGGTTGAACATCTGGCCTTGCTACATACGTCCCATATTGCACCAACTTAGCTAAATATCGAACCACCCTAACTGGCAAAACTAAGTCACTTGTGTGTCTCCATATCTAAATTCAAAAACACAATCAAACGAGTTCGTAAAATCTTCAAACTTGAATATGTCATAAATGACACATAAATCAACATTTTTCATGAAGACACTTTGCTCTAAATCCTTATGTACATAGAGCAGTAATTCATTTAAACTGTTACAAAGATTGCATCTATTTTTAGAAATCATGTTCTCCAAAACCAGCTTGGTTTGAAATAGGGGTGTGCAGGTCTAGGGCGGTCCGGTTCCCCCACGGAACTGGGGACAGGACCGATGAAACCGGTCCGCGGTCTCTAGGACCGTGGACCGGACCGCTAAAGTCATGGATCGGACTGGACCGGTTGGTCCGGTCCGGTTCTTGGGCAGTCCAATGGGACCAGGAAAAATTAAAATAGAATGTTAAACTAAAATGAAAATCGTTTACTTATACCGATAAAAATGCACGACTCTTTTAGCCCCGTTGAGTCCCCTTGCTTTCCATAAGCAATAAGCATTATGATTAGTACTAACAATTTTTTTGAAAAGCCTGGGAGATAGAGAAAGTTCTGTTGGGTAAGAGTCTAAATTTGTCCCCTGAAATTGTGCACATCATCCAGCCCGTCCTTGAAGTTTTGACTCGATCATTTACTAAAGGGAAAGAAGGAATAAAGCGGTTAACCATTCCACAGAAAAACTCCAACCTAGGGATGACGAAGGCTTTTTAGACCTAGGACATGGCTTTTGCTGTTTTAGTATTGTATCATAGATATGTGCATGCGGTCGTAGTTTGCTTTTTTGACCTAGAGAAAATGCGATTTCGCCATCGCTGCTTTGGTGCTTTAGAGTTCAGACAATCTTTCATCAAATTGAAAAGATCTATCATTAATTGTGAGACAATGAAAACAGTATTTGGAAAGTCTTGAGCTACGTCATTTTTCCCCTACTCCATCTTGCAGATAATTTGATGTAAGTAGCATACAAAGTGCTAATGCAGTCACAAGCCGGACAATCTCAAGCGATCCTAGTCTCACTTCATCAATGACCATGGACAATTAATTAATATCAATGGACCTTGGAATATATATTAGGGAATCATCACGATCTTATACGAAATCTACCGACTGGAGTTAGGCTCCCAAGTCACTCTAGTGGTCCGGTCCTAGTGGTCTGGTCCGGGTGGTCCGGTTCGGTCCCGACCACCCCAGAATCGGGAACCGGACCACCCGGGAACCGGTTCCATTTTTTGAAACCGTGGACCGGACCACAACTCCGGAGAACTGGACCAACCCGATCGGTCCGGTCCGGTCTGGGCGGTTCCTGGGTTGGGCGGTACCCAGCGCTCAGCCCTAGTTTGAAATCCAAAACTCATCAGTTTAGTCTGAAATTTGACTATGTTAAACTCCAAGATGTGACAAACAACTTTCATGAAGGAACTCTTTTGAAATTCATACTCCAAGAGTGGATAAAAATCCATAGAACATCGAAAGTCACAAGTTCCAACAGAAACAGAGATTTTGTTTTGTTCAAACAGAGTTGACATAAATCTCTTTTAAATCCATAAAATCTTGGATAAAATATATGTCATAATTGAAGATGTTTAAAACACTTTTGATGAAGGAACTAACTTCATAATCTCATCACATCTCGTTCCACAAAATCAGCAAATAACAATAGTTTAGTAAACATATTCCAGAGAAATCTTCCGTTCTGAACTAAACTACTGTCTCTTGTGCTAATCCATTTTAACACTCATCTTATCATGCTGGTTAATACTCATCTAACTCCTTAAGTGTAATCGCAACCTAAGAAAGGTTTGGAGCTGACTCACCTTATCAGTAAACCAACAAGTCCACAACGATGATGGCGCGAAGGCGATTACAACTCATGTTTACTTCAACTTCAAACGAGATTCAGATGATGCTAAAAATGCCTTGTATGTTGCTTCCTAAGTTGCTGGCTTGAGAGCAACGGATCTCCGCTGGGTGAAAGAATGTGATAAAAAGTGAAAAATATCTAAGAGAGGCTAAAGGAGATATAGTTGTATACTTCACGTTTTGCTTTAAAGGGGATATCAAGAAGGTTTGAAAAGTCAATCCAAAATATCTAAACACTTGAGTACACGCCTCCAAAGTCTTCTACTCTATCCAATAGCTATTTTCCCCTCTCAAACTTCTCCAACAAGCCAAGTATAAAGGCTGTAATATAGCAGCCCCTCATACCTACGAATTTTGTGTTCATTCATCGCATGTCACATTCAAATCCTTATTAATTCAAGTACTCATCAATTCAATCCTAACTTGAATTCTTTTCCACAAAATTCTCATATCCACATAATCTTCCCAAAAGATGAAACGATGTCCTAAAAATAAATCGTGACAAGCTCGAGCATTCAATTCCTGAATCCGAATTCAATTTCAAGGTTAAGATCAATCAAACACGATTCTTGTCCAATCCAACTTATTAGGTAGCTTTTAGAGATTATATCCCTTAGCGGCTTCACCTGATAAGTTATTAACTCGCGAGTGATCAGCTCCGAGAGAATGGACCAAAGGCGCGTCAATGAAAAGCCCATTCATTTTACTTCGGATTGGGTCTGAAAATCAGGATGTCATAATTTTCCTGGCTATAGATGTTGGAAAATACAAAGAGAAGCAGAAATTGGGTGGGAATGAGATTGACTTTGATCTATTTTCCACTAGAGACAATGATAGTAATGTCTAGCACTCTGACTTGATGGAATCGATCCATCATATTTTTCAATTGATAGTAATGTCTTGAGAAGTGTAACCATCAAAGATTAGATCGTGGAGATTTGAATCAACAAGTTTCCTCAGGTCTGATGGTAATAAGCTTCAGACTTCATCAAATTCTCTTTCTCAATGTCAAACCCAGGCTAATGGTGAACTTCAGTTTGAGTCAAAGCCCAACTCCAGCACAAAAGTATCAATTTCACAAAACTCATCAAGATTATTTTTCCGTCTACGGTTGACAGAGTCTGAATTCCACTATCGGTGGAGCATAGGAAAGACATTAAGAAAACCCTTCTCCTATGCAAAAATGGAACAAAAGAGTCTTGTCAAATTAATTATATAAAGGAAACCACCATATAAATTCGTGAATTTCGTGTAAGATGCCCGTCTATAGCTCGACAAAAAGAAGCACCCATATATAGAATATAGAATACATATGACTGAATCGAAAAAGCATACCTAGTTTAGCTTATCATTGTTGTAGAATCAATTGAGCCAAATGAAATTGTATGAATCCCAAACTAAATTTTTCTCTCCTTATACTCTCTTTGACGATCATGATGGAAAGTTTTTTGATTGAAGGCGAGGGAGGGGGGATTTTCTAGTTCAATTCTAAACCTATAATTCATATTCTGATTCAATTATAAAATTTTCAATTTTGTAGAAGTGATCCTAAATCTTTATGGGAAAATCCAAATATAGTCTTTCGCTAATTGTTGTCATAGCATTCGATCATCATCAATTGTTCTCCATGGCACGCTGACATGAATAATTTTGCTTTAATGACTTTCTATGTGAATAGCCAGACCATCAATTTCAAACAGCAATTTATCGGAATTACTATATTGAAATTCTGCACAATAATTTGGGATTTCATTAGAAAAATCAAAATAAATTATCATATAATAAAATTTGTGCTGATTTGATAATTATCCCACAGAAGGGACTATATCCTAATTACTTTGTACGCTAACAGGCCTATCCATAACACAGTTCACTGCTACATCACTAGTTTGCACTGACTGTTTAAGCATATTATCATTTTAAGTAGTATTGTCGTGCGTATTTCTATATATATGTATACTTTGTAGTGACCTCCTTTTCATAAACCGAATGTTATGCGATTAATAATAGCCCATCTTTATGAGAATTATTGACACATTAACCCTAATAAGATATTGGCACCTTAATCAATTAGCTGAAATTTTCAAATCAGTTCCGTCGAAAGTGGAATTTTGATTCCACCTGCTGTGTGACATCATGACAATTTAACTTGGATTCTATCGTAATTATTGTCAAGGTCCGTGAGCATGTTTTTGGGTATCTTCTAGATTTTTCAAAGAGTGGAATCGGACAACGAATCTCATCAAGTTCTTCTCTCCCTCAATGCCACTATAGTCAATGAGAGGCAATTGAATTGTTTATTAGGTTGTACGACCATTTTGATAACACATATAGCAACTCGAATCAAACCCCTCTTATACTAATTAATTGATTTCATGGGGAGAACCGAACTTACTAAGACCTTGGTGGCTTAATCAAACTATTCCTACATATGGAACTGTCACACCCCAAGTCTTAAAGGATGGGGAAATGACACGGCCATCCTTCTTATACGAAGAACGTAGCCTCAAAAACAAACCACAACATGATATCAACATATAATTCTTCCAGAAAATATATGAGATAAACAAGAGGTTGGTTTCCACATCAGAGTTTATTTAATCCATCAAAAATGAACACGTACAACTTATGTTCAGCCAACCCAACAACCAAAAACAATCTCATATAACAACTAACTAAAAATATACCCCAAAATATATATTCCCAAAATCCTCCTCGGAAGCACTCTCTCCTACTATCGGCTGCCGGCCGAGGAACCTGAAAAGATTTAAGATGAATGGAATGAGCAACCACATCTCAGTGAGTAGCACATATCTTCTAAGCAGATTGAGCAGTCACTATGCATACATATAAAACAAAACCAGGACTTATAATTTAACTTCAACATATAATATACATAGATAACCAAATATAGGTCCTTTCATATCAACAATCTTTAAACAATTCAGAAAAACATCCACAATAAGGTATTGCATCAATGGTTAAGTCCATTGATTAATCTCAGTCAAAACTGCATCAATGGTCCATTCCATTGATCAATATATAGCTCAACACATTACCATGGTCACGACACAACGCCTGGTGACAAGGCGACCAAGATTCCCCCCTTGGTAAGGTCTCCACCTACAAAGCCGGTGGCTCGGCCCAAAAGGATATCCTAACTCGTATGCATACTTACATGCCCTTCGATGGGCTCATAGCTATGTTGAGCGTCAACCAAATACATAATAACGTCTTTCACAATCCACAATATCAATTCAGAATCATAATCACAAAATGACTTCATAAAACCAAATATATCTTGTGCAAAGCCAACGCATAACAATTCAGCTCATTCGCTAAACAAAAATGCATTTGATAAAGCATTTTTCATATCTTTCACAATCCTTCCACAAGCTAGTTCACAAATGATTTCACATGAAGTATATTCATAAGCCACTTTCAAAACATTTATAAACGATCAAGGGGTAGTAAGTGCCCGATCCGGCTTTTATGCAATAATCAATGCCTTTTTGTAACTCAAACTGTACATACTTCATATTGTGTTTGAAATATGAATTTGTAAACTCAAAGAAGATATAGAACCACTCACCTGAGATCACCTACGACCAAATAATACTTTTAACTCACGCTTTTGAGTTTGCGATCCTATCAAATAAGTAGGAAATAATGTCAAACTCGAACTAAACCTCTAAGTCTACTATGAAAAGCTCAATCAGTAGTTACAAGACTCCTACACTTCAATTAAACCCTTTATCAAATCAAATATCCAAAATTTTCCACAACGCGAAGCTTGATTTCGCCATAACTCCTTCTAGCAAACTCCGTTTCAAGCAAACTTATAGTCCAATTAAAGGTTATTCGGCGCACTTGAAGACCCACAAGTTGGCCAACCAAAAATCAACTCAAAAACGACGAAATTTTGCTTGGAGGAACCGTGTGTGTACTGTTCACAGAACATGTTCAACTTCAAAAATTCATTTCGAGCAAACCACAAGATCAAATCGAGTTTCATCAAATCCTACGGCTTCACAACACCCTAAATCATTAAAGCCCCCAAAAATATCAGCCTTATAACTCAAAATTTGGACTTCGCCGCTCACTTTTCCTAAAACTTCGAATTTGTGCCCTAACTCGGTTACTATTCCAATCGGACGAATAAAGGGTGCAAACACTTACCGGACGTTACAAACACATGTTGCGTTCGGCTTGGTGAGCTCCCCACGGCACGTGTGCAAAACTCCTCTTTCCTTTTCTCCTTCCTTTCTCTCTTCCTTTCTCTTCTTCTTCTTTCTCTTTCTTTTCTTTTCTCGCGCGTCTCTGCCCGAGCGTCCCCTCTGTCTTCTTTTTCTTTCATTTTTATTCTTTGACCTTGACTTTCTTTCTTTTCTTTTTTTTCTTTATCTTGTTGTGGAGCCCACTTATTCTTCTTTTGACCTAGTCAAAAGATGTGGTATTACAGGAACAATGAATTATGTTATTTTGGTCCATTTAGGTAGTTTTTGGCAAGGCATTATTAGTTGGACCATGATATGAGTAGTTCCGAAACTATTCAAGCAACTATTGACTTGCTACCTTCATCTTCTTCTTCTTGCAACGAAAAGCAAGTTGCTTGGTCTGAAATTAACAGAGATTAAGTCGTAAGATGTCACGTCATGGTGTGAAATGGAACAGAAAAATATCAGAATGTCATGTCATAAACATATGATTAATTTTGTTAATCGTGCATCATTCTAACATGTGTCCACACTATTCTTTCTCTTGCTCTTGATCAAGTTGACTTTATATTGAGATAACCACTTACGTTCAATTCCAACCCGTTTCACATAAAAAAAATCTTTAGGTCTCCCCTCGCTGTCGCTCGATGATGAAAAGTTACGCTCAAGTGGACGGGGCAATTTGCTTGAATGCGTATACGGAAGAAGTAGACGAATCGAAAAGTCCTACTATCTCATATTATAAAAAAAAATTATATTTTCCCGCTGATTGAATTCATTTGATTACAAGCCGTCAAGTCATTCACACTTCTTTGATGTTTTGTCAAAAGAAGTGCACATAATTATTACTTGAATAAGGAAGTCCACATACTCCTATTCTTGGCATTGACAAGAAGTAGGAGCGAGAACAATTTACTTTTGAACGAGCAGTGCATATTGAGATTAGTAGTGTAAACATGATTCAAAGCCTTGAACACCACCTAAGCGTTAAAACGTGGTTTTTAGATTAAAAATATTCATAAGGCACGTAACATGAATCATGGTCATCAAACTTTACAGTTACGTTAAAAAATCATTCAACCATCAATTTTTCTTTTCAATTCAATCAGTCAATTTACTTTTTCAATTTCAATTAGATCACTCAACAAAGGCTGCTAAAAAGTGTAGTCTACAACTCACTTCCTTGGTCTCTTAATATTTTGTAAGATTTCTGGTCCCACATTGTCTAAAGAGGGAATCTTGAGTCAACTCATATAGTGTGACTCACCATCATAACATTGACAATACATTGTTCTAAATTGTGCACTCATGAGTTGCCGTAGAAGGTCGTGAAGATGGTGGACTCAAGGAAAAACAAAGCTGTGAAATTTATGTTGGGGCTAAGGATATTGTATATTTAGCGAAGGGAGGGACATGAGCGGAAGTGGAAAAAAAGATTCCTTAACTCAATTAGAAAATAGTATTATTAGATTATTAAAACTAGTTTAGTAAATCAATACGCCAAGTGGCCAACCGCAAGGTGGGGATTAAATAAGTGAGACATTTCAACAACTCATATAACTTTGTAACACCTAATGTGCATATCGATTTTCTAAATAACTCTAAGGTACACGACATTATCCTCGATACATGAAACATGGAGACTAAGTGACTCGTTTAAAAGTTCCGAGGGCATTAATTAAAAACATAGTTATCGTATTGATCTCATCCTTAATTAAGTTCACGAGTTTTGCACGTTCCTCCATGTTCTGAGACCAATCATCAAAACAACGTTATTACATCAACCAGAAAGTCAATGTTTTCCAGTGAAAACGTCATTTACGAAGTATTAGCCAAAATGGTGCGAAAACATGATAATATCCTAACAAGAAACCCTAAAAAAAACACATCACCCTCCCATCAATCAATTAGGACAACTCCTCACTTCATTTTCCTTTTGATGGACTCTTGCCTTGCCTTGATTCATAATCCTTACATTCTTTTTAACAACTAGAACTACAGGTGCTCTTGTAATGACTGCGTTCGGGTTTTGTTCGCGATTTTGGCTAAATAGGAATTTTCCAGGGAAATTTAATAATTTCCTTTTATTTCGCAAAAATATTGAAAGGCATTGAATTTAATGAAAATTTATGTTGGAAAATTTATTTGGGCCCAAAAATGTCAAAAATTGCAATATAGGATTTTTCCAGAAATTTTCTGAATTTTTAGGATTTTTTAAAGCAATTTTCCAATTTTCGAGAATTAAAATATATTATTTTAATTTAAAATTCCGAACCGGCCGGCCCGACCGTGCGCACCGCCGGTTTGACCGGGTCGGACCGGACGGCGCGCGCGGAGCACGCACGCGAGCCGTTTCTCTCTCTTTTCTCTCTCCTCTCTGCGACATTCTGTCAAGCAGGTAGAATGCACTGTGCATTCCACTGCTCCGGTCGCCTCACCGGTCATTCCAGCTTGCAGCCACCCACCGACTGGCCAAAGGGGACGGCCAAAGGGGATGGCAGCCAATGAGAGGCTGCCGCATGGCATCGGCGAGCTGATTTTCAGCTCGCCTCCCACCTGCCTCACTCGGTATAAACCGAGCGTCCTCCCCATTTTGAGCTCGGTTTTCTCCGAGCTCAGACCTCCTCTCGCCTTGCAGCTGGTGCCGTTGTGAAGCCTGCAATGCCGTCTGTCCAACGCCGCCGACCGCGAGCTCTGACTCGCCCTGTACCGTCACCGGCAGCCCTCGACAGGAGGCACCGCGACTAGGGTTTTCTGGAAAATTTTCCAGAAAACCGCAGGGAAGAACCAGCCAAAGACTCGGTGAGTTCTCCTCCTTCCCGACCTCCTTAGCTCGATTGGTTAGTACCAATCGATTCCTTGAAGCTTCTAGTTGTTGTCCATGGTGTTTAATTCGCTCAGTTTGGTCTAGAATCCATGGATTGAGGCTTCGAAACCTCGAACCCTCTCGGAAACCCTAAAAACGAGCCGATGGCCTTGTGGCCGGATTTCTCTCAACTCCGACCACCTCAGCTCAAGCCACCACCACCGTTCGACTAGCTAACGAAGCAGCTCTCAGATTCAGCCGGTCTCGAGCTTCGATTTGGCCGGAGAACAGTGAACGGCGGCCAAACCCGAGAAGACCTCTCGACTCGACGCACGACCCAACTCACGATCCGGAGTCAGGGTTGCCGGAGAAGACGACCGTCGCCGTCGCCAAAGATAGAAGATAGCTGACGGGCTAGGCTGCCAGCCCATCAGCCCAGCCCAGTCAACAGCCCAGCCGACTCGGCCTAGTCAGCCAGCCAGCCAATCAGCCGACCGGCCCAGGCCTAGTCAGCCGGCCCGACCCGGATCTAGCTCGCGTGACCCAGAAGGAAGAAAAAGGAGAAGAAAAGAGAAAAAGAAAAGAAAAAGGAGAAGAAAAGAGAAAAAGAAAAGAAAAGGAAAAAAAAAGGGAAAAATTTAATTTTTCCTTGGTTTCAATCAGGAGTGCAGCAAGGGGAATTTAGCCAAGAAAACTCACAAGTAAGTGGACTCTAAACCTTTATTATGCGCATTTACTGTTTTAGTAGAAAACGGGTAGAAATGGCTAGAAATGGCTAGGGCGAGTAGAAACGGCTAGGATTCCTTGTTTACTCGTCGATTTCATTGATTAATTAGATTGGTTAGCAGTATTGGACAATTGTTAATTGTTGACCACTTAGGTGGTTTTAGTTCGACCCGTGTCGACCTAGGGAACGGCATCTCACGTTTTACGAGAAATGCCCTCGTATGTTTACTTGCTCTCAAGCGTGGTCAGAGTTGGGATCCCTCGAGGAGAAAGGAGTGTCGGCTTGACAACTCTGTTTAAATCTTAGAGATGTTTAATTCATTTATTTCTACAATTTAATTTAATTAGCCATTTATCATTAAATGTCCCTTCGCATAGCATTTGATTAAATTATTTAACATCCCTTTTGCTTTTCAATTTCATTAAATCATTATCAAAATTAGTCGATTCTAGCATTACATTGCATATTTAAATTTTGCGCCGCTATTCATTTAATCAGTTATGCATGGATAAATCTCGTATAATCGCAGTTAGGTCCTCGTTAGTAGACCTGCCCCACCTTGTGAATTGTTTGGACCCTTATGACGTTCGTTAGTCTACCTTTATCTTAGAAATCTAGAAGTGGAGAGTTTTTTTGATTTGGGTCGGTAATGAGTATTTCTGTGCGGAGCTTGGGGACCTTGGGATGAGAGATTTACAGCTAGGCTTGCCTAGGGTTGACTGACAGGCCAACAGAAGCCCGAGAGTTGGGAGGGTCGATTTAGGGACCCTAGGGTAGGGGTGTTCCTAATTTAGGATTAGGGTTCGTTCACTGAGATACCAAGTATCTCATTCCACCACCCCACCATCCCAGGACCACCGTATGGACCTAGTTCAGGACCTATCAGACTTGGAGGACCAGCCAGAGGAGGAGGAGCTTATGGAGGTGGACCCTCAGGAGGAGGAAGCTTGGGATCTGCTGGAGCTGGAACCTCTGGATCTAGAGAACTGGGAGCAGCAGCTGGAGCTGGAGTGGGATCCTCAGGAGGAGGAGGATCAGGAGGAGGGGGATCTGGAGCCGGATATCCCTTTCAATTTGGATGAAGAAGAAGAAGACGAAGAGAACGGCATGGCAGCAGCCCCCGTTCCCCCTAGAGACATGGGTGATGTCATAGACATAGAAGTAAAGCAAGATGGATTAATCCAAGAATTCCACAGCACGACTGGTTGGATTTGGAGCACCACGAAGCACATCTGGTACCCACATCAGCACATTTGCGTGTACACGGGCTTCCATGAGGCCGAACTAGAGTTATTGGTTGAGAAGTGTAAGGTACCTCAGGGAGGCTACGAGTCCGGCTTCGAAGACCCTAATGGGGCAGACGACTCAGAGGATGGCACCGTGGACAACCCAAAGCCTTCGTGTGTGCGAGATTGGCCCAAGCCGGTGGATACAACTTAGGATTAGTACTCTCCCTTTTCTTCTCCCCGCGACTTTTGATTGTATAGCTGAGCGGCGACCGTGACTCTAGGCTTTTGTTATGTCTCTCCTGTTCTCTTCCCTTTTTGCATTTTGACCTGGCTTATCCTTTGTATCTATGGGAAGTAAGTTTCTTGATCAAAATTGAATGTAGTGCTCTACCTTGGGAACAAGTTAACACAGAACTAGATTCTTTTGCAAATCTCGGAGTAAAGTTGGATCTTGGAAGTATTGCTACGACCTCGAGGAATCGGGGCGTGACAGCTCTTCACCAGTATTTCTCTCCCCATTATCTTCTACTTTGTAGCCGTCATTGTTTTTTTTTTTTCCAAAAAATTCGATGATTGTAGGTGGTTATTATTGAGAAGACCTCATAATTTATTTTGAAGTTGACCAAAACTTTCCAATGCCTATATCGATCTTGATAAATGCAAGAAGTGTTTATGTCGCACGTAATATTCACTTTGAAAATAATATTCATGATCAATAGACCTACATGAATAAGTCTAGAAGAATGGGAAGTTCTGTCACGCCCCGAATCCTGAGCGCACGCACATCGCGTAACGGTCGAATGAAATGCGACGTTCCCAGGCAGCGTCGCTGACCCAAACCTCTATACACATGCGGAAGCGTAATAAACAATTTTCGGACAACAACAAACTTAGGATAAGAAAGCAGGACAATTAAATTTCACAAAACACATCTTATAAAAGAATCACGGGTTCATATACAAAAGACTAAACCAAAAAGAAAGGTTTATCTACTCCGGGATCTACTCCATGTCCACCAAAAGACGTGCTCTAAAAACTATCGCCTATGGGACCCCATGACGTATGTGTCGTAGCTCCACCTAGGTACCTGAAAAACAGTTCACCAAGTCAACTCTCCAAGTCCCGATTAGGAAGAAATCCACTCAATAATAGCCTATCCGTATAAACAAAACAAGTGGAAACAACTAGATCTTACAACATCTAAGACTTTACGACGTCTGGTACGATCAGATCTTACAACGTCTGGTGACGTTCAAATCTTACAACGTCTGAGACTTTACAAAGTCTGGTCCGGTTAGATCATACATCGTCTAGTGACGTTCAGATCTTACAACGTTTCAGACTTTACAAAGTCTGGTATAGTCAGATCATACATCGTCTGGTGACGTTCAGATCTTATAACGTCTGAGACTTTACAAAGTCTGGTACGGTCAGATCATACATCGTCTGGTGACGTTCAGACTGTACACCATCCGGTACGATCTGCCTTACAGTTTATGTACATAAATATGCAGCAAACATTTTTAACCACTGGTATACTTCCCATCAATTATCATCAACATATCAACAGCTCAATCCACACTCAATAAACAACCTCATGGCTGTAGCAATGTCTCACACAGAATCATCTTATCATTCTGAACACAATGGTACAAGGATCTAGAGGTAGCCCCCATGAATGTATATGTTATTGTGTGGCACTTAGGCCTTGACCCAAACATAATGGTATAAGGATCTAGAGGTGGCCCCCATGTGGCACTTAGGCCTTTACCAAGATATAGTGGTGTAAGGATCTGGAGGTGGCCCCCATGTAGCACTTAGGCCTTTACCAAAACATAGTGGTATAAGGATCTAGAGGTGGCCCCCATGTGGCACTTAGGCCTTGACCAGAACACAATGGTATAAGGATCTAGAGGTAGCCCCCATGTGACACTTAGGCATTTCCCATACAAAGCAATAGTACAATGACCTAGAGGTGGCCCCACGAAAGTTTACGTTATCATGTGGCACTTAAGCCTTGACTTGCTCGTCACACATTTAGCTTGCACCACACCAATCATCACACAATCACATACCATCCAACCAATATTAAGGAGGTCAATCATCCGGCCTTGGACATGCCAACTCAGCTAAATGTAAAACCATCCTAACTAGCAAAACCAAGTCACTTGCGTATCTCCACGTCTAAATCCAGAAACATAATCAAAAGAGTTTGTAAAATCTTCAAATTTGAATATATCATAAATGACACATAAATCAACATTTTTCATGAAGACACCTTGCACCAAATCCTTCTTTACAGAGAGCAGTAAATCGTTCAATTTGTTACAAAAATCTGCATCAGTTTTCAGAAATCACGTTCTCTAGAATCAGTTTAGTTTGAACTTCAAAACTCATCATTTTGGTCTGAAATTCAACTATGTTATAGTAAAAGATATGGTAAACAACTTTTGTGAAGGAACTCTTTTGAAATTCGTACTCCAAGAGTGGATAAAAATCCATAGATCATAGGAAGGTCACAAGTTTTAGCAAAAACAGAGGTTCTGTTTTGTTCAAAACAAAATTGTCATAATTCCCTTTTAAGGCCATAAAATCCTGAGTAAAATATATGTCAAAACTGAAGATGTTTAAAGCACTTTTCATGAAGGAACCAACTTCATAATCTCATTACTTCTTGATCCACAAATTCTACAAACAACAACAGTTCAGCAAACATATTCCAGAAAAATCATATGTTCTGAACTAAACTACTATCACCTGTGCTAATCCAACCTAACACTCAACTTATCAAGCCGATCAACACTCATCTAACTCCTTAAGTAGAATCACAACTTAAGAAAGGTTTGGAAGCTGACTCACCTGATCAGCAAACAAACAAGTCCACGACAACGATGGCGTGAAGGCGACTACAACTCACGTTCACTTCAACTTCAAAAGAGGTTCAGATGATGCTAGAAGAGCCTTGAAAATCACTTCCTGAGCTGCTGGTTGGAGAGCAACGTATCTCTGCTAGATGATAGAAGGTGATAAGAAGTGAAAATACCCAGAATAGCTGAAAGGAACCAGCTGTCTATTGGGGACAAACAGCCTTGAAAAGTCAAACCAAAATATCTAAACACTTGAGTACTTGCCTCATAAGTGTTCTACTCTATCCAATAGCAATTTTCCTCTCTCAAACTTCTCCAACAAGCCAAGTATGAATGCTATAATGCAGCAGCCCCTCATATCTCCGAATTTGCACCTATTCACCTGAAGTCACATTCAACTTCTCATTGATTAAACTTATACTTATTCTGCAAAATATTACATTTGAGAAGTGTTGAAATTCAGGATGTCACAAGTTCATATTGACTTGAAAGCATCAAGATTTTATGTCTATATTTTCTACATCATTATCGTTGTTAATATATATTGGTAAAAATAGTTGACGGATCCAAGAAAAAAGAAAAACCAGCTGCATGAATATCAGCAAGGCAATTGCGAGAATATCAAAGCAATATGGTGGATATTAGCTGGATTTACACTTGAATATCGATAGGGATCTGAATGTTATCAAAGTACTGTAATGGCTAAATATTAGCAAAGCTCCTATTATAACTGCGACGAAAGTCTTGCTACAAACTTCAAGATATTAGTTTGAAATATTTTATCTCATAGCTTTACAACTTATGATATGGCATGATTCTTTCCTAGGCTAAAGCACTCTCCTATAAAAATCAAGATTTATTTGTATAGTTGACCAAACCAATAGAATCTTTAAATCTTCAACCTCAATGACTACCCAAATCTTCTTGAACAATTGTCCAACAGCTAAATTGGAGATTGAGCCTCTTAAATAATGGGAAGTTGTGGATGCTGAGGAGAAAAAAAAATCCAAGGCTCTAAAGAGTGTGCAAGATTAAGAGACAAAATTCCAAAGTATAAGAGAGTTCCGCATATTCTCATTTGTCCTTTGTGAGCATTAAATCGTAATCTCTTGAGAAGTTTTGACAGAGCAATAGTTTGGGTATTGATGTGAGATAGTAAGTCATATCAGCTTGAAATACAAGTAGCACATATTTGGAGGAGAAGTGCTTAAAAGGAAGCAGCATTCGCTACTGTAACTTCTCATAAATTGATTAGTAAAATCTAGCAACTAGGTTGTGAATTTGGGAGAGGGAATGTAGCCTTACATTAAACTATACTATTATAGAGTTTTTCATGCAAAGTTCTCTATCTTTATGCTTATATTAATTGCTTGATAGAAATATTGCACTTGATAACTCGAATATTATTGGAATATAATCTTATTCACATTCCTTTTTTTCTTGCTCCTGATCATATTGATCTTGACCCATAATCACTGCAATAGTTTGTCAAGATTTTCTTGAAATCACCTATTTACCTCTCGTCTAGGCAACATTGTCAGCCTATATCGGTTATTTGAGAGCAAAACTTTTTGTTTTTTTCACTTTGGCTCTGTCAGCTTATGGACAAAATTTTACCTTGAGGATGCAAGTGGCTAGGATAGTTTATTGGCATGAATTTATGAAATCAATCAAAACCAAAAGTCCGGAAATCTTATATTATTGGAGAAAAGATATTTCCACCCGTTGATCGATCTGAACTGATTCCAAATTGTCGAGCCATTCACACTTCTTTGATGTTTTTAGTAAAAAGAAACGTGCACAAAATTATTAATTTGAAAAAGGACATACTGCTTATTAGCGGAAGAAAAGAAGGATGAACTCCTTGTCTTGGCATTGACAAGGTATACGATTGAAGACAACTTACTTTCGAATGAGTAAGTGTATCAATTGAGGTACTGGTTTAGAACCTTGGACACCATCTAACCTCTATACTTGATTGTTAGATAAATATAAATGCATACATATATCTATATATATATATATTCACAAGGCACGTTAAATAATGATAATCATTAAACTTTATGGTTGCTTCAATAATATCATGAGACCTTCATTTTTTTTCTTCAATCTGATCGATCAATTTTATTATTACTTTCAATTAAATCACTCAGCAACCCACTAAAACATTTCATCCAGAAGCGCCTTCCTTGGTCTCTTAACTTTAGCTTAAGTTTCATCAAGTCACGAAAATCTTAGTCCAATCTTCATCCATTATGCCCTATCATCTGCTCAATCATGAATTGTGCAATAAGTGAAGGGAGTGACGTGATTAGAAGCAAAAATGAGATTGAGTAACAAGATTAGAAAGGAGTAATGTTAGACTATTTAGTAGAAGAAAACCACAAATACAATAGAAAGCATATTCATCCCATAGACAAATAATGTGAGATATATTTTGAAATTATTAAAACGCGGATCTAGTTAATCGGGTGTACCGATTGGCCTATTGCGACCAACTACAATAGTGGGAATTCAAATAAGCAAGTCATTTCAACAACTCCCGTAAGAATTTTTCACCTATACTTAGAATATCGATTTCCCAAGTTAGACTAACGTGCTTGACATTGTCGCTCATGTGTAATACATGGAAATTAGGTGACTTTGTTCGAAAGTTGACAGCAATAATTAACAACACTCATTGTATTCTTCTCGCTGCTTAAAATAAGTTGGCGGATTGCACGACGTTTCCTCCCATGTTTCCTCCAATGGTGATGCCAATTGTTTCCTTAATCGTATTGCTGACGTCACTCTCTTGTTTGACCGAAGCTGGAAATAACAAAGACAAGATGCGATCGCAAAACGCGAACTACTTCACCTCGACTATTGACCCGCGAGACGCTTAGGTAGGTGGGATCGGCAGCTCTCCAATCATACTCCGACACGCGTGTGCCATTGTATAATTAAAAGTTTTAGGAGCGAACTATCTGAGACATATTAATTTTAAGACTTTATGGACAATTATTTCATTATATTGCTTAAAAAAATTAGTCAATGAAATATATTCTCATTATCAACGTCAACTTGTACTTAACTAATTTCGTAAATGATGAAAAAAAAAATTCATTCATTCACCTTTGTGAGTAATAGAACCAATTAGTTTTCGAAAAAAATTCAAATTTTAGTTTTTTTTTGTGAAATAAATGTTAAGAAATAATTGAAGGTTCGGGATTATTCGGTACTCCACTAAAAGATTGGTCCGGTCAAGTGCTGATGGGGACGGCAGGTGGAGACAATCGTCGAGATTTCCCGGGAGAGCAGGTCGCACGTCCACATTAATGTCACTCGTCATTTCTCACGGTTCTTCTCTTGAACGTTTTCTCTCGGGCATGAGAATTGAGATAGTGAAAGACAATTTGGAGACAGCCTTGGACTTAGACTTTGGAAAGGTAAGACCGAAAGCTACAGACACGATGCAAATAATCAGAACAAAAATTTCAAAGGCCAGCAAGTGCTAACCTCGGATTTTGGTTGATCTTTTAAATTGCTTGAGCGATAAAAGTATTCCCGTTTCGTAATTATTCAAATATTCTTAATGTGAGAGACGGTTGGGCCCTGAATCGAGGCGGAAAAACAAGCTACCGGATGTAATAAAGGAAGTAAAAACTGAAATAAATCGGATGCTAGATTTACGCAATTTGATCGGTTTATTCAATGTGACCAACTCTATAGGAAGACTAGCAAATGACTCATATACTATGAGTTAGCTATCAGTCAAGCTATATAATGAAAATTACAACCATACTCAAATTATTTAAATATTATTAGTGTCTAGCCCTCATAATCAATTTCTCATGGAACCATTATCTCGATCTCACAAACAAATTTATAAATTTTACCACGAACTTTAGTAGCAACCAAAGAAACACTCTCGAATTTCTGCTTGGAGTCACGAGTAAGCCGTACCTTGAATTCATGCTCACTATTGCACAGGCAAGGCACACTACTATATACCAATGCCTTCAAGACCAAACCCATGCTTGAACATAAACTAATGTCTCTAGCAAAGATTAGAAAACCTTATGACCGACTTTTGGAGCCAACGAGGAAAGTAGTTTCCTTGTTTGTCAGGAAACCAAGTCCAATCAGGACTTTCTATTAATATACAAATTCGAATGTTCATCGGACAGCAGTCGGACATCTGAAATAGAATAGCTTCTATGTGAATTCAGATTTTCAGTTAGGTCTTAAACCCAAAATATCTCTATATTGACTGGACGTTGGAGTCATGTCACAATCACTTCAATCAAACTCAGTCACTGCTGTTCTCCCACAGCCTTTTATTTATTCAACCATCACATAGATCTTTTACGTTCGAGTCACGTTTGAACCTCGCCATGATTGTCGACCTCATCAAAATGCCAACTCTAGTTGCAATGTTAACTGCTAATAATAAGGATCTGCAAACACAAGCTTATCTATAATAAATGAAATAAAAAGCATCATTGCATCGCTGTGAAGAGATTAAACACACACCCTTTTAAACATCGTAGCTACAGCAACCGTTGGTTCTAGAGGTCCTTGTCTCTACGACGAAATCCCTTGCTCTCAACTTAAAGCTCATAAATCGAGATGGTGGTAATTAACAGGAACCTTTTCTCTTCTTTTTCTCGGAGTAAACCGTTCATCTTTTAAAAATTCTTCCTTTTTGTGGTTCTCACCTTTGCTTTCTCCTTTTAGCTTGTCTTTTCTTTTCTCTCCGAATTTGATTTTGGGAGTTTGTCTAAATAAATTTTCGAGTGACTATGAAGTCCAATTCAATCCTTATTGAGGAGGATGATCATGATGTGATTCCACAATCTCTCCCAAATTCAACCGCTCTTCTTTCTTGATTTAGATTTCGATCTAAATTTAGGAGTTTTGCTCTCCCGATCTATATTTGGAAGTTCCTTCAAGGTACTTGATCTGTGTTCCTATCATCTTTTGATGTTGCTATTCCAGCATGGTGTTGATGATGAGAGCGTTGAACATAAACGCACACCGCAAACCATTACAAGTGGAAGTGGAGATCTTGGTATGTGTTCATCATTGAGTATAGTGATTAGCCACCAAAAATTTATATTAGCATATTCGAGTGTGCTCGCTATAGATTCTGATTTGTTATGTGTTAATTTGCCAGACTTGAAAGATTTATGTGTACCTTCCATATAATTTTTTAAAGAAATGAATGAAATCTTTCTTTCGACCAAAAAAAAAACTTAAAGCTCATTCAAACTACTATGCTCAATTCCCCTCATTATCACTAGAGGACCTCAAACGACCTTTTGTACACCATATTCTAAACTATACCAACACTCAACCGTATTGAATATGCTCAACAAAATTAGGCCTTTCTTCAACTTTCAAAACATATCTCACTCCAGTCTGCAACTTCCACCGACATTATGCTCTCTGATTCTTGCAATTGCCCCCACAAAGCAATTGCTTCCATTAGGTTCCCACCCCCACATGGAGACAATCTTCGAGTTTCCCTGAAGAGCACGTCGCATGTTCACCTGTCGCTTTTCCATCCTCTCAATTCCACCTATTGTTTGTTATCTATATTGAGACAATGAAAGAGAATTTGGAAATAATCTCAGCTTTGACCATGAAAATTGAAAACGGAGATCACAGACCAGGTGTAAATTCTTTAGAACTAGAATTAAATAAATCAAAGGTCCGTCTATGGATGTCACAATCATATCTGTCTCTTCCTCGTCCATGACTTTCTTAGACCCAGCGCACAAACCTAAGAAAGAAATCAATAGTGATTTGATTAGTAAATTTGGGTAAATATCTCCGTCATACGTCAAAAAAGAACAGACCTAATCCTCTGAAAAAAAAATACCAAATCAGGTCCAGCCCCCTATTATGCTTCGAACTTTTTTTTTTTTATAATCGAAATGTCCAGGCCAAACTCATCTCCACAGAAATCATTAATTCTAAAGTCCACCTAATGTCCGGATCATACTGTTAAGGTGAAAGCGTGTCTCCTTGTTATTTCAATGATATAATCTCCTCCGCTCATCATCTTAAGCTCCGGGGATGGATCCATTGATGGCGCATTGTAAGCCGATCACTCCTCTATTGTTCTCGCTATTGCGGATACACAATCATGTCTACTTCGCACACCTGTCATCGGTCCGAGCCACACATGATGAAGTTTCCAAAGTGCGGCTCTGAGCTTGAAAACGTTGTTTGTATGCCGCTTTACCAGCAGTAAACTCAAATTTGCACATCATTTGATAATTATTTTATGTGGTCTAGGTCCACCATTTTGGCCAATTCCTGTTTCATAGAGCAACAAAAACGAAGACGAGGTTGATCAGCCAAATTGCCTCTCCTCCTTCATTTCCTCATGAATCAGTAGTCAGTTTAGTACTGTATCAGCTCCATAACATCTATGGAATCATGCCTTCCAATTCTTCTACGCACCTTGTGCTTCATGTCCCTCGTGTTGCAGATAAGCTATGCGTTGGACTCCATTTCAGCTGGCCAGAACATCACAAATGGCCAAACAATAGTCTCTGCCCGTGGGAACTTTGAGCTAGGATTCTTCACCCCCGGCAGTTCCAAGAACCGGTATGTGGCCATATGGTACAAGAAGCTATCTGCCGGGAGGTTGGTTTGGGTTGCAAACCGAGAGAATCCCCTGAATGACTCTTCAGGAGTCCTGAATCTCAATCCTCAGGGTGTACTGACTCTCCTGAGCCACACCAATGGAGTTGTTTGGTCCTCTAATGTGTCGAGATCAGCCCAGAATCCGATTACGCAGCTTTTGGATTCTGCCAATTTCGTCGTAAAAGAAGGAAACGATAATTACATAGATGATGCAATCTGGCAGAGTTTTGATCACCCTCATAATTCTTTGTTGGCTGGCATGAAGTTTGGTATAGACCGAGCAAAAGGCCTGGACCGGTACTTGACCTCATGGAAGAGCGAGGACAACCCTTCACGAGGTGATTTCACATATAGGCTCGACAGTTCAGGATATCCGCAGCTGATTCAGAGGAATAAATCGGTAGTGCAGCCCAGTTTGGGACCTTGGAGCGGCCTTCGGTTTAGCGGGTTCCCTCAGTTGAGGCCAAATACTGTTTATAGCTTCGGCTTTGTCTTCAACCAAAACGAAATCTACTATTACTTCAATATTCTGAACAGTTCTCTCCCGTCGATGCTGGTTTTAAACGAGAATGGGATAGCTCAGCGCTTCACTGGGCTAGACCGAACACACGGTTGGATACTGTACTCCTCGGCTCAAACGGATGACTGTCACACTTATGCATTATGCGGAAGGAATGGGAACTGTAACATTGCTAGGTCTCCAAAATGCGTGTGCTTTGCAGGGTTTGAGCCCAAATACCCAAGCGACTGGGAGTTTGGGGATTGGTCAAACGGGTGTGTCCGGAGGGCGGAGCTAGATTGCCAGGGAGGATATAAATTTCTGAAGTACACGGAAGTGAAGTTGCCTGACACAAGGTTTTCGTGGTTCAACCAGAGCATGAATCTTCAAGAATGCGAGAGGGCATGCTTGAGGAACTGCTCGTGCATGGCTTACTCAAACCTGGATATCAGAGGCCAAGGAAGTGGATGCTTGCTTTGGTTCGGTGACCTGATGGATATCAGACAGTTCAATGAGAACGGCCAGGATATTTACGTAAGGATGGCCGCATCAGAAGTTGGTACATGTTCAAACTCTTGAGTTATTTTTGATGTGATGTGACACGAGGAAGTGGTCGAATTGGAATTAACTGTTGGATTTTTAATGACTTCTGTTTTCAATTTATTGTAATGTGTATCAAGGTGGAAGTTTGTGCAGAAATTCTAGCCCAAGGAAAACCACGGGCATTGTTGTCGGCACCGTGCTGTCCGTGGTGCTTCTTCTTGGCATGCAATTGTTTTCACAAAGTACAGGACAGATGGTAACCTCGATTTTATCAGATGATTATGGTTTCCAAGCAAGATGTCTTTCTTGATATAAAGAGTCGTTTCATCAGATCATCTGTGTTGCTTTGAATTCTGATTTGCGATTTTTAAAGCTCAATTATCAGTACTCTTTATTTTATGAATTCATAGACATCAATTTTTACTTGCAGGGCAACTTTTCGGATTCTCCCATCAACGCCATAGTGAAGATCTAGACTTACCTCTGTTCGACCTCACAACCATAGTGAATGTGACCAATAATTTCTCCCTAGACAACAAACTTGGAAAGGGAGGCTTTGGAGCTGTCTATAAGGTTAGTAATCTCATTTTTTTGGAACTCTAAATCTGCTCCTACATATCCAAATGCACAATGGAAAAAAAGGAACTAAAAAACCCCAATGTTGTAGGGTGTTCTGAAGGATGGCCAAGAAATTGCTGTGAAGAGGCTGTCCGAATACTCTAGGCAGGGACAGGTCGAGTTCAAGAACGTAGTCGTCTACATTGTGAAACTTGAACACCGAAACCTCGTCAAGATTCTTGGATGCTGCATTCAAGTAGATGAAAAGATGTTGATCTATGAGTTCTTGCCCAACTGGAGCTTGGATTGTTTCATTTTCAGTTTGCTCCGCTCAAGTCCCTGCATTTTCATTGCTCTTATCATAGAAAAGAAGTGAAGAAGCTTCCATTTAATAACTCATAAAGGCCTCTAATTTGGCAGAACAAGAGAAGGGTGTTTCACTGGATTGGCCTAAGCGCTTCACTATCATCAACGGCATAACTTTGGGGCTCCTATACCTTCACTGAGACTCAAGATTAAGAATAATCCAACGAGATCTTAAAGCTGAAAATGTCCTACTCAACAACGAAATGATTCTAAAGATATCAGACTTTGGTTTGGCGAGGAGTTTTGGAGGTAACGAGAGGGAAGCAAATACAAAAAGAGTGGTGGGAATGTAGTGAGTTCTCTTAACTAGTGATATTCTCTGTATCTAGTCCATTTGCTTCAAATACTACTGTTAAAGCAAATCAAGCAATATAGGACATATACATTCTGAGGCAGAACATTCTGAGTCAGCACATTTTAAGACAGTACATTCTGAGAGTTAGAACATTTTGATGTAGAGAAGTAGTAGAGAGCGAATGAAGAAAACATCAACTTCATTCAACTAAACGCAAATTGTCATGTACAAGAGATTAAATAGCATCGTGGAACTGTTTACAACATGTGCTAACTACTTAGTTCCACTTCCCTAGAAAATAGCAACTAAGAAACTGACCATCTCCACTTGCTAGAAAATAGCTAAGACAATAACTACCTAAAAACAACCTACGTGACTTAACACAAACACAAGGACAGCTTAACATAAACAAAAAACAACATAGAACATCTTAGTAGCACTGAGACAACTCCGACAAACACCTCCTTGGATTAGTTGCTGCTGCATACTCCTACTCTTTCTCTTAACATCTCAAATCTTCTGGCTTGAAGTGGCTTTGTGAATATGTCTGCAAGCTGATCTTCAGACTTGCAATAGACCAACTTAACTTCACCTCTTTGTTGCACTTCACGTAAAAAAAAAAAGAACTTAACTTTGAAATGCTTGGTTCTACTGTGAAAAACCGGATTCTGTGATATTGACAATGCAGCTTGATTGTTTACATTTACTTCAAAACAATCACCTAAGTTCAACCACAAATCATTCAGTATCTTCTTCAGCCATAAGGCTTGATTTGCAGCCGTTGTAGCTGCTATGAACTCAACCTTAGTCATAGACTGAGCTACAATCTCTTGCTTCTTAGAACACCAAGAGAAACAAGCATAACCAAGAATAAAACAATATCTAGATGTATTCTTCATATCATCAACTGAGCCAGCCCAATCACTATCCGAGAAACCTTGCATTATAAACTTCTGACTTTGCTTGAACTTCACACCAAAATGCAATGTTCCTTTGAGATATCTTAATACCCTCTTTGCAGCAATCAAATGTAGCTGACTAGGACTGCTCATGAATATGGAAAGAACACTCACAGCAAACAAAATGTCTGGCCTAGTTGCTGTAAGATACATTAAACATCCAATCAAGCTTCTATACATAGAAGCATCCACTGCTTCTGTTCCATCATCCTTTTTCAGCTTCCCCTTAACAGCAATAGGAGTGCTTACACTTCCACAATCTTCCATCTGAAACTTCTTCAAAATTTCCTTCGTATACTTATTCTGACAAATGAAGATCTCATATGAAGCTTGTTGTACTTCCAAACCTAGAAAGTAAGCCATCATTCGCAAGTCTGACATTTCAAAAACTTCAAACAGACTTTCTTTTACTTTTTCTATCAATTCCACATCATTCCCTATCACTAATAAATCATCAACATAGAGTGATAGAATCATAGCACTACGATTTACCCTCTTGACATAAAGAGTAAACTCACTCATGTTTCTAACAAAGCCAAAGTCCTGCAAATATCTATCTATCTTTCCATACCAAGCTCTTAAAGCCTGCTTCAGTCCATATAGAGTTTTTTTCAATATGTATACTTTCTCTTCTTGCCCTTCAATACTAAAGCCTTCAGGTTGTTCAACAAATATCTCCTCCTCGAGCTCTACATTCAGAAAAGCAGACTTGACATATAGTTGGAATATAGACCATCCTTTCACAACTAATTTGGCTTTGTGTTTATTGATAGAACCATCCAGATTAAGTTTTGTTCAAAACACCCACTTAACCCTAATCACATTCTTATCATAAGGCCGATCAATAAGTTCCCATGTGTGGTTTTTCTGAATCATTGCAAGCTCCTCCTGCATTTCTACAATCCACTTCAGATCCTCTTTAGCTTCAACATAATTAACCAGTTCAAGCACAGCTACATTGCTTCTTTCATAAATTTCAGGAAGTGACCTTGTGTCTTTTACTGGAAAATCATCTATATTATCTTCCAACCCATCAACAGCTTCATCAACCTCTTGTTGTTGTTTTTCAGAATGCTTTTGCACTGCAATCTTTCCTTCCATCCAATTCCATTCATCTTCTTCTAAGAAAATAATATCACTGTTCACAACAACCTTCCCTGACATAGGTTGAAAGATTCTATAAGCCTTCGAATGAAAGCTATACCCAATAAAGATTCCAAGCTCAGCTTTTGGTCCAGCTTGTCCCTTTTGACATGAGGAACATGAGTATAACACAAACATCCAAAAACCTTTAAAATCTTCACAAAAGGTCTAACACCATACCACACTTTAAAAGGTATTGACCTCTCTAAGGCTTTTGTGGGCAATATGTTCAACAAGAACACATCAATACTTGCTGCCTCAGCCCAAAACTTCTTAGGTAAACTATTCTCATGCATCAAACATCTAGCCATCTCCATAATACTTCGGTTTTTTCTCTCACTAACCCCATTTTGTTGAGGAGAATATGGAGCTATAAATTGTTGTACAATGTCTGCTTGCTCATAGATTGACTTAAACTTGTAAGCCGTATACTCAGAACCATTATCAGATCTAAGCATTTTAATTTTCTTCCCACTATGATTCTCAAACAAAGCTTTAAACTTCACAAACACATCAGCAACTTTAGACTTGACTTGCAGAAAATAAACCCAACTCATTCTAGACATATAATCTGTGAAAGTAATGAAATACCTGCTACCATTGAGAGAAGATTCGACATAGGTCCACATAAGTTTGTGTGAACTAATTGTAGTTTCTCACATGCTCTCCAGCTTCCTCCTTTGAAAGGAAATCTAGCTTGCTTGCTAAAAAGACAAGTTATGCATTGTGGAAACTCCTCCTCCAAACTTGGCAAGTCATTTGCCAAATTATTTATATGCATGTACAGCATATTCTTTCTGTAGACGTGCCCAAGTCTTTTATGCCATAGCTCAACATTTTCTTCTTTGCATCTTAAAGCCATTTGTTGCATGTCCTGTGGCTTGAACATAAAGCTTTTATCCCTCATTGGCACCCTTAAAACTTCCTTGCAATCAGCATCATCAATAAGACATTCTTTTCCTTCAAACTTCACTGCATAACCCTTCTCAACTAATTGACCAACACTCAACAGATTATGGTCGATCTTTGGCACGAAAAGAACATCACTAATCAGCTTCAATTCCTGATTTCCTTCAATAGCTATTATACCTTTCTCTTGTACTTCGATAAATTGTCCATTGCCAATTCTAACTTTGGACTTGACTGACTTGTCTAGACTTCTAAATAGCTTCAGATTGCTAGTCATATGATTTGTATAGCTGCTATCCACCAGCCACGCATTATCCTCAAGAGAAAAGCCAGAACTAGAAGCCACAAACAAGTGTTTATCCTCAACGTCATTCACTGCTATCTGTGCTTCTCCTGCTTGCCGATGGTTGTTCTCTTTGCAAATAGCTTCCATGTGACCAAGCTTGTTGCATCTTCTACACTTAGCATCAGGCCTCCTCTAACATCTAAAAGACTGATGATTAGTTCCTCCATAGTGTTGACAGGGCTTCTTATTTTTCCTCCATTTGCCCGATCCACTAGAACTTCCTTCTTTTGCAGCATACTTAAAGTCACCTACACTTCCTTTGGATTGATTCCATTTCTTTCCTTTGCCTCCATCATTATGCTTCACTTTAGCTTGCAAACCACCCTCTACATTCACTTCTTTTCTCATCAATCTTCTTTGCTCCTGAGCCTGCAGTGAACTCAACAATTTTGTAAGCTTTATATCACCTAGATCTTTTGTATTTTCCAAAGAAGCTATGGTGGCTTCAAACTTCTCTGGAAGAGACACTAGGATCTTCTGAACCAGCCTCTCATCCTTCAAGTCAGTCCTTAATACTCTAATTTTCTTGCCTACATCAATCAGCCTATCAAAATACTCCTTCACTAACTCTAAATCCTTCATCTAGTGTCTCTCAAATTCCCTCAAGAGATTCATCACTTTCATGTTCCTTATCTTCTCTTCTCTCTCATATTCCTTCTTTAGAAAGTCCCATATAGCCTTTGCAGAATCACATCTCATGATCCTTGTGAAAATAGAAGGTGAAATAGCAGCATACAGGCAAGACTTTGCCTTGGCCTTCCTCGTAGTTCTCTCTTTATAGAATTTAATCTGATTCAAGGTAGGATTGTTAGGAAGTGGAGTAACTTCATAATCATCATCCACAGCCTCCCACATATCATGACCCTCTAAAAATGTCGTCATCTTCACAGCCTATGCTTGGTAATTTTCACCAGTAAATATTGGAGCAGCCATAGAAGAGAAACTCGAACCTGTTTCCATCATTCACAAACTTCACTTACCTTTACTTCACAGTCCCTTAAGATCCTTCAATAGCTCTGATACCAATTGTTAAAGCAAATCAAGCAATATAGGACATATACATTTTGAGGCAGAACATTCTGAGTCAGTACATTCTGAGAGTCAAAACATTCTTATGCAGAAAAGTAGTAGAGAACGAATGAAGAAAACATCAAATTCATTCAACTAAACACAAATTGTCATGTACAAAAGATTAAATAGCATCGTAGAACTGCTTACAACATGTGCTAACTGCCTAGTTCCACTTCTCTAGAAAATAGCAACTAAGAAACTGACCATCTCCACTTGCTAGAAAATAGCTAAGACTAACTGCCTAAAAACAACCTACGTGACTTAACACAAACACAAGGACAGCTTAATATAAACAAAAAACAACATAGAACATCTCAGCAGCACTAAGACAACTCCAGCAACTACTCACTCTTTTCAATGGCTCTTTTACATAGCCATTACATGTCACCAGAGTATGCTATTTGCGGGTTATATTCAATAAAATCGAATGTATTCAGTTATGGTGTTTTAATGCTGGAAATTGTCAGCAGGAAAAGAAATCGAAGTTTCAAATATCCAGACTACCATTTAAGCCTTCCTGGATATGCAAGTCAAAAAGTTTATTAACTTTTTTTGTTTTATTATCTTCAGGTTAGTTTCTTAGTCTAGATGACTGAAATAATCATGTTGGCCTGGACACTGTTCATAGATCAAAATTCTATGAAGCTGGTTGATTTATTGATCACATCCACAATCAATCTTGTGGAAGTTCTACAATAGATCCATGTGGCTTTGCTATGCGTTCAACAAAGCCGAAGAGATAGACCGAAGATGTCGTCTGTGGTTATGATGCTGGGCGGTGAGAGCACATTGCCTCATCCTCAATAGCCTGGTTTTTCTAGTGAGGAATCTATATCGGAACCAAGTTCTTCAAGTAGTGGCAAGCACCAAAAATATTCGGCCAACGAAATGACCACTTCATATGCACAACCTCGGTGATTTATCTGTAATTACAATTTTGTATTTATCAATCTTATATGCCAAAATCACCATGCCCCTCGAATGATAGCCTACATTATAGCGATGTCATTTAGCTTAGATGCACCTAAAATAGCAAAAAAAGAAAAGGACTTCACTTCCCATTATAATCTGATGGTATTGGACTTCGGTTCACCAAGATGTTTTCTGACATAACGAGAAGGAAGGGAACCAAACACACAGAGACTAGAAAAGTTGTCAAAATGTAGAGAATTATTAGATGTAGTCAAGATCAACCCGCCTCAAAGGAAAAGAAAATGGGCAAGCAATTCTCTTTTAAGAAAATTTCAAATAAGGACCCGAAGTAAAATCGTTTTCTCAAATAAAAACTATTTTAGATAAGAGTCTGAAGTGCCTCATTATTTCAAATAAGAACCTGAAGTAAATCAAATTTCAAGTATTGGTCTAAAGAATCAATCTCAAAAAAGGACATGACTACACCTGTTGATGAGGGTATTTTCATCTTTTTATTTTTTTCCTTACAAAAATAAAAATTAAAAAAAGTTACAGGGGGAGGCTAAAGCTCTCCCACTTGTGGCCGATGCTTTATTGCTGGTAGGGCACAACCATGGTTGGTAGGGTTGCTAGCCCTTGGACACCGCCAGCCCCTCAGCGAGGGCTAGTGACTCCTCGCAAGCACTAGGAGGGGTTGTGGCCCTCTCCCAAATCTGGGTGAGGGTTGCCAACTCTCTCCTACGTCTAGGCAAGGTTGACGATCCTTGCTCACATCTAGGGCCGGTGATCCCTCACCAGCATCGGGATAGGGTCGCCACTTTCTCCCACCTCTAGGCGAATGAGGGATCACCGACCCTGCCTGAGGGCCCACGACCCTCGCCCAAATTTGGGGCCAGCATTTGGCCCCTCAGTGAGGGCCGAGGCCCTCCCACTTTTGTCTTGAAATTTAAGTTAAATTTATTTTTTAACGAAAATGCCATTGACCGACTAGAATATTAAAGTCGCCGGCGAACCATCAAGATTAGTCCTTTGTTTGAAACAACTATAACTACTTCATGTCATTATTTGAGACAAATATACTACTTTAGATCCTTATTTGAAACAATGTTTATTTCAAATCCTTATTTGAGAAAACAATAACACTTCGGGTCCTTATTTAAAGTTTTCCTCTCTCTTTTTCAACCTAGTCAGTATATCTGCTCTAGCTAGGTCATGTAATAGCCCACAACATTTGACTATTTCCCTCTCTCTATTTTCTCTCATTCTCTTTCTTTCCCTTTTTTCTTTCTTTTTCCTTTTGCCACACGCCTCCTCCTTTGCAGACCTGCACCCCATCCCATCTATCTCTTTCTCCTTTCTCCACCTCTCTCCTTTCCTTATTGCCGAAAACTTCTTCTTCTTCATGGTCTTCTTCGCATCTTGGCCTTCATCTTCACGGTTCTACTCAATGAATCAAACGCCACTATTGCTTTCTCCATCGGCCGCCACGCTCAGCTTGCATGTCGCCATCGCCTTCATCTATCGTCTTGAGCTCCGTCGGCCACCGAGCTCCGTCGGCCACCAAGCTCAGCTTGCCCTTTTGCCGTGGCTCGATAAAAATGACACCGCCTCTATTCCTTTACCTCAGCCAATGCCTACACCTCCAGTAGCCATCGATACTGTTGCTTGCTAGTCTTCCCTCTCCACTCGACGCCGCCTGAAGCTTGCCTCTACTCTCGCCATCGCGTTGCCCCTCAACCGAGGGCCTTGTGTGCCCTATTTCTCCTGCTTTTCCTTCCTCTATTTCCTTCATTTTTGTCGCTACTCGAACCTCGCCTCACACTGTCGTCATTTGCCAGCTTTTAAGATGGGTCCCCGCTGTGGACCCATGCCACCAAAAGCCACCTCGAGCCGTATGGTTGCCGTCTTGACGTCAGTATAGTATCGACTAGCGGTGGTCAGCCACTGTTTTAGACTTTCAACCATCGATCCAAGCCTCCCCGCCGACCAGCCACCTCCACCGCTGCATCCAAACGACTGGCCACCTTATTGCCACTAAAAATCACTATTGGAGCCTCACCAAACGTTGCCGGAGTCTCGCTGGAGTTTCACCGGACCGTTGCCGGAAAATCGCCGGAGCTGCCGTCGGAGTCCATTGAAGCTAGGCCACACAACTGTGTAATCGGATTGGAGATTGAAGGCTCGTAGGAAGCTCAAGTGCGACTGAAACTTCGAAAAATCGCATCATCGCCAATCGCATACAACTCGCGATTTTGAGGTGAGCAGACCTTCTAAACCTTAATTAGGCATGTTTATTACCTTAGTAAAATTATTAGGGCAAATTGTGTGGATTATTGGTGATTGGATGAGATCTGTCTATTGTGGTAAGGTATCAAACAATTGGGCCCGAGATGGATCGAATGTAAGGCCATTGGACCCGAGATATAAATTGGACATCAAAGGAAGTCAAATTGGAGACTGATGGGTTGATCATTAGTGGAGTTTGTACTAATTGGACACCCAAATCTCTCCTAGCTCCGACCACCTCAGCTCACGGCACCACCACCATTCGATGCGTCGGAGGAGCAGCTTTCAGATCCGATTGGTCTCGAGCTTCGATTTGGCCGATGGATGGAAAACAACGGCCAAACCCGACATGCCTCGACGACCCGACTCGTGACCCGGGAAGTCCAACCGGGTCTGTGACTCGCCAAAGAAGACAACCGTCGCCGAAGCAGTCACCGTCGCCAGAGGCTGGTCAACGGGCTTGACCAACCCAGCCCGAACCCAGTGAGCCAGACCCAATAGCCAGGCCTAGCAGCCCAACCCAAAGGCCAGCCCTAGCTAGGAGACCCGGCCCAGCAAGCCAACCTAGCCACAGGCCCAGCCCAGCCCAGGCAACCTGCGAGAAGAAAAGAGAAAAGAAAAGAAAAGAAAGAAAATAAGAGAAAAAGAAAAAAAAGGGCGGCCCGAAAAAAAAAAGTAATTTTCTCTTGGCCTTCAGCAGGTGCCTAAACTAGCAGAGTGGAAGACAAGAGACTCACAAGTGAGTGGGCTCGAAATCTTTATTAGGCGCATTTATTGCTTTAGTAGAAATTGGGTAGAATTGGCTAGAATGGTTAAAATTGTTAGGATTCCTAGAAATTGGGATTGAATGATTGATTGCTTGATTGATTGACTAATTGACTGATTGTTTGGCCGCATAAAATGGATGGATCGACTGGTGATAGCCTAGTGGTGACGTTCCTCGTTGAATGCGAGAGGCACCTTAGTACTATAGTTGGCATGTGGTGGTGTCGAGGGCACAAGCCCTTGAGAAAGTTGAAAATGTTCAACTTGAGCATGGCTGTGAATTAAGCACCTTGAGATGGTGACGGTGTCGGTCTCGTACCTCATATTATTTTTGGGAGTTACTTAATTAAATTAGCAAATTAAATTAGTCTTGCAATTTATTTATTAAATTTGATTATTAGATTATCAGTCTTGCAATTTATTTATTAAATTCGATTATCAGATTATTAGCCTTGCAATTTATTTATTAAATCTGATTATTAGATTATCAGTCTTGCACTTTTAATTATTAAATTCGATTATTAGATTACTAGCCTTGCAATTTATTTATTAAATTTGATTATTAGATTATTAGTTGTGTGGTTTAATCCGATCAATTACACTCAGCAACCATGAGACGGGGAGTCTTCCGAATTAGACTAGTCGCGAGTGCTATGCGTAGTCTAATAGGATCTTGGGAGGTGAGATGTTAAAGTTGGTTCCCTAGCTAGGATAGTCGAACATACTGTTTAGAGACTGAGAGTTGGGAGGGACATCCTAAGGACCCTAGGGTAGGGGTGTTCCTAATCTAGGGTTAGGGTTCGTTCACTAGGATGCCACATATCTCACTCCACCACCCCCACCATCCCAGGACCCTACTATGGACCCGTAGCAGGAACTCTCCGACTTGGAGAACCAGCTAGAGGAGGAGGACCCCCAAGAGGAGGAGCCATTGGAGGAGGAGCCCATCGAGGAAGAGGACTGGGATCAGTAGGAGCTGGAAGTGGAACCTCTAAAGGAAGAGGACCCAGAGGAGGACTCGGAGCTAGAAGCTCCCTTTAGTTCGGACGAGGAGGCAGAAGACCTGGAGGAAGAGATAGGAATGGTCCCAGACCAACCTATCGATAGAGGGTATGTGATTAATCAGAGGGTAAAGGAGTCCGGGATGATCATAGAGTCTCAGAGCCAGACCGAATGGATTTGGAGCATCCCGAAGCAGACCTAGTTTCCACACCAGCATGTAGTGGAGTACATGGGGTTCCTAGAGACCAAGATGGAGTACCTGTTGGAGCGGTGCGAAGTACCTTGGGGAGGCTACGAGTCTGGTTACGATGATCCCGACGGGGGAGATGACTCATAAGATGGGACTGTTGTCGACCCAAAGCCTCTTAGTGTACGCAAGTGGTTAAAATCAGTTAGTGCACTGTAAGCTAGTCCACCCTTCTTACCCTTCCCCGCAACTTTTGATTGTATAGCTGAGCGGAGGCTCGAACCCTAGGACTTTTGATACTTCCCTCTTGGTCTGATCCCTTTTGTATTTTGGAATGATGTGGACCCATTATGAAGTTATTTGTAATGAAGTAATTTAAGGTTTCTATCTTAGTTCTTGTTCTTAATTTCTGCGATTGAGTACTGGAGTCGGAATTACGGTTGGAGTTGAAGTGAAATTGGATCCTGGAGGGATGGCTACGTCTCTGAAGAATCGGGGTGTGACAGCTTGGTATCAGAGCGAGGTTGTAACCTAGGAAAGGTTGACCTTCTTTTGGAGTAATAAGGAGCAGTTGAATTAGCAAGAATGACCAGACAGGACCCTCTATGATTAAGGCAAGGTGTAAGTCAGGAAAGACCAAAGGGCAAAGAGCTAAGGTTACTGTGGACTACAAAGACCAGAAACCATGACCGAGATTAGCTCAAGACCCCCACTTGACCCATAAGATTGGTGCCACCTGTTTAGCTAAGTTGACACGGTATGGGACGTGTTCAGCTAGGCCTAACCTCTAGCTAGAGACCATAGGATTTCATCTATGTTTAGCTGAGTTGGCGTGGTATGGGACGCGTGAAGAAAGGCCGAACGTAAGACGGGTGACATAATAGTCTAGTTTAGCTGAGTTGGCACGATCTAGAACGTGTGCAGCAAAGCCGAACCTTGACTTGTGGTGTTGAGAGGTGATTAGTCGTTTACTCAGAGTGAGGAGACTGCACCTAAATTATGTTGTGACCGGTTTGTCACGTATTTGTGACCATGGCCTTCCTAAGAGAAAGAAAACGTCGTGTCATTGCCAGTTGGTAGAAGTGCGTGGTACCGGGAGGGGTAGCCACTAATATACTAAGACTGATGACTTGACGAGGTATCGGTAGAGAACCCGAGGGGTCGTGTGTTGTTTGTTTGGTGCCGGTAGGCACGTTTAAATTTTGATTTGTACACGTGATGAATTGTGATAAGCAAGACACACTAGTTGTTGCCTGCCTGTGTATACGTATTTTCTAACTGGAAATGATCAGTAGGCTGAGTTGATGTGCCAGTTATAAATCGAATGTTACGCCTACATCGATAATGTATCTCGTAGTTGACAAGAGTGTTGGCATGTTGGTACCAGGTAGGGAGTGAGAATGGATAGAAATGAAAGGCCTCCGAGGAGGAAGGCGACCGTCAGTCGCTTCGGGATCAGAGAAGCCGATACCTAGGGAGACCCCCAAGTCAAGGGACTTATGAAGTCTTTTGAGGACCTCCGAGAGGAAGTCTAACAACAAGCTAGGAACCAGGAGGCCGCCATTACGATTGCAGTGAATGTCGCGATAGCTGCAATGCAGAATGAAAATGCTACTGGAACACAGGGACCCGCTGTGGGAGCCGAGGTAGGAGAAGAAGAAGTCTCGGCTCCTGTCCCTGCTGTAGGCGGAGCAAATGGGGAAAGGAGGAAGCAAAGACAGGTCAGACAGTTCTTGAAATTGAAGCCCCTAGCCTTTACAGGCATGGGAAACCCTGAAGCAGCCAATGAATGGTTGCTGGAGTTTGAGAATATTTTTGAGGTCATGGAATGTTCTGACGAGGACTGAGTGACTCTAGCGGTGTACCAGTTGCAAGGAAATGCGAATCACTGGTGGAGAGCCACAAAAGGTATCATATTTCCTGAAGGAGTAGTGCCTACTTGGGAGGCCTTTGTAGAGGCCTTCAATGAACAATATTTTCCTAAGTCAGCTAGGGATGCGAAGTTGGCTGAATTCCAAATGCTACGCTAGAACAACATGACAGTGATAGAGTATGAGGCGAAGTATGCTACCCTAGCCAAGTACGGCAAGAAATTGATAGAGGACCCTATGGATAGGGCGAAAAGATTCCGGGAAGGGTTGAAGCCTGAGATCAAAACCCAGCTCGCTCCCTTCAACCTGCAAGATTATAAGGAGGTGTATACTAAAGCTCAATTGGTGGAGAAGGACCTCAACGAAAGGGCGGCCGCATCTGGGTCACGGTTCTTCGCTAATAGGAACAACAACTTTCGGCAAGGGAAGAAACCAATGACAGGTTCAAATATGCCTTTTTCGGTCAATCGAAATGGCAGAGTCAAGAAACCCCCTTTCTGGCAGGCGAGTTGGTGTCATCAGTGTGGGAAATCCCACAAAGCAAGATCCTGCTCCACGAGGAACGAGGGATACTTCGGTTGTGGCCAGCTGGGCCACATGGTTCGAGATTGCCCCCAATGCGCGTTCAGGGCGCAACCATAGTAGCAAGTTGGGAAATTGGCGGGAATGGCGCCTCCCCTCTTATTGGATCGACCTTCAGCTCAAGGGAGAGTCTACGCATTAACACGAAATGAAGCTCAAAACTCAAGAGGAGTTATAATAGGTACCATCTCCCGGCACTGCTATCCTGCTTATGCTTTATTTGATATGGGAGCTACCCACTCGTTTGTTGCTGAGCATTTTGTGGAATTGGTTGGATTGACTCTTGAACCCTTAGCAGTAATTCTTAACATCTCCACCCCGTTGCATGTTAACATGTTATCCATTAACGGGTGTAAAGGGTGTGAAGTAGTGATTAGCGGGCGGGGAGGGTTGATTGATTTGGCTGTGTTAGATATATATGACTATGATGTGATAATCGGAATGGATTGGTTGACCAAGCAGAGAGCCACAGTAGACTGCTCTAGGAAAGTGATAAGGTTCTGTCCATTCGAGGACTCGAGTTACGAGTTCGTCGAGAGTCAAGGGGGATCGTCGACCATAGTTGTCTCCTCCTTGGAAGCAACTCAGTTGTTGGAGGATGGTTGTTCAGGTTACCTCGCAAGTGTTTTGGACACGACGGTCGAAGGACCGAAGTTACAAGAAATCGCCGTAGTGCGAGAGTTTTCCGATGTGTTTCCAGAAGAATTACGTGGATTACCTCCTGAGAAGGAAGTCGAGTTCACAATTGAAGTACCCCTTGGGACGGAACCAATTTCAAAAGCACCCTACCGAATGTCGCTCTCTGAATTGAAGGAATTGAAGGTGCAAATGCAAGAGCTACTTGGTAAAGGGTTCATTCGCCCCAGTGCGTTTTTATGGGGTGCACCGGTACTCTTTGTGAAGAAGAAGGATGGATCCTTAAGATTGTGCATTAACTATAGGCAGCTGAACAAGGTGACGGTCAAAAACAGATACCCGTTACCTAGAATTGATGATCTATTTGATCAGTTGCAAGGAGCAAAAGTTTTCTCAAAGGTCGACCTGAGGACTGGGTATCACCAATTAAGGATTAAAAAGGAGGACATCCCTAAGAGTGCCTTCCGAACTCGGTATGGACACTATGAGTTCACGGTGATGCCCTTCGGGCTAACCAACGCCCCGGCAGCGTTTATGGACCTGATGAATAGAGTTTTTAGGGAGTATTTAGATAGATTTGTCATTGTGTTTATCGACGATATCCTAATCTACTCGAAGAGTTCCGTAGACCACAAGCAGCACCTAAGGATTGTGCTGTCTGTACTATGAGGACACGCGCTTTATGCAAAGTTTAGTAAGTGCGAGTTTTGGCTAGACCGTGTAGCATTTATGGGTCATGTAGTTTCGGGAGAAGGAATCTCTGTGGACCCCGCTAAGATGGAAGCGGTGATGGATTGGCCGAGACCCACAACGGTGACGGAGGTTCGTAGTTTTCTAGGCTTGGCTGGTTATTATCGACGCTTCGTAGAGAAGTTTTCAAGTATTTCATTGCCTTTGACGAACTTATTGAGAAAGGAGACGAGGTTTGAATGGAAAGACAAGTGCGAAAAGAGTTTCCAAAGATTGAAGAAGAAATTGACCATTGCGTCGATTCTGACCATCCCATCAGGACCAGGTGGTTATGAGGTCTATAGCGATACCTCCTATCAAGGACTAGGATATGTGCTGATGCAGCACGGACGAGTGGTAGCATATGCGTCAACGCAGTTGAAGCCACATGAACAGAACTATTCAACATACGACTTGCAGATAGCAGCTGTGATCTTTGCACTTAAGATATGGAGGCACTACTTGTGTGGAGAGAAGTTTTCGATCTACACAGATCACCAGAGTCTCTAGTACTTGTTCTCTCAAAAGGAGCTGAACACGAGACAACGGAGATGGATAGAGTTGTTGAAGGATTATGATTGTGAGATTCTGTACCATCCGGGTAAGGCAAACCGCGTGGCGGATGCTCTCAACCGCAAGTCCTCTCGATCCTCCTTAATGGTCAATGAATGGCAACTACTAGAGAAGATGAGGAACTCTGAGTTTAAGTTTGAGGTTGGACACCTGACTTGCTTGTTGGCTACATTACGGATCGAGCCTCGAATTCAAATCAGGATTAAGGAATTACAACCCACAGACCCTTTCCTTCGGGAAGTCCTACAGTCGAAGGACGAACAGAGGAAACCTGAGTTCCAGGTTTCGGAGGGTAGAGTTTTGAAATTTCAAGGAAGACTCTGTGTGCCCGACAACCAAGAGCTCAAGGAGGAAATCTTAACAGAAGCACACCGAAGTAACTATAGTGTCCATCTAGGGAGCACGAAGATGTATCGGAACTTAAGACCTCACTATTGGTGGAACGGGATGAAAACTGACGTAGAAAGATTCGTAGCCAAGTGTTTGACCTACCAACAAGTCAAGGCGCAGCACTGCAAGCCGGGAGGTCTCTTAAATCCTCTTACAATTGGAGGCTCCCTTTAGTTCGAACGATGAGGCAGAAGACCTGGAGGAAGAGATAGGAATGGTCGCAGACCAACCTATCGATAGAGGGTGTGTGATTAATCAGAGGGTGAAGGAGTCCGGGATGATCATAGAGTCTCAGAGCCAGACCGAGTGGATTTGGAGTATCCCAAAGCAGACCTGGTTTCCACACCAGCATGTAGTGGAGTACATGGGGTTCCCAGAGACCAAGATGGAGTACCTGTCGGAGCGGTGCAAAGTACCTTGGGGAGGCTACGAGTCTGGTTACGATGATCTCGACAAGGGAGATGACTCAGAAGACAGGACTGTTATCGACCCGAAGCCTCTTAGTGTACGCGAGTGGTTAAAATCGGTTAGTGCACCGTAGGCTAGTCCACCCCTCTTACCCTTCCCCGCAACTTTTGATTATACAGCTGAGCGGAGGCTCGAACCCTAGGACTTTTGATACTTCCCTCCTGGTCTGATCCCTTTTGTATTTTGGAATGATGTGGACCCGTTATGAAGTTATTTGTAATGAAGTAATTTAAGGTTTCTATCTTAGTTCTTGTTCTTAATTTCTGCGATTCAGTACTGGAGTCGGAATTACAGTGGGAGTTGAAGTGAAATTGGATCGTGAAGGGATGGTTACGTCTCCGAAGAATCGGGGCGTGACAGTTTTGGGTTAAGAGGTTGGCTCATTGAGATATTTATATCTCCACCCGCCATGGTAACCATTTTTCAGGTACATGATTGAAGATCGAATTTTCAAGACGAGTTTTGTGGGAGTTGATAAGGTGAAGATTCACGCTTCCGCTAGAGACTTGAAGGCCAACGACTTGCCTGGGACGTCTCTATGTTTTGGCCAAAGAGAAAAGGAAAATCAAGAACCATCGCGCGCTCGAAGATCGGGGCGTGACAGGTCAACTTGATGTTGAAAGATTGATCATTTTTTGATTGGGTTGCATGCCTAGGCAAGTATAGTTAAGCTCGATATCAATGCCAAACTGCCCATTGATTGAGTATACTCTTGAGAAGCATTTCCAAGGAAAGCAGCCTTCATCTAGACTCAACCAAGTTGATGTCATGTCAAAGTAACTTAGCTAATCCAATATTACATAGCAATTGCATTGTTAAGATCTTTTCAGCTGAAGTTTATTAAGAAAAAAAAACGTCTAAGTACTTAACTTGTATAATTTGTGCGCAAAGTAGCATAACAAATTGAATCATTATGGTTTGTCGAAGCCTAACTCCAGCACAAAAGTATCTATATCACAAAACTCCTTAGGATTATTTCAGCACTATCGGTGGAACATCATAAAGACATTAAGAAAACCCTTGTCCTATGCAAAAAAAGAAAAGAAAAAAAAAGTGTCGTGGCCTCTTCGAAGGTGCACCACATAGGGTTCGGCCAATGGATTGCTAAATTCAACTTAACTCGAGCTCTCCCAAGCTTATATCAATTCATGACTAAGGTTTCAGTTCTTAATGTGCAAGATCAATTTCAAATGGAGTTGCCACTAATTTATTTACAATGGATTGATTAGAAACACATGTAAAGTACTGAGAGCTATACTTTACCCATATGAACCAGGGACTATGAGTACGGGGGCTGGGGAGGCTGCTACCGCCCTTGCCCTTAGCTGGTGAGGGCTGAGCGAGGTGCACCTCGTCCAAATCTAGGCGGCAGCCTTCTCACTTCATTCACCTCATTCCAGCTATTCACTATTCCCTTTCAAACATAAGAAGCTCCCGGAGTAGGTTTCCTAGTTGCACACCTTGGCTAGGCATGGGATATTTATTATGCAGCACTATCGTCCATAATCTATCCTTTTCCATGAAAAATCTCTAACCCACCAAAGAGGCTTTATTCATTTCAGCCCTTTTTTCGAAAGCCTAGGTCCCCTTGATCCTTCGGTTTGAAAATCTCATCCCAGCTTACTAGGTGCACCTTCCTCTTTCCCTATTACCCCCTATATAAAAGCTCGACTCTACCTATCTAGCTCCTCATACAACGAAAGAGGCATTCTCCTAGTTTGCATGGTGTATGAGGGGATTGCAGATATAAGGCCTCCCCAGCCCTGGCCCCCGGTCAGCGAGGGCCGAGCTGCCCTCAATAGTGGCCGTCGAGCTTCGCCAGTTGCCAAAGCTCGCCAACCAAGTTTTACTTTTAATAAAAGAACATAAAAAAAATCAAAAAAAAATTTTGGGTCCAGTCATCGCCCTGTGGTCACCACGTCATCGCCGGTGAGCTCCATTGCGCCATGTCATCGCCATGTAAGCATTTTCTAGCCAAAATCCACCTGAAGGACTTAATCGGCAAGGTTACAAAAGGTTTATGACTCATTTGGCATAAAAAAAAAGGTTTAGCACTGAATTAACAATTGTCCCTAAAACAAGATGGAGTAACTCAACTAGAAAACTGTAATGCTAGATTGTTAAATCTAATATAGTCAATGGGTACATTAACTGGCCAACTAGAAAGAAGGAATTCAAATACGGTACTTGTTTGACATCCCTTGTAAGACTTTTTTCTCATATAGTTTGCATATCGATTTTCTAAATTAATCTAGTATACACGACATTATCCTTGATACATAAAGCATGAGAACTATGCGACTTCTTTGAAAGTTTTGAGGGCAATAATTACACATGCAATTATCATAATGATCTTGTTGCTTAATTAAGCTTACAAATTTTGCATGTTCACCAATGGGTAGCCTAGCTGGTTAGGGTGAACTTGGACTTCATTGAGGTCTAAGGTTCGATTCTCCAAAGAAGCGCCTATGATTTAAGCGGGAGGTCATGGCGGTGGGTTGCTGTGCTAGTCTCTCCCGAAGAATAGTCGAGGTGCGCGCAAGCTAGCCCGAACACCTAGGTTATAAAAAAAAAATTGCATGTTCCATCAATGATGCTGTGAATTATTATTCAATCTCCTTGCTGACGTCATTTTGTTCATAATCCCAAGAATTGGAAATCCTTTGTTAGACTGAAGTCGGACAAAGGAAAGACATGATGTGAACCTTGCTTTAACTTAATTAAGCTCATGAGATTGTGACGTAAGTTTGGGCCAACCTGACATCATGCAGGCAGCCTTCCATTCATATTGACATGTGTACACCAATGCCAAACTCACATTACAATAGGAAAAAAAATCAAATGATCATACTAGGACGCCCAAATCTCATCCCCATCTCCCTATTTCATGTTATAAACCGAATACTTATGGTTCCTAGTTGTCCCCTACTGTATATATCTTAGTTGTTGTCCTGCTTTTTGTTGGAGATGTCGTCTTACTGCTCAAAATGTAAAATGAAATTGTGCAAGCAAGCAAGCTTCCATTGGTATTTTGGCTATTCAATCACAAATTGAATGGCCTATTAGTTGCTCAATTTTCTAGATTGTGACGCAGAAACACAATAGAAAATTGACTAAATAGGAATTAGAAATCGATAAAGAAATAATTCATTTTCTCATGTATGATTATCTTGACATTCGAAATCCTAAACACTCTTATATATGGTGTTAACTCAAATTACAATAGAAAACGTCAAATTTCAAAAATATCACCTACTTATTACGAAAATTGCAAAATTATGAAAATATCCAAACAACTCCAAAATGTGAAAACATGGTGTGGATTAGCGGCTCATTTCCATGTAGCCCACCAAATTTCTACCCTTTCCAAGTTCGCCAATTTTAAGTGCATCATGTTGAATGTGTAGTTATTTGCTTTGTTCATTGAGAATAGTGTTTCGTGCTGCAATTGTCAGTTAAGGGTTGATGAGCCACCTTCGTATGGCTAGTTTCGGCTATTCAGTGTATGGGGTTGAACTACGGTAGAAGTTTCACAAGATTCCAACTGACTCTATTCTATCACTTATGTCCCTCAACTTTTTAAAAAGCGATCCATTAGTTTCGCTTTCTTGAACACATCCATTAGCAGCTTACAAAAAGCATGGTTTGACTCTTTGGATGGCAACATGGTTTGGCATGGAATTAGACCAAACATCATAGCTTTGAGACCAACCGGCAAAACATCGTTCTTATATCAACCTAAAGAACATTGGCTAATAAACACATCGCATGAGTTTTATTACCCAAATTGTTACAAAAACAAAATGATAACACCCTAGCAAGAAATTCATAAAAGAAAGCACTGCCCTCCCATCAGTCAATCAGAAAACCCCCTCACTTCCTTTGCTTTTTGATGGACTCTTGGTTTGAACACTCAACTGTCTGATTCTTATAACAACATCAAACTTGTGCCTAAGCACAAACGCATAGATCATTCTCTGATAGCGGTCAACAACCATTAGCATAAATCGAGCGCTTTTCCTTAAAGAAAATCATGGCAGCCTTCAAAAAATCAAGTGAATCAACTCTACAATCTCCGTGATTTCTCTGATACTTAATAGAAGTGTACTTTCTGCCGTTTGCCTAAATCACAGTACTTGCGTAAATTCAATTTCTTAGCCACATAACTTCACAGTTAATTCATTTCAATAAGAACCTTGAGGCATCTTCTGCAATGTGTTCCAAATATATGTGTCACAATTTAGACTTCCAAACATATGCATCCGACATCTCTCTGAAAAAATCCATTATTCTCCTCTTAAAGCTCATATAGTCTAATGTGTTCAATTTCTCTCATTATCACCGAGGCACCTCAAATGGCTCTTTGAATACCACATTCTGAATTATATCAATACTCAACTGCATTTAAGGTAGGGGTGAGCATAACGTACCGCCCAACCTGTGAACCGCCCAGACCGGACCGAACCGGCTTGGTTTCGGTCCGGTCCACAGTTCCTAAAAATGGAACCGATTTCCGGTTCTTGGTAGGGCGGGACCGGACCGGACAACTAGGACCACCCTTTACCCATTCAAAATATAACTTTACTCAAGTGACATTTTAGACTTTAGAGCCCACATTTTTCTCTACTTTCCTTTAAAAATAAGCATACTATTTTCAGTCTTTCACACTCAATAACCCTATGCTAAAGGAAGATTTTAAGGGGAATGCTTTGGTAAGGAAGGTGCTAATGGAAGTGCTTCATAGATTGATACTACAATTGCTGCAGAATAATGAAATGAGTAAAACATAACAGCTCCAGAAATGCACACAATAGTTGCTCTATTTACTAAAACTATAGAAATGTGCACTCATTTCTAGTAAGTAGAGGGTACTGGTTTGAGTATGCACTTGATAATGCAATTTCCTTCCTAGGTACAATTAGGCAAAGGGTTCACTGTTGCTACTGCCTATCCAATGTGATGTTGCTGTTGAATCAGGACTATAAGTTTCTTTTGAATATATGATCCATAAGCTTTGTTAGTTCTGTACAAGTTTGCACCGCCATTCATTGTTTCCTTTTAGTGATGTAACTTGAATGTTCCTCAATCATATCTTCTTGAATGTTATAACTGGCCATAATACCACAATTGTGTCTTTATCCTTTTTTCCACAGTATGGACAATTCTTTGATGTTGCCATTGCATTCATGTCTAATCTGGTTATTTGTTCTCCGCACGATTGACAACCTTGTTGCAATCAACCACTTATTTTACTCAGCATTGCGTATATAGTTATGCTCAAGTCTATGTGAACTGGTCATGTCTGCTTCAATCTGGGTGCATGCTTGCCTCAATTTGCTTATGATGAGAACACCTCATGGCCTAAATGTTTAACTTCTATCGTCTAATAATATCTGATAGGGCTATGTTTTCTTTGATCAGTTTAGATGATTCACAAAGCTAATAAAAGATGTTCTGTTTAATGCCGAGCCTTTTCCTCCAGTTCTTTAATGACTCATGATCTTCAATAAGATGATGCAATCTCATGTCGTTCAAACGCATGAGATATAGCTCCTGGAAAATTGCTTTTCAATGCTTTTACTATTCATAGTGTAGTCTACTATTCTTTTACTAGAAACTACATTATCTTAGACTATGAAATGTTTTTATGCGGTTGCTTCAGTAACCCTTAAGCTTCAAATAGATTGTTAGGCACAATTTTATGGAGGTTATATTGTTGTCTTTGAATTTTTCCTGATTCTTATTGGACCACCCAAGAACCGGACTGGACCGACGGATCCGGTCCGGGACTTTGGCAGTCCAGTACCCGGTCCTAGAGACCATGGAACGATCCTATCGATCCAGCTCCCGGTTTCGGGAGAGAACCGGACCACCTTAGACCATGCACACCCCTAATTTAAAGTAGTCAAGGAAACCAAATATTTCTTTAGATCCAGAAAATATCTCACTCCAGTCTCTGTCTCCACGATAACATCATGCAATCTGATTTTTACAATTGCTCCAGAAAGCAATTGCTCCTATTAGTTCCCATCCGCACAAGGAGGCAATCTTCGAGGTCGAGTTTCCCTGAAGAGCACGTCGCATGTCCCCATGTCGCTTTCCATCGTCTCAATTCCATCTGTTGTTTTCCTTTGGGCATCAATGTCGAGACAGTGAGGGAATTGGAAAGGATCTCATACTCGACCATGAAAAGTGAAAACGGAGAGTGCAAAATGTAATTCTTTAGAAACAAGAATTTGATGAATCGAAGGTCCCTCCTCGGGTGTCACAGGTTCTTCACAATCCATAACTTTCATATACGCAATGAACGATCCTGAGAAAGGAATTAAAAGTGGTTTAATAGGTGAATTTTGGCTGGTGTAATGGCACGTTCGCTGAAAACGGCAGCCCCGATTCAACCTCGAACCTGGTTCAGGCAGATGGGAACCGGCATCTTGTGAACGACGGAGTTTTCCTTATCGGGTCTCAAAGTTGCTTTGAAATTTCCACAGTTTTCTTGTTGTCTCATTAGGTTAGCAGAGAAAAATCCTCGTCCTTCTTCGTTGACGTTAACTTGAAGCTCGACTTCTGAAGTCTTCTGAAGGCTTCCTGCGCGTCGTTGTCCACGTTAACCTCGTCAATACGTTCCCACCACCTCACGATAGAAGTGACGATGACATTCTGTTGGTTGTCAAAGTAGGAATTGCCTTTTACATGGTCTATCATGCATTGAACTGTTCAATCGACTCCTCAGCCCTTGTCCATGCTCGCCCTTTCACTTGCTTAAGCGAACAGGCAGAAGACTTGGAAATCTCTTGACTAGTACCCGAATTTCTACGTGATGCGACATGGTTATCTGATAAAACGAATGGACAAAATGTCCATATCCATCGTGGTTTTTCAACGTGGCTATGATAGTAAATACTGCTGAGAATCCAGAGTAAATGTTTTGGTGGTGGTTGAGTTAACATGGTATATGCGTCATATGGAGTACCTTTTACTTGAAGACACGAGTTATTCTTGAAAACTGGACGTGGCATTAATTCAATAGAATTCATCTGACGGGCCTCGTCGGAGCTACTTCGATCCAGTGTTGCTCATATTGCTGATGTCTGGTTCAGCCTATTTTATTCTTAGATGGAACCTAAGTAATGAAAATAAGCTTCTAAAGTCTGCCATAGCTAATCTCTTAATTTTAGCTTAAGCTTCACCACGTAACTAACCAGTAGTCCAATCCTAATAAAATATTTTCTGCCTTTAAGCTCAATCAATATGTTTTTTACAATAAGTGAAGTAAGACACATGATTAGAAACAAAAACAAAATTGAGTTGCCTGATTATGAAAAGCAAGGCTAGAATATCAAAAGAAGTTTAGTGAATCGGTTTGCTAACTGGCCGACCACGAGGTGAGCATTCCATGTAGTTCGTCACTTCAACAACCCTAATGAGGATGGATTTCAACTTTGACTAACCTCTGGGTATGTGGGGGTAGGGTCTGGGTTTAACCTGACCCCACATAGGCGGCCCTCCATTCATGTTTTGACACATGTGCGCAGTGCAACTCTAGACCCGGATCACCTTACCTTGTATTTTTTAAGGTCAGGTGACCTAACATTTGGGGCCGTCCATTAAATAAATTAAATAAATCAACAATCAATTACACAATCAATTAATAATTAAATAAATAACACAATAATTAAATAAATTGCGCAATCAATAATTCAAGGTTGTCCATGATCGGCCTAAAACCCTAACTACCCTTATTGTCTTATCTTCGCACCATAGTACGACCTCTATTAATGGTCAACCCACTAGTCTCCAATTGGACTTCCTTTGACGTCCAATTTATATCTCAGGTCCAATGGCTTTACATTCGATCCATCTCGAGCCTAATTGGCCTCGTACTCGCTCCATCACATCATGCTTCCTTGGCTTCGATGCTCGGCCATAATAGACCGATCTCAACCTCTCTCTTAAATCATCTAATCTGCCACTCAAATTTAGCCAAGTCCAAATCCCGATGATTAAGACTAATCATGTGACCTAGGCAACCAATTAGTTGCACAATTAAATAATGCAAAAAATTAAATAATTAAATTTTGAAATTAAATTAAATTAATAAATGTTGAAATTAAATAAATAAAATACGCAGCCAACGAGAGTGCCTGAAACCGTCCGTACTAACCTCACATTGTTCCTCTAAAACCTGACGTTACAATCGCGTCCAATGTTTCATCGATAACCAATCCAATCATGCCATAAATCAACACAATAATTTATTAGGGCAATAAACATCCCTAATTAAGGTTTAAAAAGTCTACTCACATCAATTTGCGTCTTCAAGCGACTTAAGGCGGTCTGTGAATTTTCCCTATTTTCTTTCCTTTTCTTTTCTTTCTACTTTTTCCTTTTTTTTTCTTTTCTCTCTTTTTTTTTTCCTTTTTCTTTCAATTTCTTCTTTTCCTTTTTCTTTTCTTTTCTTCCCTTTTCTTCTTGGGCTAAGTTGGTCTTACTAGGGCCCACTAACCCTGGCCCAACACTACTGGAGAAAGGCCCATGCCTCCGACGCTGGTGAGGGTTTTAGTGAGCTCGCCAGCAAAGCTCCGACGAGGCTCTTGGAGCCGGTTCTCAGCCATGGATGGCTGGTCGGGGCAAAGGACGAGACAACGAAGTCATCGACGAGGAAGAGCAGCTCCGACAATGGGCTCCCAGATCGACTCGTGCTCTGTCCGAGCTGGCCGACACTAACTCCGGTGATCAAATGATGATCTAGGGCTCGCCTAGGGTCACCAACGGCTTGGGATTAGTGCTGAGGGGTCAGACGGCTTGTGGGTGGCGCTGGAGGTGGAGGAACATGGGCGGAGTCATTCTTGTCGAGCCGCAGCGACAAGGCGAGCTAAGGCGACGTAGCGGCGGCGGCTAGCCACGATGAGCCAAGGCGGAGTTTCAAGCAGGGGCAGGTGGCAACGCGAAGGGGTAAAAGTAGCAATGCCGGCTCATGCACGAGAAAGAAGAACCAGAAAAATGGTGAAGTAAGAGGAGGGGAAGAAAAAGAACAGTGAAGAAGGGGAAAACTGCGGGCATGAGATAGTAGAAGATAAAGAGATGGGACGGGATGTCACTCAAAGTAGGGCCCCTCTTTAATGCGTTGCAAGAACAGAGGGAAGAGATAAACCAACGAAAGAAAGAAGAAAAAAAAAAGAAAAGGGGGGAGGGGAAATGGTCAGCGAAAAATGGGGGACAAGGTGGGTCAAAGTCAAAAATGAGGGGGTAAATGTTTGTAGTGACTCATCATGGAGACTCTCCACCGGAGAGTAAATGAGAGAGGAGAAACCTTTTCCTTCTGGTTAGCAGCTTCTCCTCCTCTCATGGAGGTTCTCTTCTCGTCAATGGCGAGCTTCCTTTATCCCTCAGGGTGATAGTCTTCTTGCTTCAAACCCTCGAGTGAGAGCTTTAATAGGGCCCTCTATACAAATCTCCCCACCTGGCTTATCAAATCCCCGTCCTATCTACCCATTCTAAGAGCTCCCTAAATAAAAAATGGTGGAGGTCTTTCCGAAACCCTAGTTTCATAAACATCCCTAAAAGATTGTTGATGATGAACTCCCTTCAATCCTTACAAGTAAAACCCCTCCCATACAAGCCTTAACCCATCAACGTAAAACCCTATTTCAGCTTTTCCATAAACCCTATTCCCGTCATTCTCTTAGCCCCCTTTTGTCCCGGTAACCCTGTCGAATTTCCACTCGTACTGTGTGAGCCATCTTTCAATCATGGAGCGCAATCACAAAAACCACCTCGGAATGTTGTCGCTGTGTAAACATATGGGAGATATGTGGGCAGTGGACGACATTACGGAGCTCAACGTCACCATACCTGAAGAGAATAACCAAGGTGATGAGTTTCTCTTATATGGGAAATTATTTTCAAAACCCAATGTCAACTTCCAAGCATTTTGGTCTACAATGAAGAAACTGTGGAAGATGGACGATGCAAAATGTGAAATGATAGAACAAGGGTTATTTCTCTTTATATTCAAGTCTAGGGAAGAACAGGAGAAAGTATTACATATAGGGCCCTGGTCATTTGCAAGTAATCTGCTAGTATTAAAGCAAGGTGAACCTATTATCCCTGAACATTGCTATGAATTTACTCAATGCTCTTTCTGGATGCACTTTATTGGGCTCCCACGTGCTGCCATGATGAAGGAATGTATTCGAAGTATTGTTGGAAAGTTGGGGGATGCAGAAGAAGTAAGAACTGAGGCCAGGAACAATAATTCAAGAAGAATAGGGAAAGCAAAAGTTAGCTTGAACTTACTTAACCCTCTAAAAACAGGAACTATGATCAATGTGGGTGATGCTAACTGGTGGATAGACTTTAAATACGAGAGACTACTACACTTCTGCTTCTCTTATGGCCATATAGGCCATTACGCGAACTATTGTCCAAGCTACCCATATGAAGAATCTGGTTTAGACCAGGACAAACCAGGTAGATATGGCTCTTGGCTGAAGGCTGAAGTAAGAGATCTGAGCCATTGTTGGAATATATTTTATGGAGACATCGATTCCACTATTGAGGCAGAGGACATGGTTCCAGAAACACCCATGATGCCAAATAGGGATGAATTAAATGGCAGGAATAGCTTTGAAGGAAGCCAGGCCTTAGTTCCTTTTTATCCCATAACACAGCCGATTTCGGAAATTTCACCTATGAATGTACTGGCTGTACAAAAGAAAGGGAAGAGAGCTGCTCAGTGTCAAGTTTAGCTAGGTGAACATCTACTATGTGATACAGAAATGACAATCAGAGGGGAGGAGAAGTATGGGTCAAAGAAGCAAATGCCAAAAATGCTCAAGCGATATGCTCCCTATGAGAAGAAGATCCTAGATAGTGATACACTATTGGATGCACCTATCCAAGTGTAGGAAGGGAATATGACAGGGGCTCTGGTGGCTGACCCTAACAAGCCACCAAAAAAGCCATGAAAATCTTGAGCTGAAACTGTCAAGGTCTTGGCTCTTCGTTGACAGCTCAGCATCTGCAAGCCTTAATGGCTAGAGAGAGACCTAATATGTTATTTCTAATGGAGACAAAGAATCAATACAAGGTGGTGGAGAGGATTAAAAGGAGATTTCGGTTTTCTTCTATGTCTGTTATTGACCCAATTGGAATTGCGGGAGGTTTAGCACTTTTATGGGATGAGTCTGTCCAAGTCACTATTGACTATAGCAACCAAGAGGTGGCAACCAAATGAAAATATCTTGCCTTCATGCATCAACAAATTTTCAAGAGAGGATTTTACTATGGAATATGCTTAAAACTAGACACGGAGCTACTACATCACCATGGTTATGTATTGGCGACTTTAATGAGGTCCTATATTTCTGGGAGAAAGTGGAAATAAGAGCGGTGGAAAGATACAGGATTGCAGCCTTTTGGGAATTTGTTGATTCTTGTTCTCTTACTAATATAGAGAGTAAGGGATGTGCTTTTTCTTGGACAAATAGAAGGGAAGGTGATGAACTTGTTAAAAAAACGCCTTGATAGAGCCCTATGCAACTTAAATTGGCGAGTGTTATTCCCTAATGCTGAAGCCTATGTGTATCCAGCTATTGGCTCTGACCATGGTCCCCTTCTACTGTGCTTAAACTCGACTGAACCAAAGAGACAGAAGCCTTTTAGGTTTGAGGCATTTTGGCTGGATTTTCCAGAATGTGGGAGGGTAATTGAGAAGGCTTGGCTAGTAGATAATGGACAACAAAGGAGCATGAGTTGGAAGACAAAACAAGCTGCTTATGAGTTGAGACAATGGAGCCGAAAGAATTTCCGAAATGCATCAAAATAGATTGAAAAACTTAATCATTAGCTTACTCAAATTATGAATAAGGGAGACACAATGGATACGGATGATGAGTATAATGCTATAGTTGAAAGAATCGAATGGCTCTGGCATCAAGAAGAATTATATTGGAGTGTCAGATCAATAATTAATTGGCTAAAAGGGGCGACAGAAACACCAAATTTTTCCATGCTACCACAATCTAGAGAAGACAAAGAAATAAAATTACTATGCTAAGACTTGAGGAAGATGTGTGAAGCCGAGAACCTCAAGTTATCAAACAGCACATCATAGATTTCTATACTGACCTGTATGCATCAGTCGGGCCTAGACATTATCAGCCTGTCCTGGAACAATGCCCCATGGTGGTAACTGAGGAAATTAACGAAGCTTTAATCAGTCAAATAACAAGGGAGGAAGTCCAGCAAGCTGTATTTTAAATGGGAGCTGGTAAAGCCCCAGGACTAGACGGTTTAAATGGTTTATTCTATCAAAGTCAGTGGCAGATTATTCAAGAGGATGCTTTTCAAATGGTAAATTCTTTCTTTAATGAAGGAAGGTTTGATTCTGATCTAAACAAGACTCATATTACACTTATTCCTAAAGTTGAAAACTCTGAGCATATTACTGAGTGCCGACCTATAAGTCTATGCAATTTCAATTACAAAGTTATCGCAAAAGTTATGGTGAATAGACTTAAGTCCTGGATCCCACAACTTATTTCACCAGAACAAAGTGCCTTTGTAGAAGGCCAGCAAATCCAAGACAATATATTTGTTGTCTAAGAAGTCCTGCACCAGCTCAGGGTCAAAAAAAGAAAAAGGAAGTTTCAAGCTGTGTTAAAGCTAGATACGCAAAAGGCCTATGATAGGGTTGAATGAGATTTCCTTTGTGATTGCATGGAAAAAAATGAGATTCTATGATAAATGGGTGAATATGGTGAAATTCTGCATCTCCTTAGTCAAATTTCAAGTTTAAATTAATGGTGACGCAGGTGAAGTTATTAACCCTACAAGAGGCATTAGACAAGGAGACCCCATTTTGCCTTATCTCTTTATTATAATGTCCAATGTCCTCTCTCATATGGTAAACAAAGCTGTTCGAGATGGAAGTATGAAAGGAATTCATCTAAACACACACTGTCCTATCCTTTCTCACCTACTTTTTGCTGATGATGCAATCTTCTTTTTGGATGGCACAATTAGAGAAACTCATAATCTTACAAACCTACGCTCAGAATCTTACAAACCTACTTAATTGCTACTGTTTTGCTTCTGGGCAGTCTGTAAACCTAAACAAGTCTAGAGTCTTCTTTGGGAAGAGTTGTCCATAGGAATTGAGATATAATATCGCAGCTGAGCTTAGGGTCCCTATACTGGAGAAAACTGGGAAGTATCTAGGGATCCCTTCTGATTGGGGTCAGACAAAGAAACAAATATTCGCATGGGTATTAGCTCGAGTGGATAAGAAGCTAGAAGGGTGAAAAGAACAGCTAATTTCTAAGGCAGGGAAAGAAATCTTAATCAAAACAGTTATTCAAGCGCTGCCCCATTATGCTATGAACATTTTCAAGATCCGTATATCTATTTGCAGAGCTATAGAGAAAAAAATCTCAAATTTCTGGTGGAAAAAGAATGCAAGGCAGAGGGGTATTCATTGGAAAAGCTGGGACCATTTAAAGATGAGGAAGGAGAAAGGAGGGATAGGGTTTAAAGACCTGGTTCTTTTTAAAAAGGCTATGTTGGGAAAACAGGCTTGGCGACTGCACCAAGCCCCAGATGCCTTATGGAGTAGAGTTTTTCAAGGGCTGTAATTTCCTAATAGAACCTTATGGATTGCCTCTAAGGGTACTAGGCCATCCTGGGGCTGGCAAAGTATCCTCACAGGTCGGGAAGTTCTTGATTTGGATATGAAGTGGGAGGTGGGAGATGGTAAAACTATTAGTTTAAGGGAAGATCGTTGGCTGATATTAGGGAAAATTAGAGGACTAGCGAATAGACATGATCTTATTCTGGTAGATGATATCATTGAGCAGAATACACGTACATGGAATTGTCAGCTTATCAATAGACTTTTCCATAAAGATATCCTAGAGGGGATTAAGGCAGTTCCACTTAGCCCTATTATTAGACCTGATCGAGTTATTTGGATTGGTCATGCATCAGGGAAGTATAATGTGAAAAGCGGATATCATAGACTCAGGGAGGTGAATAAATCAAACACAGCAACACAAGCTTCATCGTCTTACCAAATTCCAACAAGACTATGGTCAGAAATATGGATGCTATAGACATATCCCAAAATCAAGCAGTTTATGTGGAGCTTATGTAATGAAGGTCTTCCCACAAAAACCTATTCAAAAGGCAAATCATACCTAAGCCAATGTGTCCCTTCTGCCACCAAGCCCCAGAGTCCTCCGAGCATGTCTTTGCTCTATGTACAATGACAGAGCAGATATGGTCAAACCCTAATGCTGGAATTAACATTGCTTTAAGTACAATAACACGTTTAGACAGATGGATTAGTGACTACCTTCTCTCGGGAACCTCGGTTGAACAAAAAGCTTGCTTCGCACACATCGTATGGCTCATATGGAAGGCTCGAAATGCCCTGTTGTTCCAAGGCCAGGAGATTCATCAAACTCAGGTGATTAACGAAGCCTACCTCGCCCAAAAACTATATGGGAATTGGTTTCTAGAGAAAGACTTGAAAAGGAAGAATCCTACCTCTGATCTAGAAAGATGGTTGCCGCCGGCACCACGAGCATTGAAACTTAATGTCAAATGTTCATGGCAGGAAGGGAGATCAATGAAATCGGTGGCAAGTATTTGCAGAGGGGCCGACGGGTGTGCATCTCTGGATTTGCTTTGCACATCAACACTCAATCAGCACTCACGGGCGAAACCCTAGCTATTCTGCAAGGGTCACTCTGGTTGGAAAATGCACAATCTGATATGAAGAGAAGACTTCAAACACGAAGTGGATATGAACTGTCTATTACCTTATCAAGCGACTGCTTATCAGCAGTAGAATCCATCTTGGGCTGCCGAGAGGTCCCATGGGTCACAGCCTCTTATGTGATGGACTACAAATTACTTATGGCCCAAATGATAGAAGTCTAGTTAAAGTTTGAGCCAAGGCATACGAACCAAGCTGCAGATTGGCTTGCTAAATCCCACAATGACGGAATTCTCCCGAGCAACTGGGTCTCTCACATCCCGCAAGACCTTTACTTTATTCTATGCTTAGATTTTAACACTACTTGTTATCCACCATCTTAGTATATCAATGAAATTTCTTTCGACCAAAAAAAAAAATGAGAGAGGAGAGAGAAATTAAAAACATGGGCTGTTACACAGTTTAGTACTGTATCAGCTCCATAACATCTATGGAATCATGCCTTCCAATTCTTCTACGCATCTTGTGCTTCATGTCCATCGTGTTGCAGATAAGCTATGCGTTGGACTCCATTTCAACTGGCCAGAACATCACAGATGGCCAAACAATAGTCTCTACCAGCAGGAACTTAGAGCTAGGATTCTTCACCCCCGGCAGCTCCAAGAACTGGTATCTGGGCATATGGTACAAGAAGCTATCTGCCGGGAGGGTGGTTTGGGTTGCAAACCGAGAGAATCCCCTGAATGACTCTTCAGGAGTCCTGAAGCTCAATCCTCAGGGTGTACTGACTCTCCTGAGCCACACCAATGGAGTTGTTTGGTCCTCTAATGTGTCGAGATTGGCCCAGAATCCGATTGCGCAGCTTTTGGCCAATTTCGTTGTAAAAGAAGGAAACGACATAGATGACACAATCTGGCAGAGTTTTGATCACCCGCGTAATTTGTTGTTGGCTGGCATGAAGTTTGGTATAGACCAAGCGAAAGGCCCTAACCGGTACTTGACCTCATGGAAGAGCGAGGAAGACCCTTCACCAGGTGATTTCACATATAGGCTCAACAGTTCAGGATATCCGCAGCTGATTCTGAGGAATAAATCAGTAGTGCAGCTCAGTTCGGGACCTTGGAAAGGCCTTCAGTTTAGCGGGTTCCCTTAGTTGAGGCCAATTCAATTTATAGCCTCGGCTTTGTCTTCAACCAAAACGAAATCTACTATTACTTCAATATTCTGAACAGTTCTGTTCCGTCAATGCTAGTTTTAAACGAGAATGGGATAGCTCAGCGCTTCACTTGGGTAGACCGAACACATGGTTGGATACTGCACTCGTCAGCTTAAACGGATGCCTGTGACACTTACGCATTATGCGGAAGGAATGGGAATTGTAACATTCCTAGGTCTCCAAAATGCATGTGCTTAACAGGGTTTGAGCCCAAATACCCAAGCGACTGGGAGTTCGGGGATTCGTCAAATGGGTGTGTCCGAAGGGCACAACTAGATTGCCAGGGAGGAGATAAATTTATGTAGTACACGCAAGTGAAGTTGCCAGACACAAGGCTTTCGTGGTTCAACCAGAGCATGAACCTTCAAGAATGCGAGAGGACATGCTTGGGGAACTGCTCATGCACGGCTTATTCGAACTTGGATGTCAGAGGGCAAGGAAGTGGATGCTTGCTTTGGTTCGGTGACCTGATGGATATCAGACAGTTCAATGAGAACGGCCAGTATATTTACGTAAGAATAGCCGCATCAGAAGTTGGTACATGTTCAAACCCTGAGTAACTTTTGATGTGATGACACGAGGAAGTGGTCCAATTTGAATTAACTGTTGCATTTTCAATGACTTCTGTTTTCAATTTATTGTAATGTGTATCAAGGTGGAAGTTTGAACAGAAATTCTAGCACAAGGAAAACCACGGGCATCGTTGTCGGCACCATGCTGTCCATGGTGCTTCTTCTTGGCATTGCGATTGTTTTCACAAAGTACAGGAGAGATGGTAACCTCGATTTGATCAGATAATTAGGTTTCCAAGCAAGATAGTCTTTCTTGATCCATAGAGTCGTTTACTCTTGTTAGCATAGGTTTTAAATATTGCTGCTTTGTATCAAATACAAAGTTTCATCAGATCATCTGTGTTGCTTTGAATTCTGATTTGGGATTTTTAAAGCTCAATTATCAGTTCTCTTTACTTTATGAATTCATAGACATCAATTTTTAGTTGCAGCGCAACTTTTCGGATTCTCCCATCAACGCCATAGTGAAGATCTAGACTTACCACTGTCCAACCTCACAACCATAGCGAACGCAACCAATAATTTCTCCGTAGACAACAAACTTGGAGAGGGAGGCTTTGGAGCTGTCTATAAGGTTAGTAATCTCATTTTTTTTGGAACTCTAAATCTGCTCCTACATATTCAAATGCACAATGGAAAAAAAGGAACTAAGGAACCCCAATGTTGTAGGGTGTTCTGAAGGATGGCCAAGAAATTGCTGTGAAAAGGTTGTCAGAAAACTCTAGGCAGGGACAGGTCGAGTTCATGAACGAAGTCGTCTACATCGTGAAACTTCAACACCGAAACCTTGTCAAGATTCTTGGATGCTGCATTCAAGTAGATGAAAAGATGTTGATCTATGAGTTCTTGCCCAACCGGAGCTTGGATTGTTTCATTTTCGGTTTGCTCCGCTCAAGTCCCTGCATTTTCATTGCTTTTATCATAGAAAAGGAGTGAAGAAGCTTCCATCTAATAACTCATAAAGGCCTATAATTTGGCAGACCAAGAGAAGGGTGTTTCACTGGATTGGCCTAAGCGCTTCACTATCATCAACGGCATAGCTCTGGGGCTCCTATACCTTCACCGAGACTCAAGATTAAGAATAATTCACCAAGATCTGAAAGCTGAAAATGTCCTACTCGACAAGGAAATGATTCCAAAGATATCAGACTTTGGTTTGGCAAGGAGTTTCAGAGGTAACCAGGGCGAAGCAAATACAAAAAGAGTGGTGGGAACATAGTGAGTTCTCTTAACCAGTGATATTCATTGTATCTGGTCCATCCTTCAAAGACTAATCACTCTTTTGCATAGTAGTTACATGTCACCAGAGTATGCTATCCGCGGGTTATATTCAATAAAATCAGATGTATTCAGTTTTGGTGTTTTAGTGCTGGAAATCGTCAGCGGGGAAAGAAATGGAGGTTTCAAACATCCGAACAACCATTTAAGCCTTCTCAGATATGTAAGTCAGAAAGCTGATCTGATTTTTTTGTTTTATTATCTTCAAGTTAGTTTCTTAGTCTAGATGACTGAAATAATCATGCAAGCCTGGACACTGTTCAGAGATCAAAATTCTATGAAGATGGTTGATTTATCGATCGCATCCACAATCAATCCTGTGGAAGTTCTTCGATCGATCCATGTGGCTTTGCTATGCGTTCAACAAAGCCCGAGAGATAGACCAGAGATGTCGTCTGTGGTTATGATGCTGGGCGGTGAGAGCACATTGCCTCATCCTAAACAGCCCGGTTTTTTCAGGGAGGAATCTGATTCGGAAGCAAGTTCTTCAAGCAATGGCAAGCACCAAAAATATTCAGCCAACGAAATGACCACTTCATATGTACAGCCTCGGTGATTTATCTATAATTACAATTTTGTATTTATCAATCTTATATGCCAAAATGACCATGCCCCTAGAATGACAGCCTGCATTATAGTGATGTCAATTAGCTCAGATGCACCTAAAACAACAAAAAAAGAAAAAGGACTTCACTTCCCAATATAATCTGATGGTATTGGACTTCGGTTCACCAAGATGTTTTCTGACATAACGAGAGGGAAGGGAACCAAACACAGAGACTAAAAAAGTTAATTGAATGTAGAGAATTCTTAGGTGCAGTCAGGATCAACCCGCCACGAAGGAAAAGAAAATGGGCAAGCAATTCCCTTTTAAAAAAATTTCAAATAAGGACCCGAAGTGAAATTGTTTTCTCAAATAAAAATTATTTTAGATAAGGGTCTGAAGTGTCTCATTATTTCAAATAAGGACCTGAAGTAAATTAAATTTCAAGTATAGGTCTAAAGAATCAATCTCAAAAAAGGGCTTGACTACACTTACTGATGAGAGCATTTTCATCTTTTTATTTTTTCCTTACAAAAATAAAGATAAAAATTAAAAAAAAAAAGTTACAGGAGAAGGCTAGAGCCCTCCCGCTTGTGGCCGACACCTCATTACTGGTAGGGCAACGACCATGGTTAGTAGGGTTGCTAGCCCCTTAGCGCCGTCGAACCCTCAATGAGGGCTGGCGACTCCTCACCAGCACCAGGAGGGGTTGTGACCCTCTCCCAAATCTAGGCGAGGGTCGCCAACCCTCTCCTACATCTAGGCGGCAGGGTCGACGATCCTTGCCCAGATCTAGGGCTAGTGATCCCTTACTAGCATTGGAAGACAGTTGCCACCCTATCCCACGCCTGGGCAAATGAGGGATCGCCGGCCTTGCCTGAGGGCCCGCGACCCTTGCCTAGATCTAGGGCCGACATTTGGCCCATCAGCAAGGGCCCGAGCCCTCCCACTTTTGTCTTAAAATTTAAGTTAAAATTATTTTTTAACGAAAATGCCATTGATCGACTAGAATATTAAAGTCGCCGGCAAACCACCGAGATTAGTCCTTTATTTAAAACAACTATAACCACTTCATGTCATTATTTGAGATAAATATACTAATTTAGATCCTTATTTGAAACAATTTCTATTTCAAATCCTTATTTGAAAAAAAAAATAATACTTCGGGTGCTTATTTAGAATTTTTCCTCTCTCTTTTTTTACTTAGTTAGTATATCCGCTCTAGCTAGGTCAACTTGATGTTGGAAGATTGATCATTTTTTAACTGGGTTGCATGCCTAGGCAAGTATAGTTAAGCTCGGTATCAAAGCCAACCTGCCCATTGATTGAGTATACTCTTGAGAAGCATTTCCAAGGAAAGCAGCCTTCATCAAGACTCAACCAAGTTGATGTCATGTCTAAAGTAACTCAGCTGATCCAACATTACATAGCAATTACATTGTTAAGATCTTTTCAGCCGAAGTTCATTATAAAAAAAATGTCTTAGTACTAAACTTGCATAATTTGTGCGCAAAGTAGCTTAACAAATTGAATGATTATGGTTTATTGAAGCCTAACTCCAGTACAAAAGTATCCATAACACAAAACTCATCAAGATTATTTTAGCACTATCGGTGGAACATTAGAAAGCCATTAAGAAAACCCTTGTCCTATGCAAGAAAAGAAAAAAAAATGTTGCGACTTCTTCAAAGGTACACCACCTAGGATTCAGCTAATGGATTGCTAAATTCAATTGTCATGACTTACCCAAACCTCCCCATGAAGGGGAATGTACTAAGGTAGAGTTTAGAGGTATTCGCTCTCCATTCCTCAATTTTAAGCTCGGACTCTCTCAAGTCCATACCTCACGTGACATTTAGGCATTTTCATTTTTTTAAGATTATTTAACAACCTAAAATATTTTTACAAGTCGCCACTAGCCTGTTGGGGTCGGCTAGAAATCAATCAAGACGTGAGAGTGGTTGTCTTAATCTCTACGAAACCAAACATTCTAAGATTCGGGGACTTGTTTACACTAACATTTCTATTAACGCCCTTTCGGTACCTAACTAGTTGGTTGATTATTCTAAAGTGGTCATGCATTCTCCCTTATCATGTAAAGCCCTAAAAGTCATTCAAATTCACTAAGTGTTCATGCGATTGTTCTTGTACAGTCATTTTCATGCAAATCTAAGCTAAAATCAAATTAATTTTGAAAGGAAACTAACACATAATTTATCGCAAGACGATGCAAAAAGTAAACACTCAATATAATGTAGTGCGATGCGATAATAGAAACTCAAAGCAATAATAGAAACTCAAATAATTAATTATGATTACTTAATGACGAGAATATAAGACCTGCAACTCGTCGGGTAATCAATAATACAACTTTTTTTATAAAACTTTGTAAGATTAAGACCGGAATAGACATCGGCCTAAACACCACCGGCTCTGCATACACCACATTCGCAATCACAATTGCCAGTATAACTCAACATGCGTTAATCTCGATATCATAACATTCATCTAAACATTTCAGAATATATTTCAAATTACATCAACTTAATCATGCATCTGAACATTCACATGTAAAATCAAGTGGGGTACGCGATTTAACTAACGAACATCGAGAGTAGCAAGAAACACTTAATTGTCTATTAAAGACAACTTCTACAATTTTCTCCAAAAAAAGTGTTGATTAATTAAGTTAGTCTAATTTTAATGCTCAAATGTGATTTTTCAAACAATACTAGCTTTTTAAAACAGAACCTCAATTTTTTGTTATTCTTTTTTAATACATTTTTAAAAAAATCAATATTAAAATATTATTATTTTCAATTATTAAATTAATACAATATTTAAAGGAGGTGGTCGAGTCAACCAACCAAGTTGGTTCCTCGGTTAGCTAAATAAAACAAAAGACTATATATACATATATATATATATATATATTTGATTGTTTTATTATAAAAATAATATTAATAAAATATTCATTAATAAAAGAAATTATATTTAAAGTATGAAACAAACTGGGTCGGACTCCTCCTAAGGCCTAGGTCTAGTCAACTAAGGCTTGCGCAAGGCCCACGCTCGCTCGAACCAGACGAAGTCCCTAGGGGCCGAGATGGGCCCTGGGCTGGCTCCACGTGAGGAAAGACTGAGGCTTCGCGAACGGGCTGGAAGGATCAGCAAGGCCCTTCTCCCAGGCTCGAACGACTTGTGTGGGCAGAAGCAACTTGTAGACTTGTGTCTACAAGCTCCATGCCGTGCCCCCTGCTCGCCGGACAGTCGACGACCGAGACCTGGATGGGCGGTGATACGCGTTTTCTTGCGGACCCAGACCTCTTTGTGACTCCACCGCGACTCTCCAACTCGAATCGAAGACGTTCGCAGTGATTGAAAGGAAGAGAAAAGGACACGACACGTCAAAACACACATAGCTTTACTCATGCATTTCATCAAACGGTAGGCGTGCGAAGGAAACATGGAAATGGACTTCTAACTAACGCACACAAAGAGTCAGTAGAGTTATGGGGACACCCTACTCAGTTCATGGACGTCGTGGATCAGTGGGCACGCTCGAGCAAACTCGAGCCAAGTTGTCGCCGATCCATGACGCTTCGCGACCGTGGTCCTCGGGTGATTTCAAATAGGAATTTGACTTACCGAGAAAGGCGAAAGTGTTGGGATTTCACGTAACAAGTATAGGCGAATAAACCAAATTGCAGCGGAAGAAATAACCTATACAAGTATCTCCGAAGGGGTTGTTCGTGCGTTTTAATCAAAAATCATATCAACAGTAGGGTTTCATCGAATTACCTTTCGTAGCGTGTCCAAAATAACTTGGTTCAAATGTTCTTGTGTCGAGCCCCATAATCGTCAGACCTCTAGTTCAGACACACCTCCAATTGCACGTCGAATGGATGAAGAATTTTCGCGGATAATCAACACTTCGATTGTGCAAGCAATCTCGTGTAAATAATCGCCGCGTCTTTTACTTTAATTCACGGTAATCATCAATGAGAGGAGAATTATATTTCTCTCACGTGAAACTCTCTCTCTCTCTCTGTTTTTCTTGTTGAAGATGCACACACAAAGAAAAACTGACTGCAACACAAAAGGGCACGTCCCTTTTTATTTTTTCAACCAATACAATGGTTTGTTGACCGTGAAGTCAACAAACCATTGCAATGGTTGGTTTGTTGACCGAACGGTCAACAAACTTCATGTGGGACGTTGCCCACACACGGTCAACTGTTGACCGTGTGTTGGCAGCCCCTTTTTTTTATTTATAATTATTAATATTATTATAATAACTATTATTATAATAATATATATAATTATAATTATAATTGTAATTAATCAACATGTGCACGCTTTCAGGCACATCAATATGTGTCCAATTAATCCACGCGCGTACATCACGTGTATGCACGTACGTGACCAATAATTTAAATTGAATCTCATCCAATATAAATTTTATTCGACTCTACAAATTGCCATGAGTGCAAACACATTTGCAATATTGTCCTTCCCATTCAACGTCATTCTGATTGGTTATGGTGTGTGACATCCATAGGTTCATCACTAATCTAGCAGTAAGACTAGCACTAACACATTAATGTTTTCAAGATAATTGATTGTCCCGATCAATCTCTTGGTCTTACAAACCATGATTGACATCTAGCAATATGTCATGGCTACCTAGATAGTGTGAATGTTTTGAGAACATAATGAATCTGTCAGCACTGGCTACAGTGTAATTCAATCCCTCTGTCTTACTATGTCCCGATCGAACAAAGACCATGGAAATATTTGTCAAGTCACCAATTCGATCATTTGCACAAATCTAATCGACATGTAATTTTACGAGACATAAACAATTTATTCTCATTATAACCCCGGCCGAGGATTTTAATGACATGTTACAATTAGATTGCATAGGACATCATTATTGTTCCTTACACGTAATAAGGAGACAGATTCCATTTTGTACGCACGTGTAACTTCGTATGTGAACAATCCATGACCAGCAAGTACAAAGACGGATCAATGAACCATCAATATGTGTACTCGTGAATCATAGTCATTCGACACACAAGTCAACACTGCGCCTCAAGTCTAAGGATTATTTACATAATACCAGAGCATGAACAATTAGACATTGACCCCGCTAAAAGCTTCCATGTTGCTAATTGTTCTATACGTGTCATGTTCAGTGAACTTGTTCGATACGAGCACTTGTGTTATAATTCGGGCATCCCAATACCCAATGACTTGTGACTCGTCATCCCCTTAAGTATCGAATACTTAATGATGAAATTAAAACACACCGGTCTCAACAGGATTATTAATTTCCAGTTAATAATCCATTTACCGGGAACAATTTAAAGATTCAGTTTAACTGTGTACCCGTCACACACATTCTCAACGTCTTAAGAATAGATACAGTCACAACTGATCTTATGGAATTATTCATCTAGCAATAATTGGACAAATGAATAAATACGTCTTTGCCATTAATTATAATATAATATTGAAAATACAACTTAAAATCCTAACATGTAACTATTACATGATTGCTTTAGGGCATACATCCAACAATCTCCCACTTGCACTAAAGACAGTCAGTATGGTACTTCAACCCCATCTTATCAATGTGTCTTTCAAAAGTAGACTAAGGTAAAGCCTTAGTGAAGGGATCTGCCACGTTATCCGCTGAGGCAACTTTGTAAGGCGATATCACCTCTCCCAATAATTTCTCTAATGAGATGGAAGCGTCTTTGAATATGCTTGGACTTCTGGTGAGATCTTGGTTCCTTAGCTTGAGCGATTGCTCCATTATTGTCACAAAATAATGTGATCGGTTGTTCAATAGAAGAGACCACTCCAAGTTCGGAAATAAACTTTTTCATCCAAGCAGATTCCTTTGCAGCTTCAGAAGCAGCCATATACTCTGCCTTAGTAGTGGAATCAGCAGTTGTGCATTGCTTGGAACTCTTCCAAGTAACTGCACCACCATTGAGTGTAAAAACAAACCCAGATGTAGATTTCAAATCATTAGGATCCGATTGAAAATCAGAATCAGTATAAGTTTCAACTTTATAATTTCCTTCTCCATATGTCAAAAATAAATCTTTAGTTCTTCGCAAGTACTTAAGGATATTCTTGACTGCTATCCAATGTTCTTCTCTTGGATCAGATTGATATCTGCTAGTAATGCTTACAGCATGTGCAATATCAGGTCTTGTACATAGCATAGCATACATTATGCTTCCAATAGCGGATGCGTAAGGTATCTTCGCCATCCGTTCTCTTTCTTCAGGAGTGTTGGGACACATCTCTTTAGAAAGACGAATTCCATGCCTAAATGGCACTAAACCTCTTTTGGAATATTGCATGTTAAAACGTGCCAATATTTTATCTATGTACATAGACTGTGAGAGGCCAATCAATCGTTTTGATCTATCTCTATAGATCTTGATACCTAAAATATAGGTTGCCTCTCCTAAATCTTTCATGGAGAATTTCTGCGACAAGAATAGTTTAATTGATGATATCATCGGTACATCATTCCCAATCAAAAGTATATCATCAACATATAGGACTAGAAATGTAATTGCACTCCCACTAACCTTCTTATATACACAAGGTTCATCCGGATTTTTCATAAAGCCAAACGATTTGACAACCTCATCAAAACGGATGTTCCAACTTCTGGAAGCTTGTTTGAGTCCATAAATGGATCTCTTAAGCTTACACACTTTTCGACCTTCACCATTGGATTCAAAACCCCGTGGTTGTTCCATATAGATGTCTTCATCAAGAAAACCATTTAAAAAAGCTGTTTTGACATCCATTTGGAATATCTCATAATCGAGGCATGCAGCTATAACCAACAAGATTCGAATGGATTTCAGTATAGCTATAGGTGAGAAAGTTTCGTCATAATCAATCCCTTCTTTTTGACGATAACCTTTAGCCACCAACCGTGCTTTGTAAGTTCCAACTTGACCATCTGCATTCATCTTCCTCTTGAAGATCCATTTGCAACCAATTGGTACAATACCATCAGGTAAGTCAGTTAAAGTCCAAACTTCTTTGGAATACATTGAATCCATTTCGGATTTCATGGCTTCTAACCATTTACCAGAATTGATGTCTGACATCGCCTCTTCAAATGTGTTAGGATCATTAGGCTGATCACTATCATTCACAATAAATAATGATTCAATATTTTCAACCAAGTGTATATAACGAGCAGGTAGACGAGATGTTCTCTCGCTCCTCCTAAGAGGTTGTGTATCAGAAGCTCCCACTGAATCAACTTGGTTATTTGATACTTCATTATTTTCTTCTTGTAAGATTATTTTTCGTCCAACACCACCTTCCTGGATAAACTGATTCTCCATAAAAGAAGCATGCCTACTAACTGAAATTCTATTGTCGGAGCGAAAATAAAAATAATATCCAAGACTTTCTTTCGAATATCCAATGAAGAAACCTTGTTCAGATCTTGCCTCCAATTTTTCCGTTTTTAGCTTTTTAACAAAAACTGGACAACCCCAAATCTTAATATGATTAAGACTAGGTTTTCTATTATGCCATATCTCATAAGGCATAGGTGAAACAGATTTGGATGGCACTCTATTCAGTAGATACATAGCTGTCTCAAGGGCATATCCCCACAGGGATATAGGCAAATCAGTGTAACTCATCATAGATCGCACCATATCCAATAAAGTGCGATTTCTTCTTTCAGATACACCATTATGTTCTGGAGTTGCAGGGGGTGTCCATTGTGATAAAATGCCATTATCTTTAAGATAATTTAGGAATTCAGTACTAAGGTATTCACCTCCTCGATCAAATCAAAGGGCCTTAATACACTTTCCCGTTTGTTTCTCAACTTCGGTCCTAAATTCTTTGAACTTTTCAAATGATTCGGATTTGTGCTTCATTAAGTACAAATAACCATACATTGAATGATCATCGGTAAAAGTTATGAAGTAAGAATAACCACCTCTAGCAGTTTCACCTATTGGTCCACATACATCTGTATGTATCAATTCCAGTTTATTAGTAGCTCTCTCACCATGTCCTACAAATGGCGCTTTGGTCAATTTTCCTAGAAGACATGCCTCACAAGTTGAGTATGGCTCAAAAGCGGATGGATCAATATATCCATTATTACCCAACTTGTTGATTCTGTCTTCTCCAATATGACCTAATCTAAGGTGCCATACATACTTTGGATTTGGACTAGGTCTAGGGCGTTTATTAGTAATGGCATTTATATCATTATTAGATTGCTTATTGACATTGGTAATCGCATTACCTGACATTGTAATGGTATAAAGATTATTGGTTAGTAAACCTGAACCAACACAACTTCTATTATAATAAATAGAACATACATCATTGACAAAAGAAAATTCATAATTCTCTTTACTCAATCGAGTTATAGAGATGATGTTCCTAACAGCATTCTTGTAATACAAACAATTTTTCAAAACCAATACATGTCCAGTAGGCAAACATAAACGAAAAGTCCCTATAGCTAATGCAACAACTCTTGCTCCATTTGCAAATGTCAGAACAATTTCATTTTGCCCCAGCATCCTGCTTACTTCTAGATTCTGCAAAGACATGCAAATATGTGAGGTTGCAGCAGAATCTAGAATCCATGAGCTGGATTCAGCACTAACCATAAGATTAGTTTCAATAAGCATAGACACCATACCTTTGCAAGGTGTGTCCTTAGGCTTGACCTTCAAGCTAGCGAGGTACTTCTTACAGTTCCTCCTCCAATGCCCCTTGACACCACAATAATGACATTTCCCTTTTTCAATCTTGGGTTTAGGCTGCATGGCGGCTTTTATGGGCTTCTTCCATTTCTTCTTTGAAACAATCTTTTTCTTTGAAGAAGAAGCATTAGCCATAGCCACGACATTGGGCCTCGAATTGTGCATTTCCTTCTCATAAACTACTAGCATGCTATGTAACTCAGCTAGAGTTTTCTCCATTTTATGCATGTGGAAGTTTTGGACAAAACCAGAGAAGGAATCGGGCAAAGATTGGAGGATCAAATCCACAGCTAACTCATCATCCATGACAAGATTCAGCCTTGCCAACTCTTCAATGTGCCAAATCATTTTCAAAGTATGATCATTAACTGATGAACCTTCAGCCATCCTCATACGGTACAATGCTTTAGATATCTCATATCTAGAGATTCGACCATTCTCATCAAAATATTCTTTTAAGTGCAAGATGATCGACCTAGCATTTTCCATATTCTCATACTTCTTCTGAAAATCATTATTCATTGATGCAAGCATATATGACCTAACTTTTAAGTCATCATCACGCCACTTATCATAAGTGACACGTTCCTCTTGGGTCCCACCATCAGGAAAAGAGCTTGGCATATCTTCATCAAGCACATACCCGATTTTTTCTGAATTAAGAACAATTCTCAAATTCCTCACCCAGTCGATGAAATTGGGTCCAGTCAAACAATTCTTGTCAAGTATAGAAGCGAGTGGGTTTGTGGTCACCATTTTCAGAGTAATATTATATCTCTGCAGAAATAAAATTGTTAGTCGTTGTTTTTCAAAATAACTATTTCATTTTGGTCTTCAAATGAAATAGATGCTCCCACTAAATTTAAATTCGAATCTCATACTCCTTGAAATGGGAAACGGCAATCTTTATTGGGTAAAGATTACTAGTGGGGATTGGAGTCCCACTTGTCCATAGCCCACCTCACCTGACAGTTATTGGTGTTCTATGAACTTAGTGAGTGAACCAACTTGTCCAACGCATCTTATGCGAGTCCCAATCATAACTTCGGCCTCTAGACCATGAAAGTCTCACCTAACAGTTATTGACTTCATGATCATAGTTAAGTCTAACCCATCATCTCATGTAAGTATCGAAACACAAGCGATTCTCTCACCTAACAGTTATTGAAAATCGTTTGGCTTCAATCCCACATCATCACATGTATAATGGAGTGATCTGATACAATAAATGACAATTGACCCCTATGTAACCATAGCCGGTCAATCAACCACTATAATATTAGATCAAAACCACGACAATGGAAGGCCACGAGTCATAAACCCGTTTCGACTATAAACCCGTTTCGACTTAATATTCTTTAGTAAGGAGACTTGGATCTTTGTTAAAGGTCTCACTTTGCACATTAACCGGGTTAACATACAGAACGTACACAAAATTTATTCTACGTGGTGATATATAAACAGAATAAATAAACAGAATATTTATTCTATGTTATATATAAACAGAATAAATAAATAGACTATTTATTCTATGTGGTGATATATAAACAGAATAAATAAACAGAATATTTATTCTACGTGGTGATCTATAAACAGAATAAATAAACAGAATATTTATTCTACGTTATATATAAACAGAATAAATAAATAGAATATTTATTCTACGTTATATATAAACAAAATAAATAAATAGAATATTTATTATACGTGGTGATCTATAAACAGAATAAATAAATAAATAAAAAATCTGCATTGAATCAAATTCATGGCGACACAACTCAAACTGGGTTAAGCAATCAAAATCGGTAAAACAAATTTCACGTGAGTGATTCTAAACGGTTATATTGTTGTCGCAATAGACTCACATTTGTGAATCATTTTGCAGAAACTAAACAGAAATAAAAAACAAGTTTCAGATTTTTGATTCAATAAAACGCACGAGAACGTCTAAGGCCTGGCTCTGATACCACTGTTGGGATTTCACGTAACAAGTATAGGCGAATAAACCAAATTGCAGCGGAAGAAATAACCTATACAAGTATCTCCGAAGGGGTTGTTCGTGCGTTTTAATCAAAAATCATATCAATAGTAGGGTTTCATCGAATTACCTTTCGTAGCGTGTCCAAAATAACTTGGTTCAAATGTTCTCGTGTCGAGCCCCACAATCGTCGGACCTCTAGTTCAGACACACCTCCAATTGCACGTCGAATGGATGAAGAATTTTCGCGGATAATCAACACTTCGATTGTGCTAGCAATCTCGTGTAAATAATCGCCGCGTCTTTTACTTTAATTCACGGTAATCATCAATGAGAGGAGAACTATATTTCTCTCACGTGAAACTCTCTCTCTCTCTCTCTCTTTTTCTTGTTGAAGATGCACACACAAAGAAAAACTGACTGCAACACAAAAGGGCACGTCCCTTTTTATTTTTTCAACCAATACAATGGTTTGTTGACCGTGAAGTCAACAAACCATTGCAATGGTTGGTTTGTTGACCGAACGGTCAACAAACTTCATGTGGGACGTTGCCCACACACGGTCAACTGTTGACCGTGTGTTGGCAGCCCCTTTTTTTTATTTATAATTATATATATTATTATAATAACTATTATTATAATAATATATATAATTATAATTATAATTGTAATTAATCAACATGTGCACACTTTCAGGCACATCAATATGTGTCCAATTAATCCACGCGCGTACATCACGTGTACGCACGTACGTGACCAATAATTTAAATTGAATCTCATCCAATATAAATTTTATTCGACTCTACAGATTGCCGTGAGTGCAAACACATTTGCAATATTGTCCTTCCCATTCAACGTCATTCTGATTGGTTATGGTGTGTGACATCTCTAGGTTCATCACTAATTTAGCAGTAAGACTAGCACTAACACATCAATGTTTTCAAGATAATTGATTGTCCCGATCAATCTCTTGGTCTTACAAACCATGATTGACATCTAGCAATATGTCATGGCTACCTAGATAGTGTGAATGTTTTGAGAACATAATGAACCTATCAGCAATGGCTACAGTGTAATTCAATCCCTCTGTCTTACTATGTCCCGATCGAACAAAGACCATGGAAATATTTGTCAAGTCACCAATTCGATCATTTGCACAAATCTAATCGACATGTAATTTTACGAGACATAAACAATTTATTCTCATTATAACCCCGGCCGAGGATTTTAATGACATGTTACAATTAGATTGCATAGGACATCATTATCGTTCCTTACACATAATAAGGAGACAGATTCCATTTTGCACGCACGTGTAACTTCGTATGTGAACAATCCATGACCAGCAAGTACAAAGACGGATCAATGAACCATCAATATGTGTACTCGTGAATCATAGTCATTCGACACACAAGTCAACACTGCGCCTCAAGTCTAAGGATTATTTACATAATACCATAGCATGAACAATTAGACATTGACCCCGCTAAAAGCTTCCATGTTGCTAATTGTTCTATACGTGTCATGTTCAGTGAACTTGTTCGATACGAGCACTTGTGTTATAATTCGGGCATCCCAATACCCAATGACTTGTGACTCGTCATCCCCTTAAGTATCGAATACTTAATGATGAAATTAAAACACACCGGTCTCAACAGGATTATTAATTTCCAGTTAATAATCCATTGACCGGGAACAATTTAAAGATTCAATTTAACTGTGTACCCGTCACACACATTCTCAACGTCTTAAGAATAGATACAGTCACAACTGATCTTATGGAATTATTCATCTAGCAATAATTGGACAAATGAATAAATACGTCTTTGCCATTAATTATAATATAATATTAAAAATATAACTTAAAATCCTAACATGTAACTATTACATGATTACTTTAGGGCATACATCCAACAGAAAGTCCTGCGTTCCAGAGCTGTGTGCGAGGATGCGGCGGTCGTGTTTGCCGGCGAGATGGTTCTCCGATGGCGCCGACCAGCTACTTCTTCCTTTGCTCCTTGATCTCTCCCTCTTGTCTCTCTCTCTCTCTCTATTTATTTTGTTTTTCTTCGTCCCCTCTGCTGACCGAACACCTGGTTTTTCTTTTTGAGTTCCCCCTCGTTTTTGGCTTCTTCGTCCCCCCCGTTCCTTTTGCCGACTAACCTCCTCTTTTTCTTTTTCTTTTTCCACTTTGTTCTTTTTGTTTCTTTCTTTTTTGCCGAAGAAACCCCATAAAGTCCCCTCACTTTTTGACTCTTTGACTTTTTCTTTGTCTTCTTTTTATCTTACCCTCTACTTCAACGTCCCATCCTTCTTGCGCCTTAGCGTGTTGTCAACCGCCGAGAAAATATTAGGTGGACCGGGTCCACCAGTCAGCGTGGTCCCCGACCAATCAAGAGAGAACACGTGAAGACCACGTGGAGCCACGTGTGACGAGTGGACCGGTTCTCTCTCTCATCTGCAAGCAACTGCATTTAATGTGGAAGCAGGCACTTCTCTCGGGAAAAACTCCAGCCGCGCGCCAGTATTTGATTTTTCAAGAAAAGGACTCTTCCTTCCTCCTCCTCCTTTCTCGGGAAAACTCTTCTCGTGCCCTCCTTCCTCTCCTCCTCCTCCTTTCTCCGACGCTCATAAACATCGCCAGAGCCTTAACAACCTCAGCCTGCAACACCATGGAACCGCCATGAAGAAGTCGTTGTCCAAAACTCCGAGTCTTCCACCGTCTTCGGCTCTCCTCCGTACCGCTCCCCCCACCGATACTAGCCCGGCGAGCCCCCCGAATCGACGCCCCACGCCTCTCTGGCTGCGACCTTCGACATGTCCCCTACCGACAACACCAAGGCCATTGTAGCCGTTGACGAGCATGCCGAGTACTCCCCGCTCCCGTCGCGCCTCCCCGAGGACCAGAAACCTCCCGAGAGCGCAAACCACAAGTCGTCGCCGCCGCGGGCGGGCAACAGGGCGGTGAAGGAGGAAGATTCGCCTCCCGCGGAGGCGGCAGCAAAGGCCGGCGGGAAAGGAGGGACGGAGGAGGGGCAGTCGAAGACGTTGTCGACCAAATGAAAGCCGTGCTATGAATTCGTTTGTCAAGAAGGTCCTTGTGAAGAATGAAGAAGACAAAGAATAAATGAAGATGAAGAATAGAGAAGTTGATGATGAAACAAAGAGCTTTTCTCACTTCCTTGCATTCAAGTTTTTTGTATTTACAACTCGAAGAATGCTCAATAATGTGTTCAGCTCAACTATATGTTGTACCCAGCTTTGATGTTAAGCTAGAATTGAAAAACTACTCAACAACTGAAAAACAACCTATATTCATTCTGTTTTAAAAGTAAAAATATCAACCAGTTGCTCTTCCACGCGACATTTTCATCACCGACTTGATGACTTTTGATATTATATTCATATACAGCTGGCTGAAGCCGTCGAGCTTGAGATCCAGCTTGAAACTTCGGCTTCGGCTTTGCTAACATTCTTTTGCTTTCTTGAGCTTGATACTGAGTTTGTGGTTGAGTTGCTGAGCTCGAGACTTTGTCTTCAACTTCAGTTGAGCTAAGGTGCTTAACAGCCCTTAGAACGAGAACAGTAGTTTTTGTTTTATTGATGCCCATACCTTTGTACAAGGAACGAATGCAAATTCCATTCGACCACCGGCAATCAATAAAGAGAGAATGCCGATTAGTAACGATGAGACAAACAAAAAGGTAACCCCTAAGCTTAGTTTTTCTCGAGTTTGGAAAGACCTACTTAATATCTGGTACTGAAACTGAACTCCAACCTAAAGACTTGTGCGCTCTTGAGGAGATGATAAGCACCGAACTTGGGGACTTTGGCCGTCGAGATCTGTGCAAGGAAATGCTCTGCCACGACCCCGCTCTCTTCACCATCTCGCTGCTCCTCCACCTCTTCAGTATCGTCGACAACATCTTAGACAGCCCCTCCTCCGTCCCTCCTCTCCCGCCGGCCTTCACCGCCGCCTCCGCGGGAGGCGAATCTTCCTCCTTCACCACCCTGTTGCCCGCCCGCGGCGGCGACGACTTGTGGTTTGCGCTCTCGGGAGGTTTCTGGTCCTCGGGGAGGCGCGACGGGAGCGGGGAGTACTCGGCATGCTCGTCGACGGCTACAATGGCCTTGGTGTTGTCGGTAGGGGACCTGTCGAAGGTCGCAGCCAGGGAGGCGTGGGGCGTCGATTCGGGGGGCTTGCCGGGCTAGTATCGGTGGGGGGAGCGGTACGTAGGAGAGCCAAAGACGGTGGAAGACTCGGAGTTTCGGACAACGACTTCTTCATGGCGGTTCCACGGTGTTGCGGGCTGAGGTTGTTAAGGCTCTGGCGATGTTTATGAGCGTCGGAGAAAGGAGGAGGAGGAGAGGAAGGAGGGCACGAGAAGAGTTTTCCCGAGAAAGGAGGAGGAGGAAGGAAGAGTCCTTTTCTTGAAAAATCAAATACTGGCACGCGGCTGGAGTTTTTCCTGAGAGAAGTGCCTGCTTTCCACATTAAATGCAGTTGCTTGCAGATGAGAGAGAGAACCGGTCCACTCGTCACACGTGGCTCCACGTGGTCTCCACGTGTTCTCTCTTGATTGGTCGGGGACCACGCTAACTGGTGGACCCGGACCACCTAATATTTTCTCGTCAGCCACCTGGTCCCAATGCCCCCAGTCAAGATTTTGCTTCCAAAAGCCACTCAACGCTAGAGATTCGAGATTCAGGCATTGTCGCGAGCGTGAGGATGGAAAATTGCTGGGGCAGAGCCGGGCCGAGAGAGATACTGGTTGGGCGTGGGCCGAGGAAAGAAATGAGTTCGCGAGAATGGGCTCGCTGGGGCTGAAGTGAATGGGCTTTTTTTATTCTTTTCTTTTTCTTAGAAAGTAAAATAAATGTCTAATCTCTAATAATAATAATAATAAAGCCAAAAGTGAATCATTGAATTGATAAATTTAGGTGTCAACATCAACTTAACTCGAGCTCCCCCAAGTTCATACCAATTCGTGACTTAGGTTTCAGTTCTTAACATGCAATATTGATTTCAAATGAAGTCACCAATAATTTATTCACGGTGGATTGATTAGAAACACATGTAAAGTATTGAGAGCTATAATTTACCCTTACGAATCGGAGACTATGAGTACGGGGGTTGGGGCGGCCACCACCGCTCTCGGCCCCGGCCAGCGAGGGTTGGGCCGCCCTCAATAATGGCTGGCAAGCTCCATCGGCCGCCGGAGCTCGCCGGCCAAGTTTTTTTTTTAATAAAAGAACATAATTTTTTTGGGTTTAGTCATCGTCGCATCATCGTCGGCAAGCTCTATTGAGCCACGTCGTCGCTAGGTAGACATTTTACGGCCAAAATCTGCCGAAAAAATTTAATCGGCAAAGTTGCAAAAGGTTTATGACTCATTTGGCATAAAAAAAAAGGTTTAGGACTAAATTGGCAAAATAGCAAAAGGTTTAGAACTAAATTGACAATTGTCCCTAAAAACAAGATTGAGTAACTCAATGAGAAAACTATAATGCCAAATTGTTAAATCTAATATAGTCAATGGGTACATTAACTGGCCAACTAGAAAGAACGAATTCAAATACGGGAATTGTTCGACATCCCTCGTAAGACTCTTATCTCATATAGTTTCCATTTCGATGTTCTAAATTAGTCTAGTGTACACGACATTATCCTTGATATATAAAGCATGAGAACTATGCGACTTCTTGGAAAGTTTTGACGGCAATAATTACACATGCAATTATCATATATAATGATCTTGTTCCTTAATTAAGCTTGCAATTTTTGCATGTTCCATCAATGATGCTGCGAATTATTGTTTAAATCTCCTTGCTGACGTCATTTTGTTCATAATCCCAAGAAATAGAAATCCTTTGTTAGTCTGAAGTCGGACAAAAGAAAGACATAATGTGAACCTTGCTTTAACTTAATTAACCTCATGATATTGTGACGTAAGTTTGGGTCAACTTGACGTCGTGTAGGCAGCCTTCCATTCATATTTTGACATGTGTACACCAATGCCAAACTCACATTACAATAGGAAAATAAAAAAGACTCAAATGCTCATACTAGGACGCCCAAATCTCATCTCCATCTCCCTTCTTAATGTTATAAACCGGATACTTATGGTTCCCTGTTGTCCCGTACTGTATATATCTTAGTTGTTTTCCTGCTTTTTGCTGGAGATGTCGTCTTACTGCTCAAAATGTAAAATGAATTTGTGCAAGCAAGCAAGCTTCCATTGGTATTTTGGCTATTCAATCACGGGTTAGATGGCCTAATAGTTACTCAATTTTCTAGATTGTGATGCGGAAACGCAATATAAAATTGACTAAATAGGAATTAGAAATCGATAAAGAAAATAATTCATTCTCTTAGGTATGATTATCAAATCAAAATATGTCGAAAGCTTGACAATCGAAATCCTAAACACTCTTATATATGGTGTTAACTCAAATTACTATAAAAAAATGCAAAATTATGAAAATATCACCCAATTATTATGAAAATTACAAAATTATGAAAATATCCAAAGGACTCCAAAATGTAAAAACACGAGGTGGCTTAGTGGCTCATTTCCATGTAGCTGACCAAATTTCTACCCTTTCCAAGTTCGCCAATTTTAAGTGCATCATGTTGAATGTGTAGTTATGTGCTTTGTTTGTTAAGAATAGTGTTTCGTGCTGCAGCTGTCGGTTAAGGGTGATGATCCAGCTTCTTAAGGCTAGTTTTGGCTAGTCAGTGTGTGGGGTTGAACTACCGTAGAAGTTTCACAAATTTCCAACTGACCCTATTCTATCACTTATGTCCCTCAACTTTTTAAAAAGCGATCCATTAGTTTCGCTTTCTTAAACACATCCATTAGCAACTTACAAAAAGCATGGTTTGACTCTTTGGATGGCAACATGGTTTGGCATGGAATTAAACCAAACATCATACCTTTGAGACCAATCGGCAAAACAATGTTCTTATATCAACCTAAAGAACATTTGCTAATAAACACATCGCATGAGTTTTATTACCCAAATTGTTACAAAAATAAATGATGAACACCCTAACAAAAAATTCATAAAAGAAAGCACCACCCTCCCATTAGTCAATCAGAAAACCCCCTCCAAAACCACCCCCTTGGTTCTCCTTGAAGGTTTTGCTCAGTCGCTGAAGGTGTCATAGCCAATCCAGGCGGAGGCGGAAGCCCTTTTGCAAACCCTAAAACACTTCAACCATCTGCACGAATGGGAACTCCAGATTGAAGTCGATTGTGCAGATCTAGCTTCCATGATCTGGCTGTGTGCAGATCAGATAAGCTGTGAGGTCGTATCAGTCATTACAGAAGCCCAAGCCCACGCCAAAGCCTACTCCCATCTTCATATAGGTCATTGCCCAAGAGAAAGAAACAAAGTTGCGGACTGGGCCGCAAAAGCCCAGCGGTTCAAGATGTCACCAGAGTCGTGGATTTTTTATCCTCCTCCTAGTCTCTTTGCTTTGATATGTGCTGATGCCAACTTGGCGTCGTCTCAAACCTCTGTTGAAGCAGCAAATCTATAATATGATACTTCTTCTGACAAAAAAAGATCAGAAAACCCCCTCACTTCCTTTGCTTTTTGATGGACTCTTGGTTCAAACACTCAACTGTCTGATTCTTATAACAACATCAAACTTGTGCCTAAGCACAAACGCATAGATCATTCTCTAATAGCAGTCAACAACCATTGGCATAAATCGAGCACTTTTCCCTAAAGAAAATCATGGTAGCCTGCAAACAATTAAGTGAATCAACTCCACAATCTCCGTGGTTTCTCTGATACTTGTATAGAAGTGTACTTTCTGCTGTTTGCCTAAATCACAGTACATGCGTAAATTCAATTTCTTAGCCACATAACTTCACTGTTAATTCATTTCAATAAGAAACTTGAGGCATCTTCTGCCAATGTGTCCCAAATATATGTGTCGCAATTCAGACTTCCAAACATATGCATCCGACGTTTCTCCAAAAAAATGCATTACTCTCCTCTTAAAGCTCATATAGACTAATGTGTTCAATTTCTCTCATTATCACCAAGGCACCTCAAAAGGCTCTTTGAACACCAAATTCTGAATTATATCAAGACTCAACTGCATTTAAGGTACTCAAGGAAACCAATTATTTCATAAAATCGAGAAAATATCTCACTCCAGTCTCTGTCTCCACGATAACATCATGCAATCTGATTTCTACAATTGCTCCAGCAAGCAATTGCTCCTGTCAGTACCCATCTGCACAAGGAGGCAATCTTCGAGGTCGAGTTGTTAACGATACAAGCAAGCGACAAGATGATACTGAGAACAAAGGAAGCAATGGTGCTGGGAGCAGAGAAAACAGAGAGCAAGAACTCGATCTGTGCACACAAGAGTTGACTCGCCTGTTAATAATTCCATAGAAATAAAAGGAAAAGGATGACAGGATGAGCTTCAAGAATCAATGGCGATATTTTTCAGTTTGTTAATTCTGTTCTTGACAACTGTTATTTTGTTAGCCCTGTAACAAGAGCATTCATCTCTAAGCTTGTACTACAAATACACAGAGAAGAGCTAACTCATTTTGTTAATGCTCTCAGTGAAATACATCAATAGAAGAGGAGGAAATCTTTTAAGATTACTCTTCATCTTTCTCATCTTCATAGAAGTTCTTCGTGTTCTTCATCTTCATCGTCCTGAATACCTTACATCTGCTTCATCTTCAACTCAGATTCTTCTTCTTCTCACATAAACTCAATTCCTCACACGAGTTTCCCTGAAGAGCACGTCGCATGTCCCCATGTCACTTTCCATCGTCTCAATTCCTTCTGTTGTTTTCCTTCGGCCATCAATGTCGAGACAGTGAGGGAATTTGGAAACGATCTTAGACTCGGCCATGAAAAGTGAAAAAGGAGACTGCAGAATGTAATTCTTTAGAACAAGAATTTGATAAATCGATGTCATAGGTATATCTGTTTCTTCACAGTCCATAACTTTCCTATACGCAACGAACGATCCTGAGAAAGGAATTAAAAGTGATTTAATAGGTGAATTTTGGCTGGTGTAATGGGACGGTCGTTCGCTGAAAAGGGCAGCCACGATTCAACCTCGAACCTGGTGCTGGCGGATGGGAACCGGCATCTTGTGACGACAAAGTTTTCTTTACCGGGAATTGAAGTTTCTTTGAAATTTTCACATTCTTCTTGTCGTCTCGTTTGGTTCGCAGGAGAAAAATCCTTGTCCTTCTGCGTTGACGTTAACTTGAAGCTCGACTTCTGAAGTCTTCCAGCGCATCGTTGTCCACGTTAACCTCGTCAATACGTTCCCACCACCTCGCGATAGAAGTGGCGAGGCTAGGCAAGGGGTCTTTGCCAGTGGCTGCAAAGGGGTGGGCAAGGGCTACAAGCCTTGGCCAACTGCCAGCGAGGGCTACACAACGCTCACCTAGTGGCTGGCGCCAACAACTCATTGGCGAAACTGGGTGAAAAAAAAAATAAATTAATTAAAGGTAAATATGTCACAATAATATAAGTTTGGGATTTTTAGTATCACAAAAAAATTTGGATAAATGTGTCACACGAGCACACGTTTTTTTAATGACACAAAAAAAGGTTTAGGTAAATATGTCACAGAAAGTATAATTTAGGGTTTTTGTGGTATTTTTAAAAAAAAATTAATGAACTCAGAAAAATAACCTCTTATTACTCTAAATGGGATTTTGTAACATAAAAATTCCCTTGCTTACTATAGTTAATAAGACATACTCTGTAATAAACCTCACATGGAAGGAGTACTTACAATTGGCAAACTGTAGCAAGTTCACAAAAAAGTGACTCATCGTGCAAATTGACTAGCAAATTACGACTGTATTTGATTTAGCTTTTAAGAAAAGCATTTGAAAAGATGATGCAAAGGATTTTAGGCTGAATGATTTTTTCAAAATGTAAATAGTGTATGTAAAGTGTAATTAAAAGGAAAAATGACATAAATAATCCTTAAACTTTAATTAAATGTGCAATATGATTTATGAACTTTTATTTTGTTCAATACGGTTCATGATTTTAAACTATATATGTCATATGATGCATATTTTTGTGCATGTGCAAACTATTCTCAAAATTATATTAAAATGTTCAATATTTAATCAAAGTTCAAGAATCATTTAGGTCATTATCCCTAATTGAAAAGTGCACTGAGAAATAAATGTTAGTTCGGAAATTAAACTACATTTGTAAAGGATCGTAGCTACATATTTGAAAAAAAAAAATTAAGCTTAACTATCGGCAACACTCAGGCTACCTCAAAGCTGGGGTCATATAACCACAAGCAAGGTTGTGCATTGTTCAAGGTGAAATTATAGTTTTGAAATTTTAGTGAGAGTAAAGTTTAAAGGAAAAAAAATGCATTGGTATTCCGAAAATACTTAAAACTCACAATTGAGTATGACTTTGCATTGAGAAAAAATGCTTTAGAAGGCTTTGGAGATGCGACGAATCGCCATAAAGCTGGCACAAAATGTCTTTGTTTTCTCAATGGACTTCAATGCCCCTAAGGGCTTTTAATAAAGCCCAACCAAATGCATCTTATGTCATCCATTCTAAATTATCTAGTGCCCCTCCTGGTCTTATGATGTTTTTTTTTTTTGGGGTGAAATTTTGGGGGTTTCCCTTCTCTGTACCCTGCAAACTCTTTAAGTTAACAAAACATTTCTAAAATAACAATAAAGTGGAAAGAGCACAATGTGTTTTGGGAGACCAGAGCATGTGCAGAGTCATGTCCTCAATCCTAAATTATCACTGTACTTCTTGTCCTCTCCCTCTCGTGGCCTTATAATGTTCGATGGTTTTAAGCCCACTCTACACCAAACGAAAGGAGTTAATTCATCAGTCTATTTTGGCCACGGAAATAAACAAATTAATTCAATTTTTTTGAAATTGATGGACATATCTGTGGTGGCTCTAATTGTTCAAGATTCGAAATATTGAATAGAAATCGAAATGCTTAATAAAAAAAAATTCTAGAGAATCCCCAGGACATAACAAACTAACCCGCAATGTATTTCCAAGGAGGCAATTCTACAAGCAAAACCAAAAGAAGCTGCGTCCAGTGAGAATTTATAGGACCAGGTAAGAATTAATGGCAGAAAGAGGATGGGACAGTGGAGGAGGATGAAAATGAACAAACTCTATGTGTGAAGACGAGCATGTCTTGGCATTTTGATGGCGAGACGCAAACAGCAACCCCACGTGTCCAGCCTGGGTTATGGCCGGCCAGCTTCGCGTGCGTCCAGTGATTGCAAGGAAGAAGAACTTTGCGGACAAACGACAAAGCGCGGTTGCTTCCACTGGGTCTGGCTGGCCACCTGGTCCATCTCCCACAAACCCTCCAGCTCGGCAACTTGGCAGTGTTGATGGTGACCGGGAGAGTTTCATCCATCGGAGTGGTTGCTGAGCAGGGCCACCGCACGTATTCATCTCGAGTCGGGGCAGGGCAGCGATAGGGATACGAGTTTAGAGCACGTGAACAAGCTGTACTCTTCTATTGGACAAGGACAAGGAATTGACAAAGAGAAGCTATAGAAGAGGCCAATGAAGTATTCCAACTATGGCGATAGAATTCTCTGCACATGGCAGGTGCACTGGGGAAAAACAAATAAGAAGAGGAAAGGTGTGATTAATGCATAAATCAGATGTAAATGACAATTTCCCGAGTAAAATGGTATCTATATTTGTTTTGCAGGTGCATCTTGTGTTTGTTATCTCCATCTAGTTGGCTGGTGATACTTCCTATCGCTATCACATCTACTTGAATCGGAAGCAATTTTATGATTTCAATTTTTTTTTAATTAAATCAATCAATATTTTTCCTTTTTATTTTCAATTAAATCACTCGACAGCCAGCTAAAGAAAGAACTCTCTTCCTCAATCTCTTGACATTTTTTACAGTTTCATCAAGTCAATGTATAAATTGTTGTGATTCTTCCCCAAATACTCCCCAATCAATCAAAAAAATTTCCAATAAGCGAAGGGAGTAACGTGAATGGAAGTGAAAACAAGATTGAGTAACTCAATTAGAGAAGTGTAATGCTAGATTGTCAAAACTAATATAGTCAATGGGCACACTAACTGGCCAACTAGAAAGAAGGAATTCAAATATGGGAGTTGTTTCGACAACCCTCGTACCACTTTTTTCACATATAGTTTTCATATCGGTTTTCTAAATTAGTCTAGTATACACGACATTAGCCTTGATAAATAAAGCATAAAAACTATGTGACTTCTTTGAAAGTTTTGAGGGCAATAATTACAAATGTAATTATCATAATGATCTCACCCCTTAATTAAGCTTACAATTCTTGCATGTTCGTTCAATGATGCTGTGAATTATTATTATTATTATTATTATTATTATTATTATCTCATTTCTGACGTCATTTTTGTTTGTAATCCCAAGAAATTGGAAATTCTTTGTTAGACTGAAGTCGGACAAAGGAAAGACATGATCTGAACTGTGACATCCTGAATTTTCGATCTTGTCTCGATGAAATGAAATGGGCTTTTCGCCAACGCGCCTATGGTACTTTTTCTCAAATCTGATCACTCACGAGTTAACAACCTATTAGGTAAAACTGTTAAGGGATATAACCGCGGTAAAATCCCTAAAAGCTACCTAGTGAGTTGGATTGTACCTAAATCGTGTTCGGTTGATTTTAACCATGAAATAGAACTCGGATTCGGAAATCGAACGTTCGAGCGTGTCACGATTTATTTTTAGGACCTCGTCTCATCTTTTTGGAGAATTCCATCGAGCCGAGAATTTTGCGGAAAAATTCAAATTGGACAAAAAGAATTTGTGGAAATTCGGATGGGTCTCTTTAATTAGATTTTTGAGCTATCAAATTGAATTATTTGGTGGATAAATGGTGGAAATTCGTAGGGGCTGATTAGGGGGTTTATTTGGCCTTCATTCTTGGCTTGTTTGAGAAGCTTTGGAGGGGAAATTTCCATTGGTCATAGTAAAAGACTTTTGGGGCTTATCTCAAGTGTTTGAGATATTTTTGGAGGACTTTTGTGGCTTCTTGTCCCCTACCAGCAGGAAGCAACGTATCTTCCTCCTCTTTCTTCTTCTTCTTCCTCATTTTCTTCTCCTCCTTTTTCTGCTGCCCACTCCTCCCTCTTTGCTGTGCGAATTTCACCTCAGCTCAGCCTCTTCCGAGCTTCTTTTGGTGTCGCCGTAGGCTCGGGTTTTGCTTGTCTTCGCGCCGCCGTCGCCGTGAACAGATTTATTCTCTAATCAGGCGAGTGAACTCTCTAATCCTTTCTTAGGTTGTGATTGCACTTAGGGGTTAGATTGGTGTTGATTAGTTTGATTAGATTAGTGTTAAGTTGGATTGACACTATTAAGGATGGTTTAGTTTAGTTTAGTGGATTTCTCTGGAATCTGTCTACTGGATGCTTGCTGTTTGCCAATTTTGTGGATCAAAATTGGATGAGATTTGGAGGTCAATTCCTTCTTGAGAAATGTTTTATACATATTCAGCTATAACATATATTTTACTCAAGATTTTATGGATTTAAAATAATATTATTTCAGCTTCATTTTAAGCAAAACAGAACCCCTGTTTTTGCTGGAGTTTGTGACCTTTTGGTCTTCAATGGATTTTTATCAGCTCTTAGGGTCAGAATTTCGAAATATTTTCTTCAGTAAAGTTGTTTCTCACATATGTTAGTATAACATACTAAAATTTCAGCTCAATCGGACAAGTTTTGGATCTCGAACCAAGCTGGTTTTGAAAGACGTGAGCTCTGAAAACGGACACAGTTTTTGCAATGTTTTGAGCGACTTACTGCTCTCAATAAAGAAGTATTTGGGTCAAGGTGTCTTCATTAAAAATGTTCATTTATGTGTCCTTTATAACATATTAAAATTTTATAATTTTCCAATATATTTTGATTATGTTTCTGGATTTAAACGTGGAGATGCGCGAGTGGCCCTGTTTCTGCTGATTAGGGCCGATTCTGTTTTGGTGATTGTTCTTGATATAGTGCTTGCTGGACATTGCATATTTGGTGATAAGGTTGATTTGTGGCATGCTTAGAACCTTCCCGAGTTGTGGCGAGGATAACATATGGGCTCGGGAGAGGGACGGCGATACGTAACACCTCTACCCCTGCTTTACATATTGGCTCAGGAGAGGGACGGCGATACGTAACGCCTCTACCCTTGCGGCTTGGGAGAGGGATGGCGATACGTAACGCCTCTGCCCTTGCATTGCATGTTTTGGCGAGGACCTGAGGCGAGAACTTTTCGCGGGTCAAGAAACATTGGAACGTCGGATTGAACCTTTGATAATTGATGTGTAATGTGCTGGTTGCTAAAGATGTTTTGCTTTACGTGTATGTGTATGGACTGTACTGATATGCAGGGAGGTGCTGCGGTGAGGTAAGGAACATTTGATGTGTGTTAGGCCACCTCTAGGTGAATTTCTTCCTAATCGGGGCTTAGGGGGTAGACTTGCTGAGACATTGTCTCAACCCGTCGTGGTTACAATTTTTCAGGATCCTAGGTGGAGGTGCAACATTAACTATTATGGGGTCCCACAAGTGATGGATTTTTGAGCACGCCTTTTTGGCTGGACCCGAAGCCCTTGGCTGTAGATCCCGAAGACTAGATAGCTCAGTAGTTTCCTTTTTGGTTTAGTCTGCTGTGTATCTAAACTTGGGGTTATTTATAAGATATGTTTTGTGTAAATTTTGTTGTCCTACTTTCCTATCCCATGTTTGAGAGTTGTAAGGGGATTGTTTAATTTGCTTCAGCATGTGCAAAATCGATTGGGTCGGCGACGCAACCTGGGAACGTCGCAATTTAGTCGACCACCGAGGGACGTGCATGTTCTCGAGGTTCGGGACGTGACATGAACCTTGCTTTAACTTAATTTACCTCATGAGATTGTGACGAGGGTTTGGGTCAATCTGACGTCATGTAGGCAGCCTCCCATTCATATTTTGACATGTGTTACACCAGTGCCAAACTCTAATTACACTAGGGGAAAAAAAATCAAATTCTCATTCTAGGACACCTAAATCTCATCTCCATCTCCCTATTTCACGTTATAAACTGGATATGTCTTACTGCTCAAAATGTAAAATGAATTTGTTCAAGCAAGCAAGCACGCTTCCATTGGTAATTTGGCTATTCAATTGAATGGCCTGTTAGTTGCTCAATTTGCTAGGTTGAATGTGTAATTATGTGCTTTGTTTGTTAAGAATAGTGTTTTGTGCTGCAATTGTCGGTTATGGGTCGATGATCCAGCTTCTTATGGCTAGTTTTGGCTATTCAGTGTATGGGGTTGAACTACGGTAGAAGTTTCACAAGTTCCCTATGCAACCACTTACGTTCCTCAACTTTTTAAAAAGCGATCCGCTAGTTTCGCTTTCTTGAACACATCCATTAGCAGCTTACAAAAAGCATGGTTTGACTCTTTGGATGGCAACATGCATTGCTTACAAACTTGGATGAACTTACAAAAGCAGTTACTCCGTCAACCTTGGCATGGAATTAGACCAAACATCATAGCTTTGAGACCAACCAGCAAAACGATGTTCTTATATCAACCTAAAGAACATTTGCTAATAAACACATCGCTTAAGTAGTATTACTCAAATTGTTACACAAGAAAAAGATAATACCCTAACAAGAAATTCATAAAAGAAAACACCGCCCTCCCATCAGTCAATCAGAAAACCCCCTCAATTCATTTGCTTTTTGTTGGACTCTTGGTTTGAACTCTCACCTGCCTGATTCTTATAACAACGTCAAACTTGTGCTGAGGCACAAACACACAGATCATTCTCTAGTAGCAGTCCACAACCATTGGCATAAATCGAGCACTTTTCCTTGAAGAAAATCATGGCAGCCTACAAACAATCAAGTGAATCAACTCCACAATCTCTGTGGTTTCTCTCATACTTGTATAGAAGTGTACTTTCTGTTGTTTGCCTAAATCACAGTACATGCGTAAATTCAATTTCTTAATTGTTGTGGAATTTCTACAATATCGATTCAAAATGGCATCAATAAATGTCAATAGAAGACCACAATATCATACTACAACAGAATTGGCATTAGAACAAAGATTGTCAGAATAGTTTGGCAGTCTTTAGATCGTTCTGTTGTCTGGCGGTCTTCAGATCGTTCTGGATCCTATCCACGTTCTGGAGTCTATCCAGCTTTGCACATGCATTTGCGTCTGTTTGAGTCTATATATTCAAACACAGAACGTAGGTCTCCAAATAAAGTATATTTGCAATAGAATCATGCAATAACAAAATTGAAAAGTATAAAACTAACGATGGATTAATTCAACGGTTACAACATTAAATCCGTAACCTCCGTCATTAAGCTAGAGTTGGAAAACATTAATCCAAAAAGCAAAAAGAGACTTGTCGCAAAACCCATCTTTCGAGGTTGCATTCGTGTACGTAGGTTGTACGCTCGCGCCCAAGTTCAGGTTCGTCAAGAATCGGATTTGCACCCTTCCTGGGCGTGCGCGCAAAGCATAATGCTTGTGCTTTTAATGTTAACACTTCAAAGGAGTGTAACTATATATAAAGCACTACAAAGCCTTATTCCTTTCCAATGTGGGACTAGTGCTTTTCACTTCCCACTTCCAACTCTTCTTGCTTTCCAATGTGGGACTTTCACTACCCACACAAGTGGGTTCTTTGAGAAACAATTTCTCATTCACCCAACAATTTATCCCAAATTTCCAGCATTAATCACATAACCTCACAATTAGTTCATTTCAATCAGAACCTTGAGGCATCTTTCGCCAATGTGTCCCAATTATATCTGTCGCAATTCAGACTTCCAAACATAAGCATCTGATGTCTCCGACAAAATCTATTACTCTCCTCTTAATAGCTCATATAGACTAATGTGTTCAATTTCTCTCATTATCACCGAGGCACCTCAAATGGCTCATTGAGCACCACATTCTGAATTATATCAATACTCAAACTGCATTTAAGGTACTCAAGAAAATCAACTTTATCTTTAGATCCGGAAAATATCACACTCCACTCTATGTCTCCACGGTAACATCATGCATTCTAATATCAACAATTGCTCCACCAAGCAATTGCTCCTATCAGTCCCCATCCGCACAAGGAGGCAATCTTCGAGTTCGAGTTTCCCTAGAGAGCACGTCGCATGTCCCCATGTCGCTGTCCATCGTCTCAATTCCGTCTGTTGTTTTCCTTCGGGCATAAATGTCGAGACAGTGAGGGAATTTGGAAACGATCTCAGACTCGGCCATGAAAAGTGAAAATGGAGACTGCAGAATGTAATTCTTTAGAACAAGAATTTAATAAATCGAAGGTCCCTCCTTGGGTGTCACAGGTTCTTCACAGTCCATAACTTTCCTATACGCAACGAACGATCCTGAGAAAGGAAATGAAAGTGATTTAATAGGTGAATTTTGGCTGGTGTAATGGCACGGTCGTTCGCTGAAATACGGCAGCCACGATTCAACCTCGAACCTGGTTCTGGCGGATGGGAACCGGCATCTTGTGAATGACAAAGTTTTCCTTACCGGGTCTCAAAGTTGCTTTGAAATTTCCACATTTTTCTTATCGTCTCATTTGGTTCGCAGGAGAAAAATCCCCGTCCTTCTTCGTTGACGTTAACTTGAAGCTCGACTTCTGAAGTCTTCCTGCGCGTCGTTATCCACGTTCACCTCATCAATACGTTCCCACCACCTCGCGACAGAAGTGACGATGACATTCTGTTGGTTGTCAAAATAGGAATTGCCTTTTACATGGTCTATTGTGCATTGAACTGTTCAATCGACTCCTCAGGCCTTGTCCATGCTCGCCCTTTCACTCGCTTAAGCGAACGGGCAGAAGACTCGGAAATCTCTTGAATAGTACCCAATTATCTACGTGATGCAACGTGGTTATCAGATAAAACGAATGGACGAAATGTTCACAAGCATCGTGGTTCTTCAACATGGCTATGATAGTAAATACTGCTGAGAATCCAGAGTAAATGTTTAGGTGATTGTTGATTAAACATGGTATAGGCATCATATGGAGTACCTTTTACTTGAAGACATGGTTTATTCTTGAAAACTTGACTTGGCATAAATTCAATATAATTCAGCCAACGTGACTCGTCGGGGCTACTTCGATCCAGTGTTGTCATATTGTTGATGTCTGGTTCAGCCTAATTTATTCTCAGATGGAACTAAGTGATGAAAAGAAGCTACTGTTGTATTGGGGCAATGGATGAAAAGAAGTCTGCCATGCCAAAGAGCATCGAGATATGCTGTTGTATTGGGGCAATGGATGTTAGAAATTTATGCTGACGTGTCGTTTTTGTTCTCAAATGTAGCATGAATTTTCTCAAGCAAGCAAACTTCAACTGCTTATTGGAAAGTAACTTTAATCCATGTTTGCTATTGCCCTGTTGTACTCAGTTTGATGGGATTGCGTTTTGTGCGAGGATGGAAGTTCTAGCAACCAAGCTTTCCTTAGTTTCTTTTGCTATTCTGGGTATGGGATTGAATGGTCTGTTTTGTTCTCAACTGGATAGTTTGAATGACCTATCACGTACTTCAGTTTTCTAGAGATGGTGTTCTGGTGCTGCAATTGTTCATTAGGGACGCATGATCTAACTTTTGGTGAAATGGTTTTGGCTTTTTTTACCATGGATTGAAAGACTACGAGTTTCTCAAATTCACTATCTATCATCTGAGTGCTAGAATTTTGTTAAATGTCATACGATATTTCTAATACTTATACCATCATTGTTCGGCTGATCTCTTAATTTTAGCTTAAGCTTCATCACGTCACTAACCAGTAGGCCAATCCTAATCAAATATTCTCTGCCTTTAGCTCAATCAATGTTTTTATTACAATAAGTGAAGGGACCCACATGATTAGAAACAAAAACATAATTGAGTAACTTGATTATAAATTAAAAGAGGTATAGGGAACCGATTCGCTAACTGGCCTTCTACGAGGTGAGTGTTTATTGGAGTTCTTGTCACTTCAACAACCCACCTCAGAACTGATTTTGACTTTGACCAACCTTCGGGGATGTGGGGTGGGGTCTGGGTGATCTATTTCCCACATAGGAGGCCCTCCATTCGTGTCATCGGCCCGAGCCACACATGATGAAGTTTCCAAGTGCTGCTCTGAGCTTGAAAACATCGTTTGTATGCCGCTTTACCAGCAGTAAACTCAAATTTGCACATCATTTAATAATCATTTTATATGGTCTAGGTCCACCATTGTGGCCAATTCCTGTTTCATAGAGCAACAAAAACGAAGAAGAGGTTGATCAGCCAAATTGCCTCTCTCCTCCTTCATTTCCTCATGAATCAGAAGTCAGTTTAGCACTGTATCATCTCCATAACATCTATGGACTCATGCCTTCCAATTCTTCTACACAGCTTGTGCTTCATGTCCCTCGTGTTGTGGATAAGCTATGCATTGGACTCCATTTCAGCTGGCCAGAACATCACAGATGGCCAAACAATTGTCTCTGCCGGTGGGAACTTTGAGCTAGGATTCTTCAGCCCCGGCAACTCCAAGAACCGGTATGTGGGCATATGGTACAAGAAGCTATCTGCCGGGAGGGTGGTTTGGGTTGCAAACCGAGAGAATCCCCTGAATGACTCCTCAGGAGTCCTGAAACTCAACCCTCAGGGTGTACTGACTCTGCTGAACCATACCAATGGAGTTGTTTGGTCCTCCAATGTGTCGAGATCGGCCCAGAATCCGATTGCGCAGCTTTTGGATTCAGCCAATTTCGTCGTAAAAGAAGGAAACGACATAGATGATGCAATCTGGCAGAGTTTTGATCACCCTTGTAATTCGTTGTTGGCTGGCATGAAGCTTGGTATAGACCGAGCGAAAGGCCTGGACCGGTACTTGACCTCATGGAAGAGCGAGGACGACCCTTCACCAGGTGATTTCACATATAGGCTCGACAGTTCAGGATATCCGCAGCTGATTCAGAGGAATAAATCGGTAGTGCAGCTCAGTTCGGGACCTTGGAGCGGCCTTCGGTTTAGCGGGTTCCCTCAGTTGAGGCCAAATACAGTTTATAGCTTCGGCTTTGTCTTCAACCAAAACGAAATCTACTATTACTTCAATATTCTGAACAGTTCTGTCCCGTCGATGCTGGTTTTAAACGAGAATGGGATAGCTCAGCGCTTCACTGGGTAGACCGAACACACGGTTGGATACTGTACTCCTCGGCTCAAACGGATGACTGTCACACTTATGCATTATGCGGAAGGAATGGGAACTGTAACATTGCTAGGTCTCCAAAATGCGTGTGCTTTGCAGGGTTTGAGCCCAAATACCCAAGCGACTGGGAGTTTGGGGATTGGTCAAACGGGTGTGTCCGGAGGACGGAACTAGATTGCCAGGGAGGAGATAAATTTCTGAAGTACACGGAAGTGAAGTTGCCTGACACAAGGCTTTCGTGGTTCAACCAGAGCATGAACCTTCAAGAATGCGAGAGGACATGCTTGAGGAACTGCTCGTGCATGGCTTATTCGAACTTGGATATCAGAAGGCAAGGAAGTGGATGCTTGCTTTGGTTCGGTGACCTGATGGATATCAGACAGTTCAATGAGAACGGCCAGGATATTTACGTAAGGATGGCCGCATCAGAAGTTGGTACATGTTCAAACTTTTGAGTTATTTTTTATGTGATGTGACACGAGGAAGTGGTCGAATTTGAATTAACTGTTGGATTTTTAATGACTTCTGTTTTCAATTTATTGTAATGTGTATCAAGGTGGAAGTTTGAACAGAAATTCTAGCACAAGGAAAACCACGGGCATTGTTGTCGGCACCGTGCTATCCGTGGTGCTTCTTCTTGGCATCGCAATTGTTTTCACAAAGTACAAGAGAGATGGTAACCTCGATTTTATCAGATGATTATGGTTTCCAAGCAAGATGTCTTTCTTGATATAAAGAGTCGTTTCATCAGATCATCTGTGTTGCTTTGAATTCTGATTTGGGATTTTTAAAGCTCAGTTATCAGTACTCTTTATTTTATGAATTCATAGACATCAATTTTTACTTGCAGGGCAACTTTTCGGATTCTCCCATCAACGCCATAATGAAGATCTAGACTTACCTCTGTTCGACCTCACAACCATAGTGAACGCGACCAATAATTTCTCCGTAGACAACAAACTTGGAGAGGGAGGCTTTGGAGCTGTCTATAAGGTTAGTAATCTCATTTTTTTTGGAACTCTAAATCTGCTCCTACATATCCAAATGCACAATGGAAAAAAGGGAACTAAAAAACCCCATTGTTGTAGGGTGTTCTGAAGGATGGCCAAGAAATTGCTGTGAAGAGGCTGTCAGAATACTCTAGGCAGGGACAGGTCGAGTTCAAGAACGAAGTCGTCTACATCGTGAAACTTCAACACCGAAACCTCGTCAAGATTCTTGGATGCTGCATTCAAGTAGATGAAAAGATGTTGATCTATGAGTTCTTGCCCAACCGGAGCTTGGATTGTTTCATTTTCGGTTTGCTCCGCTCAAGTCCCTGCATTTTCATTGCTTTTATCATAGAAAAGGAGTGAAGAAGCTTCCATTTAATAACTCATAAAGGCCTATAATATGCCAGACCAAGAGAAGGGTGTTTCGCTGGATTGGCCTAAGCGCTTCACTATCATCAACGGCATAGCTTTGGGGCTCCTATACCTTCACCGAGACTCAAGATTAAGAATAATCCACCGAGATCTGAAAGCTGAAAATGTCCTGCTCGACAACGAAATGATTCCAAATATATCAGACTTTGGTTTGGCGAGGAGTTTCGGAGGTAACGAGAGTGAAGCAAATACAAAAAGAGTGGTGGGAACATAGTGAGTTCTCTTAACCAGTGATTTTCACTGTATCTAGTCCATTTGCTTCAAAGACTACTCACTCTTTTCAATGGCTCTTTTGCATAGCGGTTACATGTCGCCAGAGTATGCTATCGGTGGGTTATATTCAATAAAATCGGATGTTTACAGTTTTGGTGTTTTAATGCTGGAAATCGTCAGCGGGAAAAGAAATCGAAGTTTCAAACATCCTGACTACCATTTAAGCCTTCTTGGATATGTAAGAAAGTTGATCAGTTTTTTTTGTTTTATTATCTTCAGGTTAGTTTCTTAGTCTAGATGACTGAAATAATCATGCAGGCTTGGACACTGTTCAGAGATCAAAATTCTATGAAGCTGGTTGATTTATCGATCGCATCCACAATCAATCCTGTGGAAGTTCTACGATCGATCCATGTGGCTTTGCTATGCGTTCAACAAAGCCCGAGAGATAGACCGGAGATGTCGTCTGTGGTTATGATGCTGGGCGGTGAGAGCACATTGCCTCATCCTAAACAGCCTGGTTTTTTCAGCGAGGAATCTGTATCGGAAGCAAGTTCTTCAAGCAGTGGCAAGCGCCAAAAATGTTCGGCCAACGAAATGACTACTTCATATGTACAGCCTCGGTGATTTATCTGTAATTACAATTTTGTATTTATCAATCTTATATGCCAAAATGACCATGCCCCTTGAATGACAGCCTTCATTATAGCGATGTCATTTAACTCAGATGCACCTAAAACAGCAAAAAAAGAAAAAGGACTTCACTTCCCAATATAATCCGATGGTATTGGACTTCGGTTCACCAAGATGTTTTCTGACATAACGCAAGGGAAGGGAACCAAACACACAGAGACTGAAAAAGTTGTCCGAATGTAGAGAATTCTTAGGTGCAGTCAGGATCAACCCGCCTCAAAGGAAAAGAAAATGGGCAAGCAATTCTCTTTTGAGAAAATTTCAAGGAAGAACCCGAAGTGAAATCTTTGTCTCAAATAAAAACTATTTTAGGTAAGGGTCTGAAGTGCCTCATTATTTCAAACAAGGACATGAAGCAAATTAAATTTCAAGTATGGGTCTAAAGAATCAATCTCAAAAAAGGGCTTGACTACACCTGCTGATTAGGGCATTTTCATCTTTTTATTTTTTCCTTACAAAAAAAGGATAAAAATTAAAAAAAAGTTACAGGAGAAGGCTAGAGCCCTCTCGCTTGTGGCCGACACCTCATTGCTGGTAGGACAAAGACCATTGTTAGTAAGGTTGCTAGCCCCTCAGCGCCGCCGACCCCTCAGCGAGGGCTGGCAACTCCTCGCCAGCATCAGGAGGGATCGTGACCCTCTCCCAAATCTGGGCAAGGGTCACCAATCTCTAGGCAAGGTTGACGACCCTTGCCCAAATCTAGGGCCGGTGATCCCTTACCAGCATCGGAAAAAGGTCACCACCCTCTCCCACGTTGCGAATGAGGGATTGCTGACCCTGCCGGAGGGCCCACGACCCTCGCCCAGATTTGGGGCTGGCATTTGGCCCCTCAGCGAGGGCCAAGGCCCTCCCACTTTTGTCTTAAAATTTAAGTTAAAATTATTTTTTAACGAAAATGCCATTGACCGACTAGAATATTAAAGTCACCGGCGAACCACCGAGATTAGTCCTTTGTTTGAAACAACTATAACCACTTCATGTCATTATTTGAGACAAATATGCTACTTTAGATCCTTATTTGAAACAATGTCTACTTCAAATCCTTATTTGAGAAAACAATAACACTTCGGATCTTTATTTAAAATTTTCCTCTCTCTTTTTTAACCCAGTCAGTATATCCGCTCTAGCTAGGTCAACTTGATGCTAGAAGATTGATCATTTTTTAACTAGGTTGCTTGCCTAGGCAAGTATAGTTAAGCTCGGTATCAAAGCCAACCTGCCCATTGATTGAGTATACTCTTGAGAAGCATTTCCAAGGAAAGCAGCCTTCATCGAGACTCAACCAAGTTGATGTCATGTCTAAAGTAACTCAACTGATCCAATATTACATAGCAATTACATTGTTAAGATCTTTTTAGCTGAATTAATTAAGAAAAAAAAACGTCTAAGTACTTAACTTGCATAAGCTTAACAAATTGAATGATTATGGTTTATCGAAGCCTAACTCCAGCACAAAAGTATCTATATCACAAAACTCATCAGGATTATTTCAGCACTATCGGTGGAACATCATAAAGACATTAAGAAAACCCTTGTCCTATGCAAAAAAAGAAAAAAAAAAGTGTTGCGACCTCTCCAAAGGTGCATCACCTAGGGTTCAGATAATGGATTACTAAATTCAACTTAACTCGAACTCTCCTAAACTCATACCAATTCGTGACTAAGGTTTCAGTTCTTAACGTACAAGATTAATTTCAAATGGAGTCACCACTAATTTATTTACGGTGGATTGATTAGAAACACATGTGAAGTACTGAGAGCTATACTTTACCCTTACAAATCAGAGACTATGAGTACGGAGGCTGGGGAGGCCGCCGCCGCTCTCGCCCCTGGCCGGCGAGGGCCGAGCGAGGCTTGCCTCGCCCAAGAAAAATCGTCAAAGCCGCCGTTGGACTCCCTTGAGTTTGGGCCATCCAACCATGCAACCGAATCAGAGATTGGAGGTTCGCATCAAACCCAAGCGCGACTGAAACTTTGGAAATCGCGTCCCCGCCAATTGTTGGAATCACGCAAATTAAAGGTGAGTAGACCTTCTATACCTTAATTAGGGATGTTTATTGCCTTAGTAGCAATGGTTAGAGGAATTATGTGCTTTCATGGGATGATGGACTGGAATTGATTGTTTGAGATCAGGTGTTGAATGTTAGAAGTGTGGTATGATGGAGCAGGTGTGGAGTCATTGAGACTCATTTGTGATCGGGGCGTCAAAGAGGTCCAAATGGAAGTTGGACGAATTTCTATTAATGGAGGTTTGTCGCAACCCATTTTTCCGCCCTTTGGGAGGGAAGAAACATAGGTTTAGAGGTATTTGCTCTCGATTCCTCAATCTCGAGCTTGGATTCTCCCAAGTCCACACCTCGCGTGACGTTTAGGCATTTTTAATTTTTAAGGTTATCTAACAACCTAAAATGTTTATAGGAGTCGCCACTAGCCTATTGGGGTCGGCTAGAAACCGATCAAGACGCGGGAGTGTCGTCTTAATTCCTACGTAACCAGATATTCTAAGTTTCGGGGACTTATTTACGCTAACAAATCTATTAACGCCCTTTCGGTACCTAACTAGCTAGTTGTTTAATCTAAAATGATCATGCGTTCTTGCTTTTCCTTTTAAAGCCCTAAAGGTCATTCAAATTCACTAAGTGTTCATGCAATTGTTTTTATGAGATTATTTTTATGCCAATCGAAACTAATGACAAATTAGTCTATGAAATTAACACGTAAACTACAAAAGATAATACGACAAAAGTAAGCCCTCAAAGTATTGAAATGCAGTGCGATAGATAAACAATCAAACAATTAGGTGTGACTATCTAATGGCCGAAAAGTAAAACCCGCAACTCGTCGGGTAATTAAGAATACAAGGTCTCTTCACAAATTTTTACAATTTTAAGACCGGAATGGACATCGGCCTACCATCGCCTAAACTATGCATGCCAAATCTACCAATGAATTTACCATGCTATAGCTTGACAAATCGGAGATTCAGTAGTCTAACATTTAGGGTAATAAAAACCGATAAAAAAAAAATCACATGGTGACGAACCTAATCATACATCTAACGCCAACATAGGAAGCTAGATTGAGCATGCAAATGGATTGAAGGGGGCAAAAGCACACAATACTCTAGACGAGGTCAACTCTCAAAAGAGGTTAATTGATTAACAAGAGCCCACTCTAAGGCTGAAAAAAAAGAAAAAAACGGCATCCTTTAAACGTTCTTTAAACGTAACTTCGATTTTTTTATATCTATTTATAAAAATATATTTTTTATTTTTTATTATATATTTTTTAAAAATGTATTATTTTTGCTTTTTCTTTTTTATTAAAATATTGTGTTAAAATATAATATTTAGCCAAAAAGTCCGAGTTGAATGAACCAATTTACTGCAGAAGAAAACTAACGTCTTAACCCTTCCTCTCTCCTTTTTTTGAATATATATATATATATATATATATTTTATTTCATAATATTATATTATAACAAAGCTAAAGAAAGAAAACCGGATCGGGCTCTGAACCGAGTAAGGTCCAGAGCGACCCGGCCCCTTTCCCCCTTTCTTTTCTTAAAAAAGAAGAAGACCGGGCCCATTTGGGCCCGGCTCGTTTACATCTTAGTTTCTTTAAAAGGGTTCATGAGTTGGGCTCGACTTGGGCCCAACTCAGTTTTTTTCTTTTTTAAACAAGGAAATCCGAACAGCTCCCCCCCCCCCACGCTGGTTTTAGCCCACCTCAAAACTCGGCCCAGATCTCACACATGAACGGAACAAGACAAGTGATGCGGGCCCAATACTTCAAAACGAAACGAACAAGACGGCCCAAAACGATAAAAAACCAACCCAAACTCGAACCCAACTCCCCCACGGACGCGAGCCCAAAGGCCGTTTTCAGCCCGCTCTTCTCAGACGGACAAAGGTGCCTCCGCTTCACTCCACGCTGTTGCCTGAAGCCATCGTCGGCGATGCTAACAACGAGACCTCCTCCACCATTTGCGCGACGATCTCGTGAGTTAGAAACAAAATGGAATGGTTCGTAGACCAAGAAACAACCAAGAAATGGTTATAGATAGATCAGAAGTGGTGCAAGCAATATAACAAACAATCGGCGCGCGAGGGAGAAGAACGGGTTTCAAAGCCAAATAGGGGTTGGCCTTGACTTACGACGCACTCAGAACAAGAACGATGTTCACGCAGCCCTCAGGAACATCAACAAAGACGAAAATACTCACACTCGGACCGTTCGGTCTTTGTGGTAACCAGGGCATCAAATCACACTAAGAGCAAAACCAAACCAAACGGTGCATCCGAACAGACAAGAGGAGGCAAAGTTAAGTAATAAGAACGAAAGAACTATCGAGGCTCGGGGATCGGTCAGATGCATGATCAACATTTTAGACCGAATCCAAAGATAATCAAAACGCGAGAGGGAAAAGAGCGAGTGAGGAACAAAAAGAAAATCCCTACACGGTTCGGGGAAAGTCGCAGACCAGCGAACGTAATGAGCGAGCTCGCACTTGGAAGCTTGGCCTGAGACTTATCATCCCTTTATCCGTGATCCTCAGGGAGAAAAGAATGGAGGACAAGCTCCAAGCAACTTACCGAGAGAAAGAGAAGACGAGATTGAAGGAGAGGAATCTGTGCAAGAGGAAAGCAGGAAGCTGTCCACGCGAGAGGAAAGACAGAGCGTCGCCTGCGTGAAGGGAAAGCCGAGAGTCGTCCCCTTCCAAAATGCTGACCGTCGCTCCTCCTTTTTGCCGAGTTTATCCCCCCGTGCTCACCTTTTCCCCTCCCGTTGTTCTCCTTTTCTATCAATTTTTCAAACCCTAATTATCCCCCCCTCTTCATCATTTCCCACTGCTTTTTCTCTGCTTCGCCGCGCTTGTCCCTTTGCGTGTGTCAGTCCACAATCTCTTTCCCAAGAATTGTAGGTGCAGGCGAGACCCTGCTCTTCCATCACATCTCAAGCAAGTGGGGGCCAGAAGACTCTAAAAGCATGGGGAGAGGAACGAAGGAGAAGAAAAGGAGGGGCCTGCGGGATTGTGGGCTTGGCCCAACAAGAGAGAAAAATGGGAGTCGCGCGGGCAAAGCGCGCGCGAGACAGTGAGGACCGGGCCGTCCGAGCCCGGTCTAAAGCTTCATTTATTAGGTGTCAACAAGGTTGAATTCCGAAATGGCGATGAAATGGGAAGGCTAGATAGGGTATTAGGCCGATCGGGGATGGTTTGGATTTATTGATGCACAATTCATTTAATTATTGGTTTAATTATGCAATTTATTTACATATTGGGTTATTTGCGCAATTTATTTAATTAGTAATTTATTTATGCAATTTAATTAATTGTTAATAGTTCAGTTAATTATCGCAATTGATTCTGATTGACGAGAAGACTGAGTTAGAGCTATGAGGAGACTAGAGGATTACTAGACTCATAGTTGGAATGAGCGTATGTAAGAGCGAGATTAGGGAAGTGAGTAAATTTGACGAGAGAGCGAGTAAAGATGAAGTTCTAGGTGACGAAGGACATGTGAGACATGATTAGGGACCCTAGGGCAAGAATAGACCTAGTTTTGGTATCGGGGTTGGCTCATTGAGATATTCCCGTATCTCACCCCACCACCCCAAACCCTCTCAGGTGCTAATTATGGGAGAGACGAAAGAAGACTTGTTTATGCCGGAGAAACCTATAGACGACAGATGGATTTATGAGATCTCGATGACATTCTCTGGATTTATGGATAAACAACTCCCCTTGATGGTAGTGTAGTGAATCCTTAGGGATTCCTTTGATGATTGTATCAAGTTATAAAAGGATGGAGTAGTGGAAAGTTGTAATTTCAATACCGATCTATGGAGACTGGAGGATGATTGTAATGAAATTTGGAGGGTTGTAATTTATTATTCATTTACCTCACTTCTATTGTATTTGTCTTTGATTATTATTTAGACAGAAAAGAGAAAAGAAAATCAGGGATTGCCGCAAGCTTGGAGGGCGAGAGGTGACATGAAAATCCGAGGCGGCTACTGCAGGAAAGGAAATTTTTTTTCCTTTCCTTTTTTTTCCTTTTTCTTTTTCTTTCCTTTTTTCTTTCCCGGCTGAGTTGGGCCTACTAGGCTGAGGCCCACTATGACTGGCCTAACCACAGAGAAGGCTAGCCCACTTCCATGGCCTCTGACGACAACGAGGCTCCAGCGAGCCAAGAATAGACTCGGTTTTAAAACCAAGTTGAGAGCTGGGTCAGAGGAGGGTTTCTCGGGTTGTGGCTTGTTTCTTCCTCCTCAGGCCAAATTGAAGCTCGAGGTCGGTCAAATCTGGAAGCTGACTTCCTTGCGCGTCGATTGGTACCGGTGGCGAAGGCTTAGGTGGCCAGAGCTATGAGAAATCACGCCTCGAAGTCGGCGGTCTCACGAGCTTGGGTTCCAGGAAAACACTCAAACCAAACGAGCTTCAATCCTTCGATTCTCGACCAAATCAATTGAATTAAAGGGCTAAGATTTACTCACAAGTGGTTTACGAGTTCAACGAGACCAACGGCGAGGAGTGGGTGTTGCCGGATTTGCAAGGATCTCCGATCTAGGGCTCCGGCGAGCCATTTTTTAGGAACAGTGAGTTCGATCGAAACCTAGCCAAATTAAAACCAAATCAATCCAATCATAAGCCAAAACTAAGGTTTAGGGATGCCTAGAAATCAATTGAAAGTGGTGGCACAAGCTCTAGATTGAAGGATTGGAAGAACTCATCTCTTGAATCTTAGTGACTTTTTGAAAAAAAAAATAGGGGAAGGACTGAATTGTGAGGCCTCTTTTCGGGTGTTGCCGGTGGCAACTCAGGCAGAGGTGATGGCAGCGGTTGGTCGATTCTCGAAGAGGGCATTGCAGACTTCACAACGGCACCAATAGCGAGGCAAATGGAGCTTTGAGCTAGGAGATACGAAGCTCGAAAGTGGGGAGTCGCTTGGGTTCGTGAGCAGAGAGTGGGTGAGAGTTGAGGGAAACTTGAGCTCACCGATGCCACGTGGTGACCTCCCATTAGCTGCAAGGTACTCCAGCCACGCCGCAAGAATGATTGGTGGCTGGTGGCAACGATTGGCTGGTCGGTGGCCAACGTGTGGCCTCGCGGTGGCGTGCCCACCACTTGCTCAGCGGAAAGCCGTAAAGGAGAGAGAGAGAGAGAGAGCTGCTGTGCATGTGGGCTGGACGCGCAGGCTAGGCCGAGCTCGTGACTAGGCTAGGTCTCACGGGCTTGGCCCAATTCGCGGGAAGAAAATCTGAAAATAAAAGAAATAAGAAAAAGAATATAATATTATAATATTATAATAATAAATAACTAAAAATAAAATTACTATAATTAGGGAAAAATCCCAAAAATTCCAAATTGCTTCTTAAAAATAAAACTAAGTATTTTTAGGCCAAAATGCTATCGAATAAATTTTTCGGGAGCCCAAAATAAATTTAAAAATCTCCATCTCCTCACGGTAGTTATAATAAATACTGGGAAAATTCCCGGGGCCCTTAAGTCGCAATCCAAGCTTAGATAATTCTATAGTAAAGCCCAAAGAGAGCCGAAACACGGCTGTTCCACGAATATGGGATTTGGCATCTTGTGAACGACAAAATTTTCCTTACCTGCTCAAAGTTGCTTTGAAATTTTCACATTTTTTGTGTCGTTTCATTTGGTTCGCAGAAGAAAAATCATCGTCCTTCTCCGTCGACGTTGTCACGCCCCGATTTTCAAGCGCGCGACGGTTCTCGATTTTCCTTTTCTCTTCGGCCAAAGAATAGCGACGTCCCAGGATTTGTCGCCGTCCTTCCAGTCTCCAACGGAAGCGCGAATCTTCGCACTATCAACTCCCACAGAACTCGCCTCCAAAGTTCGATCTCCAATCATGTACCTGAAAAATGGTTACCACGACGGGTTGAGATATAAATATCTCAATGAGTCTACCACCTAATCCTCGATTAGGAGAGCCCTCACTCTAGGGTCCCTATCCAATTAGGTAACGTAACTCTCGTGTCATGGTTACTTGGTCCAAATATCTAATTAGCTTACTAGTCCTCACTCCTCCGTAATCTCAACCAATAATTAATCAATTAAGTCTACAACCAATAAATTAATCAATTAAACTTGACTTAAATAAATATCAATCACAATCAATTAGCAACCACAACCAATTATCAACCACAATCAAATGCCAATCACAGTCAATGGTCAATCACAATCAATTACCAATCACATCCAATTGCGCAATCAACGATATCAAATAACCAGTATAACAGAATAATTAAATTGCAGTAAATAAATTCTAATTACGTAAATTACCAATCTAATCTCACCCAGTTAATTATCAAAATTAACTAAAGCCATTAAATCATCAAATTGTCTGTCATTTCTATAATTCAGCAAAATATCCCTTAAAACCCTAATTAGGCTATAAATAGCTAAAATTAGGAAAATCAACGGTAATTCTAGAAATTAATAATTCAACACCAATAGCTAATAAATCACATAATTAGAGCTAACAAATTACCAATTTGTCCTCTAGCTATCCAATTTTACTAAATCACCCCTAATTGGCTAAAAAATTACCAAATCACTCCTATCCAAAGTCACTATATTAATTCCTAATCGATCAATTGACCCCCTAATCATTCAATTGACTATCAATTTCACTCAATTAAGCCAATAATTAACTACTAGAACGTGTAACCGCCAATCCAAGCTTTTCAACTCAATTTCGCGACGACGGTCACGTCGAGTTTAATTAGTTTTCAATTTCTCGATCCCCATTCGCAATTGAACTCGAAACTTCACGGTACTGCTTGGCATGACGCGATGGCGGATTTTCCGGCGAGACTCCGGCGTGGTTTCCGGCGCCGGCGAGAGTTTCCGGCGAGCTTTTGGCTAGTCGCCGGCGAAGATTCCGGCGAGAAATCCGGCGAGTCGAGCGTGGCCTCGGTGAGCTGGTTGGCTGAGCCGAGATCTTCTGGAACGGCTGGACGGCTCGGCCAGGCGGCTGGACGGCGCGACTGGTTGAAGGCTCCGACGACTCCACGCGCGATGTTGAGGACTATGGAGGAGCAGAACGGCGCTAGGGCAACTTCGGGAGGTGGTGTGGGCCGTCAGCGGAAGCCCACCTTGGTGGCTGGCCGGCGATGACAAAGTGAGGCGAGGCACGAGCAGCGACAAAATGGAGAAAACAGGGGAGGAGCGGAGGTGGAACTGCGTCGGCCTCAGCGGCGTCATCCTCGTCATCCTCGTCGGAGCAGTGGCAAGAGGCGAGCTGAGGCGCTCGCGGCGACGGCGAGGCCCGAGCAAGGCCATGGCTCGTCCCGAGCTCCCTGATTCGGCGAGAAAACACAGGGGATTGGGCTTGTGGCGTCGGACGATGTGGCCGCGCTCCGGCATCGAGGAAGCGTCACGGGTGGCTCGCCGCGTCAACGAGACAAGATGATGAGGCCACTTCTTCAATTTGCAGGTGGGAGGCGCGGCTAGGGTTTCAAAGGGGAAAGCTGTCGCGAGGAAGAAGATGAACAGAGAAGAGAGAGAAGGAAAAGTTGGTGGTCTGCAAGATTGGATGGGTCGGCAAAGGAGCAGGGGAATTCAGCAGAAAAAAAAAAAGAAAAAGGAAGGAAGGGAAAAGGGGAAAGAGAAAAAGAGAGAGAGGGGGAGAGTGTCGGCAGAGGAGAGAGAATAAAGTGGGGGGAGAAAAGTCAAAGTTGGAGGGCTGTTACAGACGTTATCTTGAAGCTCGACTTCTACAGTCTTCCTGCGCGTCTTCGTCCATGGTAACCTCGTCAATACGTTCCCACCACCTCGCGATAGAAGTGACAATGACATTCTGTTCGTTGTCAAAATGGGAATTGCCTTTTACTCGGTCTATCGTGCATTTAACTGTTCAATCGACTCCTCGGGCCTTGTCCATGCTTGCCCTTTCACTTGCTTAAGCGAAAGGTCAGAAGACTTGGAAATCTCTTAAGTAGTACCCGATTATTCACTTGATGCGACTTGATTATCCGATAAGACGAACGGATGAAATGTCCACATGCATCCTGATTTTTCAACGTGATATGATAGTAAATACTGCTAAGAATCCATAGTCAATGGTTAGGTGATTGTTGATTAAGCATGGTATACGGGTCATATGAAGTGCCTTTTATTCTTGAAAACTTGACGTGGCATTAATTCAATATAATTCATTCGGCGTGACTTGTTGGAGCTACTTCGATTTAGTGTTGCTCATATTGTTGATAGTCTGGTTCGGCCTATTTTATTTTAGATGGAACCTAAGTGATGAAAATAAGCTACTAAAGTCTGCCATAGCTGATCTCTTAATTTTAGCTTAAGCTTCACCACGTCACTAACTAGTAGTCCAATCCTGATCAAATATTCTCTGCCTTTAGCTCAATCAGTATATTTTTTACAATAAGCGAAGGGAGCCATATGATTAGAAACAAAAACAAAATTGAGTATTACAAAAGAGCAAGGCTAGAATATCAAAAGAAGTCTAGTGAACCGGTTCGCTAACTGGCCTGCCACGAGGTGAGTATACAATGTAGTTCGTCACTTCAACAACCCTCATGAGTATTGACTTTGACTTTGACAAATCTGGGTATGTGGGGTAGGATCTGGGTCAACCTGACGCTACAGAGGAGGCCCTCCATTCGTATCTTGACAATTGCGCACAACGCAACATCGGTCTCAGAGTTGAGTTGATATTGAAAAAATGGATCATCTAATGTATGTCAAGTTATAATAGTCCGATTCAAATCGAACAATTGGGTAAAAAAAATTTATTCTAATTATTTTATTGAGGGCCATTCAATATTGATCGGACGGCTCCTATAAATCGCAAAGGATCTAGATTTTTATCTTAGTGGATTGCCCGAGTTACAAGCCTTTTCTCATTATCTGCCAGGTCTGTCGTTGGAATTATGCCACAAACGTGTCTACTTCGTAATCATTCATGTTCCCCTTGCTCAAAGAATTTCAATATCTTATTTTTAAGGGGAAATACTATAAAACAAAAACTTCAAACTATGTCAATAATAACCCAAATACCTCCACCCTTTTTTCTGTTAGTAAAAAATCATAAACTGGTCCTATGTAATATATAAAAAAAATCTCAAACTTACACATGCATGATATATATACCATCTATTTTGGTTCTATCTAGGTTATAATTGTCATAAAAATATAAGTTCCGGATTTTTTGTGATGTTAGAATATATTTATGGATATTTTGTCACAATGGATAAATTTAAAGTTTTTTGTGGTAATATCTAACAGTTAATACTTGTTATAATAGGGTCAAACTCACTAGCACATCTCTACAGATATCATAGATTTTAATATCGAACTAACTTATATTGTACCATTAACTTGCTAGCGGGGCATTTTGTTATTTCACCAATATAAACTCCCTCCAACCAACATCTTAATGCATTCGAAGCCCATCACTTGTCCCTTTTTTTTTTTTTTCAGAATCATACATACAATTGTGTCTTGGTCGCCGTACGTAGTGAAGTTTCCCCATTGTGACCCTGAGCTGAAAACAATAATAATCTTACGGTATATTTGGTTCGCGAGAATTTCAAGATTTGAAAAAATAAATAAAATATTTGGTTAAATCATTCAGAAAAATTATTCAATGAAAATTGTCTATTCTTGTGAGTAATGAAAATATTCTTCGTTTATTTGTTTTTATAGAAAATACAAATCAACATATTTCAGAAAATGTTTTTCACATCTTGACTCTTCCGTGAAACAAACGCGCATTCAAAGTGCAAATTCCATCAGCTCCTTTCTTGTACATGATTCGATTATGACTTTCGGTGCTCCAGGTCCAATGTTATAGCTCATTCCGTTTCTTTGAGCAACGAAAACAGAGAGATGATTACTCAGCCAAATTTTCTCTCTTATTTAATTTCCTGGTGGATCAGAAGTCAGTTTAGAACTGCATCGGCTCAACAAAATCTATGGAATCATGCCTTCCAATGTTTCTGCACAGCTTTTGCTTCGTTTCTCTTGTGTTGCAGATAAGCTATGGATTAGACTCCATTTCAGCTGGTCAGAACATCACGGATGGCCAAACGATCCTCTCAGCTGGCCAGAAATTCGAGCTAGGATTCTTCAGCCTTGGCAGCTCCAAGAATCGGTATGTGGGCATATGGTTTAAGAAGATATCAGACCGGACGGTGGTTTGGGTTGCGAACCGAGAGAATCCCCTCAGTGACTCTTCAGGAGTCCTGATGCTCACTCCCCAGGGTGTCTTGACTCTCCTGAACCTCACCAATGGGATCGTTTGGTCTGCCAATGTGTCAAGACCGGCCCAGAATCCAATTGCGCAGCTTTTGGATTCTGCCAATTTCATTGTAAAAGAAGGAAACGACGACGACTTGGATAATGCCATCTGGCAGAGCTTTGATCACCCTGGTAACTCAATCCTGGCTGGTATGAAGTTTGGTATAGACCGAGCAAGAGGCCTGGACCGGTACCTCACCTCATGGAAAAGCGCGGACGACCCTTCACCAGGTGATTTCACATACAGGCTCGATTCTTCAGGTAATCCGGAGCTGATCCTAAGGCACAGGTCAGTAGTGGTGTATCGGTCAGGGCCTTGGAACGGCATTCGGTTTAGCGGGGTCCCTCAGATGCGTTCTAATCCAGTTTTAATTTACGGCTTCGTCTTCAACCAAAATGAAATCTACTACCATTTCAACTTTCCGAACAGCTCCATCATTTCGATGGTGGTTTTAAAGGAGAATGGAATTTTTTCTCGCTTAACTTGGATGGAACACACCCGCGGTTGGATAATGTATACGTCCACACAAACTGATGACTGCGACACATACGCATTTTGTGGAGCGAATGGGAATTGTAACGTTGCTAGCTATCCAAAGTGTACGTGCTTGAAAGGGTTTGTGCCGAAATACCCGATCGAGTGGGGATTTGGGGATGGGTCAAATGGGTGTCTTCGGAGGACAGAATTGGATTGCCAGAAAGGAGATAAGTTTCCAAAGTTCACTGGAGTGAAATTGCCGGACACCAGGCTTTCGTGGTTCAACGAGAGCATGAACCTTCAAGAATGCAAGAGGACTTGCCTGATGAACTGCTCGTGCACAGCTTATTCAAACTCAGACATTAGAGGTCAAGGAAGTGGATGCTTGCTCTGGTTTGGCGACCTGCTTGATATTAGACAGTTCAACGAGAACGGCCAGGATATTTATGTAAGGATGGCCGCGTCAGAAGTCGGTATGTCTTCAAACATGAGCTACTTTCGACGTGATGACACAAGGAAGAGATGAACTAGAAAATATTTTGATAGTTTTTGTAACATTTATTTTTGGATTAATTGTGATGCATATCAAGGTGGTAGTTCGAGTGGGAATACTGGAGCTAGGAAAAGCATGGGCATCATTGTCAGCAGCGTGCTCTCCGTGGTGTTTCTTCTCAGCATCATGGTTGTTTACATGAAGTATAAGAGAGATGGTAAAATCGTTTTTCTCAGAAAATTATGCTTTTCAAGCGAAAATTTTATCCACAACAGGCAATTTTTAATTTGGTTACGATGGGTTTTGAATGTTGCCGCGCTCTATCATTTGCAAAGTTTCATCAGATCATCTTCCTTTAGAAATTTGAAGGAGCCCAGTGGCATGAATTACTTGTTAATCTGTTTTTCGATCTTCATCGCTCAATTATGGGTTCTTTACATTTGATGAAATTTACTCAATTTAATTTCAACTTGCAGGAAAGATCTTTGCATTCTCGCGTCAAAGCCATAGTGAAGATTTAGAGTTACCTCTGTTCGACCTCGCAACCATTGTAAATGCAACGAATGACTTCTCCTACTACAATAAACTTGGAGAAGGAGGCTTTGGAGCTGTCTATAAGGTTAATGTCGTCAATTTTCTGGAATTCTAAATCTTCTATATATCCAAATGCACAATGAGTAGGAATAAGAACAACCTCTGTCTATTAGGGTGTTCTGAAGAATGGCCAAGAAATTGCTGTGAAGAGGCTGTCGGAAAACTCTAGGCAGGGACAGGTCGAGTTCAAGAATGAAGTCGTCTACATCGCCAAACTTCAACACCGAAACCTGGTCAAGATTTTAGGATGCTGCATTGAAGAAGATGAAAAGATGTTGATCTACGAGTTTTTGCCCAACCGGAGCTTGGATTCTTTCATTTCCAGTTCGTTTCCCTCAAGTCCCTAAAATTTTATTGGTTTTTATCATGGAAAATGTGTGAAGAAGCTTATATTTCCTAACTCATAAAGCCTGTAATTTGGCAGACCAAGAGAAGGGTGTTTCACTGGATTGGCCCAAGCGCTTCACTATCATCAATGGCATAGCTTCGGGGCTACTATACCTTCACCGAGACTCAAGATTAAGAATAATTCATAGAGATCTGAAAGCTGAAAACATCCTGCTCGACATCGAGATGAATGCGAAGATATCTGACTTTGGTTTGGCAAGGAGTTTCGGAGGTAATGAGAGCGAAGCGAATACGAAGAGAGTGGTGGGAACATTGTGAGTTCTCCTAACAAATGGTCTCCACTGATTTTGGTCCATTTGCTTCAAGAACTAATCATTCCTCTCAATGCCTTTTTTGCATAGTGGTTACATGTCCCCGGAGTATGCCATTCACGGTTTTTATTCGATAAAATCAGATGTCTTCAGTTTCGGTGTTCTAGTACTGGAAATCGTGAGCGGGAAAAGAAATCGAGGCTTCAATCATCCTGACAATCATTTAAGCCTTCTTGGATATGTAAGACGTAAAAATTTATCAGGTCTCTTTGTTTATCTTCAATTTGTTTCTAGTCTTATGCTATAGATGACCGACACAATCATGCAGGCCTGGACACTGTTAAGAGATCAAAAGTCTACGGAGCTCGTAGATCCGTCGATTGCGTCCACAATCAACCGCGCAGATGTTTTACGATCCATCCATGTGGCCTTGTTGTGCGTTCAAAAGAACCCACGCGATAGACCGGAGATGTCGTCTGTGGTTATGATGTTAGGCAGTGAGAGCACATTGCCTCAGCCTAAACAGCCTGGTTTTTTCAACGAGACGTCTCTGTCCGAAGCAAGTTCTTCGAGGGATGGCAAGCATAGAGAGTATTCGGCCAACGAAATGACTATTTCATGTTTAATGCCTCGATGATATATCTGTAATTTCAATTATGATTTATATCGACCCCATATTGAATACTAGAAGATCATGGCATTTGTACTGAGAGACTTGCTCTTAATGTGGAATTGCAAGACGTTAAATAAACATCTGAAAGATTGCACCTTCTGATCTTCCAAACTTTGCTGGGTTCTGGTCAGAAAGCGAAAAGTGTGTACATGCACCCGAGAAAGTGAAAATTTCAGAGTCTCTTTTTTTTTTTTTTTTTAATGATTTTCTGGCCAAGAAACCCTTGAACACCTTACTAGGAATACCCGTGAACTCGATGAAGTAAACTCTGCATTTTTAATGACTGATTCAGTTTGAATCGACGAAATACCACGTTAGAGTAAAAGTGACCATAACTACAAGGGCGATCGTAATGAGTACTAAAACATTTGCTCTGTCAAAGTCTGTGCAGTGATGTTTCTTCTGTTCCAAAGTGTCAAAAGAACCATGTCCTTCTAACGATAGCCTGCATTACGGCGACGTCTGCAAGTTCAGGTGCGACCTAAAACAGGGGAAAAGGAAAACTTCCCATAAGTGTTGCCTAGAAATGAAAGATTGTCCCACCATCTTGCAAGCCATTTTCCCTGGCTATAGATGTTGGAAAATACAAAGAGAAGCAGAAATTGGGTGGGAATGAGATTGACTTTGACCTATTTTCCACTGGAGACAATGGGCCCAACCATTGCAAGCACTAGATTGGCCTAAACACTTCACCATCATCAAGGGGATGAAAACAGAGCCATCCTCGTTGCTACTGAGAGACCTAAATTTTCGCCGACAAATCCAAACAATTACATGCGAATTGTCACGTTGCTTCTAAATAAAAGTGTCAATTTTTTAGTGATTTATGGTCAAAAATTTTATTTATGTATCTACCATGTTTTTGATAGGTTAAACCCGGGATGAAAATTACTGCTATGTGTACAAAAAAGTGAGCTACAACATGAGTCGATGTCATCAATTCAGTTTTGTAATCAGTTGGCTTTGGTATAAGCACTATCTTTTTGCGATCACAGTTAAAAATGTGCATAATTTTCTTACTTATCAACCGTCAAATTCTTGATAACTTTAATGGGTTTTTGTAGCGCATGATTGTAATTACATCCGTATCCATATTCAAATTTTAACGTACCATATCACATGTCACAGTCTACCGTAAAATTTGTGCTTGGAGTCATATCTTACTATGATAGACCATATCTAGCACTCCGACTTGATGTAATCGATCCATCATATTTTTCAATTGATAGTAATGTCTTGAGAAGTTCTAACCATCAAAGATTAGATCGTGGAGATTCGAATCAACAAGCTTCCGCAAGTCTGATGGTAATTAGCTTCAGACTTCATCAAATTCTCTTTCTCAATGTCAAACCCAGGCTAATGATGAACTTCAGTTTGAGTCGAAGCCCAACTCCAGCACAAAAGTATCCATTTCACAAAACTCATCAGGATTATTTTTCCGTCTACAGTTGACAGAGTCTGAATTTCACTATCGGTGGAGCATAGGAAAGACATTAAGAAAACCCTTGTCCTGTGCAAAAATGGAACAAAAGAGTCTTGCCAAATTCATTATATAAAGGAAACCACCATATAAATTTAAATTCGTGTAAGATACCCGTCTATAGCTCGACAAAAAGAAGCACCCATAAATAGAGTATAGAATATATATGACTGAATCGAAAAAGCATACCCGGTTTAGCTTATCACCGTTGTTGAATCAATCGAGCCAAATGAAATTGTATGAATCCCAGAATAAATTTTTCTCTGTTTATACTCTCTTCGACGATCACAATGGAAAGTTTTTTGAATGAAGACGAGAGAGGGGGGATTTTCTAGTTCAGTTCTAAACCTATAATTCATATTCTAATTCAATTATAACTTTTTTCAATTTTGTAGATGTGATCCTAAATCTTTACGGGAAAATCCAAATATAGCCTTTCGCTAATTGCTGACATAGCATTCGATCATCATCAATCGTTCTCCATGGCACGCTGATATGAATAATTTTGCTTTAACGACTTTCTATGTGAATAGCCACATCATCAATTTCAAATAGCAATTTGTTGGAATTATTATATTGAAATTCTGCTTAATAATTTGGGATTTCATTAGCAAAGTCAAAATAAATCATTCATATAATACAATTTGTACTGATTTGATAATTATTCCACAGAAGGGACTATATCCTAATTACTTTGTACGCTAACAAGCCCATCCATAACAGTTCATTGTTACATCACTAGTCTGCACTGACTGTTTAAGCATATTATCATTGTATGTAGTATTGTCGTGCGTATTTCTATATATATATGTATACTCTGTAGTGACCTCCTTTTCATAAACCGAATGTTATGCGATTAATAATAGCCCATCTTTATGAGAATTATTGACACATTGACCATAATAAGATATTGGCACCTTAATCAATTAGCTGAAATATTCAAATCTGTTCCGTCGAAAGTGGAATTTTGATTCCACCTGCTGTGTGACATCATGACAATTAAACTTGGATTCTATCGTAATTATTGTCAAGGTCCGTGAGCATGTTTTTGGGTATCTTCTAGATTTTTCAAAGAGTGGAATCGGACAACGAATCTCATCGAGTTCTTCTCTCCCTCAACGCCACTATAGTCAATCAGAGGCGATTGACTTGTTTATTAGGTTGTACGACCATTTTGATAATACATATAGCAACTCAAATCAAACCCCTCTTATACTAATTAATTGATTTCCCGGGGAGAACTGAACTTACTAAGAGCTTGGTGGCTTAATTAAATTATGCCTACGTATGGAACAATGAATTATGTTATTTTGGTCCATTTAGGTAGGTTTTGGCAAGGCATTATTAGTTGGACCCATGATATAAGTAGTTCCGAAACTATTGAAGCAAATATTGACTTGCTACCTTCATCTTCTTCTTCTTGCAACGAAAAGCAAGTTGCTTGGTCTGAAATTAACAGAGATTAAGTCGTAAGATGTCACGTCATGGTGTGAAATGGAACAGAAAAATATCAGAATGTCGTGTCATAATCATATGATCAATTTTGTTAATCCTGCATCATTCTAACATGTGTCCACACTATTCTTTCTCTTGCTCTTGATCAAGTTGACTTTATATTGAGATAGCCACTTACGTTCAATTCCAACCCGTTTCACATAAAACAAATATTTAGGTCTCCCTCGCTGTCGCTCGGTGATAAAAAGTCACACTCAAGTGGACGGGGCAATTTGCTTGAATGCGTATACGGAAGAAGTAGACGAATCGAAAAGTCCTACTATCTCATATTATAAAAAAAAATTATATTTGCCCGCTGATTGAATTCATTTGATTACAAGCCGTCAAGTCATTCACACTTATTTGATGTTTTGTCAAAAGAAGTGCACTCAATTATTACTTGAAAAAGGAAGTCCACACACTCCTATTCTTGGCATTGACAAGAATTAGGAGTGAGAACAATTTACTTTTGAACGAGCAGTGCATATGTGCATATTGAGAGCCTTGAACACTACCTAAGCATTAAAACGTGGTTTTTAGATTATAAATATTCATAAGGCAGTTAACATGAATCATAGTCATCAAACTTTACAGTTACTTTAAAAACCCTGCTCATTCAAGGCACGTAACATGAATAAGCCTTCTTGGATATCTCGCGGGCTTGGCCCAATTCGCGGGAAGAAAATCTGAAAATAAAAGAAATAAGAAAAAGAAAATAATAATATAATAAATAACTAAAAATAAAATTACTATAATTAGGGAAAAATCCCAGAAATTCTGAATTGCTTCTTAAAAATAAAACTAAGTATTTTTAGGCCAAAAAGCTATGGAATAAATATTTCGGGAGCCCAAAATAAATTTAAATATTTCCATCTCCTCACTGAAATTACAACAAATACCGGGAAAATTCTCGGGGGCCCTTAAGTCGCAATCCGAGCTTAGATAATTCGATAGTAAAGCCCAAAGAGAGTCGAAACATGGTTGTTACACGAATATGGGACCTGGCATCTTGTGAATGACAAAATTTTCCTTACCTACTCAAAGTTGCTTTGAAATTTTCACATTTTTCGTGTCGTTTCATTTGGTTCGCACGAGAAAAATCATCGTCCTTCTGCGTCGACGTTATCTTGAAGCTCGACTTCTGAAGTCTTCCTGCGCGTCTTCATCCACGGTAACCTCGTCAATACGTTCCCACCACCTCGCGATAGAAGTGACCATGAAATTCTGTTAGTTGTCAAAATGGGAATTGACTTTTACTCAGTCTATCGTGCATTTAACTGTTCAATCGACTCCTCAAGCCTTGTCCATGCTCGCCCTTTCACTTGCTTAAGCGAAAGGTCAGAAGACTCGGAAATCTCTTTAATAGTACCCGACTATCCACTTGATGCGACTTGATTATCTGATAAAATGAACGGATGAAATGTCCACATGCATCCTGGTTTTTCAACGTGACATGATAGTAAATACTGCTAAGAATCCAGAGTCAATGGTTAGGTGATTGTTGATTAAGCATGGTATACGTGTCATATGGATGCCTTTTATTCTTGAAAACTTGACGTGGCATTAATTCAATATAATTCATCCGGCGTGACCCGTCGGAGCTACTTCGAGCCAATGTTGCTCATATTGTTGACGTCTGGTTCGGCCTCTTTTATTCTCAGACGGAACCTAAGTGATGAAAATAAGCTACGAAAGTCTACCATAGATGATCTCTTAAATTTAGCTTAAGCTTCACCACGTCACTAACCAGTTGTCCAATCCTGATCAAATATTCTCTGCCTTTAGCTCAATTAATATATATTTTACAATATGTGAAGGCAGCCATATGATTAGAAACAAAAACAAAATTGAGTATTATAAAAGAGCAAGGCTAGAATATCAAAAGAAGTCTAGTGAACCGGTTCGCTAACTGGCATGCCACGAGGTGAGTATTCAATGTAGTCCGTCACTTCAACAATCCTCATGAGGACTGATTTTGACTTTGACAAAAATATAAGTTCCGGATTTTTTGTGATGTTAGAAAATATTTGTGGGTATTTTGGCACAATGGATAAGTTTAGAGTTTTTTGTGGTATTAACTAAAGCAATACAATCTAAAAAATCTCAAAGGGAACATCAACTGTAGTGCATGGTGTGCAACCGGCGATCTTCAAAGTCAGAGAAATAATAATGTTATAATATTTATGGTGGCTTAACCATAATTAGGGTAGCTTGATATGAATTTACAAGAGTGATTAACTCCAGTCATGGTATATGTTGTAATAAAATTGTAGTAAGACACCGTGATATACATCAGTTGCACGTTAATATCCTCAATTCGAAATTAGAGTAGTAAAAAAGAGATAGGACGTCAGCGAGGTAATTTAAAAACAAGAGTATTTACAACGGGTTAAACAAAACTAACAGTTAATACTTGTTATAATAGAGTCAAACTCACTAGCTCATCTCTACAGATATCATAGATTTAATACCGAACTAATTGATATTGTACCATTAACTTGCTAGCGGGGCACTTTTTTATTTCACCAACATAATCTCCATGCAACCAACATCTTAATGCATTAGAAGTCCATCACTAGTCTGCGTTCTCAGAATCATACATGAAAATTGTGTCTTGTGACTTTGAGCTGAAAACAATAATAATCTTTATGGTATATTTACTTCACGAGAATTTCAGATTCGAAAAAAAAAAATTAAAAGTGTTTGGTTATATCACTTGGAAAAATTATTCAATGAAAAATGTCCATTCTTGTGAGGGATGAAAATATGTTTCTTTTATTCATTTTTATAAATAATACAAATAAATATATTGCGGAAAACGTTTTTCACTTCCATGAATCAAACGCGCATTCAAAGTGCTCTCTTGAACGTGATTCGATTATGATTTTCTGTGGTCCAGGTCCAACGTTATAGCTGATTCCCGTTTCATTGAGCAACGGAAACAGACAAATGATTACTTAGCCAAATTTTATCTCTTATTTAATTTCTTGGTGAATCAGATGTCAGTCTTGTACTGTATCGGCTCAACACAATCTATGGAATCTTGCTTTCCAATTTTTCTGCACAGCTTCTGCTTCGTTTCCCTTGTGTTGCAGATAAGCTATGCACTAGACTCCATTTCAGCTGGTCAGAACATCACGGATGGCCAAACGATCCTCTCAGCTGGCCAGAAATTCGAGCTAGGATTCTTCAGCCTTGGCAGCTCCAAGAATCGGTATGTGGGCATATGGTTTAAGAAGATATCAGACAGGACGGTGGTTTGGGTTGCGAACCGAGAGAATCCCCTCATTGACTCTTCAGGAGTCCTGATGCTCACTCCCCAGGGTGTCTTGACTCTCCTGAACCTCACCAATGGGATCGTTTGGTCTGCCAATGTGTCAAGACCGGCCCAGAATCCAATTGCGCAGCTTTTGGATTCTGCCAATTTCATTGTAAAAGAAGGAAACGACGACGACTTGGATAATGCCATCTGGCAGAGCTTTGATCACCCTGGTAACTCAATCCTGGCTGGTATGAAGTTTGGTATAGACCGAGCAAGAGGCCTGGACCGGTACCTCACCTCATGGAAAAGCGTGGACGACCCTTCACCAGGTGATTTCACATACAGGCTCGATTCTTCAGGTATTCCGGAGATGATCCTAAGGCACAGGTCAGTAGTGGTGTATCGGTCAGGGCCTTGGAACGGCATTCGGTTTAGCGGGGTCCCTCAGATGCGTTATAATGCAGTTTTAATTTACGGCTTCGTCTTCAACCAAAATGAAATCTACTACCATTTCAACTTTCCGAACAGCTCCATCATTTCGATGGTGGTTTTAAAGGAGAATGGAATCGTTTCTCGCTTAACTTGGATGGACCACACCCGCGGTTGGATAATGTATACGTCCACACAAACTGATGACTGCGACACATACGCATTTTGTGGAGCAAATGGGAATTGTAACGTTGCTAGCTATCCAAAGTGTACGTGCTTGAAAGGGTTTGTGCCGAAATACCCGATCGAGTGGGGATTTGGGGATGGGTCAAATGGGTGTGTTCGGAGGACAGAATTGGATTGCCAGGGAGGAGATAAGTTTCCAAAGTTCACTGGAGTGAAATTGCCGGACACCAGGCTTTCGTGGTTCAACGAGAGCATGAACCTTCAAGAATGCAAGAGGACTTGCCTGATGAACTGCTCGTGCACAGCTTATTCAAACTCAGACATTAGAGGTCAAGGAAGTGGATGCTTGCTCTGGTTTGGCGACCTGCTTGATATTAGACAGTTCAACGAGAACGGCCAGGATATTTATGTAAGGATGGCCGCGTCAGAAGTCGGTATGTCTTCAAACATGAGCTACTTTCGACGTGATGACACAAGGAAGAGATGAACTAGAAAATATTTTGATAGTTTTTGTAACATTTATTTTTGGATTAATTGTGATGCATATCAAGGTGGTAGTTCGAGTGGGAATACTGGAGCTAGGAAAAGCATGGGCATCATTGTCAGCAGCGTGCTCTCCGTGGTGTTTCTTCTCAGCATCATGGTTGTTTACATGAAGTATAAGAGAGATGGTAAAATCGTTTTTCTCAGAAAATTATGCTTTTCAAGCGAAAATTTTATCCACAACAGGCAATTTTTAATTTGGTTACGATGGGTTTTGAATGTTGCCGCGCTCTATCATTTGCAAAGTTTCATCAGATCATCTTCCTTTAGAAATTTGAAGGAGCCCAGTAGCATGAATTACTTGTTAATCTGTTTTTCGATCTTCATCGCTCAATTATGGGTACTTTACATTTGATGAAATTTACTCAATTTAATTTCAACTTGCAGGAAAGATCTTTGCATTCTCGCGTCAAAGCCATAGTGAAGATTTAGAGTTACCTCTGTTCGACCTCGCAACCATTGTAAATGCAACGAATGACTTCTCCTACTACAACAAACTTGGAGAAGGAGGCTTTGGAGCTGTCTATAAGGTTAATGTCGTCAATTTTCTGGAATTCTAAATCTTCTATATATCCAAATGCACAATGAGTAGGAATAAGAACAACCTCTGTCTATTAGGGTGTTCTGAAGAATGGCCAAGAAATTGCTGTGAAGAGGCTGTCGGAAAACTCTAGGCAGGGACAGGTCGAGTTCAAGAACGAAGTCGTCTACATCGCCAAACTTCAACACCGAAACCTGGTCAAGATTTTAGGATGCTGCATTGAAGAAGATGAAAAGATGTTGATCTACGAGTTTTTGCCCAACCGGAGCTTGGATTCTTTCATTTCCAGTTCGTTTCCCTCAAGTCCCTAAAATTTTATTGGTTTTTATTATGGAAAATGTGTGAAGAAGCTTATATTTCCTAACTCATAAAGCCTGTAATTTGGCAGACCAAGAGAAGGGTGTTTCACTGGATTGGCCCCAGCGCTTCACTATCATCAATGGCATAGCTTCGGGGCTACTATACCTTCACCGAGACTCAAGATTAAGAATAATTCATAGAGATCTGAAAGCTGAAAACATCCTGCTCGACATCGAGATGAATGCGAAGATATCTGACTTTGGTTTGGCAAGGAGTTTCGGAGGTAATGAGAGCGAAGCGAATACGAAGAGAGTGGTGGGAACATTGTGAGTTCTCCTAACAAATGGTCTCCACTGATTTTGGTCCATTTGCTTCAAGAACTAATCATTCCTCTCAATGCCTTTTTTGCATAGTGGTTACATGTCCCCGGAGTATGCCATCCACGGTTTTTATTCGATAAAATCAGATGTCTTTAGTTACGGTGTTCTAGTACTGGAAATCGTGAGCGGGAAAAGAAATCGAGGCTTCAATCATCCTGACAATCATTTAAGCCTTCTTGGATATGTAAGACGTAAAAATTTATCAGGTCTCTTTGTTTATCTTCAATTTGTTTCTAGTCTTATGCTATAGATGACCGACACAATCATGCAGGCCTGGACACTGTTAAGAGATCAAAAGTCTACGGAGCTCGTAGATCCGTCGATTGCGTCCACAATCAACCGCGCAGATGTTTTACGATCCATCCATGTGGCCTTGTTGTGCGTTCAAAAGAACCCACGCGACAGACCGGAGATGTCGTCTGTGGTTATGATGTTGGGCAGTGAGAACACATTGCCTCATCCTAAACAGCCTGGTTTTTTCAACGAGACGTCTCTGTCCGAAGCAAGTTCTTCGAGGGATGGCAAGCATAAAGAGTTTTCGGCCAACGGAATGACTATTTCATGTTTAATGCCTCGATGATGTATCTGTAATTTCAATTATGTTTTATATCGACCCCATATTGAATACGAGAAGATCATGGCATTTGTACCGAGAGACTTGCTCTTAATGTGGAATTGCAAGACGTTAAATAAACATCTGAAAGATTGCACCTTCTGATCTTCCAAACTTTGCTGGGTTCCGTTCAGAGAAGCGAAAAGTGTGTACATGCACCCCGAGAAAGTGAAAATTTCAGAGTCTCTTTTTTTTTTTCTAATGATTTCCTGGCCAAGAAACCCTTGAACACCTTACTGGGAATACCCGTGAACTCGATGAAGTAAACTCTGCATTTTTAATGACTGATTCAGTTTGAATAGATGAAATACCACATTAGAGTAAAAGTGGCCATAACTACTTGGGCGATCGTAATGAGTACTAAAACATTTGCTCTGTCAAAGTCTGTACAGTGATGTTTCTTCTGTTCCACAGTGCCAAAAGAACCATGTCCTTCGAACGACAGCCTGCATTACGGCGATGTCTGCAAGTTTAGGTGCAACCTAAAACAGGGGAAAAGGAACTAACTTCATAATCTTGGATAAAATATATGTCATAATTGAAGATGTTTAAAACCCTTTTCATGAAGGAACTAACTTCATAATCTCATCACATCTCATTCCACAAAATCAGCAAATAACAACAGTTCAGTAAACATATTTCAGAGAAATCATCTGTTTTGAACTAAACTACTGTCTCTTCTGCTAATCCAGTCTAACACTCATCTTATCATGCTGGTTAATACTCATCTAACTCCTTAAGTGTAATCGCAACCTAAGAAAGGTTTGGAGGCTGACTCATCTTATCAGCAAATCAACAAGTCCACGATGATGATGGCGCGAAGGCAACTGTCACGCCCCAATCCCGAGCGCGCGCGGTCCCTGAACTTATCTCCCCTCCGACAATCGATCCTCGCAATGACCCATGACTTAACGCCGACCTTTTTAATTAAACGGAGGGAACACACATGCGGAAGCAAGTAACATATATATATATATATATATATATATATATCTCCTGACCAAAACTAGGTTATAGAAATTTATATCTCATACCATCAACCAATACATAGTTTACGTGCTATCTTATACCCACAAAATGCACAATATGCTCAGCGAAGTAGAAGACATCCTAGAAATCTCCTATGCGGCCGCATCCTCCGTCTCTTCGTCGACTTCTCTTTCATAGTCTTCTTTCCCTCGAACAACTTCGCCTCTTATGCTCACGATCAACTAGCTCGTCCTCTGAATCCACAGCCAAATCCTAAGGGGGGGTTTGGTGGTAGTGAGATATTTGAATATCCGAGTGAATAAACCATAACCCAAAACTAGGAACATAACCACCCTAGGGTCCCAATCACATCCCTCCTAATAACTGTTGTCTCTACCTGACACTTGTCACCTGAGTCATATCTAATATCCAACCTGGTCATCTAATGCTTGCCATCTAGCTCATATCTAAGATCCCACCAAGTCTAAATTTCTACCCACGCGTCAAGACTACCTAGCAATGTTGCCTGAGCCGACAAGTAAATAAATGCACAGATAATATTACATAATTAAATAAGTAAATTGTATAATTAAAGTCATAAATTGCACAACTAATAAATAAATTGCATAAGTAAAGGTTGTCCACAACCAACCTAAGACACTAACTAAGCCTTATCAATTCAACGTCACGTCACTCAAAACCGACTGATCAATTCTCACAATTGCCCCCATTGCTAGCACCCATGCCTCAAACAATCACCCGTATCAATTATCCGACGTTCAGTCAATGATTAAGGCTCATTGCCTCATTTAATCCATCCAACGTCGCCACACCATCAGCGCATTAGACCTAGCCATAATTAGCACCATCCATCCAATCCTACATTAAATCAAAGTCACATCGCCCTGTCATGTAGTCTAACCATCATATCTAATGGTCATCGTATCTAACCAACATTCCCTAGATAGAAGGTGTCACAATTGTCCCTTCGCTCGCCTCTGAGTTTTAGCATAGGGTACTTCTACTCACTTGCTTGACCTACTAATAAGAATACCCGGTCTCGTGATTCCTAAATACGTAGTAATATTGAATCAACGACAAATAATTAAATGGACTGTCGTATTAAAGTCATGTACTAAGCAATTAATAATTAAATTGTGCGAATCAATAAATAAATGGCACAACCAATTAATAACTAAGTAGCACAACTCATACTTAACCATCATAAGTAATAAATAAATTGCACAATTAATAATTAAATAAATAATAATAAATAGATCGTATGACTAATAATTAAATAGCGTAATTAATAAATAAATTACACGGCTAATAATTAAATAGAGTAATTAATAAATAAATTGCACTACTAATAATTAGATAGCACAATTAATAAATAAATTACACAACTAATAATTAGATAGCACAATTAATAAATAAATTACACAACTAATAATTATATTGCGAATTTAATTAAAATAAACCACGGAAATAATTATCAACAGGGATAATTAAACGAACACATTTTCCGTGAGGTACGTGGCCGACCCCGTCGAGCCTCCTCATTCGTACTTGTTCCACCGTCGCATCAAAGTTGAATTTTCTCAACTTCACAAAATTCGTGTCTTTGGCATCTCCACACGCCAATTAATGGCCTTGAGATACCTCCCGGGTCAAGCGAGTCGTGTCGCGAATTAAACTAACATCGGCCAAACTAATCGTTCTATCCGACTAATCCATTAGTCAAATAATTAGTCAATCAATCCTAAATTCTAGAAATCCTATCCGTCCTAGCCATTCTAGCTATTTTCTACTAAGGCAGTAAATGCGCCTAATAAAGGTTTAGAGCCCACTCACCTCAATTTGCGTCTTCAAGCGACTAGCGGCGGTCCACGAAATTTTCCCTATTTTCTTTCCTTTCCCCTTTTTTTTTTCTCCTTTTCCTTTTTTCTTTTCTCTCTCTTTTTTTTTTCTTTTCTTTTTGGGCCGAACTAAGCTAGCTAGGGCCCACAAGGTTTGGGCCCAGGCTACAAAGGAGTGGCCCACACCCGTGGGACTCCGGTGAAGCTCCGGTGACGGCTCCGGCGAGCCTCCAAGGAGTAGTCCTCGGTCGTGGGGGTGATGGGCGGAGCTGTGGACTCAACGGCGAGGCCAAACGATGAGGAGAACGGCGTCGGCGAAGGCCTTGGGCTCGGATCGAGTTGGCCGGCAGGGGAAACAACGGACGGACGGCTAGCTGAAGCCAACGACTTGAGGGCGACATCGACGACGACTTGAGGGCGACATCGACGACGACTGGTGGATGAAAACAATAGCTCGAAGGTGGAACGAAATGGAGGAAGCAGCGTCGTCACGAGTCGCGAGGCAGCAAGCGGAAGTGGCGACGTGCGTGAAATGGCGTGGACGATTGAGGTGCAGCTCGGGACGGCAAACGCTGCGACACGAAGGAGCAAAAACATAAGAAGGCGACGTTCAGGCGGTGGCGCAGCGAGCTGAGGCGAGGCGGTGGAGGAGCGCAGCAACGTTCGGCCAACCGCAGACAAACCAGAGGAAAACCAATGAAGAAGAAGGAAGAAGACCGAGAAGAAGACCGAGAGGGGAAAGGAAAGGGAGAGAGAGAGATGGGACGGGGGGGGGGGACAGTCTGCAGGGGGAGGCGTGAGCAGAAAGGAAAAAAAAAAGGGGGGGAAAGGGGGTTTTCAGCACGTGGGGAAAGGGGGAGGAGAGAGAGAGAGACGGGTTGTGACAATCTTCCACTTTGTCCCCGAAATTCATCTAATTTAATATCTGATGATCTAACTTATCGAATCATCACCCGGATCGGTCTCCCCAACTTACAAAGCTAAGTCGTCCTCCTCGAATTCCTCAAAATTCAACATTGAGGACAAACCTAGTCCCCACTTCGCAATATTAGTTTCTTAGGAATAGACCTAGCTTTCCTTTGACGACATCTCTAAGGATTGTTTTCCCAAGGCGATTTCTTCCTAGTTGGTCCCTCTATTGACACCTACTATTGTTGCTAGGAAATTTTGGCAACCTTCCTCAAGTAGTCATTCTACCTCGAGGGAAAAAAAATAAATCGGCAACATCTAGAGTCTAGCACGCTTCTACTGCGCCTCTCTAACTTCCACCGTCCAAATTTGAATACTTAGTGGACCTTGCCTCAAAAATTTCTCACTAAGGGTCAACTCAAGGAGCAAACATAGTCCCTACTCTCTCAGTTTTGACGCCTTGTCTTAACATTTCAAGGCGAGATGTTCCTATCATAGATGATAGCTTGAGAAAAAAGGGACATCTCCTTCTTCCATGCCAAGACCTTTTTAGTTTCTGTCCGCAAGACTTTCTATACCAGTTCCAAGTGAAATCCTTGCATGCAACGATTACACGAGCCAATTTGGTCAGTCCATTTATTCTGGCTCCACCTGTATCATGACCTTGTCGACTTTTTGGCAGATCTGTCACAAAGTTCATAGTGACGTATTCTCACTTCCACTCGAGAATCTCCAGAGATTTTAGTAGGCCTCTTAGCTTACCAAGCTAAGCCTTCACTTGTTGATGATCAGGCATCTAAATTATTCGTCTTACCACATCGACCCTTATCCACCAATAGGGTGGCCTCATGAATAATTCCTTTTTGTGATAATAAGTACTTGAAACTCTAATGATCCGTGAAGATCACAAAATTATTCCTACACAATTTGTGCCCCAATCTCTGCGTGAAGAGGATCATAGCCAACTTCAAGCTACACGGTCGCGTAATTTGCTCATGAGGCTTCAACTACTTCGACGCATAAGCTGCAATTCGACCAGGCTACGCTAAGATCCATCCTAGTCCTTTGTACAATGCAATACTAGGGACAACGTATCAATTTGACCTGACCAAATCGCTGATGCTGAAGCGTTCATCAACCTTTTCTAGCTCTTGAAAATTTCCTTCACCTTTGTTGGTCCACTCAATTTTCACTTCTTCCTTCTTTTAAGTTCCAAAGCTTAGGTACGATATACCCTCCACTCGGATTACATTTGTTCAGCTCTTCCAAAGCTATGACAACTGCTGAGTAGACTTCCTCACCCTACTCCTCCTTAAGCTTTTGTAGTGTTTTTTTTTCCAAGCATCCTACTCAACGGCAAAGTCTTCTCATTGTACTTGGACTGTAACCTTTTCAAGGTTTCATTCGTCAACTCAATATTGTCAGCTCGATGTGCGACAATTCTGTCTACTTTAAGTTGCATTCTGAACTATGTCAGAGGTTGTTCACGACTTCTCAATCTGGCAGAGGTAGTCTCCCACTGGCCCATCTGCATCATAGTCCTTTGACCGTGCACACCAACCACATGTACTCGATTCAAGCCTTGTCTTATGTGCCTTCCAGCCCTTTCTTCCCATGATTCTCAATTTCAAATTCTTTCTCAACTCTGTTGCATTAATACATCCATGCCAATCATCATTAAACCTCACTACAGCCTTTGCTGAGCGACCATCTCCATTCCAAAATATGTGGACTTCCAGAGGTTTGTACTTGGCAAACTTGGTTAGCCAATATGCACTATTAGCAAGTTCTTTCCCATTGTTTTTGTTAACAAGAATGTCGGTTATGACTGCAGTCCAAGGCCAGCCAAAAACTAACATCATGCTGAGGTGCTCGTGGAGCAGATTGCACCACAACTGGTTAAGAAGCTGGACCTGCCTTACTGGCTAGGTCTATCTCTAAGTACCTTGCCAACGCAAAATGACTTGCCTTTCGTTTGCCACTTCTATTTGCAAAACCTTTACTCATGTCTGGTAACTATTGTCTCGCATTCTATGTACCCACTAGTCAACAACATATTAACATGTAAGAGGGGGTTGCAACCTTGAGGACTACGGCCAATGGTTTTGCAACTAGTCTAATTAAGTCCATTTGAAAGCCTAGCAACATAGGGTTCATAGCATCCCATCTAAATTTTATGGCACCTTATGCAGTGGCGGCACTAAATATTCAGGCATATCATCAACTTCGCAGTACCACCTCTTTTACTGGGAGGGGTAGTGTACTCAATTCTAGACATCAGCTTTTGCCAGGGATTGTCTCGACTCACGACAATTCGGGGTTCAAAAGTGACAACAATCCTTTTCATGTCCCTTTCAATTATCAAGACTTTACACCTCACCTCATCATAGGTATGGACTACCAGTGGTGTAAACTGGCGTTCAACATCAAGTCTTTGGTTTATCACCGGATCTAAATGTCCGATCCATTAGCTCCTCCTCGATCCTCTTGCCGTACCTAGGCAACTCGACAAACCTCGCCACAACTCTTTCACTGAAAGGTAACTTGGGTGGAGTCTTAAAATCTCGGCCACCTTCTGCTTTCTCGTACTATATTTCTCGCAGAACGCTATCACAAATATGTTTCCAAGTCTACTTGACTTCCTCAAAGACAACCGTTCCCTCGGTGGTCTCCCACAAGTGGTTGGCGTCATCTGCCAAGACCACTTTATCACGATGATGCACCTCATCATCGAAACACACCTTATCAAACCTCCGGAGCCAAAACATGGCAACTACTAGGTCACATCTTCCAAAGGTCCGTAGAGGTTTCGATTTAGAAAATCACTCCACCCCACTTTACACCACATTTTCCTTAACCTTGCCTCATGTGGTCATGATAGGATTAGGGGCAAGGGCCACAATGCTCTCAGTGGCGACACTCATAATAGGTGTCGAAAATAGTTGTAGCACTTAATGCTACAGTCACAGCAGCACTTGCAAGCAGCAGTATCAACTACAACAACGACCTACTAGGCGATCATGCCACTAAGGTCCTCAAGAGACTGGAGGATACTCTCAATCCTCAGGTATCCTTGAGCGTCACCTTCTAAATCAAAGTGACTCATAGTCACTCTATCCACGGAGGTCTCTGACCTCTAACCATTCTCAAATAATTGAAATTGGTTCCAATATTGCAGCACTCTCGTCACTCCCAAGATATCTCAACAACCATCTAGAATATCACACGATTCATAGTTATGCTTTCATTACAAAACGTAATTATTGATATCCATGGTCAACATGCGATGCAGAGTCATGCCATTATTAATGTGTCATGCTCAACAATGCACTAATCACATGTATTACTCAACATATTATATGTACAAACTCAACACCAAATAAAGCATAACAACACTCGACCCCACGGGTCCTCCGTCGATACCTCGTCAGGTCATCGACTGCAATGCATCAGTGGCTACCCTTTCTGGTACCACGCACTTTTGCCATTCTGGCAATGACACAGCCTCCTCACAACATTTTAGAAGTGGCATAGTCACAAATCCATGCGACACCCCGGCACGTGTCAAACTGAGGCGCGGCCTCACCGTCCTGTGACATTCCGACAACATGCCTCCTCAAGGCGTGGTCACACCGCCCTATGATGTTCCGGCAACGTGCCTCACTACTACACAAAGTCACAGTCTGGCCTCGCTGCACACGTTCTAGACCGTGCCAACTCAGCTAAACTAGACTATCAAATCAACCGTCTAATGTTCGGCCTTGCTGCACACATCCCATACCGTGCCAATGTGGCTAAACATAGACTCAATTCTAGTGGTCTTTAGTCAAATGTTCGGCCTTGCTGCTCACGTCCCATACCGTGCCAACACGGCTAAACAAATGACACCAATCCTAAGCTAAAGGTGGGGGTTTGAGCTAATCTCCACATCTTACTATCCTCAATAATCCAATCCAGCCTTATTATTCCATGGTTCAAGTTCTTCCTAGGCCCTATCCTCGCTCTGATTTAAGATCATAACTCGTTATCTCCAATAATTCAATTTATCCCTTTCATTCCAACATACCTATTATGCTCAACTAATCCTCAAATCACACACTCTTAGCAAAACAAGTCTCCAACTTGCTCTTCCGGTGAGCATAGTCCAACCTTATCACTCCAAGCTCTAACCGGGACTTAACCTCTCAAGGTCTTAACCATGCTCTGATACCAAGCTGTCAAGCCCCAATCCCGAGCGCGCGCGGTCCCTGAACTTATCTCCCCTCCGACAATCGATCCTCGCAATGACCCATGACTTAACGCCGACCATTTTAATTAAACGGAGGGAACACGCATGCGGAAGCAAGTAATATATATATATATATATATATATATATATATATCTCCTGACCAAAACTAGGTTATAGAAATTTATATCTCATACCATCAACCAATACATAGTTTACGTGCTATCTTATACCCACAAAATGCACAATATGCTCAGCGAACTAAAAGACATCCTAGAAATCTCCTATGCGGCCGCGTCCTCCGTCTCTTTGTCGACTTCTCTTTCATAGTCTTCTTTCCCTCGAACGACTTCGCCTCTTATGCTCACGATCAACTGGCTCGTCCTCTGAATCCATAGCCAAATCCTGAGGGGGTGTTTGGTGGTAGTGAGATATTTGAATATCCCAGTGAATAAACCCTAACCCAAAACTAGGAACATAACCACCCTAGGGTCCCAATCACATCCCTCCTAATAACTGTTGTCTCTACCTGACACTTGTCACCTGAGTCATATCTAATATCCAACCTGGTCATCTAATGCTTGCCATCTAGCTCATATCTAAGATCCCACCAAGTCTAAATTTCTACCCACGCGTCAAGACTACCTAGCAATGTTGCCTAAGCCGACAAGTAAATAAATGCACAGATAATATTACATAATTAAATAAGTAAATTGTATAATTAAATTCATAAATTGAACAACTAATAAATAAATTGCATAAGTAAAGGTTGTCCACAACCAGCCTAAGACATTAACTAAGCCTTATCAATTCAACATCACGTTACTCAAAACCGACTGATCAATTCTCACAATTGCCCCCATCGCTAGCACCATGCCTCAAACAATCACCCGGATCAATTATCCGACGTTCAGTCAATGATTAAGGCCCATTGCCTCATTTAATCCATCCAACGTCGCCACACCATCAGCGCATTAGACCTGGCCACAATTGGCACCATCCATCCAATCCTACATTAAATCAAAGTCACATCGCCCTATCATGTAGTCTAACCAACATATCTAATGGTCATCATATCTAACCAACATTCCCTAGATAGAAGGTGTCACAATTGTCCCTTCGCTCGCCTCTGAGTTTCAGCACAGGGTACTTCTACTCACTTGCTAGACCTACTAATAGGAATACCCGGTCTCGTGATTCCTAAATACGTAGTAATATTGAATCAACGACGAATAATTAAATGGACTGTCGTATTAAAGTCATGTGCTAAGAAATTAATAATTAAATTGTGCAAATCAATAAATAAATGGCACAACCAATTAATAACTAAGTAGCACAACTCATACTTAACCATCGTAAGTAATAAATAAATTGCACAATTAATAATTAAATAAATAATAATAAATAGATCGTATGACTAATAATTAAATAGCGTAATTAATAAATAAATTGCACTACTAATAATTAGATAGCACAATTAATAAATAAATTACACAACTAATAATTATATTGCGAATTTAATTAAAATAAACCACAGAAATAATTATCAACAGGGATAATTAAACGAACACATTTTCCGTGAGGTACGTGGCCGACCCCGTCGAGCCTCCTCATTCGTACTTGTTCCACCGTCACATCAAAGTTGAATTTTCTCAACTTTCACAAAATTCGTGTCTTTGGCATCTCCACACGCCAATTAATGGCCTTGAGATACCTCCCGGGTCAAGCGAGTCGCGTCGCGAATTAAACTAACATCGGCCAAACTAATCGTTCTATCCGACTAATCCATTAGTCAAATAATTAGTCAATCAATCCTAAATTCTAGAAATCCTATCCGTCCTAGCCATTCTAGCTATTTTCTACTAAGGCAGTAAATGCGCCTAATAAAGGTTTAGAGCCCACTCACCTCAATTTGCGTCTTCAAGCGACTAGCGGCGGTCCACGAAATTTTCCCTATTTTCTTTCCTTTCCCCTTTTTTTTTCTCCTTTTCCTTTTTCCTTCACTTTCTTCTTTTCTCTCTCTTTGTTTTTTTCTTTTCTTTTTGGGCTGAACTAAGTTAGCTAGGGCCCACAAGGTTTGGGCCTAAGCTGCAAAGGAGTGGCCCACACCCGTGGGACTCTGGTGAAGCTCCGGTGATGGCGCTGGCGAAGCTCCGACGAGCCTCCAAGGAGTAGTCCTTGGTCGTGGGGGTGATGGGCGGAGCTGTGGACTCAACGGCGAGGCCAAACGGTGAGGAGAACGGCGCCGGCGAAGGCCTTGGGCTCGAATCGAGTTGGCTAGCAGGGGAAACAACGGACGGACGGCGAGCTGAAGCCGATGACTTGAGGGTGACATCGACAACGACTGGTGGACGAAAACAATAGCTCAAAGGTGGAACGAAATGGAGGAAGCAGGGTCGTCACGAGTCGCGAGGCAGCAAGCGGAAGCGGGGACTTGCGTGAAGCGGCGTGGACGATTGAGGTGCAGCTCGGGATGGCAAACGCCGCGACATGAAGGAGCAAAAACATAAGAAGGCGACGTTCAGGCGGTGGCGCAGCGAGCTGAGGCGAGGCGGTAAAGGAGCGCAGCAACGTTCGGCCAACCGCAGAAAAACCAGAGGAAAACCAATGAAGAAGAAGGAAGAAGACCGAGAGGGGAAAGGAAAGGGAGAGAGAGAGATGGGACGGGGGGTGACAGTCTGCAGGGGGAGGCGTGAGCAGAAAGTAAAAGAAAAAGAGGGGAAAAAGTCAAAGAGGCAGGGGGAAAGGGGGATGAGAAAGAGAGAGACAGGCTGTGATAGCAACTACAACTCATGTTTACTTCAACTTCAAACGAGGTTCAGATGTTGCTGAAAATGCCTTGTATGTTGCTTCCTGAGTTGTTGGTTTGAGAGCAACGTATCTCCGCTGGGTGAACGAAGGTGATAAGAAGTGAAAAATATCTAAGAGAGGCTAAAGAATATATAGCTGTATACTCCACGTTTTGCTATAAAAGGGATATCAATAAGCTTTGAAAAGTCAATCCAAAATATCTAAACACTTGAGTACATACCTCCAAAGTCTTCTACTCTATCCAATAGCAATTTTCCCCTCTCAAACTTTTCTAATAAGCCAAGTATGAAGGCTGTAATACAGCAGCCCCTCATACCTACGAATTTTGCGCTCATTCATCTCATGTCGCATTCAAATCCTTATTAATTCAAGTCTTCATCAATTCAATCCTAACTTAAATTCTTTTCCACAAAATTCTCATATCCACATAATGATGAAACGATGTCCTAAAAATAAATCGTGACAAGCTCGAGCATTCAATTCATGAATCCGTATTCAATTTCACAGTTAAGATCAACCAAACACAATTCTTGTTCAATCCAACTTACTATGTAACTTTTAGAGATTATATCCCTTAGCGGCTTCACCCGATAAGTTATTAACTCGTGAGTGATCAGCTCCGAGAGAATGGACCAAAAGCGAGTCGGTGAAAAGCCCATTCATTTTACTTCGGATTGGGTTCAAAAATCAGGATGTCATCATTTTCCTGGCTATAGATGTTGGAAAATACAAAGAGAAGCAGAAATTGGGTGGGAATGAGATTGACTTTGATCTTGTCACGCCCTGCTCTCGAGCGCGCGATGGTTCTCAATTTTCCTCTTCTTTTCGGCCAAGAATAGTGACGTCCCAGGCAGGTCGCTGGCCTTCAAGTCTTTAACGGAAGCATGAATCTCCGCCCTATCAACTTCACAGAACTTGCCTCCCAGATTCCATCTCCAAATCAAGTACTTGAAAATTGTTACCACGACGGGTTGAGATTACAATTATCTCAGTGAGTCTAATCCTATGCCAGAATTAGGAACGCCATCGCAATAAGGTCCCTACTTCCACTCTCGGTACTACCCAAACCACTAATCAGTCATCAATTGGCTCATCTCCATAGCGCTAATCCTCTAAAGGTTCCATCTTCATCACATTGCCAATCTAGAATCCATCTCTAATGCTAACGAAATTTCTCAATAGTCTACCTCCTATGACCAAAGCAATAATGCTACCACCCTAAGGTCCTTAATCGTGTATCTCCCATCAATCGTCAACACCATACAAATTCCTTTTGCTTAACCCCACGTATAACTCAATTAATTTCATCTCTCTCTAATAACAACCTCCTCTTTTCTATGAGTCAACCAGTTCGTGACTGGGACTTGGCACTAAGCCCGAACCACTGATCACGTCAAGAATAACCACCATAATGCTATAACTCATTAAATAAGTAAAAGCACAACTGAATAATTAAATTACTAATTGAATAAATACATTACTCATTAAATAAATAATTACTAATTGAATAAATAAATTACTCATTAAATAAATAAATTACTAATTGAATAAACAAATTGCTAATTAAATAAATTACTAAAAAAAATAAATTACGAAATGAATAAATAAATTATGCGATTAGCCAAATAAAGCGTCCACAACCGGCTTGAGACCCTAGCTAATTTCCTCGGCTTAAACCGGGTTCATCAAAGTACCAAGGTCACTCACCACGCTGGTTCATTCTAATCATGATGCGAACTCATTAAATCAATGTCGATACCATTTTTAGGTTCCATCGACTTTCACCATTTATTAGGGCCCATTGGCCTCTAAGGCAAACCGAGGTCAACGACCACATCGGTCAATTCATTGGCATCAATGATCAATCATGATCATTCACAGTCAATTGCACAACCAATAACATTGAATAAATCAACACAATATGACAACAATTTCCCAAAATTTCTAAAAGTCAACCACTCCAGCTTACTAATTAAGGATTCACCCGTGTCCTTAAATCGAATCCAGAACCTTCCGTTCGACAAACTACGGGCGCCATCACCTTAATTGGCAGCCGTTTGCCCAACCACAAATTTTTCACAAATTTCGCTAAAATAATCTAAAATACTTAAATTTAGCAGAAAGCTCATCCTTAACCGAAATTTGAGCCAATCACTTCCAATTGCTCAAATTGGTGATCCAACGTTATCCAGTTGATTATCAAATTCAATTGTAGCCCATAAATCTCAATTCTGCCCCCAAACTTGCGAATTTACCATTTTGCCCTTAAGCTCTAATTTGGCCCTAATTGACCAAATGTAGTGATCTAAATCCACAATCGTAAAATTGCTCACATATCTCTCACTAGCTACTAACCAAGATATCTAACATAAATAATTTACCAATTTGCCCTCCAAGTACTCAATTTTGCCAATTTACCCCTAATTGGCCAAAATTACCAAATCGCCCCTACTTCCTCTAAAAGTCGCCGATCAACTCATAATCGCCCAATCAACAATCAATCCACCTTAATCAAGTCCACAATCATCTACTAAAGCGTTGAACGACCCTAATTGAGGGATAAGATGTCCACTCACTTGATTTCCTCGCGAATTGGCGGCTCTCGGCGAGCTCCGGCGAACTTCCGGCGAGACTCCGGCGGCTGGTGACGTTCCTTGGTGGTCCTGGTAGGCTGAGGGACTCATGAGTGGCTGTGGGTGGCGACGGAATGGCTCTGAGATGCCTCGGAGGCGCGCGACCAGCAAGCCCTAGAATTGGGTTCGGCGAGCACTAGTTGATTCGCGGCCAAATTTGAGCAAACGGTGTAAAATTGGCAAACGAAACCTATTGGGCTTTGTAGAGGGGACTTACACGAGTCCAATGGTGGTGGTGGAGTCGCTTGAGGTGGCCGGAGAAGGAAGAAATCACTCCTCGAAGTTGCTGGCCGGAATTGCAGTTCAAGGAAGGAGGAGTTGTGCTTCGGGGTTGATTTCTCTCAAACGGCTCAACACCAACGGCCGAAATCAGTACCGTTGACTCCCATCTATCGATTCGAGGTGGTGGGGAGGAATGGGCCTTGTCAGAGAAGCCACGGCGGCCGGCGAACAGCAAGGGCAGCAGAACAGGGCACCCGGCTGTTTTGGGGGTAGAATGAGTGATTCTAGACCGAATCAATCACAACCAAAGCCTAGATTAGGGTAAAGGAGTACCCAAGAATCCATTGGAAGCAACAGAAAGGGCTTTAGAACTAAGGTTTGGGAGAAATTGCGACTTGAAATTTGGACCCAAAATCTGGAAATTCCATAAAATAGCTCCGACGAGCCTTCTTTCGAGGCTTCCTGGCGGTGGTACAGATGGAATCACGAGAGGAGGTTGGTCAATATACAAAGAGGGTGTTACAAGGATTCCAACACCACAAACGGCTTGTCAATCGGAGGTTCGAGCTGAAAGTTATGGTCTTCCAAAAATGGGGTGTCGCTCAAGTCCGAATCTGGGAAAGTTCAAACCCAGAAACACTATTTTGTGAGGGCTTCTTTCGGGGCCTCTCAAATGCGATATAGATGGAATATTTGGATTAGGTTGGTGTCTATGGAAAATAGATGTTACGAGGAAGAGAATGGCGCAAACGGCACCCTAAACGGAAGTCAGAGCAAGAAGTTACGGCTCTCCAAAGATGAGGGTTTGCACTGTTCAAACCCAGAAAACTGTTCCGTGGAGGCTTCTTTCGGGGCCTCCCGACGGCGAACCAGGTGGAGTTACGGGCTGAGGTTGGTGTCTATGAAAAGAGGGTATTTCAAAGTTTCCAATGCCACCAACGACACATCAAACGGAGATCGGAGCCAAAAGTTATGGCCCTCCAAAGATGAGGCTTTCTCAGGCCCGAATTTGGAAAATTGAAGGAGAAGAAGAGAGGGAGAAGGAGATGCGCACGTGAGGAGGAAGGAGAGGGAGAGAAGACAGATTGGATGGGGGCTGACTTGTGGGTCCCTCCATATGCTATCTACTCAATCAAATAGAGTGGAAGAAGGTCAAAGGGAGAGAGAGAGTGGTCGGGGGCACGTGGTGTTGGCCGGTCAATGGTCAACGTTGACCGGTCAACCCAGATAAATAATAAAATAATAAAAATTACTAAAAATTACAAAAATTCCTAAAAATCTCGAAAATTATAAAAACCTCCCCAAACCTCAAATTCAAGGTTTTTGGGGCCAAAACACGGTTTAATAATTTTTGGGGGACCAAAACACGATTTTCGAAAATCCGAAATCGTCCGAGATGAAATTTCACGATTTAGTCCAGGGAATCCGCGAGGCCAACGGGCCACAAACTAAACCCGTAATTTCACACAATTAAGCCTCGGAAGCGGGCTATTACAGATCTATTTTCCACTAGAGACAATGAACCCAACCATTGCAAGCACTAGATTGGCCTAAACACTTCACCATCATCAAGGGGATGAAAAAGGAGCCATCCTCATTGATATTGCGACACCTAAATTTTCGCCAACAAATCCAAACAATGACATACGGATTGTCACGTTGTTTCTAAATTAAAGTGTCAATTTTTTAGAGATATATGGTCAAAAATTTTATTTATATATCTACCATGTTTTCGACAGATTAAACCAGGGATGAAAATTACTGCTATGCGTACAAAAAAGTGAGTTACAACATGAGTCGACGTCATCAATTCAGTTTTGTAATCAGTTAGCTTTAGTATAAGCACTATCCTTTTGCGAGAACAGTTAAAAATGCGCATAATTTTTTTACTTATCAACCGTCAAATTCTTGATAACTTTAATGGCTTTTTGTAGTTATGATTGTAATTACATCCGTATCCATATTCGACTTTTAACGTACCATATCACATATCATAGTCTACCGTGTAATTTGTGCTTGGAGTCATATCTTACTATGATAGACCATGTCTAGCACTCCGACTTGATGAATCGATCCATCATATTTTTCAACTGATAGTAATGTCTTGAGAAGTGTAACCATCAAAGATTAGATCGTGGCGATTCGAATCATCAAGCTTCCTCGGGTCTGATGGTAATAAGCTTCAGACTTCATCAAATTCTCTTTCTCAATGTCAAACCCAAGCTAATGATGAACTTCAATTTGAGTCAAAGCCCAACTCCAGCACAAAAGTATCCATTTCACAAAACTCATCAGGATTATTTTTCCGTCTACGATTGACAGAGTCTGAATTCCACTATCGGTGGAGCATAGGAAAGACATTAAGAAAACCCTTCTCCTATGCAAAAATGGAACAAAAGAGTCTTGTCAAATTAATTATATAAAGGAAACCACCATATAAATTCATGAATTTCGTGTAAGATGCCCGTCTATAGCTCGACAAAAAGAAGCACCCATATATAGAATATAGAATACATATGACTGAATCGAAAAAGCATACCTGATTTAGCTTATCACTGTTGTTGAACCAATTGAGCCAAATGAAATTGTATGAATCCTAGACTAAATTTTTCTCTCCTTATACTCTCTTTGACGATCATGATGGAAAGTTTTTTGAATGAAGAGGAGAGAGGGGGGATTTTCTAGTTCAATTCTAAACCTATAATTCATATTCTGATTCAATTATAAATTTTTCAATTTTGTAGAAGTGATCCTTAATCTTTACAGGAAAATCCAAATAGTCTTTCGCTAATTGTTGTCATAGCATTCGATCATCATCAATCGTTCTCCATGGCACGCTGACATGAATAATTTTTTTTGTAGTGACTTTCTATGTAAATAGCGACGTCATCAATTTCAAACAACAATTTGTCGGAATGACAATACTATAATTCTGCACAATAATTTGGGACTTCATTAGCAAAGTCAAAATAAAATTAGAACTGAATTGTCATCCATATAATAAAATTTGTGCTGATTTGTTAATTATCCCACAGAAAGGACTATATCCTAATTACTTTGTACGCTAATAGGCCCATCCATAACACAGTTCACTGCTACATCACTAGTCTGCACTGACTGTTTAAGCATATAATCATTGTATGTAGTATTGTCGTGCGTATTTCTATATGTATACTTTGTAGTGACCTCCTTTTTATAAACCGAATGTTATGCGATTAATAATAGCCCATCTTTATGAGAATTATTGACACATTGACCATAATAAGATATTGGCACCTTAATCAATTAGCTGAAATTTTCAAATCAGTTCCGTCGAAAGTGGAATTTTGATTCCACCTGCTGTGAGACATCATGACAATTCAACTTGGATTCTATCGTAATTATTGTCAAGGTCCGTGAGCATGTTTTTGGGTATCTTCTAGATTTTTCAAAGAGTGGAATCGGACAACGAATCTCATGGAGTTCTTCTCTCCCTCAACGCCACTATAGTCAATCAGAGGCGATTGAATTGTCTATTAAGTTGTACGACCATTTTGATAATACATATAGCAACTCAAATCAAACCCCTCTTATACTAATTAATTGATTTCCCGGGGAGAACTGAACTTACTAAGATCGTGGTGGCTTAATTAATTATGCCTACGTATGGAACAATGAATTATGTTATTTTGGTCCATTTAGGTAGGTTTTGGCAAGGCATTATTAGTTGGACCATGATATAAGTAGTTCCGAAATTATTCATGTCACGCCCTGGTCCCGAGCTCATGACAGTCCTCGAAGATGGTCCTCACCGGTCAATAAATTCGTGACGTTCCCAAGAATAATCGTCAACCAATTAAAAATTCATTAATTAAATAATTAATCAAATAATTACGCAGCAAAAACAAGTAAATAATCCCGGACAAAACTTAAGGTGTCTGAAAGCTCATTAACCTAAACGAACTGATTCAGTAATTACAAACAAACCGTTCGAAGGTTTAAACCCATTAATGATACAATAAAAAATCATGGGTAAGGGTTAATCAGGTGTCGCTCCAAAATATCCCTAACTGATTACAACAAAATAAACTAACTTCTCGGCATCACTAGACTCCTCCAGCCTCACCTAACCCTCGAGGAAGGACTCCACGATCTGGACCTATAAAAAGGGCTAAACAACAACAATGAGATAAATCTCAATGAGTCTACAACCTAATCCTCGATTAAAAGGGCCCTCACTCTAGGGTCCCTATCCGATTAGGTTACCTAACTCTCGTACCATGGTTGCTTGGTTCACATATCTAATTAACTCACTAGTCCTCACTCCACACACGTCAAGGGCTTCCAGGCCCTATCGTCTCTCCCCATGCTAATCCCAACAGTCGATGGATCAATTTATCAAATAAAGGTAAATAATTAACAACAGTAAATAAATTGCAATCACAATAATGATCAATCACATCCAAGTATACCACAATCAATTGTCAATCACAATCAATTATCAATCACGTTCAATTGCGCAATGATATTAAATAACCAATATCACAAGATAAATAAATTTCCAAAATAAATATCAAAATTAGATAATTCATCCCCAATTAGGCAAAATTGTAGTAAATAAATTCTAATTGCATAAATTACCAATCTAGTCTTACCCAGCTAATTATCAATATTAACCAAAGTCCATAAATTACGTAATTATCCCTAAATCCTCAAATTACGAAAATGCCCCTAAAAGCCTTAATTAAGCCACAAATAGCCAAAATTAGGAAAAATCAATAATAATCTCCGAAATTACTAACCTCACTCCATAAGCTAATTAATCAAGTAACTAGAGTTAACAAACTACCAATTTGCCCTCTAGCTATCCAACTTTTGCCGAATCACCCTCAATTGGCTAAAATTACCAAATCACCCCTAAATCCTCCAAATGTCACTAAATTAACACCAAATCAATCAATTGACCCCCTAATCATTCAATTGGCTATCAATTTCACCCAATTAAGCTAATAATTCAGTACTAGAGCATGTAGCCGCCTTAATTGGGGATTAGGAGGAGACTCACCTCTAATCCAATCTTTAGGGTCTAATTGGCGACGGCGAATCCAATTAATCTCCAATTTTCGCACTTCGATCGTGCGATTGGATCCCAAACTCCATGACACGGCTTGGTGTGATGCGACGACGACGATGGCGGATTTTCCGGCGAGTTCTTGGCTGGCCACCAGCGAGATTTTTCGACACCAGCGAGAATCTTCCGGTGATAATTCCGGCAAGCTGGACGGCTGTTCAAGTGAGCTGGACAGACGATTGGAGCTCGGGTTGGTCCGGTCATAGCCACTAGTGATTAGCCAAGAGCTGTACGTGGCTGAGGGAGGAGTTGGGGAGCGTCATGGCAGAGAAATAAGGGCTGAAATAGGTAGGGGGAGCTTCCAGCGAGTTGAAATTGAAGGTCTGTGGATGCAATTTTCAGCCCTTTTTGCTGCAGTTTTCGCCCTTTTATTGCAGTTTTTCCTGCGAGTATATCCAGACTTCAATTCGTGGCTGAGGTGAGCTGAAGGACGGAACTGGCGTGATGGTGGCAAAGGCGAGGCTGCTAGGTGACAATTGGCAGCTTCACAGTGCGGCGGCAAGGTTCGACGAGGGACGGCGAGGAAGTTGCAAGCGGCGGCTCACAGGGGGGTTAGGGCTCGGGATTGGGGGCAAAAGGCGGATCAACGACGTCCATGGTGACGGGGATAAGCTCCGGTGAACCAAGCGAAGTCTCACGGACGAGCAATCGATCTCCCAAGGTCATACGGCGATGGAGGAGGGGATGACGGCGGCCAGGGTTTTTCCTGCAGGGGATGCTCCCGCAAGAGAAGAGAGGAAGAAGAAGATACTAATGAGATGAGGCTGGGCCAGCTGGCACATGCGTAGCTACCACTTGGCCTAGCCTTGCCTCGCTGGTAGCCAGCGCTGCCAAGGTCTAGCTCACGCACACAAGGTGAACGATGGGTTGAGAGAAAAGAAGACAGAGCTGGGCCAAGCCATGAGGGAAGAGAAAAGAAAGGAGAGAAGCTGGGCCGGCGAAGGAAGAAGAAGAAAGGAAGGGAAGAAAGAAGTCGGGTTGGGTTTGGACGGCCCATGCGCAGAAATAGAAAGAAATAGAGAAAATAGGGAGAAAACAGGAAAATAGGGGAAAATAAAAAGGATTTCCGAAATTTAAGGGAAATTTAACTACCTTTGCTTAAATTCAAATTTAAATCTGCCAAGCTAATTGAGTACAATTTTCCCCAAAATTTTATCCCTCAAACTCTCCAAAAACAGGCCATCACAATTCTCCCCCCCTTAGGACATTTCGTCCTCGAAATTTACATTATCTATCCCCTCAAACAGATAGGGATACTCCTTATGACTTCCTCACTTTCCCAAGTTGCTCCTTCAGTGTCATCATGCTACCAGACCACCTTAACCAGGGGAATCGTCTTGTTTCTCAAGCGACATCCTCTCCGCCCCTTTAATCTTCATCAGTCCTTCCACATACAACACCATATTGTCGACCTCAATTTTTGCAAAACTCAACATCTAGCACAAACCCATTAGTCACAGATCTACAGATTCCACAGCCACAAAGGCCCGCATAGTGTCTGAGAAGGTTGAGGCCTCTAGTGACGTGAAAGAAGTTGACGAAACTCTAAAGGAAGTTGTTCAGAAATCCAGCTATTCATCAGCAATTCAATAAGAAGATATGTTTTGAGGTCAGAATTTAAGTCAAGCAAGCCAACCGACAGAATCAACTTCCAGACATTAGGTAGTTCTGCGAAGCTTTTAGGTTCAATTTTTATTTTCAATGCTTTCGCATCATCCCCATTGTGAAGAAGTTGCACAATAGTGTAAGTAACAAGTTGAATGATGAACTCCAAGCAATTCCTTGGGTTGATGGCATAGGACTGCCCTCTGGAGGAAGACAACAAAATTAAAAGTCATTTAAAGAGATTCAAGAAGCAATTCGAGCTAATGTAGTATCGTGCTTTCTTCCAATTCACATTGCAGTATCTGCCAAAGCTTGATATAAATTCCAAGCCAATGAAAAACTTCACGGATCACTCATTGTAATTGCTGGCTCAAGGAAGGTTTGCCTTTAAATTCCAACAAACGCATTTCATGATTACCCTCCATGACGCACTTCCCCCTCAAAATTGCCTCTTTTTTCTATATAATTCATCATCAAGCAATCTAGACCCAAATATTAAAGTCACAAGCTTTCCCCTCTCTCGATGTGGCGGTTGTTTCTTCTAAATTATCATGTTTATAGTTTCTCTCAGTATATTACAAGAAGTCTCACTTCGACTCAGAAATATTATATTAATTGATAATAATATTCTCTAGTCAAGTGGAAATATGTGGCAAAATACCTCTTATCGGATGTCTCAAAACCCTACAATACCTTATCATTCCGAAAGGAGTGATTCAGACAATCCAGTTCTCGAAGGAAGTTGACAACCTCATGTAAGAAAGCACTACATCTACTTACTAGACGTTCGTCAAATAACTCTTCAGTGAAAATCGATAAAGTATGTCCAATTTGCAGGAGTTCCGTACCAACAGAAGTAAGCTTAAAACACCAATACTTTTGAGCTGCAAAGATCAATTGTTAAAGCTCCAAAGCAACCGGTTGTTTATTTCTTCAAAGGAACCTTTTATCTATGTTTCTGATCCAATCATTATCTCGGTTTAGAAGATGATAACTTGTTTAATGATTGTTCTGTTGTTCCAGAGCGCCAAAGTAATTCAAATGGAACTCCCAATAGCATCTAATTTTCCTTTTCCTCCAGCATCTCCTCACATTCACATACTTAATAATTTTGACAATTTTCTCTCTCCAAGTAATCCAAAGCATAACCATGAGTTAACAAAAATCTGATTCCCTAGTAGTAGTTGTTTCAAAAACTTCATTCGATCGACAAGCCAATCATAATCCCAACAAAATTTGGGCTATTCTAACCAAAATGGAAGTCCAGAATATTTCAAGTGCAAAGTATTTTACCTCTGACACTTCCATGTTTACTGGAAGCATTCAAATGTTCTATCATTTCGGCCAAACTATTTTGTTTATTTAACATAATGCTCAATTCTATGGAAACACATTCATCAAAATCCATAAGCTCAGGCTTTGCGAGATGTTTGATTTTCGCTAATAGTTCATTATTCTGAGCAAACAGCTTCTTACCTTTTGTTTCTAGGAGCCCAAAAGGAAATTGTGTAACACGTACCACTAGGATTCATTGACGCTTCTCTGTTTTGTCTGCCCTTCCCAAGTAGATTAACCTCACAATATGTCACATTTCACTCTCACGGTCTTCATTCAGTAGTTTCATCGATGGTCTCGTAATGCGGGCTGATTTTTCAACCATCAAAGCTATACACAATGTTTTCTTATGGGTGCACAATTCCAGTAGTGTTAATGGATTCTTAATATCGAATTTCAGTCCATCCCAAAATCTGATCATCTAATCCATAAAATCCTCCACGATCCTCTTGCCATACCTAGGCATCCTGGCGAACTTCACCTCACATTCTCCCACTGAGAATTAACTCTGCTAGAGTTTCAAAAGTTATTAGTAGTGCTTGCAGAATAATTATCATTGAACGTTCTCACAAGAGCGTCTCAAGTCAACCTACTACTTCAGGGAAAATTCACTTATGGTGACCTACCACTGGTGGCTAGTGTTATCTTCTAACTAATAAATCGCCCGAACCACTTAGCCAGTAATATTGCGGAGCTTAGAGATGATAGCTTCCAGGTGAAATCCTCAAAAGAGCTGCGAAAGTTTCAATATCAGAAATTACTCCACATAACTTATGCACTCTCTTCTCCTCATTCTCACCTTCAACGGCCGAAAACAGATTTAGGATTAGGGCCCACAATGCCCTCAACAATAGCACTCACCACTGGTGCTTTAAACAACAACAGTTTCAAAGCTACAATCACAGTAGCACTTGCTGCAACAACAATAGTTGCAGTTATGGCCTTCTGACTTTAGGCCTACTAGGCGACCACACCCAGAGGTACTCAACGGACTGCAGGATACCCACTGTCCTCAAATCCCCTTAAGCTTACCTCCTACATTGAAGTGACTCATAGTCACTTCTTACTTGATGATCTTCAATCCCGTTCATTCATACAACCTAATTAACTTGGGTTAGCAAAACGATAACACATCAGTGCCTCCCAAAGGCAAGCGATAACACAGCAAGCCTCAGGCAAGCGATAACACATCAAGCCTCAAATAGCAGAGCGATAACACAACAATGCTTTCAACTGGTGAGCGATAACACAGCAAGCCAAGGCAAGCGATAACACAGCAAGCCTCAAGTAGCAGAGCGATAACACAACAATGCTTTCAACTGGTGAGCGATAACACAACAAGCCAAGGCAAACGATAACACAGCAAGCCTCAAGTAGCAGAGTGATAATACAGCAATGCTTTCAACTAGCGAGCGATAACACAGCAAGCCAAGGCGAGCGATAACATAGTAAGCCTCAAGTAGTAGAGCAATAACACAGCAAGCCAAGGCGAGCGATAACATAGTAAGCCTCAAGTAGTAGAGCAATAACACAGCAAGCCAAGGCGAGCGATAACATAGCAAGCCTCAAGTAGCAGAGCGATAACGCAACAATACTTTCAACTGGCGAGCGATAACACAGCAAGCCGAGGCAAGTGATAACACAGCAAGCCTCAAGTAGCAGAGCGATAACACAACAATACTTTCAACTGGCAAGCGATAACACAGCAAGCCAAGGCGAGCGATAACACAGCAAGCCTCAAGTAACAGAGCGATAACACAACAATGCTTTTAACTGGCAAGTGATAACACAACAAGCCTCAAGTAGCAGAGCGATAACACAACAATGCTTTCAACTGGCATTTACTAACAATCAACAAGTCAAATGTCCATCATTGCTGCACACATCCCATACCGTGCCAATGCGGCTAAACATTAGAACATAACACCTAATCATACATTAACAAGGTCGAACATTTGGCCTCGCTGCACATGTCCGGATCATGCCAACTTGGCTAAATGTAAGACCAGATAAAATTCTAATGTACATTCATGTCTAAATCATACACATCCCATACCATGTACGATCGAGGCATGCATGCCCTATTTAGTAAAATTTCAATCAATTGTCCACAAACAGCATAACAATCACAATTTATAAACAATCACAAATTATAATTAATCCACAACAATCATAATTTATAATCACAACCATACATATCAATTAATACTAATCACCCCAGGAAAGCATATCCTAACCTTATCGCTCCAAATTCTAACCCCGCTCCCTAGTCCCGAGCTCGCGACAGTCCCCGAAGATGGTCCTCACCGGTCAATAAATTCGCGACGTTCCCAGGAATAATTATCAACCAATTAAAAATTCATTAATTAAATAATTACGCAGAGGAAACAAGTAAATAATCCCAGACAAAACCTGGGGTGTCTGAAAACTCCTTAATTTAAACGAACTGATTCAGTAATTACAAACAAACCGTTCGAAGGTTAAACCCATTAATGATACAATCAAAAATCATAGGTAAGGGTTAATCAGGTGTCGCTCCAAAATATCCCTAACTGATTACAATAAAATAAACCTAACTGATTACAATAAAATAAACTAACTTCTCGACATTACTAGGCTCCTCCAACCTCACCTGGCCCACGAGGAGGGACTCCACAATCTGGACCTGTAAAATGGGTTAAACAATAACAATGAGATAAATCTCAATGAGTCTACAACCTAATCCTCGATCAGGAGGGCCCTCATTCTAGGGTCCCTATCCGATTAGGTAACCTAACTCTCGTACCATGGTTGCTTGGTTCACATATCTAATTAACTCACTAGTCCTCACTCCACATACGTCAAGGGCTTCCAGGCCCTATCGTCTCTCCCCATGCTAATCCCAACAGTCAATGGATCAATTTATCGATCAAAGGCAAATAATTAACAACAGTTAATAAATTGCAATCACAATGATGATAAATCACATCCAAGTATACCACAATCAATTGTCAATCACAATCAATTATCAATCACCTCCAATTGCGCAATCATTGATATTAAATAACCAATATCACAAGATAAATAAATTTCCAAAATAAATATCAAGATTAGATAATTCATCCCTAATTAGGCAAAATTGCAGTAAATAAATTCTAAGTACGTAAATTACCAATCTAGTCTCACCCAGCTAATTATCAATATTAACCAAAGTCCATGAATTATGTAATTATCCCCAAATCCTCAAATTACCAAACTACTCCTAAAAGCCTTAATTAAGCCACAAATAGCCAAAATTAGGAAAAATCAATAATAATCTCTGAAATTACTAACCTCACTCCATTAGCTAATTAATCAAGTAACTATAGTTAACAAACTACCAATTTGCCCTCTAGCTATCCAATTTTTGCCGAATCACCCTCAATTGGCTAAAATTACCAAATCACCCCTAAATCCTACAAAGGTCACTAAATTAACACCAAATCAATCAATTGACCCCCTAATCATTCAATTGGCTATCAATTACACCCAATTAAGCCAATAATTAACTACTATAGTGTGTAACCACCCTAATTGGGGATTAGGAGGAGACTCACCTCTAATCCAAGCTTTAGGGTCTAATTGGCTACGGCGAATCCAATTAATCTCCAATTTTCGCACTTCGATGACGCGATTGGATCCTAGACTCCACGACATGGCTCTGCGCGATGCGACGATGACGACGGCAGATTTTCCGGTGAGTTCTTGGCTAGCCGCCGGCGAGAATCTTCCGGCGAGAAGTCCGGCGAGTTGGACAGTTGTTCAAGTGAGCTGGAGGAACGACTGGAGCTCGGCTTGGTCCGGTCAGAGCCACCATTGATCAGCCAAGAGCTGTACGTGGCTGAGGGAAGAGTTGGGGAGCGTCATGGCTGAGAAACAGGGGCTGGAACAGGCAGGGGGAGCTTTCAGCGAGCTGAAACTGAAGGTCTGTGGCTGCTGTTTTTAGCCCTTTTTACTGCAGTTTTCGCCCTTTTATTGCGGTTTTTCCAGTGAGTATATCCAGACTTCGATTCGTGGCTGAGGTAAGTTGAAGGACGGAACTGGCGTGATGGTGGCGAAGGTGAGGCTGCTAGGTGATGATTGGCGGCTCCACAGTGCGGCGGCAAGGTTTGGCGAGGGACGACGAGGAAGTTGCAAGCGGCGGCTCGCAGGGGGGTTAGGGCTTGGGATTGGGGGCGAAAGGTGGCTCAACGACGTCCATGGTGACGGGGATAAGCTCCGGTGAACCAAGCGAAGTCTCACGGACAAACAATCGATCTCCCAAGGTCATACGGCGATGGAGGAGGGGATGACGGTGGCTAGGGTTTTTCCTACAGGGGATGCTCCCGCGAGAGAAGAGAGGAAGAAGAAGATGCTGACGAGGCGAGGCTGGGCCAGCTGGCAAGTACGCAGCTGCCGCATGGCCTAGCCTTGCCTCGCTGATAGCCAGCACTGCCAAGGTTTGGATCGCGCACACAAGGTGAATGATGGGCCGAGAAAAAAGAAGACAAAGCTGGGCTAAGCCATGAGGGAAGAGAAAAGAAAGGAGAGAAGTTGGGCCCCCGAAGGAGGAAGAAGAAAGGAAAGGAAGAAAGAAGCCGGCCTTGGTTTGGACGGCCCATGCGCAGAAATAGAAAGAAATAGAGAAAAGAGGGAGAAAACAGGAAAATAGGGAAAAATAAAAGGGATTCCCGAAATTTAAGGGAAATTTGACTACCTGTGCTTAAATTCAAATTTCAATCTTCCCAAGCTAATTGAGTACAATTTTCCCCGAAATTTTATCCCCCAAACTCCCCAAAAACAAGCCGTCACAATTCAAGCAACTATCGACTTGCTACCTTCATCTTCTTCTTCTTGCAACGAAAGGCAAGTTGCTTGGTCTGAAATTAACAAGTTTAAGTCGTAAGATGTCACGTCATGGTGTGAAATGGAACAGAAAAATATCAGAATGTCATGTCATAATCATATGATTAATTTTGTCAATCCTGCATCATTCTAACATGTGCCCACACTATTCTTTCTCTTGCTCTTGATCAAGTTGACTTTATATTGAGATAGCCTCTTACGTTCAATTCCAACCCGTTTCACATGAAACAATCTTAAGGTCTCCCTCGTTGTCGCTCGGTGAATAAAAAGTCCCGCTCAATTGGACAGGGCAATTTGCTTGAATGCGTATACGGAATAAGTAGACGAATCGAAAAGTCCTACTATCTCATATTATAAAAAAAAAATTGTATTTGCCCGCTGATTGAATTCATTTGATTACAAGCCGTCAAGTCATTCACACTTCTTTGATGTTTTGTCAAAAGAAGGGCACACAATTATTACTTGAAAAAGGAAGTCCACACACTCCTATCCTTGGCATTGACAAGAAGTAGGAGTGAGAACAATTTACTTTTGAACGAGCAATGCATATTGAGATTAGTAGTGTAAACATGATTGAGAGCCCTGAACACCACCTAACCGTTAAAACGTGGTTTTTAGATTAAAAATATTCATAAGGCACGTAACATGAATCATGGTCATCAAACTTTACAGTTACTTTAAAAAATCATTCAACCATCAATTTTTATTTTCAATTCGATCAGTCAATACACTTTTTTAATTTCAATTAGATCAATCGACAAAGGCTAGTAAAAAATGTCATCTACAACTCACTTCCTTGGTCTCTTAATATTTTGTAACAATTCTTGTCCACATTGTCTAAAGAGGGATTCTTGACTCAACTCATATAGTGTCACTCGCCATCATAACATTGGTAATGTATTTTCCTAAGTTGTGCACTCGTGAGTTGCCGTAGAAGGTCGTGAAGATGGTGGACTCGAGGAAAAACAAAACGGTGAAATTGATGTTGGGACTAAAGACATTATATATTTAGTGAAGGGAACGACATGAGCGGAAGTGAAAAAAAAAAGATTCCTCAGCTCAATTAGAAAATAGTATTATTAGATTATTAAAACTAGTTTAGTAAATCAATACGCCAAGTGGCCAACTGCAAGGCAGGGATTAATTAAGTGAGTCATTTCAACAACCCAGATAACTTTGTAACACCTAATGTGCATATCGATTTTCTAAATTACTCTAAGGTAGACGACATTCTCCTTGATACATGAAACATGAAGACTAAGTGACTCGTTTAAGGCATTTATTAAAAACACAATTATCGTACTGATCTCATCCTTAATTAAGTTCACGAGTCTTGCACGTTCCTCCACGTTCTGAGACCAATCATCAAAACAATGTTCTTACATCAACCAGAAAGTCAATGTTTGCCAGTGAACACGTCATTTACGCAGTATTAGCCAAAATGGTGCAAAAACATGATAATATCCTAACAAGAAACCATAAAAGAAAACATCACCCTCCCATCAATCAGTTAGGACAACTCCTCATTTCATTTTCCTCTTGATGGACTGTTACCTTGCCTTGATTCATAATCCTTACATTCTTTTTAACAACTAGAACTCCAGGTGCTCTTCACCAGTATTTCTTCACCAGTATTTCTCTCCCCATTATCTTCTACTTTGTAACCGTCATTGTTTTTTTTTCCCCCAGAAAATTCGATGATTGTAGGTGGTTATTACTGAGAAGACCTCATAATTTATTTTGAAGTTGACCAAAACTTTCCAATGCCTATATCGATCTTGATAAATGCAAGATGTGTCTATGTCGCTAGTAATATTCACTTTGAAAAGAATCTTTATGATCAATAGACATAAACGAACAAGACTAGAAGAATGGGAAGTTCATATTGACTTGAAAGGATCGAGGTTTTATAAAAATATTATCTACATCATTATCGTTGTTAAAATATATTGGTAAAAATAGTTGATCGTATCCAAGAAAAAAGAAAAACCAGCTACATGAATATCAGCAAGGCAATTGTGAGAATATCAAGGCAATCATTGTGGATATTAGCTGGATTTACACTTGAATATCGATAGGGATCTAAATATTATCAAAGTATTGTAATGGCTAAATATTAGCATAGCTCCTATTCTAATTGCGACGAAAGTCTTGCTACAAACTTCAAGATATTATTTTGAATTATTTTATCTCATAGCTTTACAACTTATGATCTGGCATGATTCTTTCCTAGGCTAAAGCACTCTCGTATAAAAATCAAGATTTATTTGTATAGGTGACCAAACCAATAGAATCTTTAAATGTTCAACCTCAATGACTACCCAAATCTTCTTGAACAATTGTCCAACGGCTAAATTGGAGATTGAGCCTCTTAAATAACGGGAAGTTGTGGATGCTGAGGAGTATAACCAAAAAAAAAGAAAAAAAAGAAAACCCAGGCTCTAAAGAGTGTGCAAGATTAAGAGACAAAATTCCAAAGTATAAGAGAGCTCCGCATATTCTCATTTCTCCTTTGTGAGCATTGAATCGTAATCTCTTGAGAAGTTTTGACAAAGCGATAGTTTGTGTATTGATGTGAGATAGTAAGTCATATCAGCTTGAAATACAAGTAGCACATATTTGGAGGAGAAGTGCTTGAATAGAAGCAGCATTCGCTACTGTAACTTCTCATAAATTGATTAGTAAAATCTACCAATTAAGTTGTGAGCATGGGAGAGTGAATGTAGGTTTACTTAAACTATACCACTATAGAGTTTTTCGGGCAAAGTTCTCTCTCTTTATGCTTATATTAATTGCTCGATAGAAATATTGCACTTGATAACTCGAACATTGTTGGAATATAATCTTATTCACGTTCCTTTTTTCTTGCTCTTGATCATATTCATCTTGACCCATAATCACTGCAATAGTTTGTCAAGATTTTCTTTGAAATCAGCTAGTTACCTCTCCTCTAGGAGACATTGTTAGCCTATCTCGGTTATTTGAGAGCAAAACTTTTTCTTTTTGACTTTGGCTCCGTTAGCTTAGGGACAAGATTTTACCTTGAGATGCAAGTGGAGAGGATAGTTTATTTGCATGAATTAATGAAATCAATCGAAACCAAAAGTCTGGCTATCCGGCTATCTTATATCATGGGAGAAAAGATATTTCCTCCCATTGATCGAATTGAACTGATTCCAAATTATCAAGCCATTCACACTTCTTTGATGTTTTTTGTCAAAAAAAGGTGCACAAAACTATTAATTTGGAAAAGAACAAACTGTTTATTAGCGGAAGAAAAGAAGGATGAGATCCTAGTCTTGGCATTAATAAGGTTTACGATAGAAAACAACTTACTTTCGAATGAAAAGTGTATCAATTGAGGTACTGATTTAGAACCTTTGACACCTCAAACCTCTATATTTGATTGTAAGATAAATATATATATACTGTTGACACCTAAATTTTACCAGTCCGGTAAGTCAATTTTAATTAATTCGGAATTAATATTATTTTATAAATAAAAAATCAAAATAATTATTAATTAGATTTAAACTAAAATCAAAATAAAAAGGCATAAAAAAAGAGAAGAGATTTGACTTTGACTAGACATGAGAAGGGATGAGGAGACGTAGGGCAGCGAAGAAGTCTGCCAAAGGTGAAAGAAAAAAGGGGAAGAAGACAAAAGCCTTGGGAAGCACCGAAATGCACCTGCACGCAGAAGGAAGAAGGTGAAGCAAAAAGCAAAAAACGTGAAAAGAGGGAAAAACAGGGGGAGCAGGAAAAAAAGAAAAGGGGGGAGCGGCACAGAGGAGGGGGCTCTCGCCCTACAGCTCCGAAAAAAGAAACTCCCAGGCGACCGGGGAGCTGGTCACCGCTCGCCGGACACAACCTCCCCTCAGCTCGTTACTCCCCGCAACAGCCGCCCGGCAGCCCGCAGCGCAAGCTCCCCAGCTCGCGACCCTCCCGCAGCTCTCTCTCTCTCTCTCCGGCTCTCGGCGCCTCAGCTCCAGCACACATCAGCCGTCCGACAGCCCACAGTTCAAGCCTCCAGCACACAGACCCTCCCGCAGCTCACTCTCTCTCTCTCAGTCGCGGCCATTCCTCCGGCTCGCGGACGACGGTCACCTCAACTCGCTTCTCTCTCCCAGCTCGCGGGTCTTCACGCCCCGGCTCACCTCAGCTCGCGGAATCGCCCGCTCTCCGCCGCCTTTTCTCCCAGCTCGCCGGCTGCCCTTCGGCCCCGCCTCACGCCTCTGCTCTTCTCCCGCCTCGCGCGGACCGAATCGTCGACGTCGCCGGTTGAACCTTCTCAGCAATCGTCCATTCCTTTGTCCAGTCCACTCAATCTCCACAGGTAAGCACATCTTGATCATTTTCATTTCAGTTCATCATTTCTTCATGAGTTCCTTGCTCTTCATTTGAGCATGTATCCTGTGCGCAGTTTTAAGCCTAGAGTTAACTTAGTTTTGCCGTGATTTGATTGATCCCATGCTAGACGATGATTAACTTGATTTCCCGAGTTTCTGTGGTATTGATTTCGAATGACATGTTTGGCGTGCTTATCATTGATTCGTGGTTTAGTTTTAAGTTAAGCTCGTACTGAAGCTTGATCACTATTTGCTGAGTCTAACATGTTCGATGAAATGTCGAGGCGAAGATTTGAATTATTGTCTTTGATTTTTACATAGCTGTTTAGTTTTAATGTTAATTTAGAATCATAGAATCGCTGTTTTATTCTCGGAGGTAGGTGTTGGTCTCGGTCGTTTGTGAATTTTAGTCGGTAGAACGAGGAAGACAAAGAGAATATGGGAACGTAGATTAATTAAATCGAGTTTAGAAAAATCAAAAAATGGGCTGTGAAATATTAAACAACTAGAAATGGGCTGAATTAAGCAAATAGAGGAAATGGGCCGCGAAATTGAAGGTAAAATGGGCTGAAAATTGGGTTGGGCTTAAATTAAGAGATTAAATAGAAATTTAGAATAACTGGGCCAAATTCGAAATAAATGATATGGGCCGAAATAAAAAGGAGGAAAAAAGTAGTGGGCCAGCTTTTTGATAAAAAATTCGTTCTTTTAAAAATAAAAATGGGCTGGGCCCTACGCCCAGCCCATTCGCGTTTGACCCGGACCATTAAGGTCCGGGTCGTTTCGGACCGGGTTGTTATAACCCGGTGGGAAATCCTTTATTAAAGACAAAATTAAAAAAAATAGAAGAATAATAATAAAAAAATCGGAAAATCATTATAAAATTAAAGAAAAATCAGAAAATTATAGTAAATTAGAAAATCATTAGAAAATGATAAAAAATTAGAAAATCAGTAAAAAATTAGAAAATCATTAGAGAAATCATAAAAATTAGAAAAAATTATTTAAAAAATCATAGAAAAACAGAAAATCCTTAGAAAATGATAAAAAAATTTAGAAAGTCATTAAAAAAATCATAAAAAATCGGAAAATAATTAAAAAGCCAATAAAAAATATAAAACAATAAAAAATAAAATAAAATAAAACAAAATAAAAAAGATAGAAAGATTTCTAAAATGAATCCAATTGAATAAGCTCTTGGAGCTTGGTATCACTACACTAGTGACTTAGTCCTTTAGGTAATGTAAGCCTGCATGAAAATATTTAGGTTAATCAAATAATCAATTTTAGGTACCGAAAGGGTATTAGCTAATTAGTTAAGGTGATCAAGTCTCCGCACTCAAGGAATCTCTGGTTACGTAAGAATCAAGATGATGCTTCCGCGTCTTGATTGGTTTCTAGTCGACCTTAATAGGCTAGTGGCGACTCCTTTCAAAACAAAATTATTTTTTAGACTACTAAAGAGATTTACCATTAAAAACGCCTAAATGTCACTCGAGGTATGGATTTGGGAGAATCCGAGCTCAAGATTGAGGAATCGAGAGCAAGTACCTATAAACTTAATCTTTCCCCTTAAAGGGGGGAGTTTAGGTCGCGACACATACAAACATATATATATATATATATATGTATATTCACAAGGCACGTTAAATAATGATAATCATTAAACTTTATGGTTGCTTTAAAAAAATCATGCGACCTTCATTTTTTTTCTTCAATCTGATCGATCAATTTTATTATTACTTTCAATTAAATCACTCAGCAACCTCTTTAAAACATTTCATCTAAAAGTGCCTTGCTTGGTCTCTTAACTTTAGCTTAAGTTTCATCAAGTCACGAAAATCTTAGTCCAATCTTCATCCATTATGCCCTATCATCTGCTCAATCATGAATTGTGCAATAAGTGAAGGGAGTGACGTTATTAGAAGCAAAAATGAGATTTGAGTAACAAGATTAGAAAGGAGTAACGTTAGACTATTTAGTACAAGAAAACCACGAATATAATAGAAAGCATATTCATCCCATAGACAAATGATGTGAGATATATCTCAAAATTATTAAATCGCCGATCTACTTAATCGGGTGTACTGATTGGCCTATTGCGACCAACTACAAAAGTGGGAATTCAAATAATCAAGTCATTTCAACAACTCCCGTAAGAATTTTTCACCTGTACTTAGAATATCGATTTCCCAAGTTAGACTAATGTGCTTGACATTGTCGCTCATGTGTAATACATGGAAATTAGGTGACTTTGTTCGAAAGTTGACAGCAATAATTAACAACATCATTGTATTCATCTCGCTGCTTAAAATAAGTTGGCAGATTGCACGACGTTTCCTCCCATGTTTCCTCCAATGGTGATGCCAATTGCTTCCTTAATCGTATTGCTGACGTCACTCTCTCGTTTGACCGAAGCTGGAAAAAACAAAGACAAGATGCGATCCCAAAACGCGAACTACTTCACCTCGACCATTGACCCGCGAGACGTTTAGGTAGGCGTCGGGTCCCACCGGACTTTGACACGCGTGCGCCAATCGTATAATTAAAATTTTAGGACCGAATTAAGTTTAGGACTTTTTGGACAATTATTTCATTATATTGATTTTAAAATTTTAGTCAATGAAATATATTTTCATTATCAATATCAATTTGTACCTAACTAATTTCGTAAATGATGAAAAAAATTCATTCATTCACCTTTGTGAGTAATAGAACCGATTAGTTTTCAGAAAAAAATTCAAATTTTAGTTTTTTTTTTTGTGAAATAAATGTTAAGAAATAATTGAAGGTTCGGGATTATTCGGTACTCCACTAAAAGATTGGTCCGGTCAAGCGCTGATGGGGACGACAGGTGGAGACAATCGTCGAGATCTCCCCGGAGAGCACGTCGTACGTCCACATTAATGTCACTCTGTCATTTCTCACCGTTCTTGTCTTAAACGTTTTCGCTCAGGCATGAGAATTGAGATAGTGAAAGACGATTTGGAGACAGCCTTGGACTTAGACTTTAGAAAGGTAAGACCGAAAGCTACAGACACGATGCAAATAATCAGAACAAAAATATCAAAGGCCAGCAAGTGCTAACCTCCGATTTTGGTTGATCTTTTGAATTGCTCGAGCGATAAAAGTATTCCCGTTTCGTAATTATTCAAATATTCTTAATGCGAGAGACGGTTGGGCCCTGAACCGAGGCGGAAAAACAAGCTATCGGGTGTAATAAAGGAAGTAAAAACTGAAATAAATAGGATGCTAGATTTACGCGATTCGATCGGTTCATTCAATGTGACCAACTCTATAGGAAGACTAGCAAATGACTCATATGCTATGAGTTAGCTATCAATCAAGCTATATAATGAAAATTAAAATCATACTTAAATCATTTAAATATTATTGGTGTCTAGCCCTCATAATCAATTTCTCGCGAAATCATTATCTCGATCTCACAAACAAATTTATAAATTTTACCACGAACTTTAGTAGCAACCAAAGAAACACTCTCGGAATTTCTGCTTGGAGTCACGAGTAAGCCGTACCTTGAATTCATGCTCACTATTGCACAGGCAAGGCACACTACTATATACCAATGCTTTCAAGACCAAACCCATGCTTGAACATAAACTAGTGTCTCTAGCAAAGATTAGAAAACCTTATGGCCGACTTTTGGAACCAACGAGGAAAGTAGTTTCCTTGTTTGTCAGGAAACCAAGTTCAATCAGGACTTTCTATTAATATACAAATTCGAATGTCCATCGGACAGCAGTCGGACATCTGAAATAGAATAGCTTCTATGTGAATTCAGATTTTCAGTTAGGTCTTAAACCCAAAATATCTCTATATTGACTGGACGTTGGAGTCATGTCACAATCACTTCAATCAAACTCAGTCACTGCTGTTCTCCCACAGCCTTTCATGTATTCAACCATCACATAGATCTTTTACGTTCGAGTCACGTTTGAACCTTGCCATGATTGTCGGCCTCATCAAAACGCCAACTCTAGTTGCAATGTTAACTGCTAATAATAAGGATCTGCAAACACAAGCTTATCTATAATAAATGAAATAAAAACCATCATTGCATCGCTGTGAAGAGATTAAACACACACCCTTTTAAACATCGTAGCTACAGCAACCGTTGGTTCTAGAGGTTCTTGTCTCTACGACGAAATCCCTTGCTCTCAACTTAAAGCTCATAAATCGAGCTGGTGGTAATTAACAAGAATCTTTCCTCTTCTTTCTCTCGGAGCAAACCGTTCATTTTTCAAAAATTCTTCCTTTCTGCGGTTCTCACCTTTGCTTTCTCCTTTTTGCTTGTCTTTTCTTTTCTCTCCTGATTTATTTTTGAGAGTTTGTTTATGTGAATAAATTTTCGGGTGACTGTGAAGTCCAATTGAGGAGAATGATCGTGATGTGGTTCCACAACCTTTCCCAGATTCAGCTGCTATTCTCTCCTGATTTAGATTTCGATCTAAATTTGAGAGTTTTGCTCTCCCGATCTATATTTGGGAGTTCTTTCCAGGTACTTGATCTGTTTTCCTATCATCTTTTTATGTTGCTATTCTAGCATGGTGTTGGTGATGAGAGCGTTGAACATAAACGCACACCGCAAACTATTACAAGTGGAAGTGGAGATATTGGCGTGTGCTCATTATTGAGTATAGTGATTAGCCATCAAAAGTTTATATTAGCATATCTGAGGGTGCTCGCTATAGATTTTAATTTGTTATGTGTTGATTTGCCAGACTTGAAAGATTTCTGTGTACCTTTCATGTATTTTTTAAAAAAATGAATGAAATCTTTCTTTCGACAAAAAAAAAAAAAATTAAAGCTCATACAAACTACTATGCTCAATTCCCCTCATTATTACTAGAGGATCTCAAACGACCTTTTGTACACCATATTCTAAGCTATACCGACACTCAACCGTATTGAATATGCTCAACAAAATTAGGCCTTTCTTCAACTTTCAGAACATATCTCACTCCAGTCTGCAACTTCCGCCGACATTATGCTCTCTGATTCTTGCAATTGCCTCCACAAAGCAATTGCTTCCATTAGGTTCCCACCCCCACATGGAGACAATCTTCGAGTTTCCCTGAAGAGCACGTCAAATGTTCACCTGTCGCTTTTCCATCGTCTCAATTCCACCTGCTGTTTGTTATCTGTATTGAGACAATGAAAGAGAATTTGGAAACAGTCTCAGCTTTGACCATGAAAATTGAAAACGGAGATCACAGACCAGGTGTAATTCTTTAGAACTAGAATTAAATAAATCAAAGGTCCGTCTATGGATGTCACAATCATATCTGTCTCTTCTCCGTCCATGACTTTCCTAGACCCAGCGCACAAACCTAAGAAATAAATCAATAGTGATTTGATTAGTAAATTTGGGTAAATATCTCCGTCATACGTCAAAAAAGAACAGACCTAATCCTCTGAAAAAAAATACCAAATTAGGTCCAGCCCCTCGAACTTTTTTTTTTTTTTTGATAATCGAAATGTCCGGGCCAAACTCATCTCCACAGAAATCATTAATTCTAAAGTCAACCCAATCAGGATCATACTGTTAAGGTGAAAGCGTGTCTCCTTGTTATTTCAATGATATAATATCCTCCGCCCATCATCTTAAGCTCCGGGGATGGATCCATTGATGTCGCATTGTAAGCCGATCGCTCGCCTATTGTTCTCGTTATTGCGGATACACAATCATGTCTACTTCGCACACCTGTCATCGGTCCGAGCCACACATGATGAAGTTTCCAAAGTGCGGCTCTGAGCTTGAAAACGTTGTTTGTATGCCGCTTTACCAGCAATAAACTCAAATTTGCACATCATTTGATAATTATTTTATGTGGTCTAGGTCCACCATTTTGGCCAATTCTTGTTTCATAGAGCAACAAAAACGAAGAAGAGGTTGATCAGCCAAATTGCCCCTCCTCCTTCATTTCCTCATGAATCAGTAGTCAGTTTTGTACTGTATCAGCTCCATAACATCTATGGAATCATGCCTTCCAATTCTTTTACGCACCTAGTGCTTCATGTCCCCCGTGTTGCAGATAAGCTATGCGTTGGATTCCATTTCAGCTGGCCAGAACATCACAGATGGCCAAACAATAGTCTCTGCCGGCGGGAACTTTGAGCTAGGATTCTTCACCCCCGGCAGCTCCAAGAACCGGTATCTGGGCATATGGTACAAGAAGCTATCTGCCGGGAGGGTGGTTTGGGTTGCAAACCGAGAGAATCCCCTGAATGACTCTTCAGGAGTCCTGAAGCTCAATCCTCAGGGTGTACTGACTCTCCTGAGCCACACCAATGGAGTTGTTTGGTCCTCTAATGTGTCGAGATCGGCCCAGAATCCGATTGCGCAGCTTTTGGATTCTGCCAAATTCGTCGTAAAAGAAGGAAACGATAATTACATAGATGATGCAATCTGGCAGAGTTTTGATCACCCTTGTAATTCTTTGTTGGCTGGCATGAAGTTTGGTATAGACCGAGCGAAAGGCCTGGACCGGTACTTGACCTCATGGAAGAGCGAGGACGACCCTTCACCAGGTGATTTCACATATAGGCTCGACAGTTCAGGATATCCGCAGCTGATTCAGAGGAATAAATCGGTAGTGCAGCTCAGTTCGGGACGTTGGAGCGGCCTTCGGTTTAGCGGGTTCCCTCAGTTGAGGCCAAATACAGTTTATAGCTTCGGCTTTGTCTTCAACCAAAACGAAATCTACTATTACTTCAATATTCGGAACAGTTCTGTCCCGTCAATGCTGGTTTTAAACGAGAATGGGATAGCTCAGCGCTTCACTCGGGTAGACCGAACACACGGTTGGATACTGTACTCCTCGGCTCAAACGGATGACTGTCACACTTATGCATTATGCGGAAGGAATGGGAACTGTAACATTGCTAGGTCTCCAAAATGCGTGTGCTTTTCAGGGTTTGAGCCCAAATACCCAAGCGACTGGGAGTTTGGGGATTGGTCAAACGGGTGTGTCCGAAGGGCGCAACTAGATTGCCAGGGAGGATATAAATTTCTGAAGTACACGGAAGTGAAGTTGCCTGACACAAGGCTTTCGTGGTTCAACCAGAGCATGAACCTTCAAGAATGCGAGAGGACATGCTTGAGGAACTGCTCGTGCATGGCTTATTCGAACCTGGATATCAGAGGGCAAGGAAGTGGATGCTTGCTTTGGTTCGGTGACCTGATGGATATCAGACAGTTCAATGAGAACGGCCAGGATATTTACGTAAGGATGGCCGCATCAGAAGTTGGTACATGTTCAAACTCTTGAGTTATTTTTGATGTGATGTGACACGAAGAAATGGTCGAATTTGAATTAACTGTTGGATTTTTAATGACTTCTGTTTTCAATTTATTGTAATGTGTATCAAGGTGGAAGTTTGAGCAGAAATTCTAGCCCAAGGAAAACCACGGGCATTGTTGTCGGCACCGTGCTGTCCGTGGTGCTTCTTCTTGGCATGCAATTGTTTTCACAAAGTACAGGACAGATGGTAACCTCGATTTTATCAGATGACTATGGTTTCCAAGCAAGATGTCTTTCTTGATATAAAGAGTCGTTTCATCAGATCATCTGTGTTGCTTTGAATTCTGATTTGGGATTTTTAAAGCTCAATTATCAGTACTCTTTATTTTATGAATTCATAGACATCAATTTTTACTTGCAGGGCAACTTTTCGGATTCTCCCATCAATGCCATAGTGAAGATGTAGACTTACCTCTGTTCGACCTCACAACCATAGTGAATGTGACCAATAATTTCTCCCTAGACAACAAACTTGGAGAGGGAGGCTTTGGAGCTGTCTATAAGGTTAGTAATCTCATTTTTTTAGAACTCTAAATCTGCTCCTACATATCCAAATGCACAATGGAAAAAAAGGAACTAAAAAACCCCAATGTTGGAGGGTGTTCTGAAGGATGGCCAAGAAATTGCTGTGAAGAGGCTGTCCGAATACTCTAGGCAGGGACAGGTCCAGTTCAAGAATGTAGTCGTCTACATCGTGAAACTTGAACACCGAAACCTCGTCAAGATTCTTGGATGCTGCATTCAAGTAGATGAAAAGATGTTGATCTATGAGTTCTTGCCCAACCGGAGCTTCGATTGTTTCATTTTCAGTTTGCTCCGCTCTAAGTCCCTGCATTTTCATTGCTCTTATCATAGAAAAGGAGTGAAGAAGCTTCCATTTAATAACTCATAAAGGCCTCTAATTTGGCAGACCAAGAGAAGGGTGTTTCACTGGATAGGCCTAAGCACTTCACTATCATCAACGGCATAACTTTGGGGCTCCTATACCTTCACTGAGACTCAAGATTAAGAATAATCCACCGAGATCTGAAAGCTGAAAATGTCCTGCTCAACAACGAAATGATTCCAAAGATATCAGACTTTGGTTTAGCAAGGAGTTTTGAGGTAACGAGAGGGAAGCAAATACAAAAAGAGTGGTGGGAACGTAGTGAGTTCTCTTAACCAGTGATATTCTCTGTATCTAGTCCATTTGCTTCAAAGACTACTGTTAAAGCAAATCAAGCAATATATGACATATATATTCTGAGACAGAGCATTCTGAGTCAGTACATTCTGAGAGTCAGAACATTCTGATGCAGAGAAGCAGTAGAGAGCGAATGAAGAAAACATCAAATTCATTCAACTAAACACAAATTATCATGTAAAAGAGATTAAATAGCATCGTGGAACTGCTTACAACATGTGCCAACTACCTAGTTCCACTTCCCTAGAAAATAGCAATTAAGAAACTGACCATCTCCACTTGCTAGAAAATAGCTAAGATAGTAACTGCCTAAAAACAACCTACATGACTTAACACAAATACAAGGACAACTTAACATAAACAAAAAACAACATAGAACATATCAACTGCACTGAGACAACTCCAACAAACTTCTCCTTGGATTAGTTGCTGCTGCATACTCCTACTCTTTCTCTTAACATTTCAAATCTTCTGGCTTGAAGTAGCTTTGTGAATATGTCTACAAGTTGATCTTCAGACTTGCAATAGACCAACTTTAACTTCACCTCTTTGTTGCACTTCATGTAAAAAAAAGAACTTAACTTTGAAATGCTTGGTCCTGCCATGAAAAACTGGATTCTGTGATATTGCCAATGCAGCTTGATTGTCTACATTTACTTCAAAATAATCACCTAAGTTCAACCACAGTTCATTCAGTATCTTCTTCAGCCATAAGGCTTGATTTGCAGCTGTTGTAGCTGCTATGAACTCAGCCTCAACCGTAGACTGAGCTACAATCTCTTACTTCTTAGAACACCAAGAGAAACAAGCAGAACTAAGAGTAAAACAATATCCAAATGTGACATCCTGAATTTTCGATCCCGTCTTGATAAAATAAAATGGGTTTTTCACCGACGCGCCTATGGTCTTTTTCTCAGAGCTGATCACTCACGAGTTAACTAACCTATTAGGTAAAGCCGTTAAAGGATGTAATCGCGCGATAAAATCCCTAAAAGCTACTTGGTAAGTTAATTGTACTAGAATTGCGTTTGGTTGATTTTAACCATGAAATTGAACTCGGATTCGGAAATCGAATGTTCGAGTGTGTCACGATTTATTTTTAGGACCTTGTCTCATCTTTTTGGAGAATTCCATCGAGCCGGGAATTTTGTGGAAAAATTCAAATTGGACAAAGAGAATTCCAGGAAATTCGGAGGGGCCTCTTTAATTAGATTTTTGTGTTACCAAATTAAGTAATTGGGTTAATAAATAGTGGAAATTCGTAGGGGCTGATCAAGGGATATAATTGGTCTCCAAAAAGGCATTATTTGGTGAAGAAATGAGAAGAAATCAACCATTGGAGGACCATTGGACTTTTGAGGCTTCCTCTCAAGTGCTTGGGATATTTTTGGTTGACTTTTAAGGCTTCTTGTCCCCCCTACCAGCAGAGAGCAACGCATCTTCCTCCTCCTTCCTCTTCTTCATTCATTTTCTTCTCCATTTTTGCTGCCCACTCCTCCCTCTTTGCTGTGCAAATTTCACCTCAGCTCAGCCTCTTCTGAGCTTCTTTTGGTGTCGTCGTAGGCTCAGATTTTGATCGCCTTCATGCCGACATCGCTGTGAACCGAATTATTCGCAAAAACAGTGAGTTAACTTCCTAATCCTTTCTTAGGGGTTGATTACACTTGGGGGTTAGATTTATGTTGGTTTAGCTTGATTAAATTAGTGTTAAGTTGGATTGACTCAAGTGAAAGTGGTTTAGCTTAGTTTAGTAGATTTATCTTGAATCTGTCTACTGGATGCTTGCTGTTTGCCAATTTTGTGGATCGAAATTGGATGAGATTTTGGGATCAATTTCTTCTTGAGATATGTTTTATACATATTCAGCTATAGCATATATGTTACCCAAGATTTTATGGATTTAAAAGAATATTATTTCAGGTTCGTTTTAAGCAAAACAGAAGCCCTGTTTTGGCTGGATTTTGTGATCTGTTGGTGTTCAATGAATTTTTATCAACTCTTAGGGTCTGAATTTCGAAATAGTTTCTTCACAAAAGTTGTTTAGCACATTTTTTAGTATAACATACTACAATTTCAGATCAAACGGACAAGTTTTGGATGTCAAACCAAGCTGATTTTTGAAGACGTGATTTCTGAAAACTGACACAGTTTTTGTAGGAATTTGGTCAATTTACTGCTCTCAATCCAGAAGGATTTAGGTCAAGGTGTCTCATGAAAAATGTTCCTTTAAGTTTCCTTTATAACATATTAAAATTCGAGAATTGTCCAAGGTCTTTGGATTATATTTCTGGATTTAAACGTGGAGACGCGCAGGTGATCCTGTTTCTGCTGATTAGGGCCGATTCTGTTTTGGTGATTGTTCTTGATATAGTGCTTGCTGGGTAGGGCATGTTTGGTGATATAGTTTAATTGTGGCATGCTTAGAACCTTCCCGAGTTGTGATGAGGATAACATATGGGCTCGGGAGAGGGACGGCGATATGTAACGCCTCTACCCTTGCGGCTTGGGAGAGGGATGGCGATACGTAACGCCTCTACCCTTGTATTGCCTGTTGTGACAAGGGCCCGAGGAGAGAACTTTTCGCGGGTCGAGAAACGTCTGAGTGTTTTATCGTATCATTGATCTGTTGAACCTTAAAATTGTGATTAGAATTCATGCGTGACGATGTGTTGTAAGGAGGAAACCAAATGTGTGACAAGCAAGTACAGGACTAAGTGCCACACGATAACGTAAATTTCGTGGGGGCCACCTCTAGAACCTTATACTATAGCTTTTTGGGTAAGGGCTAAGTGCCACACGATAACGTAACTTCATGGGGGCCACCTCTAGAACCTTGCACCATTGCTTTCTGGCCAAAGACTAAGTGCTATACGATAATGTAAACTTCGTGGGAGCCACCTTTAGAACCTTGTTCCAAAGATCATGTGAGCCACCTCTAGAACCTTGTACCATTAACAAGTGTGGTCAAGGGGTAAGTGTTACACGATAATGTGATTTTTGTATGAGATATCGCTACAGCCATGAATTTGATTATTGATTGTGGATTGAACCATTGATATGTAGAACCTTATTATGGGACGAAATTGTGTGACATGGTATGGGACGTGTCATAATGATTTGGCCTTATAATCGGGACGTTTGTGAGTATTTGATAATTGATGTGCAATGTGCTAGTTGGTAGAAATGTTTGCTTTACATATATGTATATGAGTAGTACTCATGTGCAGGGAGGTGCTGAGGAGAGGTAAGGATTTGTTTGATGTGTGTTAGGATGCCTCTAGATGAATTTCCTTATAATCGGGGCTTAGGGGGTAGACTTGCTGAGACATTGTCTCAACCCGTCATGGTTACAATTTTCAGGTCCCTAGGTGGAGGTGCAATATGAACTGTTATGGGGTCCCACAAGCGATGGATTTTTAAGCACGCCTTTTTGACTGGACCTGAAGCCTTTGGCTGTAGATCCCAAAAACTAGATAGCTCAATAGTTTCTTTTTTGGTTTAGTCTACGGTGTATCTAAACTCGGGGTTATTTATAAGATATGTTTTGTGTAAATTTTGTTGTCCTGCTTTCCTATCCCATGTTTGAGAGTTGTACGGGGATTGTTTAATTCGCTTCCGCATGTGCAAAATCGATTGGGTTGGCGACGCATCCTGGGAACGTCGCAATTTAGTTGACCATCGAGGGATGTGCATGTTCTTGAGGTTTGGGATGTGACACCGGATGTATTCTTCATATCATCAACTGAGCCAGCCCAATCACTATCCGAGAAACCTTGCATTATAAACTTCTGACTTTGCTTGAACTTCACACCAAAATGCAATGTTCCTTCGAGATATCTTAATACCCTCTTTGCAGCAACCAAATGTAGCTGACTAGGATTGCTCATGAATCTGGAAAGAACACTCACAGCAAACAGAATGTCTGGCCTAGTTGCTATAAGATACATTAAACATCCAATCAAGCTTCTATATATATAAGCATCCACTGCTTCTATTCCATCATCCTTTTTCAGCTTCTCCTTAACAGCCATAGGAGTGCTTACACTTCTACAATTTTCCATCTGAAACTTCTTAAAAATTTCCTTCATATACTTCTTCTGACAAATGAAGATCTCATGTGAAGCTTGCTGTACTTCCAGACCTAGAAAGTAAGCCATCATTCCCAAGTCTGACATTTCAAAAACTTCACATAGACTTTGCTTTACTTTCTCTATCAATTCCACATCATTCCCTGTCACTAATAAATCATCAACATAGAGTCACAGAATCACAACACTGTGATTTACCCTATTGACATAAAGAGTAAACTCACTCAAGATTCTAACAATGCCAAAGTCCTGCAAATATCGATCTATCTTTCCATACCAAGCTCTTGGAGCCTGCTTCAGTCCACATAGAGCTTTTTTCAATATGTATACTTTCTCTTCTTGCCCTCCAATACTAAAGCCTTCAGGTTGTTCAACAAATATCTCCTTCTCGAGTTCTCCATTCAGAAAAGCATACTTGACATCTAGTTGGAATATAGGCCATCCATTCTCTACTACCATAGCTAGAAGCAACCTGATTGTATCAAGCCTCGCAGCATGAGCAAATGTCTCTGAATAATCTACTCCCCATATTTGAGCATAGCCTTTCACAACTAATCTGACTTTGTGTTTATTGATAGAACCATCCGGATTAAGTTTTGTTCTAAACACTCACTTAACCCCAAACACATTCTTATCATAAGGCTTATCAACAAGTCCCCATGTGTGGTTTTTCTGAATCATTGTAAGCTCCTCCTGCATTGCTACAATCCACTTCAGATCCTCTTTAGCTTCAAAATAATTAACTAGTTCAAGCACAGCCACATTGCTTCTTTCATAAATTTCAACAAGTGACCTTGTGCCTTTTACTATAAAATCATCTATATTATCTTCCAGCCCATCAACAGCTTCATCAACCTCTTGTTGTTGTTTTTCAAATTGCTTTTGCACTGCAATCTTTCCTTCCATCCAATTCCATTCATCTTCTTCTAAGAAAATAACATCTCTGTTCACAATAACCTTCCCTGACATAGGTTGAAAGATTCTATAAGCCTTCGAATGAAAGCTGTACCCAATAAAGATTCCAAGCTCAGCTTTTTGGTCCAGCTTGTCCCTTTTGACATGAGGAACATGAGTATAACACAAACATCCAAAAACCTTTAAACTCTTCACAGAAGGTCTAACACCATACCACACTTTAAAAGGTGTTGACCTCTCTAAGGCTTTTGTGGGCAATTTGTTCAACAAGAACACAGCAGTACTTGCTGCCTCAACCCAAAACTTCTTGGGTAAACTCTTCTCCTACATCAAACATCTAGCCATCTCCATAATACTTCAGTTTTTTCTCTCACTAACCCCATTCTGTTGAGGAGAATATGGAGCTGTAAATTCTTGTACAATGTTTGCTTGCTCACAGATTTACTTAAACTTGTAAGCCGTATACTCAAAATCATTATCAGATCTAAGCATTTTAATTTTCTTCTCACTATGATTCTCAACCAAAGCTTTAAACTTCACAAACACATCAGCAACTTTAGACTTGGCTTGCAGAAAATAAACCCAACTCATCCTAAACATATCATCTATGAAAGTAATGAAATATCTGCTACCATTGCAGCTTCTCACATGCTTTCCAGCTTCCTCCTTTGAAAGGAAATCTAGCTTACTTGCCAAGAAAACAAGTTATGCATTGTGGAAACTCCTCCTCCAAACTCGGCAAGTCATTTGCCAAATTATTTCTATGCATGTACAACATATTCTTTATGTGGATGTGCCCAAGTCTTTTATGCCATAGCTCAGCATTTTCTTCTTTGCATCTTAAAGCCATTTGTTGCATCTCCTATGGCTTGAACATAAAGCTTTTATCCCTCATTGGCACTCTCAGAACTTCCTTGCAATCAGCATCATCAATAAGACATTCTTTTCCTTCAAACTTCATTGTATAACCCTTCTCAACTAATTGACCAACACTCAACAGATTCTGGTCAATCTTTGGCACGAAAAGAACATCACTAATCAGCTTCAATTCCTGATTTCCTTCAATAGCTACTGTACCTTTCCCTTGTACTTCGATAAATTGTCCATTGTCAATTCTAACTTTGGACTTGACTGACTTGTCTACAATTCTAAACAGCTTCAGATTGCTAGTCATATGATTTGTACAGCCGTTATCCACCAGCCATGCATTGTCCTCAAGAGAAAAGCCAAAACTGGAAGCCACAAACAAGTGTTCTTCCTCAACCTCATTCACTACTATCTGTGCTTCTCCTACTTGCTGATGGTTGTTCTCTTTGCAAATAGCTTCCATGTGACCAAGCTTGTTGCATCTTCTACACTTAGCATCAGGCCTCCTCCAACATCTAAATGACTGATGATTAGTTCCTCCACAGTGTTGACAGGGCTTCTTATTTTTCCTCCATTTGCCCGATCCACTAGAACTTCCTTCTTTTACAGCATACTTGAAGTCACCTGCGCTTCCTTGGACTAATTCCATTTCTTTCCTTTGCCTCCATCATTGTGCTTTACTTTAGCTTGCAAAGCACCCTCTTCATTCACTTCTTTTCTCATAAATCTTCTTAGCTCCTGAGCCTGCAGTGAACTCAACAATTTTGCAAGCTTTATATCACCTAGATCTTTTGTATTTTCCAGAGAAGCTATGGTGGCTTCAAACTTCTCTAGAAGAGACACTAGGATCTTATGAACCAGCCTCTCATCCCTTAAGTCAGTCCTTAATACTCTGATCTTCTCGCCTATATCAATCAGCCTATCATAATACTCCTTCACTGACTCTAAATCCTTCATCAGCTGTCTCTCAAATTCCCTCAAGAGATTCAACACCTTCATGTTCCTTATCTTCTCATCTCCTTCATATTCCTTCTTCAGAAAGTCTCATATAGCCTTTGCAGAATCACATCTCATGATCCTTGTGAAAATAGAAGGTGAAACAGCAGCATACATGCAAGACTTTGCCTTGGCCTTCCTCGTAGCTCTCTCTTTATGGAATTTAATCTGATTCAAGGTAGGATTGTTAGGAAGTATAGTAACTTCATAATCATCATCCACAGCCTCCCACAGATCATGACCCTTTAAAAATGCAGTCATCTTGACAGCCCATGCCTGGTAATTTTCACCAGTAAATATTGGAGCAGCCATAGAAGAGAAACTCAAACCTGATTCCATCATTCATAAACTTCACTTACCTTCACTTCACAGTCCCTTAAGATCCTTTAACAGCTCTGATACCAATTGTTAAGGCAAATCAAGCAATATAGGACATATACATTCTGAGGCAGAACATTCTAAGTTAGTATATTCTGAGAGTCGGAACATTCTGATGCAGAGAAGCAGTAGAGAGCGAATGAAGAAAACATCAACTTCATTCAACTAAACACAAATTGTCATGTACAAGAGATTAAATAGCATCGTGGAACTGCTTACAACATGTGCTAATTGCCTAGTTCCACTTACCTAGAAAATAGCAACTAAGAAACTGACCATCTCCACTTGCTAGAAAATAGCTAAGACAATAATTGCCTAAAAACAACCTACGTGACTTAACACAAACACAAGGACAGCTTAACATAAACAAAAAACAACATAGAACATCTTAGCAGCACTGAGACAACTCCAACAGTTACTCACTCTTTTCAATGGCTCTTTTGCATAGTGGTTACATGTCACCAGAGTATGCTATCCGCGGCTTATATTCAATAAAATCGGATGTATTCAGTTTTGGTGTTTTAATGCTGGAAATTGTCAATAAGAAAAGAAATTGAAGTTTCAAACATCCAGACTACCATTTAAGCCTTCCTGGATAGGTAAGTCAAAAAGTTGATCAACTTTTTTTGTTTTATTATCTTCAGGTTAGTTTCTTAGTATAGATGACTGAAATAATCATGCAAGCCTGGACACTGTTCAGAGATCAAAATTCTATGAAGCTGGTTGATTTATCGATAGCATCCACAATCAATCTTGTGGAAGTTCTACAATCGATCCATGTGGCTTTGCTATGCATTCAACAAACCTAAGAGATAGACCGGAGATGTCGTCTGTGGTTATGATGCTAGGCAGTGAGAGCACATTGCCTCATCCTCAACAGCCTGGTTTTTTCAGCAAGGAATCTGTATCGGAAGCAAGTTCTTCAAGCAGTGGCAAGCACCAAAAATATTCGACCAACGAAATGACCACTCCATATGCACAGCCTCGGTGATTTATCTATAATTACAATTTTGTATTTATCAATCTTATATGCCAAAATCACCATGCCCCTCGAATGACAGCCTGCATTATAGCGATGTCATTTAGCTTAGATGCACCTAAAACAACAAAAAAAGAAAAAGGACTTCACTTCCCAATATAATCTGATGGTATTGGACTTCGGTTCACCAAGATGTTTTCTGACATAACGAGAGAGAAGGGAACCAAACACACATAGACTAAAAAAGTTGTCCAAATGTAGAGAATTATGAGGTGCAGTCAGGATCAACCCGCCTCGAAGGAAGAGAAAATGGTCAAGCAATTCTCTTTTGAGAAAATTTCAAATAAGGACCCGAAGTAAAATCGTTTTCTCAAATAAAAATTGTTTTAGATAAAAGCCTGAAGTGCCTCATTATTTCAAATAAGGACCTGAAGTAAATTAAATTTCAAGTATTGGTCTAAAGAATCAATCTTACAAAAGGACTTGACTACACCTGCTGATGAGGGTATTTTCATCTTTTTATTTTTTCCTTACAAAAATAAAAATTAAAAAAAGTTACAAGGGGGGGGGCTAGAGCCCTCCTACTTGTGGTCGACACCTCATTGCTGGTAGGGCACAGCCATGGTTGGTAGGGTTGCTAGCCCCTCGACACTGCCGGCCCCTCAGTGAGGGCTAGTGACTCCTCGCAAGCACTAAGAGAGGTTGTGGCCCTCTCCCAAATCTGGGTGAGGGTCGCCAACCCTCTCCTACGTCTAGGCAAGGTTGACAATCCTTGCCCACATCTGGGGCTAGTGATCCCTTACCAGCATCGGAGTAGGGTCGCCACCCTCTCCCACGTCTGGGCGAATGAGGGATCACCGACCCTGCCTGAGGGCCCACAACCCTCACCCAAATTTGGGGCCAGCATTTGGCCCCTCAGCGAGGGCCAAGGCCCTCCCACTTTTGTCTTGAAATTTAAGTTAAATTTATTTTTTAACGAAAATGCCATTGACCGACTGGAATATTAAAGTCACCGATGAACCATTGAGATTAGTCCTTTGTTTGAAACAACTATAACCACTTCATGTCATTATTTGAGACAAATATACTACTTTAGATCCTTATTTGAAACAATGTTTATTTCAAATTCTTATTTGAGAAAACAATAACACTTTGGGTCCTTATTTAAAATTTTCCTCTCTTTTTTTCAACCTAGTCAGTATATCCACTCTAGCTAGGTCAACTTGATGCTGGAAGATTGATCATTTTTTAATTGGGTTGCATGCCTAGGCAAGAATAGTTAAGCTCGATATCAAAGCCAAACTGCCCATTGATTGAGTATACTCTTGAGAAGCATTTCCAAGGAAAGCAGCCTTCATCGAGACTCAACCAAGTTGATGTCATGTCTAAAGTAACTTAGCTGATCCAATATTACATAGCAATTGCGTTGTTAAGATCTTTTCAGCTGAAGTTTATTAAGAAAAAAAAAACGTCTAAGTACTTAACTTGCATAATTTGCGCGCAAAGTAGCTTAACAAATTGAATGATTATGGTTTATCGAAGCCTAACTCCAACACAAAAGTATCTATATCACAAAACTCATCAGGATTATTTCAGCACTATCGGTGGAACATCATAAAGACATTAAGAAAACCCTTGTCCTATGCAAAAAAAGAAAAAAAAAAGTGTCGCCACCTCTTCGAAGGTGCACCACATAGGGTTCGGCCAATGGATTGCTAAATTCAACTTAACTCGAGCTCTCCCAAACTTATACCAATTCATGACTAAGGTTTCAGTTCTTAACGTGCAAGATCAATTTCAAATGGTGTCGCCACTAATTTATTTACAGTGGATTTATTAGAAACACATGTAAAGTACTGAGAGCTATACTTTACCCATACGAACTAGAGACTATGAGTACGGGGGCTAGGGAGGCCGCTATCGCCCTCATCCTCGGCCGGCGAGGGCTGAGCGAGGTGCGCCTCGCCCAGATCTGGGCGGCGGCCTTCTCGCTTCATTCACCTCATTCCAGCTATTCACTATTCCTTTCCAAACATAAGAAGCTCCCGGAGTAGGTTTCCTAGTTGCACACCTTGGCTAGGCATGGGATATTTATTATGCAGCACTATCGTCCATAATCTATCCTTTTCCATGAAGAATCTCCAACCCACCAAAGAGGCTTTATTCATTTCAGCCCTTTTTTCGAAAGCCTAGGTCCCCTTGATCCTTCGGTTTGAAAATCTCATCCCAGCTTACTAGGTGCACCTTCCTCTTTCCCTTTTACCCCCCTTATATAAAAGCTCGACTCTACCTATCTAGCTCCTCATACACCGAGAGAGGCATTCTCCTAGTTTGCATGGTGTATGAGGGGATTGCAGATATAAGGCTTCCCCAGCCCTCGCCCCCGGTCTAAGAGGGTCTGGCCGCCTCAATAGTGGCCGGCGAGCTCCGCCAGCTACCAGAGCTCACCAACCAAGTTTTACTTTTAATAAAATAACATAAAAAAAATCAAAATTTTTTTTTGGGTCTAGTCATCGCCCCATGGTCGCCACGTCATCGTCGGCGAGCTCCATTGCACCATGTCATCACCATGTAATCATTTTCTGGCCAAAATCCACCTGAAGGACTTAATCGACAAAGTTACAAAAGGTTTAGGACTCATTTGGCATAAAAAAGGTTTAGCACTGAATTGACAATTGTCCCTGAAACAAGATGGAGTAACTCAACTAGAAAACTGTAATGCTAGATTGTTAAATCTAATATAGTCAATGGGTACATTAACTAGCCAACTAGAAAGAAGGAATTCAAATACGGGAGTTGTTTGACATCCCACGTAAGACTTTTTTCTCATATAGTTTGCATATCGATTTTCTAACTTAATCTAGTATACACGACATTATCCTTGATACATAAAGCATGAGAAATATGCGACTTCTTTGAAAGTTTTGAGGGCAATAATTACACATGCAATTATCATAATGATCTTGTTGCTTAATTAAGCTTACAAATTTTGCATGTTCACTTATGGGTAGCCTATCTGGTTAGGACGAACTTGGACTTCATTGAGGTCTAAGGTTCGATTCTCCAGGGAAGCGCCTACGATTTAAGTGGGGGGTCATGGCGGTGGGTTGCTGTGCTAGTCTTTCCCGAGGAATAGTCGAGGTGCGTGCAAGCTAGCTCGAACACCTCGGTTACAAAAAAATAAATGCATGTTCCATCAATGATGCTGCGAATTATTATTCAATCTCCCTGCTGACGTCATTTTGTTTGTAATCCCAAGAATTGGAAAATCCTTTGTTAGACTGAAGTCGGACAAAGGAAAGACATGATGTGAACCTTGCTTTAACTTAATTAAGCTCATGAGATTGTGACGTAAGTTTGGGCCAACCTGACATCATGCAGGCAGCCTTCCATTCATATTGACATGTGTACGCCAATGCTAAACTCACATTACAATAGGAACAAAAAAAACTCAAATGCTCATACTAGGACGCCCAAATCTCATCCCCATCTCCCTATTTCATGTTATAAACCGGATACTTATGGTTCCCTGTTGTCCCCATCTCCCTATTTCATGTATATATCTTAGTTGTTGTCCTGCTTTTTGCTGGAGATGTCGTCTTACTGCTCAAAATGTAAAATGAATTTGTGCAAGCAAGCAAGCTTCCATTGGTATTTTGGCTATTCAATCGCAAATTGAATGGCCTATTAGTTGCTCAATTTTCTAGACTGTGACGCAGAAACGCAATAGAAAATTGACTAAGTAGGAATTAGAAATCGATAAAGAAATAATTCATTCTCTCATGTATGATTATCAAATCAAAATATGTCAAAAGCTTCACATTCGAAATCCTAAACACTCTTATATATGGTGTTAACTCAAATTACAATAGAAAACGTCAAATTACAAAAATATCACCTACTTATTACGAAAATTGCAAAATTATGAAAATATCCAAACAACTCCAAAATGTGAAAACACGATGTGGATTAGCGGCTCATTTCCATGTAGCCCACCAAATTTCTACCCTTTCCAAGTTCGCCAATTTTAAGTGCATCATGTTGAATGTGTAGTTATGTGCTTTGTTTATTAAGAATAGTGTTTCGTGCTGCAATTGTCGGTTAAGGGTTGATGAGCCACCTTCGTATGGCTAGTTTTGGCTATTCAGTGTATGGGGTTGAACTACGGTAGAAGTTTCACAAGATTCCAACTGACTCTATTCTATCACTTATGTCCCTCTACTTTTTAAAAAGCGATCCATTAGTTTCGCTTTCTTGAACACATCCATTAGCAGCTTACAAAAAGCATGGTTTGACTCTTTGGATGGCAACATGGTTTGGCATGGAATTAGACCAAACATCATAGCTTTGAGACCAACCGGCAAAACAACGTTCTTATATCAACCTAAAGAACATTGGCTAATAAACACATCGCATGAGTTTTATTACCCAAATTGTTACAAAAACAAAATGATAACACCCTAGCAAGAAATTCATAAAAGAAAGCACCGCCCTCCCATCAGTCAATCAGAAAACCCCCTCACTTCCTTTGCTTTTTGATGGACTCTTGGTTTGAACACTCAACTGTCTGATTCTTATAACAACATCAAACTTATGCCTAAGCATAAACGCATAGATCATTCTCTGATAGCGGTCAACAACCATTGGCATAAATCGAGCACTTTTCCTTAAAGAAAATCATGGCAGCCTTCAAACAATCAAGTGAATCAACTGTACAATCTCCGTGATTTCTCTGATACTTATATAGAAGTGTACTTTCTACCGTTTGCCTAAATCACAGTACATGCGTAAATTCAATTTCTTAGCCACATAACTTCACAGTTAATTCATTTCAATAAGAAACTTGAGGCATCTTCCGCCAATGTGTCCCAAATATATGTGTCGCAATTCAGACTTCCAAACATATGCATCCGATGTCTCTCTGAAAAAATCCATTACTCTCCTCTTAAAGCTCATATAGACTAATGTGTTCAATTTCTCTCATTATCACCGAGGCACCTCAAATGGCTCTTTGAATACCAAATTCTGAATTATATCAAGACTCAACTGCATTTAAGGTACCCAAGGAAACCAATTATTTCTTTAGATCCAGAAAATATCTCACTCCAGTCTCTGTCTCCACGATAACATCATGCAATCTGATTTCTACAATTGCTCCAGCAAGCAATTGCTCCTGTCAGTCCCCATCTGCAGAAGGAGGCAATCTTCGAGGTCGGGTTGTTAACGATACAAGCAAGCGACAAGATGATACTGAGAACAGAGGAAGCAATGGTGCTGGGAGCAGAGAAAGCAGATAGCAAGAACTCGATCTGTGCACACAAGAGTTTGACTCGCCTGTTAATAATTCCATAGAAATAAAAGGAAAAGGATGACATGATGAGCCTCAAGAATTAACAGCGATATTTTTCAGTTTGTTAATTCTGTTCTTGACAACTGCTAGTTTGTTAGCCCTGTAACAAGAGCATTCGTCTCTAAGCTTGTACTACAAATACACAGAGAAGAGCTAACTCATTTTGTTAATGCTCTCAGTGAAATACATCAATAGAAGAGGAGGAAATCTCTTAAGATTACTCTTCATCTTTCTCATCTTCATAGAAGTTCTTCGTGTTCTTCATCTTCATCTTCCTGAATACCTTACATCTGCTTCATCTTCAACTCTGATTCTTCTTCTTCTCACATAAACTCAATTCCTCACACGAGTTTCCTTGAAGAGCAAGTCGCATGTCCCCATGTCGCTTTCCATCGACTCAATTCCGTATGTTGTTTTCCTTCGGGCATCAATGTCGAGACAGTGAGGGAATTTGGAAACGATCTCAGACTCGGCCATGAAAAGTGAAAACGGAGACTGCAGAATGTAATTCTTTAGAACAAGAATTTGATAAATTGAATGTCACACTCCCAACTCAAAGATAGGAGGATATGACACGGCCGTCCCTCTTACTGAGAGACGCAGCCTCAGACAACCAATTTATTAATACATACACATATTTATTATAATAAAAAGAAAATCTAGTACAATATTAGAGTTTGTTACTACTATTAACAATAACATACATATCTATACCAGATTTCTAAACTCAAAATAACCCATACCAAATCCCCGCTAACCAAAATTACAGTTCGAAAGCGCTCTCGCCTATGAGCGTGTCCTCGAGGAACCTGAAGGCAAATGGAAATGGAAGGGGTGAGCTACCACGGCTCAGTGAGTAACACATTTCTCCCAAGCGAATCGAACAAACACTATGCATATATTTAAAACAATAACACAACTAATTCTCAATAAAAATAAAATCAATTTATCGAACATTACCAATCAAACTCAATGGTCGAACCCATTGATCAATCTCATCAATCACACACTAGGGGTTAGTTCCATCGACTAACATACAGCTCAAATATCAACCGTGGTTATGAATAACGCCCCATGACTAGGCGACCAAGATTCCCCCTTGGCTAGGTCTCCACCTACAGTGCCGGTGGCTCGGCCCATAAGGATATCCTTAATATGCACATATTCACAAAACCCAACGGGTTTACAGAGATATTGAGCACAGTCCATCAATTCACAATCGCCAGAATTTACAATATCCACATGGAAATCATCTCACATATCAAACTCTTTTCACAAAACATTTCGAAAATCAGTTTCGAAACTTATACGTATAAATTCTTTCAAAGCACATTTGCTTAAACATTTCACAAGTCAAAACGCAACATTTGCAGCAAAATATTTTCTCAAAATCATTCTCAAATCTAAATGGCAGTACTTGCTCGATCCATAATTTATGCAAAAATATGCATTTACCAACTCACAAACACGTCAAATCTTTATAAATTCCAAGACATGAGTTTTTTAAATTCTTAGGAGAAATAGTATCACTCACCTCGACTGAGCCAAATGCCAATTCCTATCCGTTCTCAGATCAACGTCTCCGAATTCCTAATAATTAATTATGAAATAATATTAAAATTGAGTAAAATAATTCTCTAATGACTGACTGGACTAAATACATCTATCATTGACAAAAGCGACACCTATGAGTCGCTAAAGGGCTCGTTGACATCAAATATCACTACTTTCCTTTGTGTTCAACTCGCACACAAAATCTATTTTTACCATAACTTTCTCCACCGAATTCCGTTTTCAATGATCTTACAGTCCACGGAAAGCCCTTTTAACGTACTACAACTTTCATGAAGTGATCTCACCCAAAATCCAACCAGAAATCCACTAAAACAGCCAACGAAGCTACTGTTCGCGCGTGAACAGTGCGTGAACAGTGCACGCCGAAGTTCAAACTTCCGTTTTCCAAATCAACTTCCGTCAGTTGCAATAGCTTCATAACATCCTAATATACCATAATCATGTAATTTCTCGCCCAAATAACTCCAAAACATGACTTCGCCGCTTAAAATTCCCAAAAATCCGAATTTCAACTTTAATTCCAAAAATTATTTCGAATAAATTGACGAGGGGCAACAATACTTACCGGGTACGGCGACTAGGAGTTGTGTCGGCCTATCGTAGTCCCGGGCACAAGAATTTCTCCAATTTTTCCTTTTTTCCTCTCTCCTTTCTCTTTCTTTCTTCTTTCTCTCTTCTTTTCTGTTTTTCTGCTGCGTTTCTGGCGTTTTCTAGGCTCCAAAGTCGGTGCACTGTAGCACCGTTGACCGTTGACCGTTGACCCAGTCTTTTTTTTTTTTTTGCTTCTGGGCCTTGCCTCTTACATTGAAGATCCGTCCTCGGGTGTCACAGGTATATCTGTTTCTTCACAGTCCATAACTTTCCTATACGCAACGAACGATCCTGAGAAAGGAATTAAAAGTGATTTAATAGGTGAATTTTGGCTGGCGTAACGGTACGGTCGTTCGCTAAAAACGGCAGCCACGATTCAACCTCGAACCTGGTTCTGGCGGATGGGAACCGGCATCTTGTGACGACAAAGTTTTCTTTAGCGGGTATTAAAGTTTCTTTGAAATTTTCACATTCTTCTTGTCGTCTTGTTTGGTTCGCAGGAGAAAAATCCTCCTCCTTCTGCGTTGACGTTAACTTGAAGCTCGACTTCTGAAGTCTTCTTGCGCATCGTTGTCCAAGTTAACCTCGTCAATACGTTCCCACCACCTCGCGATAGAAGTGACGATGACATCCTGTTGGTTGTCCAAATAGGAAATGCCTTACACGGTCTATCATGCATTGAACTGTTCCCACCACCTCGCGATAGAAGTGACGATGACATCCTGTTGGTTGTCCAAATAGGAAATGCCTTTTACACGGTCTATCGTGCATTGAACTGTTCAATTGACTCCTCGCGCCTTGTCCATGCTCGCCCTTTCACTTGCTTAAGCGAACGGGCAAAAGACTCGGAAATCTCTTAGATAGTACCCGATTTTCTACCTAATGCAACGTGGTTATCTGATAAAACGAACTGACAAAATGTCCATATGCATCGTGGTTTTTCAAAGTGGCCATTATGGTAAATATTGCTGAGAATCCAGAGTAAACGTTTAGGTGATTGTTGATTAAACATGGTATACGCGTCATATGGAGTACCTTTCACTTGAAGACACGGGTTATTCTTGAAAACTTGACATGGCAATGATTCAATATAATTCATCCGCAGTGACTCGTCGGAGCTACGTCAATCCAGTGTTGCTCATATTAATGATGTCTAGTTCAACCTATTTTATTCTCAGACAGAATCTAAGTGATGAAAATAAACTACTAAAATCTGAAATAGCTGATCTCTTAATTTTATATTAAGCTTCGTCACAATCACTAACCAGTAATCAATATTTTTTTTTACAATAAATGAAGGGAGCCACATGATTAGAAACAAAAACAAAATTGAGTAAATTGATCATAAAAGAGCAAGGCTAGAATATCAAAAGAAGTCTAGTGAACCGGTTCGCTAACTGGCCTACCACGAAGTGAGTATTCAATGTAGTTCGTCACTTCAACAGCCCTCATGAGGACTGATTTTGACTTTGACTAACCTCTGGCGATGTGGCGTAGGGTCGGGGTCAACCTGACCCCACAGAGGAGGCCCTCCATTCGTATTTTGACACGTGCACACAATGCACGCTGGCCTCGGATTTGGGTTGATCTTTAGTGGGTTGCCCGAGCTACAAACCTCTTCTCATTGTCTGCGAGGTCTGTCTTTGGAATTATGCCACAAACGTGTCTGCTTCGTAATCATTCATGTTCCCAATGTCCAAAGAACTTCAATATCTTCTTTTTTTTAGGGGAAATACTATAAAACAAAAACTTCAAACTATGTCAGTAATAACCCAAATACCTCCAACCTTTTTTTATGTTACTAAGAATAATAAACTTGGGGATAATTGTCCAATTCAGTCATGAACTTATTACATTTTTGTCAATTCAGTCCTAAACCTTTTATATTTGGTCAATTCAGTCCTAAAAATTTTAGAAAATTGTCATTCAGTCATTCTGGGGACGTTTTCTTTAAAAATATCTATGTGGAGGTCCGGCCACATAAGATAGACGGTGTTGACCGAACATCCACGTAGGCATTTTTCGAGACAAAGTCGCCAGAAAGACTGAATTGATAAATTTTCAAAAGGTTTAAGACTAAATTAGCCAAATTAAAAGGTTTAAGACTGAATTGGCAAAAATGCAGTAGATTTACGACTTTTTGGACAATTACCCCCATAAACTAGTCCATTGTGACATACAAAAAAATTCAAACTTACAAATGTATATTTTGGTTTTATCTAGGCTATATTTGTCATAAAAATGTAAATTCAGGGTTTTTTACGATATCAGAAAAAGTATATGGCTTAACCATAATTAGGGTAGCTTCCTATGAATTTATAAGAGTGGTTAACTACTATCATGGTATATGTTGTACTAAAATTACAGGAAGACCCCGTGATATATATCAGTTGCACGTTAATATCCTCAATTCGAAATTAGTGCAGTAAAAAAAAAGAGATTAGACGTCAGTGAGAGAAAATAAAAACAAGAGTATTTAGGACGGGTTAAACAAAACTAACAGTTAATACTTGTTATAATGAAGTCAAACTCACAGATATCATAGATATCTTGCAAGCGGGGCAATTTGTTATTTCATCAATATAATCTCCCTCCAACCAACATCTTAATGCATTCAAAGCCCATCACTAGTCTGTGTTCTCAGAATCGTACATGGAAATTGTGTCTTGGTCGCCGTACGTAGTGAAGTTTCCCAATTGTGACCCTGAGCTGAAAATGATAATAATCTTCGGCTCCGTTCCTCTCACGGAAAATATTCTTTCGGAAAATATTTTCCGAAAATTGTGGTGTTCGGGGGGCGGAAAATAAAATAGTAAATGAAAATATTTTCTACCAATGGAAGAAACACCTTCAAAGGTGAGGAAATTTTTTTTCTTTTTTTGAAAGTGGAAAACATTTTTCCTCTTTTTTGCTTACCTTTAAATATCGCAGCCTTTAATAGTGTGCCTCGACCTCGCTCGAGGCGGTGAGTCGGCGGTTTGTAACAAATGAATACCGAAAAATATTATCATTTTCCAGGAAAATGATTTCTTGGAAAGTATTTTCCAAATTGCTACATTTTCCGTGAAACGAATGGAGACTCAGTTCGTTTCATGGAAAATATATCATTTCTGAAAATATCTTCCGAAAAAATAAATTTTTTGAAAAATGATAATACTTTCAGGTGTTTGTTTGCCAAAAGCAACCGGCTCATCGCCTTAAGTGAGGTCAAGACATGTTTTTAGAAGTCGTGGTATTTAAAGGTAAACAAAGAAGATGTAAAATATTTTTCACGTACAAAAAAACGTAAAACATTTTCCCCACTTCTGAAATGAACAGAGCATTAAAGTAATCTGGTTCACAAAAATTTCAAGATTGAAAAAAAAATTAAAAATGTTTTGATATTTCACTTAGAAAACTTATTCCATAAAAAAATTGTCTATTTTTGTGGGTGATGAAATTATTTATTATTTATTCTTCTTTATAAATAATACAAATCAACATATTTCAGAAAATTATTACCCAAAAAAGAAACATATTTCAGAAAATGTTTTTCACATCTTGACTCTTCCATGAAACAAACGCGCATTCAAAGTGCAAATTCCATCAGCTCTTTCTCTTGTACGTGATTCGATTATGATTTTCGGTGGTCCAGGTCCAACGTTATAGCTGATTCCCGTTTCACTGAGCAACGAAAACAGAGAGATGGTTACTCAGCCAAATTTGCTCTCTTATTTAATTTCCTGGTGAATCAGAAGTCAGCTTAGTACTGCATCGGCTCAACACAATCTATGGAGTCATGCCTTCCAATTTTTCTGCATAGCTTCTGCTTCGTTTCCCTTGTGTTGCAGATAAGCTATGCATTAGACTCCATTTCAGCTGGTCAGAACATCACGGATGGCCAAACGATCCTCTCAGCTGGCCAGAAATTCGAGCTAGGATTCTTCAGCCCTGGCAGCTCCAAGAATCGGTATGTGGGCATATGGTTTAAGAAGATATCAGACAGGACTGTGGTTTGGGTTGCAAACCGAGAGAATCCCCTCAGTCACTCTTCAGGAGTCCTGATGCTCACTCCCCAGGGTGTCTTGACTCTCCTGAACCACACCAATGGGATCGTTTGGTCTGCCAATGTCTCGAGACCGGCCCAGAATCCAATTGCGCAGCTTTTGGATTCTGCCAATTTCATCGTAAAAGAAGGAAACGATGACGACTTGGATAATGCCATCTGGCAGAGCTTTGATCACCCTTCTAACTCATTCCTGGCTGGCATGAAGTTTGGAATAGACCGAGCAAAAGGCCTGGACCGCTACCTGACCTCATGGAAAAGAGTGGACGACCCTTCACCAGGTGATTTCACATACAGGCTCGATTCTTCAGGTTATCCGCAGATGATCCTAAGGAACAGGTCAGTAGTGCTGTATCGGTCAGGACCTTGGAACGGCATTCGGTTTAGTGGGGTCCCTCAGTTGCATTCTAATCCAGTTTATATGTACGGCTTCGTCTTCAACCAAAATGAAATCTACTACCACTTCAACTTTCCGAACAGCTCCATCATTTCGATGGTGGTTTTAGAGGAGAATGGAATCGTTCAGGACTTAACTTGGATGGACCACACCCGCAGTTGGATAAGGTATACGTCCCCACAAACTGATGACTGCGACACTTACGCATTTTGTGGAGCAAATGGGAATTGTAACGTTGCTAGCTATCCAAAGTGTACGTGCCTGAAAGGGTTTGTGCCGAAATACCCGATCGACTGGGGATTTGGGGACGGGTCAAATGGGTGTGTCCGGAGGACTGAATTGGATTGCCAGGGAGGAGATAAGTTTCCAAAGTTCACTGGAGTGAAATTGCCGGACACCAGGCTTTCGTGGTTCAACGAGAGCATGAACCTTCAAGAATGCAAGAGGACTTGCCTGATGAACTGCTCGTGCACAGCTTATTCGAACTCAGACATTAGAGGACAAGGAAGTGGATGCTTGCACTGGTTTGGCGACCTGCTTGACATTAGACAGTTCAACGAGAACGGCCAGGATATTTATGTAAGGATGGCCGCATCAGAATTCGGTATGTGTTCGAACATGAATTACTTTTGACATGATGACACAAGGAAGAGATGAATTAGAAAGTATTTCGATAGTTTTTGTAACTTTATTTTTGGATTCATTGTGATGTATATCAAGGTGGAAGTTCGAGTTGGAATACTGGCGCAAGGAAAAGAACGGGCATCATTGTCAGCAGTGTGCTCTCCGTGGTGTTTCTTCTCAGCATTACGATTGTTTACACGAAGTCCAAGAAAGATGGTAAAATCGTTTTCCTCGGATAATTATGCTTTCCAAGCAAAAAGTTTATCTTGATCCACAATTTTTAATTTCGTTACAATAGGCTTTGATGTTGCTGCGAGACATCAATTGCGAAGTTTTCAGATCATCTTTCTTCAGAAATTTGAATGAGCCCAGTTGCATGAAAAATATGAATGAATCGAATGTTCTTTTCATGTTAATCTGTTTTGGGATCTTCATTGCTCAACTATGAGTTCGTTACATTTGCTGAAATTTACATGTAGGAAAAATCTTTGCATTCTCCCGTCAAAGCCATAGTGAAGATCTAGAGTTACCTCTGTTCGACCTCGCAACCATTGTAAATGCAACGAATGACTTCTCCGACAACGACAAACTTGGAGAGGGAGGCTTTGGAGCTGTCTATAAGGTTAACGTCGTCAATTTTTTGGAATTATAAATCTGCTATATATCTAAATGCACAATGAAAAGAAGGAATAAGAAAAACCTGTCTATTAGGGTGTTCTGAAGAATGGCCAAGAAATTGCTGTGAAAAGGCTGTCGGAAAACTCTAGGCAGGGACAGGTCGAGTTCAAGAACGAAGTCGTCTACATCGCCAAACTTCAACACCGAAACCTGGTCAAGATTCTAGGATGCTGCATTGAAGTAGCTGAAAAGATACTGGTCTACGAGTTTTTGCCCAACCGGAGCTTGGATTCTTTCATTTCCAGTTCGCTTCCCTCAAGTCCCTAATCATTGTTTTTTTCATAGAAAACGTGTGAAGAAGCTTATATTTCCTAACTCATAAGGCCTGTAATTTGGCAGACCAAGAGAAGGCTGTTTCACTGGATTGGAACAAGCGCTTCACTATCATCAACGGCATAGCTTTGGGGCTACTATACCTGCACCGAGACTCAAGATTAAGAATAATTCATAGAGATCTGAAAGCTGAAAACATCCTGCTTGACATCGAGATGAACGCGAAGATATCGGACTTTGGTTTGGCAAGGAGTTTCGGAGGTAATGAAAGTGAAGCGAATACGAAGAGAGTTGTGGGAACATTGTGAGTTCTCTTAACAAATGGTCTCCACTGATTTTGGTCCATTTGCTTCAAGAACTAATGATTCCTCAATGCCTTTTTTGCATAGCGGTTACATGTCCCCAGAGTATGCCATCCACGGTTTTTATTCGATAAAATCAGATGTCTTCAGTTTTGGTGTTCTAGTACTGGAAATCGTGAGCGGGAAAAGAAATCGAGGCTTCAATCATCCTGACAATCATTTAAGCCTTCTTGGATATGTAAGACGTAAAAATTTATCAGATCTCTGTTTGTTTATCTTCAATTGGTTTCTAGTCTCATGCAGGCCTGGACACTGTTAAGAGATCAAAAGTCTACGGAGCTCGTAGATCCGTCGATTGCATCCACAATCAACCGCGCAGAAGTTTTACGATCCATCCATGTGGCCTTGTTATGTGTTCAAAAGAAGCCACGCGATAGACCGGAGATGTCGTCTGTGGTTATGATGTTGGGTAGTGAGAGCACATTGCCTCAGCCTAAACAGCCTGGTTTTTTCAACGAGACGTCTCTTTCTGAAGCAAGTTCTTCGAGGGATGGCAAGCATAAAGAGTTTTCAGCCAACGAAATGACTATTTCACGTTTAATGCCTCGATGATATAACTGTAATTTCAATTACGTTTTATATCGACCCCATATGAATACGAGAAGATCATGGCATTTGTACTGAGAAACATCTCTTAATGTAGAATTGCAAGACGTTACATAAATATCTGAAAGATTGCACCTTCTGCTCTTCCAAACTTTGCTGGGTTCCGATCAGAAAGCAAAGAGTGTTTACATGTACCACAAAAGAGTGAATATGTTAGGGTCTTCTTTTGTTATGGTTTTCTAGCAAAGAAACCCTTCCAACACCTTACTGGGAATACCCGTGATCTTGATGAAGTAAACTCTACATTTTGTAAAGAATCCTTGATGTTTCAATGTCTAATTCAGTTTGAATCGACGAAATACAACATTAGAGTAAAAGTGATCATAACTACAAGGTCGATCGTAATATGTACTAAAACATTTGCTCTGTCAAATTCTCTGCAGTGATGTTTCTTCTATTCCACAGTGCCAAAAGAACCATGTCCTTCGAACGACAGCCTGCATTACGGCGATGTCTGCAAGTTCAGGTGCACCTAAAACAGGGGAAAAGGAAAAGGAATTGACTTCCCAGAAGTGTTTCCTAGAATTGAAAGATTCTCCCACCATCTTGCTGTGGAAAAGTATAGAACAGGATGAAGAAGAACACAGAGTGATGAACAACGAAGAGATAATGTGTTGAATGATCAAGAGCTTCATGTATTCTTTCTCAATGTAATATTCATCTGAAAGCCTCATTAATCTTTTAGCTCTCATTCTGTATATATGCTACGCAGATCAACAACTGACTCAACTGACTCTCAACGAACAAAACAGAAGGTAAACGAACTAAACAGAAAGTCAACTATAGATACAATCCGTTGACCACTATTAGGCTCTCGATTCCTTTTGAGTATCTAGGAGAGCCTTCTGCTTCAGGTTTCAGAGACTCCTCAGCTTCCTCTGTTTTTATTCGTTCTGCTTCTTCTTTTGACTTCTTAACACTTGCGAGCCATTTTCCTGGCTAGAGATGTTGGAAAATACAAAGAGAAGCAGAAATTGGGTGGGAATGAGATTGACTTTGATCTATTTTCCGCTGGAGCCAATGGACACAACCATTGCAAGCACTAGATTGGCCTAAACAGTTCATATCATCAAGGGGATAGGATGGAGCTATCCTCGTTGATATTGGTGCACTTAAATTTTCGCCGACAAATCACGTTGCTTCTAAATTAAAGTGTCAATTTTCTAGAGATTTATGGTCAAAATTTTATCTATGTATCTACCATGGTTTCGCTAGGTTGAAGAATGCATAACATATTTGATTTCCCGGGATGAAAATCACTGCTATGCGTACAGCAAAGGGAGCTACAACATGAGTCCACGTTATCAATTCAGTTTCATAATCAGTTGGCTTTGGCATAAGCACTGTCCTTTTGCGAGAACAGTTAAAATGCACATAATTTTCTTCTTATCGACCCTCGGATTCTCAATAACTTTGTTGGGTTTTTGTAGCAGAATATTTGCAATTTAATCCATATTCATACTCGAATTTTAACGTACCATATCACATGTCATAGTCTACTGTATAATTTGTGCCTGGAGTCATATCTTACTATGATAGACCATGTCTAGCACTCCGAGTTGATGGAATCGATCCATCATATTTTTCAATTGATAGTAATGTCTTGAGAGGTGCTAAACATCAAGATTAGATTGCAGAGATTCGAATCAACATGCTTCCTCAGGTCTGATAGTAATAATTAAGCTTCAGACTTCATCAAATTCTCTTTCTCAATGTCAAACCCAAGCTTATGATGAACTTCAGTTTGAGTCGAAGCCCAACTCCAGCACAAAAGTAACTATATCACAAAACTCATCAAGATTATTTTTCCATCTATGGTTGATAGAGTCTGAATTTCACTATCGGCGGAACATAGGAAAGACATTAAGAAAATCCTAGTCCTTTGCAAAAAAAGGAAAAAGAGTCTCGTCAAATTCATTATTTAAAGGAAACTACCATACATATTCATGAATTTCTTGTAAGATACCCGTATGTAGCTTGACAAAAAGAAGAACCCATGTATAGAGTTTAGAATATATATATATATATATAAAAGATGGAATCGAAAAGCAAACCTGGTTCAGCTAATCATTGTTGTTGAATCAATCGATCCAAATGAAATTGTATGAATCCCAAACTAGGTTTTTCTCACCTTATACTCTCTTCATAGCTAGTCATTGTTGCTGAATCAATCGATCCAAATGAAATTGTATGAATCCCAGAATAGGTTTTTCTCTCCTTATACTCTCTTCAACGGTCACGATGGAAAGTGTTTTGAAGGGGGGGGAGGGATTTTACAATTTAGTTCTAAATCTATTTTGGATTCTAATTCAATCATAAACTTTTCCATTTTGTAAATGTGATCCTAAATCTTTATGGGAAAACTTAAATTTAGTCTTTCGCCAATTGCTAACATAGCATCAGATCATCAATCGTGCTCCATGGCACACTAGCATGGATAATTTTGCTTGAAATGACTTCCTATTTGAATAGCCACGCGACAATTTTAAGTAGCAATTTGCCAAAATGATTATATTGAAATTCCACACGATAATTTAGGATTTCATTAGCAAAATCGAAATATTTAGAACTGAATTGTTATCTATATACTATTTATTTGTACTGGTCACCGTTACATCTGGACGTTATTTGTAAATGTGGACTCCAATAGGCCCATCCATTATAGGTCACCGTTACATCACTGGCCTACACGGACTGTTTAAGCATATTATCATACTATATAGTATTGTCGTGCATATGTCTATATGTATACTTTGTAGTGGCCTCTTTTTCATAAACCGAATGTTATGCGATTAACAATAGCCCATCTTTATGAGAATTATTGACACATTGACCATAATAAGATATTGCCCCCTTAATCAATTAGATGAAACTTCCAAATCTGTTCCTTGGACGGTGGAATTTGGATTCTACCTTCTGTGTGACATTATGACAATTCAACTTAGATTCTATCGTAATTATATTTTCAAGGTTCGTGGGCATGTTTTTGGGTTTCTTCTAGATTTTTCAAAGAGTGGAATCGGACAACTAATCTCATCGTGCCCCTGTCTCCTTCGACGCCACTATAGTCAATCAGAGGCGATTCAATTGTTTATTAGGTCGTAAGACGATTTTGAGAATAGATATAGCAACTCGAATCAAACCCCTTTTATACTGAATAATTGATTTCCCGGGGAGAACTGAACTTATTAAAACCTTGGAGGTTCGATTAAATTATACCTACGTAGGGAACAATTAATTATGTTATTTTGGTCCATTTAGGTAGCCTTTGGCAAGGCCTTATCAGTTGGACCATGACATAAATAGTTTCGAAACTATTCAAGCGACTATTGACTTGCTACCTTTCATCTTCTTCTTCTTGCAACGAGAAGCAAGTTGCTTGACCTGAAATTAACAGAGATCAAGCCGTGAGACGTAACGTCATGGTGTGAATTGGAACAGAAAAAACATTAGAATGTCATAGTCCTATGATTAATTTTGTTAATCCTGCATCATTCTAACATGTGTCCACATTATTCTTTCTCTTGCTCTTGCTCAAGCTGACTTTAAATTGAGATAGCCACTTATGTTCAATTCCAACACGTTTCACATAAAACAATCTGAAGGTCTCCCTCGCTGTCGCTTGGTGGATAAAAAGTCACGCTCAAGTGGACAGAGCAATTTGCTTGAATGCGTTTACGGAATAATTAGACCAATCGAAAAGTCTTAATATCTCATATTATAAATAAATAAAATTATTTTTGCTCACCGATTGAATTCATTTTATTACAAGCCGTCAAGTCATTCACACTTCTTTGATGTTTTGTCAAAAGAAGTGCACACGATTATTACTTGAAAAAGGAAATACTGTTTATTAGAAAAAGGAAGTCCACACACTCCTATTCTTGGCATTGACAAGAAGTAGGAGTGAGAACAATTTACTTTTGAACGAGCAGTGCATATTGAGATTAGTAGTGTAAACATGATTCAGAGCCTTGAACACCACCTAAGCGTTAAAACGTGGTTTTTAGATTAAAAATATTCGTAAGGCACGTACCTGAATCATGGTCATCAAACTTTACAGTTACTTTAAAAAATCATTCAACCATCAATTTTTATTTTCAATTCGATCAGTCAATATACTTTTTCAATTTCAATTAGATCACTCGACAAAGGCTGCTAAAAAGTGTAGTCTACAACTCACTTCCTTGGTCTCTTAATATTTTGTAAGATTTCTTGTCCCACATTGTCTAAAGAGGGAATCTTGAGTCAACTCATATAGTGTGACTCACCATCATAACATTACCAATATATTCTTCTAAGTTGTGCACTCGTGAGTTGCCGTAGAAGGTCGTGAAGATGATGAACTCCAGGAAAAACAAAGCTATGAAATTAATGTTGGGGCTAAGGATGTTGTATATTTAGCGAAGGGAGCAACATGAGCGGAAGTGAAAAAAAAAAGATTCCTTAACTCAATTAGAAAATAGTGTTATTAGATTATTAAAACTAGTTTAGCAAATCAATACACCAAGTGGCCAACTGCAAGGCAGGGATTAATTAAGTGAGTCATTTCAACAACCCGTATAACTTTGTAACACCTAATGTGCATACCGATTTTCTAAATAACTCTAAGGTGCACGACATTATCCTTGATACATGAAACATGGAGACTAAGTGACTCGTTTAAAAGTTCTGAGGGCATTAATTAGAAACACAATTATCGTATTGATCTCATCCTTAATTAAGTTCATGAGTTTTGCACGTTCCTCCACGTTCTGAGACCAATCATCAAAACAATGTTCTTACATCAACCAGAAAGTCAATGTTTGCCAGGGAACACGTCATTTACGCAGTATTAGCCAAAACGGTGCAAAAACATGATTGATATCCTAACAAGAAACCCTAAAAGAAAACATCACCCTCCCATCAATTAATAAGGACAACTCCTCACTTCATTTTCCTTTTGATGGACTGTTGCCTTGCCTTGATTCATAATCCTTACATTCTTTTTAACTACTAGAACTACAGGTGCTCTTCACCAATATTTCTTTCTTTTTTTGGGTAAGTTAAGATTTGTATTGATTTTACCAAATATGAAGTACAATGTTAGAAGAGGTCTCGGTACCACAAAACTTACACTCAAAGTGTTTGGGTAACACCTATGAGTGGAAGGGTACCAAGCTTACGAAGAAAGCTAAACACAAAGCCCATACAATGAGTACAATCTAAAGAAATTACATATCCCCAAAAATAATTGGGTCAAGACCCCAACTTCTTTGTAGTCTCCTATTTCTTGAAGAATCACGAACCGGACGGAGCGAAATGGCTTTATCCTTCACCATCTTTATCAAATTCTTCTTCATGGCCGGGATGACTACAATTTTGTTTTTGAAAAGTATGTTGTTCCTTTCCTTCCAAATGATGTGGCATAAAGCACCAAGAGAAAACCTAGATATGCTCTGATGGAAACATTTTCCAGAAATATATGTTCTTGCCCAAGTGAGAGTGTGCATCCAAGATAGGGAACGCCAAGCAAGTATTTCTATCCCCATTATCTTCTACTTTGTAGCCGTCATTGTTTTTTTTTTTTTAAATACGATGATTGTAGGTGGTTATTATAGAGAAGACCTCATAATTTATTTTGAAGTTGACCAAAACTTCCCAATGCCTATATCAGGCTTGATAAATGCAAGATGTGTATATGTCACAAGTGATATGTACCTTGAAAAGAATCTTTATAATCAATATGTCGAATATTTGAATTTGATCCTATCAACGATGCAAGAAAGTAATGAAAATCGCACAACGCAAGAATTTACGTAGTTGAGCAGGGGAGATTTTTCGCCTACCTACATTCACGAGAGATGAGATCTGTTTCACTAATAATGAAGAAAAGTGTAAAGCCACTCTCCTTGCCCTCTTTGCCTTAACCCACCTTGGGACCTATTTCGCTCTAAACATATATAGAGCGAAACCCTACATGGCACAAATTAGGAAATTGCCCACATAACCTAAAATAGGAAACTTCCTCATGATAGAAAATAGGAAACTTCCTTTTATAACTTCCTTATAATAGAAATATGAAACTTCTTCCTATAATAGAATACAAGACATCAACCTCAATACAATAGACCTACATGAACAAGTCTAGAAGAATTGGAAGTTCATATTGACTTGAAAGGATCAAGGTTTTATTAAAATATTATCTACATCATTATCGTTGTTAAATTATATTGGTAAAAATAGTTGATCGTATCCAAGAAAAAAGAAAAACAAGCTACATGAATATCAGCAAGGCAATTGCGAGAATATCAAGGCAACCATGATGGATATTAGTTGGATTTACACTTGAATATCAATAGGGATCTAAATATTATCAAAGTACTGTAATGGCTAAATATTAGCAGAGCTCCTATTCTAACTGCGACGAAAGTCTTGCTACAAACTTCAAGAATATTAGTTTGAAATATTTTATCTCATAGCTTTACAACTTATGATCTGGCATGATTCTTTCCTAGGCTAAAGCACTCTCGTATAAAAATCAAGATTTATTTGTATAGGTGACCAAACCAATAAAATCTTTAAATGTTCAACCTCAATGACTACCCAAATCTTCTTGAACAGTTGTCCAACCGCTAAATTGGAGATTGAGCCTCTTAAATAATGGGAAGTTGTGGATTCTGAGCAGTATAAAAAAAATCCAAGGCTCTAAAGAGTGTGCAAGATTAAGAGACAAAATTCCAAAGTATAAGAGAGTTCCGCATATTCTCATTTGTCCTTTCTGAGCATTAAATCGTAATCTCTTGAGAAGTTTTGACAGAGCAATAGTTTGTGTATTGATGTGAGATAGTAAGTCATATCAGCTTGAAATACAAGTAGCACATATTTGGAGGAGAAGTGCTTGAATAGAAGCAGCATTTGCTATTGTAACTTCTCATAAATTGATTAGTAAAATCTACCAACTAGGTTGTGAGCGCGGGAGAGTGAATGTAAGTTTATTTAAACTATACCACTATTGTAATAGCCTGTTTTCGACCCCTTTTTCGAGGCTTAATTGTGCAAATTTACGGATTTAGTTTGTGGCCCGTTGGCCTGGGAAACTCCCCGGACTAAATCGTGAAATTTCGTTTAGGACGATTTAAAATTTTCAAAAATCGCGTTTTAGTCCCCTGAAAATTAGTTATTTACATTTTGGCCCAAAATGAGGTTAAGGGAAGTTTTTATGATTTTTGGGATTTTTGGGTATTAATTTTTAATTATATCAGTTAAATAAATATTTTATTATTTGGTTCAGTCAACGGTCAACAGTTGACCGACGACCATTAACCAACTTTCTTCAGCCCAAGTGGAAGACCCTCTTCTTCTTCTTCTTCTTCTTCTTCTTCTTCTTCTTCTTCTTCTTCTTCATTCTTTCTTTTCTTTTCTTCTTCTTTGTGGCATTTCACCGAACACGTACGGTGCGCACGTGTTTGGGGCCGCACCTCTGGCCGAATCTCCGGTCAACTACCACCACGACCTCCTACCTATCCCATCAGAGTGATTCACGGCCATTGGATGGCCGCCACTTGTCCCCAATCGCGAATTTTCTCCCCGAGCTCACTTATCCTCTGTTTTTGGACCAGTGCGATCTCTCCACTTTGGAGGCTAATAACTTTTCACTCCGACCTTCTACCGTCGGTGGCGTTAGATTCTTTGAAATACCATCTTTCAATCCCAATCGGTAGTAGCCCCTGGTTCCGTCGTATCAGGCGGCGGTGGCCCCCGAAAGTTGGCTCCACGGAGTTGTTTTCTGGGTTTGAACAGTGCAGACCCTTTTCTTTAAGCCATAACTTCTTGCTCCGACCTCCGTTTTGGGTGCCGTTTGCGCCATTGTCTTCCTAGTAACATCTAGTTTCCATAGATACCAACCTCAGCCAAATAATCCATCTAGATCGCATTTGAGAGGCCCCGAAAGAAGCCCTCACGAAACAGTTTTTTTTTCTGGGTTTGAACTTTCTCAGAATCGGACTGGAGCGATACCCCATCTTTGGAAGACCATAACTTTCAGCTCAGACCTCTGATTGACGAACCGTTTGTGGTGTTAGAATTATTGTAACACCCTCTTTCCATATTGATCAATCTCCTCTTGTGATTCCATCTGAACCGCCGCCGGGAAGCCCCGAAAGAAGGCTCGCCGGAGCTGTTTTCTGGAATTTCCAGATTTTGGGTCCGACCTTCAAGTCGCAATTTCTCCCAAACCTTCGCTCTAAAGTCCTTTCTGTTGCTTCCAATAGATTCTTGGGTACTCCTTTACCCTAATTCAGGTTTTGTTTGGGATTGATTCGGTCTAGAATCACTCATTCTACCCCCAAAACAGCCGAGTGCCTTGTTCCGCCGCCCTTGCTGTTCGCCGGCCGCCGTGGCTTCTCCAGCGAGGCCCATTCTTCCCCATCACCTCCAAACGATAGATGGGATTCCCACGAACACAATGGCACCGATTTCGGCCGTTGGTGTTGAGCCGTTTGAGAGAAATCAACCCCGAAGCACAACTCCTTCTCCTTGAGCCCAAATTCCGACCAGCCATCTTCCTCGGGTGATTTCTTCTTCCTCCGGCCACCTCAAGCGACGCACCACCACCATTGGACTCGTGTAAGTTCCCTCCACAAAGCCCAATAGGTTTGGTTCACCAATTTTGCACCGTTTGCTCGAATTTGGCCGCAAACCAACTAGTGCTCATCGAACCCAATTTAGGGCTTGCTGGTTGCGTGCCTTTAAGGTGTCTAGGAGCCATTCCGTCACCACCCACAGCCACTCATGAGTCCCTCAACCTTCCAGGACCACCAAGGAACATTCCCGGCCGTCGGAACCTCGCCGGAATCGCCGGAGCTCGCCGTGAGCTGTCAATTTGCGAGGAAATCAAGTGAGTCAACTTCCTATCCCTCAATTAGGGCCGTTCACCGCTTTAGTAGATGATTGTGGACTTTATTAAGGTGGTTGATTGTTAATTTGGGCGATTATGAGTTGATCGGCGACTTTTGGAAGAAGTAGGGGTGATTTAGTAATTTTGGCCAATTATGAGTAAATTGGCAAAATTAATTACTTGGAGGGTAAATTGGTAAATTAATTATGTTAGCTACCTTGGTTAGTAGCTAGTGACGGTTATGTGAGCAATTTTACGATTGTGGAGGTAAATTACTAATTTTGGTCAAGTAGGGCCAAATTAGAGTTTTAGGGGCAAAATCGTAAATTCAAAAGTTTGGGGGCAAAATTGAGAGTTTTGGCTGTAGTTGGATTTGATAATCAGCTGGGTAAGGTTGGATGGACAATTTGAGCAATTGAAAGTGATTGGCTCAAATTTCACTTAAGGATGAGCTATTTATTAAATTTAAGCATTTTGGATTATTTTAGCGAAATTTGTGGAAATTGTGCAGTTCAGCAAACGGCTACCAATTAAGGTGATGGCACCCGTAGTTTGTCGAACGGAAGATTCTAGATTCGATTTAGAGACCCGGGTGAATCCCTGTAACAGCCGCGTTTCGGACTCGGTTTGCATTTACGGCATCGGGGAAATTTTCGGGAAATTTCATAATTTCCTTTTTATTTTTGCGAAATTTGTGAAAGGCTCTTGAATTACCGAAATTAGTGATTAAAAATTTTATTTGGGCCCAAAATGTCAAAATCTTGGTATTGGGAAATTTTAAGAAATTTAGAAAATTTTCCCAAAATTTTAAGAATTTTTAAATTAATTTTCCAATTTTCGAAAATTAAAATATTATTATTTTAATTAAATTTCCGAACCGGCCAGCAAACCGACCGGCCCAACAGCATGAACCAGGCGGTCCGACCGGGTCGGACAGGACGGCACGCGCCACGCACGCGCGCAGCTCTCCCTCTCTCTCCTTCTCTCTCATTCTCTGCGACATTTCCTCGAACAGTTGATGTGCGCCCATCAACTGTTGCAACCGTCGCCTCAACGATCGCCTCGCCGCTGCCACCACCCACCTCTCGTCCTTGAGTGATGGCCAGAGTGATGTGGAGCCAATGGGGGACCTCCACGTTGCGCCGGCGAGCTGATTTTCAGCTCGCCCCCAACCACCCCACCCAGTATACACCGAGCACCATCTCCACTCCCACCTCACTTTTCTCTCAGCTTGGACCTCCTCTCGCCTCGCCGTTGGTGTCGTTGGAGAGCCTGCAACGTCCTCTGTCCGAAGCCACCAACCACTGCCTTTGGTTCCGCCGGAGTCGCTGCCGGTAGCCCCCGAAAGGAGGCTCCACGATTAGGGTTTTCTGGAAATTTTTCCAGAAAACCGCAAGGAAAGCCGGAAAACCGCAACCAAAATCCGGTGAGTTCTTCCTCTTCCCGACCTCCTTAGCTCGATTGGTTGCCACCAATCAATCCTTGAGGTTTCTAGACCTTGTTTACGGTCCTTGATTCGTCCGATTTGCTATGTAATCGACGGGTTTGAGCTCGAAACCTAACCTCTCCTCTGGAACCCTAGACCCTGAGCCGCCAGCTTCGTGGCCGGATCTCTCCCAGCTCCGACCACCTCAGCTCACGGCACCACCACCGTTTGACGCGTCGGAGGAGCAGCTTCCAGATCCGACCGGTCTCGAGCTTCGGTTTGGCCGGTGGATGAAAAACAGCGGCCAAACTCGACGCGCCTCGACGACCCAACTCGCGACCCGGGAAGTCGAACCAGGTCTGTGACTCGCCGGAGAAGACGACCGTCGCCGTCGCCGTCACCGGAGCAATCGCCGTTGCCGGAGGCTGGTCAACGGGCTTGACCAACCTAGCCCAGACCCAGCGAGCCAGACCCAGCAGCTCGACCCGGAGGCCAGCCCAGGCTAGGCGACCCGGCCCAGCAAGCCGACCTAGCCACAGGCCCAGCCAGCCCAGCCCAGGCAGCCCGCGAGAAGAAAAGAAAAAAGAAAAGAAAAAAAATAAGAAAAGAAAAGAAGAAAATAAAGAAAATAAAATAAAAAGGAAAATAAAAAAAGGGGGCGGCCCGAAAAAAAAAAAGTAATTTTCTCTTGGCCTTCAGCAAGTGCCTGAACTAGCAGGGTGGAAGACAAGAGACTCACAAGTGAGTGGGCTCTAAACCTTTATTATGCGCATTTACTGCTTTAGTAGAAATTGGGTAGAATTGGCTAGAATGGTTAAAATTGTTAGGATTCCTAGAAATTGGGATTGAATGATTGACTGCTTGATTGATTGACTAATTGACTGATTGTTTGACCGCATAGAATGGATAGACCGACCGGTGATAGCCTAGTGGTGACGTTCCTCGCTGAATGCGAGAGGCACCTTAGTACTATAGTTGGCGTGTGGTGGTGCCGAGAGCACAAGCCCTTGAGAAAGTTGAAAAAGTTCAACTTGGGCATGACCGTGGATTAAGCACCTTGAGATGGTGACAGTGTCGGTCTCGCACTCCATATTATTTTTGGGAGTTACTTAATTAAATTAGCAAATTAAATCAGTTTTGCAATTTATTTATTAAATTCGATTATCAGATTATTAGCCAATAAATTCGATTATTAGATTATTAGCCATGCAATTATTTATTAAATTCGATTATTAGACTATTAGTTGTGTGGTTTAATTCAATCAATTACTCTCGGCAACCATGAGACGGAGAGTCTTCCAAATTAGACTAGTCGCGAGTACTATGCGTAGTATGATAGGATCTTGAGATGTGAGATGTTAAAGTTGGTTCCCTAGCTAGGATAGTCGGACATACTGTTTAGAGGCTGAGAGTTGGGAGGGACGCCCTAAGGACCCTAGGGTAGGGGTGTTCCTAATCTAGGGTTAGGGTTCGTTCACTGAGATACCAAGTATCTCACTCCACCACCCCCACCATCCCAAGACCCTACTATGGACCCGGAGCAGGAACTCTCCGGCTTGGAGAATCAGCTAGAGGAGGAGGACCCCCAGGAGGAGGAGCCCTTGGAGGAGGAGCCCATCGAGGAAGAGGACTGGGATCAGCAGAAGCTAGAGGTGGAACCTCTAGAGGAGGAGGACCCGGAGGAGGACTCGGAGCTAGAGGCTCCCTTTAGTTCGGATGAGGAGGCAGAAAACCTGGAGGAAGAGATAGGAATGGTCCCTGACCAACCTATTGATAGAGGGTGTGTGATTAATCAGAGGGTGAAGGAGTCCGGGATGATCATAGAGTCTCAGAGCTAGACCGAGTGGATTTGAAGCATCCCGAAGCAGACCTGGTTTCCACACCAGCATGTAGTGGAGTATATGGGGTTCCTAGAGACCAAGATGGAGTACCTGTCGGAGCGGTGCGAAGTACCTTGGGGAGGCTACGAGTCTGGTTACGATGATCCCGACGGGAGAGATGACTTAGAAGATGGGACTGTTATCGACCCGAAGCCTCTTAGTGTACGCGAGTGGTTAAAATCGGTTAGTGCACCGTAGGCTAGTCCACCCCTCTTACCCTTCTCCGCAACTTTTGATTGTACAGCTGAGCGGAGGCTCGAACCCTAGGACTTTTGATACTTCCCTCCTGGTCTGATCTCTTTTGTATTTTGGAATGATGTGGACCCGTTATGAAGTTATTGGTAATGAAGTAATTTAAGGTTTCTATCTTAGTTCTTGTTCTTAATTTCTGCGATTGAGTACTAGAGTCGGAATTATGGTGGGAGTTGAAGTGAAATTGGATCTTGAAGGGATGGCTACGTCTCCGAAGAATCGGGGCGTGACAGCTTGGTATCAGAGCGAGATTATAACCTAGGAAAGGTTGACCTTCTTTTGGAGTAATAAGGAGCAATTGAATTAGCAAGAACGACCAGACAGGACCCTCTATGATTAAGGCAAGGTGTAAGCCAAGAAAGACCGAAGGGCAAAGAGCTAAGGTTACTGTGGACCACAAAGACCAGAAACCATGACCGAGATTAGCTCAAGACCCTCATTTGACCCATAGGATTGGTGCCACCTCTTTAGCTAAGTTGACGCGGTATGGGACGTGTTCAGCTAGGCCTAACGTTTGGCTAGAGACCATAGGATTTCGTCTATGTTTAGCTGAGTTGGCGCGGTATGGGACGCGTGCAGCAAGGCCGGACGTAAGACAGGTGACGTAATAGTCTAGTTTAGCTGAGTTGGCACGGTCTAGAACGTGTGCAGCAAAGCCGAACCTTGACTTGTGGTGTTGAGAGGCGATTAGTCGTTTACTCAGAGTGAGGAGACTGCGCCTAAATTATGTTGTGATCAGTTTGTCACGTATTTATGACTGTGGCCTTCCTAAGAGAAAGGAAAGGTCGTGTCATTGCCAGTTGGCAGGAGTGCGTGGTACCGGGAGGGGTAGCCACTGATACACTGAGACCGATGACCTGACGAGGTATCGGTAGAGAACCCGAGGGGTCGTGTGTTGACAGGTACTTGATTTGGAGATGGAATCTAGGAGGCAAGTTCTGTGAAGTTGATAGGACGGAGGTTCATGCTTCCGTTAAAGACTTGAAGGCCAGCAACCTGCCTGGGACGTCGCTATTCTTGGCCAAAGAGAAGAGGAAAATTGAGAATCGTCGCGCGCTCGGGAGCGGGGTGTGACAACTATAGAGTTTTTCGTGCAAAGTTCTCTCTTTATGCTTATATTAATTGCTCGATAGAAATATTGCACTTGATAACTCGAACATTGTTGGAATATAATCTTATTCACGTTCCTTTTTTCTTGCTCTTGATCATATTCATCTTGACCCATAATCACTGCAATAGTTTGTCAATATTTTCTTTGAAATCAGCTATTTACCTCTCCTCTAGGAGACAATGTTAGCCTATCTCGGTTATTTGAGAGCAAAACGTTTTCTTTTTGACTTTGGCTCCGTCAGCTTAGGGACAAGATTTTACCTTGAGATGCAAGTGGAGAGGAATAGTTTATTTGCATGAATTTATGAAATCAATCGAAACCAAAAGTCCGGCTATCCGGCTATCTTATATCATGGGAGAAAAGATATTTTCTCCCATTGATCGAATTAAACTGATTCCAAATTGTCAAGCCATTCACACTTCTTTGATGTTTTTTTGTCAAAAAAGGTGCACAAAATTATTAATTTGGAAAAGGACATACTGTTTATTAGCGGAAGAAAAGAAGGATGAGCTCCTAGTCTTGGCATTGACAAGGTTTACGATAGAAGACAACTTACTTTCGAATGAGAAGTGTATCAATTGAGGTACTGGTTTAGAACCTTGGACACAATCTAAACTCTATACTTGATTGTAAGATAAATATATATACATACATATATATATATATATATATATATATTCACAAGGCACGTAAAATAATGATAATCATTAAACTTTATGGTTGCTTTAAAAAAATCATGCGACCTTCATTTTTTTTCTTCAATCTGATCGATCAATTTTATTATTACTTTCAATTAAATCACTCAGCAACCTCTTTAAAACATTTCATCTAAAAGTGTCTTGCTTGGTCTCTTAACTTCAGCTTAAGTTTCATCAAGTCACAAAAATCTTAGTCCAATCTTCATCCATTATGCCCTATCATCTGCTCAATCATGAATTGTGCAATAAGTGAAGGGAGTGACGTTATTAGAAGCAAAAATGAGATTGAGTAACAAGATTAGAAAGGAGTAACGTTAGACTATTTAGTAAAAGAAAACCACAAATATAATAGAAAGCATATTCATCCCATAGACAAATGATGTGAGATATATCTCAAAATTATTAAAACGCCGATCTACTTAATCGGGTGTACCGATTGGCCTATTGCAACCAACTACAAAAGTGGGAATTCAAATAAGAGAGTCGTTTCAACAACCCTCGTAATAATTTTTCACCTATACTTAGAATATCGATTTCCCAAGTTAGACTAACGTGCTTGACATTGTCGCTCATGTGTAAAACATGGAAATTATGTGACTTTGTTCGAAAGTTGACAGCAATAATTAACAACATCATTGTACTCATCTCGCTGCTTAAAATAAGTTGGCGGATTGCACGACGTTTCCTCCCATGTTTCCCCCAATGGTGATGCCAATTGTTTCCATAATCGTATTGTTGACGTCACTCTCTTGTTTGACAGAAGCTGGAAAAAACAGAGAGAAGATGCGACCGCAAAACGTGAACTACTTCCCCTCGACTATTGACCCGCGAGACGTTTAGGTAGGGGTCGGGTCCCACCTGACCCCGCATAGGCGGCTCTACAATCATAATTTGAACGCTTGCGCCATCGTATAATTAAAAGTTTTAGGATCGAATTATCTAAGACATATTAAGTTTAGAACTTTTTAAATAATTATTTTATTATATTAGTTCAAAAAATTAGTCAATGAAATATATTCTCATTATCAATATCAATTTGGTACCTAACTATTTTCGTAAATGATGAAAAAAAAAATCATTCACCTTTGCGAGTAATAGAACCAATTAGTTTTTAAAAAAAATTCAAATTGTAGTTTTTTTTTTGTGAAACAAATGTTAAGAAATAATTGAAGGTTCGGGATTATTCGGTGCTCCACTAAAAGATTGGTCCGGTCAAGTGCTGATGGGGACGGCACGTGGAGACAATCGTCTAGATTTCCCTGGAGAGCACGTCGCACGTCCACATTGTCACCCGTCAGTAGTCGTCACTTCCCACCATTCTTTGTCTTGAACGTTTTCTCTCAGGCATGAGAATTGAGATGGTGAAAGACGATTTGGAGATAGCCTTGGACTTAGACTTTGGAAAGGTAAGACCGAAAGCTACAGAAACGATGCAATTCAGCAGAACAAGAATATCAAAGGCCAGCAAGTGCTAACCTCGAATTTTGATTGATCTTTTGAATTAGTTGAGCGACAAAAGTAATCTCATTTCGTAATTATTCGTACCCTCTATGCGAGAGACGGTTGGATCCTGAATTAATGGGGAAAAATAAGCTACCTAATGTGATAAAGGAAGTAAAAACTGAAATAAATCGGATGCTAGATTTATGCGATTCGAACATTTCAATCGATGTGACCAACTCAATAGGAAGAGTAGCATATGATTCAACTATCAATCAAGTTATATAATGAAAATTACAACCACGCTCAAATCATTCAAATATCCTTAGTGTCTAGCCTTCATAATTAATTTCTCACGAAACTATTATCTCGATCTCACAAACAAATTTCTAAATTTACAAAATTATTAGAAACCAATCAAACCCTCTCGAATTCCTGCTCGAGTTACGAGTAAGCCGTACCTTGAATTCATGCTCAACTATTGCACAGGAGAGGCACACCACTATATACCAATGGCCTGAAGACCAAAACCCATGCTTGAACCTAATTGAATGTCTCTAGCAAAGATAGAAAACCTTATGGCCGACTTTTGGACCCAACAAGGAAAGTGGTTTCCTTGTTTGTCAGGAAACCAAGGCCAATGATCATGACTTTCTATTAACATCCAAATTTGAATGTCCATCGGACAAAAGTCGGACATCTGAAATAGGATAGCTTCTATGTGAATTCACATTTTCACTTAGGGCTCAAACTCAAAATATATCTATATTGACTCGACGTTATAATCATCTCACGATCACTTCAATCAAACTTAGTCGTTGCTATCCTCCCATAGCCTTTTGAATATTCAACCATCACATAGATCTTTTATGATCGAGTCACATTTGAACTTCACCATGACTGTTGACCTCATCAAAATGCCAACTCTAGTTGCAATGTTAACCGCTAATAATAAGGATATGCAAACACAAGCTTATCTATAATAAACGAAATAAAAACCATCATTGCATCGCTGTGAAGAGATTAAACACACACCCTTTTAAACATCGTAGCTACCACAACCGTTGGTTCTAGAGGTTCCTGTCTCTATGATGAAATCCGTCGCTCTCAACTTAAAGCTCATACAAACTACTATGCTCAATTCCCCTCATTATCACTAGAGTACCTCAAACGACCTTTTATACACCATATTCTAAAGTATACCAACACTCAACCGTATTGAATATGCTCAAGAAAATTAGGCTTTTCTTCAACTTTCAGAACATATCTCACTCCAGTCTGCAACTTCCGCCGACATTATGCTCTCTGATTCTTGCAATTGCCCCCACAAAGCAATTGCTTCCATCAGGTTCCCACCCCCACATGGAGACAATCTTCGAGTTTCCCTGAAGAGCACGTCGCATGTTCACCTTTCGCTTTTCCATCCTCTCAATTCCACCTGTTGTTTGTTATCTGTATTGAGACAATGAAAGAGAATTTGGAAATAATCTCAGCTTTGACCATGAAAATTGAAAACGGAGATCACAGACCAGGTCTAATTCTTTAGAACAAGAATTAAATAAATCAAAGGTCCGTCTATGGATGTCACAATCATATCTGTCTCTTTCCCGTCCATGAATTTCCTAGACCCAGCGCATAAACCTAAGAAAGAAATCAAAAGTGATTTGATTAGTCAATTTGGGTAAATATTTCCGGCATACGTCAAAAAAGAACAAACCTAATCCTCTGAAAAAAAAATACCAACATTAGGTCCAGCCCCCTATTCTGCTTCGAACTTGTTTTTTGAGTAAGGTAAGTCTGTATTAACTTTTACCAAAAGTTTTATATAAGACAAGATGGCCTCGAACTTGTTTTTGAACTCTAGTAAAATCCCAAATTTTAAGTCTAGTTATAAACCTGTCCCACACTTTTAGTCCAGCCTCAAATCTGTCCCATATTTTCTCTTGTTTAAGAAAAACACTTTCTATCTATAATCAAGTCTAACCCTATGGTCTACTCTCAACTTGATGAGGCATTTTCATATCAACAACAAATCCACATCAGAAAAGTGAGCAAATAATCTCCAAAATGAGACCATTTTAGGTTATGAAGATTAGGAAGGACTAACGGTGATTTTCGGTCGAAGGGCTAGTGGCGGCATTTTGATACTAAAATAAAAGTTTATTATCATCTTTCGGGAAGAAAAATATTCATGAAAGATTGAGATTGTATTTAAAGTTAGGGTTTTTGAGATAAAGAAAAGTTCCGTAAAATATGAATTGAGTCTCAAGTTTTTATTTTTAGATTAAAAAAAAGTTCGATACATAATTGGGACAAAACTCAAAATTAGGTGTTTTAAAAAGGAATTAGGCTAAAAAGAATGGTAATCTTTTATTCAATAAATTATGTGCAGCATTGCCAGTGTGACAGCACTTCGTTTGTTGAAACGACAGCCACGTGTCAGTCTCTAATTGGATTCTGATGGTTGGCAGCCGGCATCTTGTGAATGGCAACTTGTTAGCGGGTTTCATAGGGCCAAACGTAGGGATTGCCCCCGGAGCACGTTTGAAGTTAGATTATGACAAGCAGAACTTGAAGTTTACTTAGTTGTTGGGGTAATAGGGTCTACTTAGAAAACAATCCCACCACAAAGTCACAAACTCATCTCCACAGAAATCATTAATTCTAAAGTCCAACTAATCAGGATCATAATGTTAAGGTGTTCACTGATATGATCTCCTCCACCCATCATCTTAATCTCCTGGGATAGATCCATTGATGTCGCATTGTAAGCCGATCACTTGTCTGTTGTTCTCACTATCGCGGATACACAATCATGTCACCTTCGCACACCTGTCATCGGTCTGAGCCATACATGATGAAGTTTCCAAAGTGCAGCTCTGAGCTTGAAAACGTTGTTTGTATGCCGCTTTACCAGCGGTAAACTCAAATTTGCACATCATTTGATAATCATGTTATGTGGTCTAGGTCCACCATTTTGGCTAATTCCTGTTTCATAGAGCAACAAAAACGAAGAAGAGGTTGATCAGCCAAATTGCCTCTCCTCCTTCATTTCCTCATTAATCAGTAGTCAGTTTAGTACTGTATCAACTCCATAACATCTATGAAATCATGCCTTCCAATTGTTCTACGCACCTTGTGCTTCATGTCCCTCGTGTTGCAGATAAGCTATGCGTTGGACTCCATTTCAGCTGGCCAGAACATCACAGATGGCCAAACAATAGTCTCTGCCGGTGGGAACTTTGAGCTAGGATTCTTCACCCCCGGCAGCTCCAAGAACCGGTATGTGGGCATATGGTATAAGAAGCTATCTGCCGGGAGGGTGGTTTGGGTTGCAAACCGAGAGAATCCCCTGAATGACTCTTCAGGAATCCTGAAGCTCAATCCTCAGTGTGTACTGACTCTTCTGAGCCACACCAATGGAGTTGTTTGGTCCTCCAATGTGTCGAGATCAGCCCAGAATCCGATTGCGCAGCTTTTGGATTCAGCCAATTTCGTCGTAAAAGAAGGAAACCACAATTACATAGATGATGCAATCTGGCAAAGTTTTGATCACCCTTGTAATTCGTTGTTGGCTGGCATGAAGCTTGGTATAGACCGAGCGAAAGGCCTGGACCGGTACTTGACCTCATGGAAGAGCGAGGACGACCCTTCACCAGGTGATTTCACATATAGGCTCGACAGTTCAGGATATCCACAGCTGATTCTGAGGAATAAATCGGTAGTGCAGCTCAGTTCAGGACCTTGGAACGGCCTTCGGTTCAGCGGGTTCCCTCAGTTGAGGCCAAATCCAGTTTATAGCTTCGGCTTTGTCTTCAACCAAAACGAAATCTACTATTACTTCAACATTCTGAACAGTTCTGTCCCGTCCGTGCTGGTTTTAAACGAGAATGGGATAGCTCAGCGCTTCTCTTGGGTAGACCGAACACATGGTTGGATACTGTACTCGTCGGCTCAAACGGATGACTGTGACACTTATGCATTATGCGGAAGGAATGGGAATTGTAACATTGCTAGGTCTCCAAAATGCGTGTGCTTAACAGGGTTTGAGCCCAAATACCCAAGCGACTGGGAGTTCGGGGATTGGTCAAACGGGTGTGTTCGGAGGGCGGAACTAGATTGCCAGGGAGGAGATAAATTTCTGAAGTACACGCAAGTGAAGTTGCCAGACACAAGGCTTTCGTGGTTCAACCAGAGCATGAACCTTCAAGAATGCGAGAGGACATGCTTGAGGAACTGCTCATGCATGGCTTATTCGAACTTGGATGTCAGAGGGCAAGGAAGTGGATGCTTGCTTTGGTTCGGTGACCTGATGGATATCAGACAGTTCAATGAGAACGGCCAGGATATTTACGTAAGGATGGCCGCATCAGAAGTTGGTACATGTTCAAACCCAGAGTTATTTTTGATGTGATGACACGAGAAAGTGCTTGAATTTGAAATAATTGTTGGATTTTTATTGACTTCTGTTTACAATTTATTGTAATGTGTATCAAGGTGGAAGTTTGAACGGAAATTCTAGCACAAGGAAAACCACGGGCATCGTTGTCGGCACTGTGCTGTCCGTGATGCTTCTTCTTGGCATCGCGATTGTTTTCACAAAGTACAGGAGAGATGGTAACCTCGATTTTATCAGATAATTATGTTTTCCAAGCAAGATGTCTTTCTTGATCCGTAGAGTCGTTTACTCTTGTTAGCATAGGTCTTAAATATTGCTGCTTTGTATCAAATGCAAAGTTTCATCAGATCATCTGTGTTGCTTTGAATTCTGATTTGGGATTTTTAAAGCTCAATTATCAGTTCTCTTTATTTTATGAATTCATAGACATCAATTTTACTTGCAGGGAAACTTTTCGGATACTCCCATCAACGCCATAGTGAAGATCTAGACTTACCTCTGTTCGACCTCACAACCATAGCGAACGCGACAGATAATTTCTCCGTAGACAACAAACTTGGAGAGGGAGGCTTTGGAGCTGTCTTTAAGGTTAGTAATCTCATTTTTTGGAACTCTAAATCTGCTCCTACATATCCAAATGCACAATGGAAAAAAAGGAACTAAAGAATCCCAATGTTGTAGGGTGTTCTGAAGGATGGCCAAGAAATTGCTGTGAAGAGGCTGTCAGAAAACTCTAGGCAGGGACAGGTCGAGTTCAAGAACGAAGTCGTCTACATCGCAAAACTTCAACACCGAAACCTTGTCAAGATTCTTGGATGCTGCATTCAAGTAGATGAAAAGATGTTGATCTATGAGTTCTTGCCCAACCGGAGCTTGGATTGTTTCATTTTCGGTTTGCTTCGCTCAAGTCCCAGCATTTTCATTGTTTTTGTCATAGAAAAGGAGTGAAGAAGCTTCTAACTCATATCGGCCCATAATTTGGCAGACGAAGAGAAGGGTGTTTCACTGGATTGGCCTAAGCGCTTCACTATCATCAACGGCATAGCTTTGGGGCTCCTATACCTTCACCGAGACTCAAGATTAAGAATAATCCACCGAGATCTGAAAGCTGAAAACATCCTGCTCGACAATGAAATGATTCCAAAGATATCGGACTTTGGCTTGGCGAGGAGTTTTGGAGGCAACGACAGCGAAGCAAATACAAAAAGAGTGGTGGGAACATAGTGAGTTCTCTTGACGAGTTATCTTCACTGGATCTGGTCCATTTGCTTCAAAGCCTAATCACTCTTTTCAATGGCTTTTTTGCATAGCGGTTACATGTCGCCAGAGTATGCTATCCGCGGGATGTATTCGATAAAATCGGATGTATACAGTTTTGGTGTTTTAGTGCTGGAAATCGTCAGCGGGAAAAGAAATCGAGGTTTCAGACATCCTGACAACCATTTAAGCCTTCTCGGATATGTAAGTCAGAAAGTTGATCAGCTTTTTATGTTTTATTATCTTCAGGTTAGTTTCTTAGTCTAGATGACTGAAATAATCATGCAGGCCTGGACACTGTTCAGAGATCAAAATTCTATGAAGCTAGTTGATCCATCGATCGCATCCACATTCAATCCTGTGGAAGTTCTACGATCGATCCATGTGGCTTTGCTATGCGTTCAACAAAGCCCGAGAGATAGACCGGAGATGTCGTCTGTGGTTATGATGCTGGGCAGTGAGAGCACATTGCCTCATCCTAAACAGCCTGGTTTTTTCAGCGAGGAATCTGTATCGGAAGCAAGTTCTTCAAGCAGTGGCAAGCACCAAAAATATTCGGCCAACGAAATGACCGTTTCATATGTACAGCCTCGGTGATTTATCTGTAATTACAACTTTGTATTTATTGAACTTATATGCCAAAATGACCATGTCCCTCGAATGACAGCCTGCATTATGGCCACGTCATTTAGCTCAGATGCACCCAAAACAGCAAAAAAAGGAGAAGGACTTCACTTCCCAATATAATCTGACGGTATTGGACTTCGGTTCACCAAGATGTTTTCTGACATAACGAGAGGGAAGGGAACCAAACACACAGACTAAAAAAGTTGCCCGGATGTAGTGAATTCTTAAGTGAAACCGCCGATTTGTGCTTGATTTGCTTCGAGAACAAATCATTCGATCTGTTTAACCAGTCTGGTGCTTTATTTCAAACTGTGAAAACCAAAAGTTTACCGATAAGGAGTCCTTATAGTGCAAGTGGATCCATTCCAACTTTATAAAGCGCCATAGCTACTGGATCGTTAAACGCCTAACTATTTGCTCTTGGTCGTGGAAGAAAATCCTCATTCTTAGGCGAGAGAACCAACACCTTTTTCATTGGCGGGTGGGAAATGGTAAGACAATATCTCTATGGTTTGACCATTGGCATCCTAAAGGACCACTCAACTCACTATTCTCAAACCGAGAGATATATCGATCGGGTTTCTCAAGGGAAGCGAGAGTGGCGAATCTTTTCAAGCGGCCTTCCCCTTTGAGGGATACTCTATTAGCGTGGGTCATCCGCTCCCATCCACGGGTAATGACATGGACATTTTCCAATGGCTTGGGAACTACCTTCTCCACCGCCTCGGCTTGGAAGATTATTAGACCAAGAGGCCAAGTGACTTAGTGGCATGTTTTCATATGGGATAGGATGATCATCCTGCAACATCAATTCTATCTCTGGTTGATGACCCGGAACAGGCTTCCTACCAGGTATTCCTCATGTAATACCACATAAGAAGAAGTGGGCCCCACAATGAAATGAAGAAAAGAAAAAGAAAGTCAAAGTCAAATACTAAAAAGGGAGAAAAGAAGAGGACACTCGGGGCAGAGACGTGCGAGAAAGTAAAAGAAAGAGGAAGAAGAAGAAGAGAAAGGAATGAGAAAGAAAAAGAGGGGTTTTGCGCACACGCCATGGGGAGCTCACCAAGTCGAACACACCACGTATTGTAACATCCAGTAAGTGTTTGCACCCTTCATTCGTCCGATTAGAATAGTAACCGAAGTTATGGCACAAATTCGAAGTTTCATGAAAAATGAGCGGCGAAGTCCAATTTTTGAGTTATAAAACTGATATTTTTGGGGGTTATGATACTTTGGGTTACAAGGAAGCCGTAGGATTTTACGGAATTCAATTTAAGCTTACGGTTTGTCCGAAACGAGTTTTAGAAGTTCTCCACGCGTGATGAACAGTACGCACGCAGCATCTTCGAGCCAAATTTCGTCATTTTTTAGTTGATTTTTGGTTGGCCAACTTGTGAGTCTTCAAGTGCACTGAGTGACCTTTAATTGGACTATAAGTTTGCTTGAAACGGAGTTTGCTAAATAGAGTTATGACGAAATCAAGCTTCGCGTTGCGGATAATTTTGGATATTCAATTTGATAAAGGGTTTAGTTGTAGCGTGAGAGTCTTTTAACTAGCGGAGGTTTAGTCCGATTTTGACGTTATTTTTTACTTATTTGATAAGATCTCAAACTCAAAAGCGTGAGTCAAAAGTGTTATTTGGTCGTAGGCGATCTCAAGTGAGTGATTCTATATCTTCTTTGAGTTTACAAATTCATATTTCAAACACAATATGAAGTATGTACAGTTTGAGTTACAAAGAGGCATTGATTATCGTATAAAAGTCGGATCGGGCACTTACTACCCCTTGATTGTTTGAAAGTGGCTTATGAATGTTATTATGAAGTACTTTATGTGCAATCATTTGTGAACTAGTTGTGGAAGGGATTGTGAAAGATATGAAAAATATTTTACGAAATGTATTTTTATTTAGCAAATGAGCTGAAATGTTATGTGTTGATTTTGGGAAAGATATATTTGGTGTTATGAAGTTAATTTGTGGTAATGATTTTGACTTGATATTGTGAATTGTGAAGGATGTTATTATGCATTGTGTTGATGCTCAACATAGCTGTGAGCTCATCGAAGGGCATGTAAGTATGCGTACAAGTTAGGATATCCTTCTGGGCCAAATCACTGGCTTTGTAGGTGGAGACCTTACCAAGGGGGGGATCTTGGTCGCCTTGTCACTAGGCGTTGTGTCGTGACCATGGTAGTATGTTGAGCAATAGATTGATCAATGGAAATGGACCATTGATATGGTTTTGACTGAAATTAATCAATGGACTTGGTCATTGATGCATACCTTATTGTGGATGTTTTTCTGAATTGTTAAAGGCTTGTTTATATGAAATGACTCATATTTAGTTATATATGTATATTATATGTTGAAGTTAAACTATAAATCTTGATTTTGTTTTATATGTATGCATAGTGGCTGCTCGATCTGCTTGGAAGATATGTGCTACTCACTGGGCTGTGGTTGCTCATTCCATTTATCTTTAATCTTTTCAAGTCCCTCAGCCAGCGGCCAGTAGTAGGAGAGAGCGCTTTCGAGGAGGATTTTTTGGGGTATATATTTTTAGTTAGTTGTTTATATGAGATTGTTGTTGGTTGTTGGGTTGGCTGAACATAAGTTGTACATGTTCTTTTTGGTGGATTAGATAAACTCTGATGTGGAAACCAACCTCTTTGTTTATCTCATATATATTTTTGGGAAGAAATATATGTTGATATCAGGTTGTGGTTTGTTTTTGAGGCTGCGTTCTTTGTTGGGAAGGACGGTCGTGTTATTTCCCCATCCTTTGTCTTGCTTCAGAATTCAGGATGCCACTTGTGTCTTTTACAATCGTAGGCCAGATTCAGTCAATCATTTGTTTTTTGGATGTCAAGTCACGTCCCAACTAGCTCATTTTTGCGTGGCGAGGTGTAATCTACTATGGCATAGTGGGCTATGGCTTCAAACGCTTCACTAGGCCAGCAATTATAATTCTGGAGACAGTTTCTGCCAATGTATAGATAGGTTCTCCTTGGATGCTTTATGCCATATTATTTGGAAGAGGAGAAATGATGTTCTTTTTTTAGGTCAAGTCATCTACGTTCCAGCTATGAAAACAAAGTTGGAGAAGATGGTTAGAGACAAGGCGTTGACATTTTCCCATGTTCAGGATTCTATCAAGAATAGAAGAATGCAGCGAAGTTGGGACATTGATCCTAGTATCTTCTCGTAAAAAGCCATGGTCCTTTTTGTATTTGTTGTTTTATGTATTTGCTGGCCTTTTTTAGATCTTTGTTATATTTGATACCATGGCACTCTTCCACTCTCTAAAGCCCTTTGGGTTGTGTGAGTGCAAGTTTTATGGTGCCAGGCCATCTTGTCTTGTACAAATCCTTAGGTAAAAGTCAATACATACTTACATTACCAAAAAAAAAAAGAAACCGAAGCTTTAGAATCATCCTAGACATACGACCAAGATGTGTATGTAACTTTTATGCTTGGGGCCAACTGCGTTTTGCCTCAGCCAAAACAAGATAGTTCTTTCGTTGAGATCATACTAGAAACATGTCTTCAAGTTGCGGCTCATACCCAATATTTTTAGCCCAAGGAAGTGGCCATTTCCAAGGAAAATCTAGACAGACAAATTTGCTAGCTCATCTGACCAATTATCATGTATAGAACTACAAACTCATGGTGTTTAGTCAAACATTATGAAGTTTATTACGTCAAGAAGATACATCACAGAAAGGACCAGCTTACATACATCAGTGCTGTATGGTTCTCGCACCTCAAAAGGCTCAAATCATATAATAGTAAAATGTTCCATAAAGTCCAAACAGTCTAGAAGCAGAACACGATCACATATCCAAATTTTTACATAATACAGTATAACAGTTCAGGCTGCACAAAATCATATCTTTACCCAATCCAGGCCTGCTTTTCCTTTGAGTACGCTGCTCTGTTGAAGTTCAAGGTAGTCCTTGTATCCCATCCCAACGTACATGGCTTGGCTGTTCTCGCCTTGCAAAAGCTGCTCTGCTGGCGTGACGACAGTGTCAGGCGATGGTCCATTAGCTACAGAGATCGATATCCTTGTAGCCTTGTTGTTCACGACAGCTCGATGCAGAACGCTCTTGTATTTCCCATTGCTCATAATCTTGCTCAGTCGATAAGTGTCAAAATAAAAAAAATTTGGTTGCAATTAGCTTTATCAGTTCAATGGGAAAAAAGAAGTACATCACAAAGATCCGAATGGCTTTTTAACTGATAAGCAACCACTGAAAGAAACGAAGAGAAAAGAGTGTTTCAGCAAATTTCTAGGACAACTATATGTATTATGTATAACAACAATGTGCCCTCCATAAAGACACGCTGCATCTGCATGGCACACAAAGATTTGAAACTAATTCGACCTCTTTTACAAGACTGAGGAAAATTAGAAAGATGCAACGTGAATTTCTATAAATGTACCTCTAGGTGATCACCAGTGTTGACCAAAAAGGCGTTTGAAATGGGATCGATTTTGACCCACTTCCCGCCGTGGTGCACTTGGAGGCCGCCAATTCCGTTCTGCATGAGGATGGTCAACAGGCCATGGTCTGAGTGTGGCGGCATGCCTATAGCAAGTTCTGGCTGCGGGCATGGTGGATACAGATTTGCCGTGAATATCTGTAGGCTCGAATCCATGTTCATTGCCTCATCAATATAGCCTGGTTCGAGTCCTAGGCTTTCTGATATACCCTTGAGCAATCCCCTGACTAATTTTCGGACCGCTCCAGAGTATTCTACTAAAACTTCACTGCAACAAAATTGCTTTCATTCATCAGAGAAAGGCCATGCTGATGTTCTTTTCACCTTTAGAGATGTCACAAGTTTGTGTCACTCAATCTCTATCTGCGGTGTTACTAATTGAATCCTTAACTTTCTCTAGGTGTAATGTTTTCCATCAAGACATTCCAAAATAATGCTATCCTAACATAAGGATCCTGTGGTTTCTATAGCTACGTTTAAAGATTGCCAGATTTCTGGATAAATATAGAGCTATTATACAAATCCAACAAACTGGAACCAAAGATCCTGAAGAGCTTGCCCATCGGATAGATTTAAGTTCTTTAAGTTCAGATCTCAATATTAATTGAGTGGTCAAGTGCATAATGTAAATATCGCAAAACTTATATGAAATAACGACATCTCGCATTTAGATGACTCTAGAGATTGTGCCACCCTAGAGGACAGAGTCTCATACATGGACAGATACAGTTAGTCGAGTCGAAGATTTGAAATACGGGGAAAAGGAATTCGTTCAAATCCCTCATCATGCTATCATGCTTTCTTTTTCTGATACATCTAATAATTTGCTGCTGCGCCCTAAGATGTCGATGCTGGGACAACTCTGAACTTCCATGTCAAAGATTGTTGTATCCCTGCGTCTTACCAGGAGGGACCCACCATCAATCGACAATCATCCAGAATCTCTAGCCTGTATAAAATGCCAAAAGCAAACTACTTCATGGAGTCTTTGTCATGAACCTACTTTTTTGCCCCTATTCATTGACAAGTCCTAATCGTTCGTCATTCATGAGGCAAAAGAGGGTGAAAATGGGTGTTACTATCGTGCTCTTGAGAACCCAAAACATGATGAGCTCCTTCCGCTGGGTGGAACCTCAACTTCTTGACCCTCATCGATAGAGCCAGACCTGGTTCTTTCTTAGATGGAGATGGATTCAATGATCTTCGTGGGGGGAGAGAGAGAGAGTAATGATACCTGAAGCCTTCTGGTATGGAAGGGCAGTGAAATTTCGGATGCACCCTGACCTTCAGATAATCTCTCCAGAAGAACACTTTGTCGACCGAAGCATTGAAGCTCGTCCCGCATCTTATGGCATCCAACACGTGCTTCCCTTCGAACTCCCTCTTCTCCTCCTCTGTCAGATCGAAGAATCCTGTCACCTTGTCCACTATCGCCTTCATTTGGCTCTCAGGGACTCCGTGGTTGATCACCTGCACACATAACTCAGGGGCCATGATCAAGACACTGGCGGATCATGTCTCTTCTCTTTAGCTCTGGCGTGAATGAACAACGATCGGTTGAACCAACCAATTTAATTTGAACTGTTGCTAGTCTTTTCAGTACTCAAGACAAGTTTGATAAGCTTAAGCTGATCAAAGATTACCGACTGTCTGTTTTGCATCTTGGCGACCAAACAGAATAAAGAAAAAAAGTACTATGAAGCAGCTAATGAACAAATGAACTAGCTAGGAACATATGTACCATGAAAAAGCCCCAGTCACGACAAGCCTTTGCTAGATCCGAGACAACTTTAGACCTTTGATCAGGATTACTCGAGGTGAGGAGAGAGAAGTCGATGACGGGGATGGAGTCATCGTGGTCAGGATGAACAGCTTGATCACCGGAAGTGGAGGTGGTGAAGGCGTAATGGGAGGGGATGGAAGTGAGGTTGGAAGATTCAGCTAGAGCCTTAACACTTGCCATTTTGGGCTGGGAAGAATTAGCTTCTTGATGGTGTGGAGCGACTTCACAAACAGTAGCCATTTCAGATGAAGCTCTCTCTCTCTCTCTCTCTCTCTCTCTCTCAATAAAATGTTCAGGGCATATCTCTATCAATAGTAATGGACAAAGTTCTTCTACCAAAGAAGAGGAAAGAAGTGTTATCCGGTTAACTCTCCGAGACTGCCACGTGGATTTGTATCGACTCTTGAAGGGATTAGTATCTGGTCAAAGAATCAACGCAAAAAGAAAATGTTTCAGCAAATTTCTAAGATAATCATATGTACTATAGTTTTTGTATGATAAAAATGCCCCTTCCGCAAAGATCTAGATTGTATCTGCGTCTATAAACCGAGGCATGCATTGCACACCAAGATTCGAAACAAATAGGACCTCTCTTGAAGAGAGATGGGGGAGCTTGGAAGGATCAAACATGAACTATACACAGATGTACCTCAAGGTGATCAATTGACCAAAAAAGCATTCGGAAAGGGATCGACGTTGACCCACTTCCCGCCGTGGTGAACTTGAAGGCCGCCAATTCCATTCTGCATGAGGATGGTCAACAGGCCATGGTCCGAGTGTGGAGGTATGCCCATGGCGAGTACTTCAAGCTGCGGGCATGGTGGATACAGATTCGCCGTTAATATCTGAAGGCTCGAATCCATGTTCATTGCCTCATCGTGTAGCCCAGGTTCGAGTCCTAGGCTCTCCGATATGCCCTTGAGTAGTCCCCTAGCTTATTCCCGGACCGCCCCAGAGTACTCTGCTAAAACTTCACTGCAACAAACATTGCCTTCGTTCATCCGAGGAAATCCCATGGTGTTCGTTTTGTTTCTAGGGACGTCACCTGGGTTGTCACATATTGTTTTGCTCTATCAAATTGAATCCGCACTTGACTTGGTTGATTTCTCTTTGAGCCGAGAAGCATTAGCTTCTTGATTGAGCGGAGCAACTGGACAAACAGGAGCCATTTGAGATGAAACTCTCTCTCTCTCTCTCTCTCTCTCTCTCTCTCTCTCTCAAATCTTCTGTATATGTCTACATCAATGATGAAAGGAGTTCTGCATAGGAGTTCCTCGGTGAACTCTCGGAGACTGCCGTGGAGCAGCTCCTTTCTACACAGAAAATGCGATTTTCCTTGTGAAGTCGGATGCCTGCTTGTCCGGATCCCTTAAAATAACCCCATAATTGCGACGGGCCACCAGGCTCTAGATTGTTAATAATCACCGGAAAAATACCAAAAAAAGTTTCTAACTTATCATATCGATACCAATTAAATCATAAATTTCTAAATTAGGCGAATTTAGTCCTAAATTTTTTGTATTTATGTCATTGAGTCCATCTAACCAATCTTGATCGGAAATTGCTAACATAGACGTCGACTGTCATATGACCGGCGCTGATGTGAACAAAATTTATAATTTTTTTATTGTGGCGGGTGAGGGTCACTAGCATCTCTCGCCCAGGCTATCACCAGCTACTGGCGAGGGCTCACAAGCCCTCACTCGCTGAACAAAATGAAAACATATATTCACAAAAATTATATTAAAAAATTGTAAATTTTGTCCACATAAGTGTTTATCAGGCCGTCAATGTCAGTAATTTCAATCAAAATTGATCATATAAACTCAATTGGCACATATTCCAATTGAAAAACTTAGAACTAAATTAATATCGATGTGCTAGGTTTGTAACTTTGTTGGTACTTCCCCCCAGTGATCATGACAACCTGCTAGGCATTCTTATAGGCCCTATCGTGCTTGATTGGCCCAATAGCAAATCATATGCAAAGGAAACAAGGATTCTTAATCTTGATACCGAACCCAACTCGCCCATCCAATAGGTCTACTCTAGAGGCATGTCCAAGGAAAGCTGCCTTGACCTAGACTGAAATAATGTCCACGCTCTTTGAGGCATAATTTGGTGGCGTCTAAACTCACTCAGCTAATATGAGATTACATAGTGATTTATGTTGTTAATAGCCAAAATTCATTGCAAAAATCTCTAATTCCACTTAAACTGCTATAATATGGCAAGCTGATTAGCTTAACAAATTCGACGATTATTATTTAGGTATGCAAATCCCAACAGATAGAAAGCTTCTTCATTTTGGAAAGCTCTGTGAACTCACGATTAAACAATTCAAAGGGGTTTCTAAAGAGTTATCCACTTCTTTTTTTGGACAAACAAAAGGGTTTTCAAACAGAGACATGAAGACAGAGAGCTTTTCTTTTGATCAATAGGGCAAAAACGTTTCCACCATTAACAAACTTTCCTAAGGCTATTCCACTTCAAGGAAATAGCATGCCATTAAAAATCATTGCCTAAAGGTGCAAGATGTTCAGAGAGTCGCAGGTACAGAGCAAGCCCTCACGCTAGAAAGAGATACTTTCAAAAGGAAAGTCAAACATAAGAATTATAATACATGTTAGGGCCACAACATTCAAAGCTACACCAAACCAGAACACTAAGTGATCAATGCATCGGAAAGGCCCTATATCTACATTACGGACATGGACATGATTTGATGAGCAAGACCCGGATCTTGTTGCAGGAGTTCCCTCAAGTTGTTCTCCACATCAGCCATTTGCTTCTCCAGGTACTCCTTTGAAGTCTGCAGCAAGACAACGTGAATCAGCTTTTTTGGCAAGAGAGGATAATTCATTTCAAAAGGAACAGAAAGAAGAAAAACCCACGAACTTAATCTAAATGAGCGACAGGGTACACAAGTACAGGTTACAAAATTACTAACAGAAAGTATTATCCTACCAACATCCGCTAAAACTTACTATATCATGAACAAGACGAACAGTCTCAAAAGATTGGCTTTGCTACCTTTCCATTTTATGCCAGAAATATCGTGGTTGGTCAAGAAAGACAAGCTATGCATACAAACAATGATCAGATAATCAATAACAAGCTTTGCTTGGAAAATCTTGTGAATTGGACTTCGGAAGGGGATAAAATTTGCATAGGTTACATTTTTCTCGATGTTAAGACCTCATTATACATATAAGATTCCTTTATACATTGACCGTGGGGAAAGGAATGCCCGTTTCTATACAGCCACATATTTGAAGTAGACAAATGTATACACAAAACCAGAAGGCATTGGTAAGTATCTTATGCCTCATACTTCAATGGTCAATCTGGCTTGACATTCGTGAAATATGTACCTATTAAAAAACTCAGTTAAAAGTCTAATATAGAATAGTGACATCGTACACAAGCCAGTCAAGAGTATTACAATGTTTCAAAAACTTATACTGGGACTACTTAACAAAAATTCATGGTAAAGCACTAAAATGAAGAAAAAGAGCCTCCAAGCAGTCAGGTTTCGTAGTACAAAATTATCCACACTTAATAGACCAGGCTGAAAGTCCCTGAGCACAATTTAAAAGTAATGGAGAATCACTACAACAAAATTATAACTACTTTCTGAAACCATAAATGTAAACAGTACCTGCAATGAAGATATAGCAGTCTCACTATCTTTCAGCTTTTGTTGCTGTTCATTCACCAAAACTGACTTAGGCTCTAAAAGAAACCTATAATAGATTAAATTTATGTGAGAAAGAGCTTCATCAAGTATAGGATAGATAAGGAAAGAGAGGAGGCTTTACAACTGTGGCCCCCATATCAATGTATGACATTAGACAACAACACACGACAAAAATAACACCCTTTAACCTGAGACATACTTTAACACTCCTGAGAGTTGAAGCTTATATCAAAAGCTCCTGACCTGTTACATACATAATGGACTCTAGAAACCTCTATAGGTTAGCCAAATAAGTCTGCAAGCTGATAAGACCTCATATTAATCACATTCTATAATTTTCAATTATCTGACACCTAAGCTCAATATGGAGGGAAAACAAAGGGACCAAACATGAATTGAATGCCAGCTTGGTTAAGACGGATGAGATTTATTTTATCTAGATGTCTAAAGTCAAATCCTTCCATGATGTGCTTCTACAAAGCAACTCACAAGAGGCAAGTTCCATGACCTAAGGATACCTTGATTCAACCTAGTAAAAGCAATTTGTTTCTTACATGCCATAACACATATTGACCTCCAACAAATGAGGAAGCCCCCTAGGTCGACAATCTATCTAATCAGGATCTAGCCTACTGTCAATTGGAAGAAACCTCACAATCAAGATGGTCATGTAATTCATAAAGGAAATCTCCCCCAAAGCACCTTTAAAATATGTCAGATACTTAGAGATGCATCCGAATAAACAAATGAATGATTCAGTATCTCTACAAATCAAAGTCAAGTGCCACATGAGTAACCCTTCAACCGGTGCTCTAGTCAATTGCTTGAACCATTTGTAGAATATGAGTTTGTCCGTGCATTCTGCTCACTCCTCCCATATCCAAATGACGAACAAATGGAGAAATTTATTCTCTCCATCTCATGTCTTAATAATCCGAGTTAAAAAATTCTAGGGCAGTTTTATTTCAGGAGAACTGAGATTGAGGTAGAATGGAGCATATTGTACTTCAATACCATGTAAAGGAATGAAAGGAAAGAGAGGAGAGAAATCTGGAGGCTCAACACAATCACAGCCTCTCACATAAGTAATTCATGAAGAATAAAACTCATCAACCTAAAATGTATGTTAACAAGAACAAACCGATATTTCGCACAAGCTCATAGTTTATCGTGTTAGATATCAGTAAAATTGGATTGAATACAGCACTCACGTTCTCCCTGCATAACAAAAAGATCAGAACATATGATGTAAGAGGCACTTAATGTTACAGTAATGAAAGAAAAATTTAGTCAGGTGACCATGACTGCATTGTACTCTTTCCAGACCGATCAAAATACTGTACCTACGGCCTTGTATGTGTTGGTACTGTCAGGTAGCTGTCCCAGCTCCTCCAAGGTTAAATAAGCACGCTTCTTTTCTGTTTCCTTATTTCGAATCTGGTTTTGCACCTGAAGAGTAAGCAGTTACCACTACAGTCAATGTCATGTATCATAAGAAACTGGCGGTTAGTGTCCATTCAGCTAGGATGCGACAATTGGGTATCGTTGAGAAGGTTGATGAACAATTTTATTGATATCCACATAGATATGTTACTTCAAAAACGAGTAGAATTGAATGTAAGGAATTCTAAACCCATAAAACAAATGGATTTTGCCAGGTAAAGAATCCAGCAGAATTAAAATTCAGAGAAGTGTCACATATGCATCTTAATGTGCCAGTCTGAAGAGCTTCAAGATGGAACTCCCCCATTCTCGGGCTGTTTGCAGTAACACCAGTTGCAGAAGATAGATGAAAATGATCCTTTTTAGAAGAAAATCCTTCTCCTTCCCACCACTATAACAATTCCTTTAAAAATTTAATTACATGAAAAGACTGAGTTGAATAGAAAACGACATATTTCTCTGAGAGTGGTTCACTGCATTTGAGTATTGCGCCATACAATTAATATCCTATCTTTTTCATTGTCGAATGATATGCTATGAAAATCACTCTCCACACACTACAATAGTTAAAGGCCCCGGCATCAGCTCAAGTAACCATTGTGTTCAAAAAAAAATATTGTAATCTACTTAGTAATTTCTTCTCTGGCGAAATTACTCAGAGATCTTTGAAAATGCAAAGTTTATAAACAAGCTATTCTTGAAATACCATCTTTCAGACAATACAAGACCAAGATAGTCAACAAGGAGATTAACTTACATATGGAAAGGCCAAAGCCATCTAAGTATATGATGCTCACATAGCATGCTCACTACTTTCCAAGATGATCAAAAGCTCTTCAAAACACGAAATGCAAGAAACAAAGCAATATTGGCCCAAAGATCCTGACCTGCTTCAATTTGCCAGTAGTCTCGATCATGCGCCCTTGAATCTCCATAAAGGCCTATTTTAGAGAAACCCCATCAGTAACAAATTTAAAAAAGAAAAACAGTTCGACTGGAATGGCACATCACTCCACAACAACACAATATTACACAATCACGACCAAGTATACTGTGAAAGTAACAAAAGAAAAATAAAAATTCAGTAAAAAGCCCATGAGGTTAGTTTGAAGTTTTTGCCTAATTGAGTTCAGGAAGAATCAGAGAAGCCAGCAATTTAAGTTCTAAATTCAGTTAGTCTATCACTGTGAAAGTAACAAAGGAACATGAAAAGTCAGTAGAAGCCCATAAAATCAGTTTGTAATTCTTTCGCTGATTCAGTTCTGTAACCCTTTGAGAAGCCAACAACTTATGTTCTAGAAATGGGTCAGTTAATCTTACCGCTCTGTTTGCTTCGTCGGCCATTTTCCCTGATGAATTGTTCGTAGACTAGCCACCCGGACTCTAACTGATGCAAGAGAAACCAAACAGATTGTTAAAAACCTCATCTTCTGGGGAATAACTTTATCCACATTCACAATCAGCCAACCCGATACAGGGAAATAATTCGAGTTCAGTCAATTATTATTCATGGACCCACAAACCCAGATCACAAGCTACTGAAACCTAGTCAAACCTGAACTGGTTCACAATCCAGCCCCAGTGAGCTCAAAAGAAAATCAAGGCACTAAGCTTTTCTCCCTCCTTGAATACAAGAGCAAGAATCAGCACCAACAATTAGGTACAGAAACTTTCCACCATCTCTACATTTCTACAAGTAAATGACAAAAAAAAAAACAACCCAATGAAGCAAGCCATAAGGCATTGGGTGGGGACGAATAGGCAGCGAATCGCACTCAAAGAGGGATCGAACATGTAAAAAAACCGAAGGAAAGAAGAAAGCATTGCCGATGATGGGTAAGTGACAAATCAGGGAGCGGTCAACAGAGAAGGGAGAGATCAAGAACGCAACCGCAGGAGACATAGGAGGGAGATCGAAGCAACCTGCAAAGGCCGAAACTTTGGGCAGGAGAGACGAGAGAGACCAGCAGGGTTTGAAGATGGTGCGGGCGGACTGCTGTTGCGAAAGACGCTTCGTTGAGTGACGATTTCAAAGGGAGGTATCCTGGTAAAAGCACACGACAATTTTTATTGATTAAAAAATAAACAAATTATATTTAACGACGATTGCAAGCTCATTAGAATCCTAAAACTTTCATTTTGTTCATTCAAACTTGCAAACTTGCACTTACAATACAATTAGAAAAACTTTGATAATCCCATCATCTTTCTTGTACGAAATGTCGTCAATTTTTATATCCTATGTGGCTAGCCTCATAGTAGAATAAGATCGAATTGAAAAGATCTCAGAGCAAAAAAGATCAAAAATAAAAAGAAAAAAAAAAGAGAGGTGAAACCTATGGGGCAATAGGAGGTAGCATCTATTGTAGCCTTTTGCGCGATCCTCGCATTGTGATCACGACGACTGGCCTAACCACCACTAAGCAAGGCAAGCAAGCCGTCGTCGGTCATAGTCAAGGCACCGGCAAAGAAAGGTGCACCCCATATATAGAAAAATAATAAAATGAAAAGAAAGAGTTCAAAAAACAGATTACCTACGTGTCCACGTCAACAATGGCTATACTTTAATTAAGCAACGGCCAACATCCACGTTAGTAACTTTCGATCAAAATTAGGCGAAAAGACTACATTGAAATATCATCAAAAAAATCTACACTAAATTAAACAATATTGAATAATTTAGGATTGAATTAGTTCATTGTTCCATGGATTTGGGCTTTTTGAACAATTTTTCCAGAAAACATTTCATCCTTTTTGTCCATCCATAGGCCTTTTTGTTTTAACTGCTACTGTGACTGTCTGATCTTGCACATGACCTCACATTTAGCAATTTCCTCCTACCCCTGCTTAAGGTTTCTCGAGTTTGCTTTCAAATGACTATCTTTCCATCATTCGTCAAAAGAAGTCGTAGTGTCTCGTTGATGATTGAAATGGTTTACCCCTATCACTGGTAAATATCCGATGCAAAATCAAGTCGCTAGATAATCTTCGCTGAAAAAACAAATCAAAAGCAATCACATGCGCGACCTCTTAACTCCATCATATCATTCGTCCTAGGTTCTCAGTCGTATCATTTGTCCTGAGTTCTCATCTCTAACTTGTTCAAGATAAGCATAAAGGCTCAAGATCTATCTAGACCCTCCGGGACTGCTGGTAGAAAGCAGTGCCGAAACTCCTCCCGGATGTCAATCATGGACAAGTTATTTTTACAGTAACATGTAAACGCTGCACGGCTTTGAGAGAACCTGACCGTTGGAGATCCCATCCCAATTGCAAATTAAAGGATGGACAATCCGAATAGCCTCAGAAAACGTTGGTGTAGTATCAAAGCTGAAGGGTCTGAAGAATATATTTTACTCCATTCAGTTGTAAGCACAGCTCAGACATTAACCTTAAGCTCTCCTTCCTTGCGTTACTATGGTCGATGGCCAGAGTTTTCAGATCATGGTTCGACAAACACAAGTCGGCCACAGGAATCTAAATGCCAGCATGGTTACCCGAGTTAAAATGGTTCTGACTGCATCTTTCTCGATAGTGTTTTGACCATTGAGGAAGATAAACATAGTCGGCCATTGAAGGACGCAGCATGATGAATGATTTTTTCCGACGTTGGAGGAACAAGATAACTGAATGAACTCCTGTTGGTGAATTTTACAGCGACTTCATCTTAGGATTCAGTTGCTGTCGGGCAGGCATGAGAACTCAAAAATATCGTGCTCCAAAAGCCTATAGCCGTCTAATATGTAGCAAGCAGACCGATTAGTCTTTCGCGTCGCATCTCATAGGCTAATGACTGATCACGTGAGAACATCTTGCAGTTCTTCCCAGCAAATATTAGTTTAGAAAAATGAACTCCCCTAGCTACAAAGCATGTGGCTCGCATATTTCTAGATAAAACCACAAGGAAGGTGGGAAACAGAGTTAAGGTCATATGGCAACAAAAGCAAAAGAAAACCAGAATCAAACATACTGAAGAAAATTGTAATGGGAAAACTGGCAAGTAGACCAACACAACATCACTTCATGAGGCTCGCAGAACCTGGCGGCAATATTCGCCCAAAGCCCAAATTGGGAAAATGTTCCTGTAGGCCGCGTACGTTATCATACAGTTCCTGTTGAAGACCCCCATAATTTCCTGTGAAGAGAAAAATGCATAAATGACAGCTAGCATCCATTGTTTAAATACAGAAACTAGTACACTATAGCAACGGATCCATTGACACAAAATATGTACAAAGGCAAGCATACAGCACACTGATTTTTCGTCATATTCATTCCAGATCCTTAACCTCATAGTCATATACTGCTGGCAAAAGCTGTAACATTGGAAAATGCAACATTTCCTTACTTGGTTACCTAAGAAGTACCCTACCTTTTCAAAAAAATCTTATAACTACCAGCATGCACATAGAGAGATTTCTTTGAAAGGAAAAGAAAAGAAAGAAAAAAGATGATATCATAATAGTTTTACCTCTTGGGGAAAATCTCCATTCTCCATTTGGGAATTTATCAAACATCTAGCAGCGCGTTGCAATGGAATCGGGTTTCTCTCAGCCTGATAAATTGTAGTTTATAAGCATTAAAAACCAGATGTTGAGAATGTACATGTATAACTATGGATTGAAGGATATATGTGACGCAAACCTTTTCCTCGTGAAAGGAGATTAAACAATAAAACATTATGGTCAACATGATTTGAATCAAGATTCATTGACTATTATATAATAAATATGATGGTCAACATAATTTGAATCAAGAGCCGTTGACTATCATAAGGAAACTATGTAGCCTCCAATAAGTGACATCAACGAAAAGGTCACAAATGAAGAAAACAAAACATCACAAATGAACTTTTATACCTGCCCAGCACCAATGAGTGCCAACATTGCCCAGCTAGTATTTACAAGATGAGACCGCTCGCCCTCTAGATTTGTATAAACCTGTTGTTCATTTTGATCAGATAATCGTGGTAAAAACAGTTTCAGCAACCCAAAAGCATTAGAGCATCAGTTAGACAAAAGGCTAAGACTCTTATAAGCAGCCGCTTTTATTATGTACTTCGCACTAAAACAGTTTGATCTATCGTCATGAGATGATATCTGTATAGAAAGGAAAAATTTCGATTGGAAGGAGAGACAATTAAACAACTCGATCTGATAACTTTTTCCTAAACAAAGCAGTACTCACATAATAAAGGGGTGAATAACTTAACAAAACTGCTTCATCCACTTAAGGCAGAGCGATCGAAAGGAAAGATTTCGATTGAGGAGAAATGATTAGACAGCACAGTCTAATAAATTTTCTCTAAACGAAGTATAACGTAGATAATAATGAATTAAATTACTATAACAAAACTGCTCCATCCACAATGTAAGGCAGAGCACTTATTAAAGATTCTTCCAAACCTATGCTCCAGGGCACTGATAGGATAGATAAGTGATTTACGTGCATCAGTTTGACTCAATGAACAACTGAGGACATATACTTTAAACCATCAACAATTTCCGTGCATCAGGTTGACTCGATGAACAACTGAGGACATGCACTTTAAACCATCAATTATTAGACAGAAGCTTTTCTAGCAATATGAAAGGGGATGAATTTATAAGCTCCTGAAAATGACAACTTCGATTAGAATTCAAATTCTCTAAAGTACAGAATCTGTTCGACAAAACGATATCGACCACTAGTGTCAACGGTAAAAGCAACATTGTTCTAGAGCACTCTAAAGTGAAACACAAATAGACAGTGAAAATACAATAATGAAATGCTTCCCATAAAAAGAATACAATTATGTATGAAAAAGCTTGATGTGAAGGCATCTCAAGTTGATCCACTGCATAGTCTAGACTCGAGAAAATTCGTTACGTGGGGAACACACTGTCCTACAAAAATTGAGCATCAACATGTCCATCCACATCTTTTCTCCCAAAGTGCCTTTGATTGTCATTTCATATTGACAAGGAAGGGAACAATGATTGTCGTGCTGCCAAATGGAAGTGCAAAGTCTAAATTAGGAGCCAACCTCTTAATTGAGAGAGCCTCTTCAATGAGTTGGACCGCCAACATGACAGGCTATCAAAGATTTTATTTTGAATTCTACTAGAAAGCAAAAATTGGTTGTGCGCTCCTTACCAAAAAAAAATTGGTTGTGCGCATAGAAGATATCTTCACAGTAGCATCTAGTTCTCAGAGAAATGCAAGTTTAATTTCGTGTTCATGCACTTGGTATCAGCAGTTTTAAAGTATGATAAATGTCATTCAACCATGTCACACAACGTGACATACTCAATTGACAGGTTCAAATCATAGTATTTTCCTGATCTTTTATTCCTAGTTTCTATGTACCTGGCTTCATATGCCTTCTTAAGCTTGTATAGCTAACATGCTTTTGAAAAACACAAAAACAGGCTACCTCCATCACAAAGCTGGAAATTAAGCAGGGAAATCCAAGGCAAACAAGCACTTGAGAATTCAGTGAACATTCAGAGAAAATCAGAGAGCAGACCTTGTTTTGGCATGAAAGGTAACTTTCTCCCCATCCACCAGAAGCAAGCTGCTTAGATAACAAAAATTCACAGGCCTTACGAAGGCTAGCACTATTAGTATAGCTCCTTCCTGCAGCAACCAGCCCTAGCACTCCAAACCATGTACCATAGGTGAAGCAAACACCCCAAGACCCATACCTATAAAGCGTTAAAATCGAGAAAGCAATAAATAGTCTGAAAAAACTATAATTGAGCATAAGAGACTTCATTAAAAGAAATCAGAAGTTCATCAACACGCAAAGATTTAAGCAGTGAGAATCTCAAGACCTGATACTGATAAAAACATCCTGGTGAAGACCGCCCAAAACAGAAAACATATATCATGAGGATCTCCATTTCATTATCTCATGCGTTAAATACAATTCAATTTCCAATTCTTTTCCCCTTTTTCTGTTAATTTCATTCAGGCATAGTGTCAAAATGATAGAGACAAACCATGAGCCTTCTGGTGCTTGTATCTTTTCAATAAATCTAGCAGCTCTCTCGATGCTTTTCTCTATCTCTTCACGTCGATGCCCAGGATATAACTTCTTAAATGATGTCAAAGCCTGAATAGCAGCTGAAGTGCATTCCACATATCTACAAACCCATTACAGTAATAGTAAATGCATATGCATAAGCAAGACTATAGAAATAGCTTCCTGATAGAGAGTTTATGGGCTTACGGGTAATCAATAACAATGTCTCCAAAAGTTTCAGCTGGGTTAATCAACTGATGCAACAAAAGAAGGCTCAAGTTAAATTCAACTTTCATGACAGAGAGAGAGAGAGAGAGAGAGAGAGAGAGAGAGAGAGAGAGAGAGGGAGGGAGAGAGAGAGAGAGATAGACAGATGGAGAGGTTGATCATGTGCAAGTAAAAAACCAATTTATCTGTCATTTGAATGGTGAGACATAAGAAAGAATGTATTACATCATCCTCTTAAGTGACTTGTGCAACAATGTAGTACTTAGAACTGGCAATCAATGTCGGGTCATATGCATTTGGTAATTCCATGTAATAATGTTTTGGTATTCCAGTCATCTCTGGTTCCTACTTTACTAAATTCAGGTCAGTTCTGGATTGAAGTCATAAGTTCACGTTTTGTTCGATACTGAGTTCTTTCATGTGTGCCATGTTTGGTACAATTAAAAGTTCTAGCCTGTACATTAAAGTTTTCATCTGTCCGGTGTTCCCCACATCGGCTGACTTTTGATCTGCAATAAGTCCTAGCATCCAGGTGAATCGGTCTATTCTCCATTTCTAGTTGAATAGTAGATTAATTTGGGTTAGCAGATCAACTTCTTTGTTCCCTAAAATTTACAATTCTAACAAAAAATATAAGTTCTCTATCACGTGTTTTTCCCCTAATTGGAAATTCAAGCTTAATAGCTTAAATCTGGGAATATTGCATTTGACCATATGACATTGACCTCGATGTAATGTACTGACAAAATTATGGGGACAATCATTCAAATTTGTGCGTAGTAGCTCAGTCAGTTTCCAGAGTCATGTTAAGCTTGTGATCCACTCTATCAGAATTAAATAAAACGAATACCCCCAAGCTTTTTGTTTTCTTTTCCTATTTATGTTTAACAGGCACTCACATGTGAAGCCACTGGACACTAGGGAAGAACACAATGAACTTTTATATGCAGATATCAATTTTCTTGACCATTATATAAAATGTAGAAGATGAAACCTGCATTCTAGCTGGTAAAGGAAGCATGGACATCTAGCTCATATACTGCATAGAAAATTTTTCTTTTTTTTTCCTTTTTCTCCCATATATTTTCGATATGCTTATCTTCAGAAAAGAGAATCAATTACATGAAGCATACCTCCAACCAGGCATATGACCTTGTCAGCTCATATGTAGCCAAGCTCCCATCTTCATTCTGTTACATCACATATTGCCAAAAGAAAGCCACAATTAGATGGAATTGAGTAAAAAAATTCGTTAATGCCCAAAACAGTCGATCAACAGAAATGAACCCACAAAGGTTTGAGAAGATGCTTATATTAGGATCTTCATGCAATTGACACTCGTTTTCTGGCATGACTTCACACTTTGTGCACATGCTTACAAGTTCGAACAGAAAGCAATACCAAATGATGCATCACAATTTTCCAAAAGCTATTCAAGGTGAACTCCCCTTGTGCGCTTCTCGAGAGATTGTTTGGACCAGTAAAATGACGGTCTTCAACAGTTCGCTAAGCGATTATGGGACAGAGACATCGAGCAACAAAGAAAAACCAAACAGGAAGTGAAGGAAGTGATAAGAAAATATAAGGAAAACGTAAATCTTATAGAAAAGTTGATTTGTACTTGAACATAGTGGTGTAAAATGATTCATAAAGGTGACCCTCACTTACTAGGGTAAGACTTGTTAACCGTGGTACTCCATGAAAAAAAACCCCCACCCGCACCCCTCCCCCCCTCCCCTCACAAGGTACTTGTCTCTCCCTAGCAATACCCATCGATGCGCTAGTGCAGATTCTCAAACACATAAGACCACAAAATGTAGCAGAAGGCTCAAGTGAAACAATCCTAAAACCCTCAAAATGGGGATAAGCCAATAGATGATCGCTCCTTTCTCCCTGCCACACTGACATTTACCCACATTGTAGTATATTATCATAAAAGTCTAATATATTATATCTAAAAGTAGTCATTCTTAGTGCTAAGAATTCTTACCTACCTGAGCAAAAAGAACATGGAATTAGACCGTATGAGTCGCCTACTTTAAAGTAGGGTCCATCGCATTCACTTTGAAAAAAGGTGAGATGCTTTATCCTCTTTTATTCGTTCCATCTCAATTTGGGTTCTGAATGCATTTTTAGGGTTGCTCTAAAAATAAATACTTAAGATTACATTTAAGGACAGTGAGACCAAAAATTACTCCTTTAAGTACACATATAAATAAAGTAGTAATTCATGAAGCTAAAGTAGAGCAATTCACTTCTCAACTTGCTGCAACATATGTACCTGTAACGAAAGAATGACATTTACAGCATCATATAATCTCTTAGCATCTAATGGTTCCCCAACAGTCTCCAATGGAATTTTTGATAGTAACAGGGCAGCCTGAAGAGGACTGAGCAGGTTAAGAAAACAATATATCAAATTTATAAAAATAAAAAGCACTCGGCGTTTAGTAAAATTACTTTCAATCCTTCTGCTGTGCAGTCTGAGATGGGCCATCCATGATCTGCTGTCGAAAAAGGCCAAGCACCCTTTGAGATGTGGCGGTACCAGAAATCTAGGTTTCCTGGGCAATCTTCTAAAACCTTCGAATAAAAGAGAAGATGTCAAAAGGAAAGTTTAGATTTGCCTCAATCAGTAAACTAAAAGGTCATCGGTGTGGTAAAAGCAGCCAACATGAGCCCAGAACCACCTGTGAGTTTTTAATATACATATGTGCCTTCTGCAAGGTTGAACCAAACTCTTCTATAAGATTGGTTGACATAATTGCTTGAGCTGCAAATGAAGTATCCCATAATTGACTTCCATTGTAACCCTGCAGATGAAGCATTAGTTCATACACCTGAGATAGAAACCATCCAAACCCTCAACAAATCACAACAGACAAGACTGTACATGGTACTACACTAAACCACAGTGGCATTTGTGTAACTTCATTCAACAGAATCAGCCTATGATTGTAATCAGATTCACCGTTGCCAATATATTAACAAGAAAACAAGGAAGCATATTAAATTGACATCACTTGTGCATGCTAGTGAAAGTGTCAGAAAGTTGTCTTGCACCTGCATTTTCATCCCATCTTCTGCAAGCCACAGATAGTCATATATCCTTGGAATATGCAATTTAAAGGCCTCTGAGTTTGGATCTTCTACCCAACAGCAGAGCATATTTAGCACCTGGATATTGCAAGAAACAAAGTCCATTAGTATAATACTAGTTTTGCCTCACTGATGAACTCTCAGATCATGTATGACAATTTGACAGATGAAAAATAAAGATGCCAGTGGAGGGAGATGAAACATACTAAAGCTACTATGTAGCCTAGTTTACATGCAAATATGTCATATGGATAGTGAAGAGTTCATGTTAAAGTGTAACTAGAGCATCTGCATTCAGGATCAGTCTTAACTCAATCGATTCTGACAAACTGAAGTAAAATTCATAGTTTTCTGTGAGGTCAAAAACTTAAAATTCCAGCACTTGCAACAGCCATAAGCCAGACAATCCAATCAAAGAAGGAACTGCAGTTAAAAATGCAGTAGATGCATACCTTGTTAACTGGACCAATGCAGATATAACGTGTATTCTCATCTTCATAATGGATGTGCTCAATTGCTGTGCGAAGAGCCTTTTCTCTCAACTTTTTCCCAGGCCAATTCAACAAGATGGGTTCGACAGCCTTATCCAAAGTGGCCCACAACATATCTTGCACGAGTGGATGAGGATAATAAAGGTCCTCCTAAATGTTTGAATAGAGTAACATCAGGCATTGCAGAGGCATACAATTTCCACTTTTTCCAAAGACCAAATTAGCAAACCACATCATCCATGTGTCTATACAGTCAACAACATCTACTATAGAGTCTCCGTATGCCAAAGACCCACCCAACTTCTTTCAAAACATGATCATTTTCCTTTAACATATTTCAAGCAAGGATCCCTTTTGACATCTGGCAAATTTACAATCCATGAACTAGCACAGATAAAACAGCTATAGAAGTGAAGCAAGAACTTTTGAAAATCAGAACCATGTTGATAGTTCAGTGATTTTGGTTGTTCAATAAAACAATTTACAGTATGGATCATGAACTTTCATCTCCTCCTTCTCCAACGAACGTGACGACAGCACATGCTAAATTTGAACGACTGAATGGATGTCCATATTGAGTAGAATCACAAAACTCTAAAAGTCACATCATCTTTAAATATCAAGATCATCCAATAGAACAGATTCCAATAGGTCTAAAAAGCCACTCACTGTATATCCTTGTTTATCTATCTGTGGCAATGTAAAATTTGTACAATAAGTACGACCATGTAATGGAAGTTTGACCAACCTTTGCACATAAATTCCGTGCCTGATTCCAATCTATCTCATGGTAAGGAACTGTATAAAGCTCCTTTCTCAAGGATAAAACAGTTGGTGTTATTTGACCTACAAACCTCTTCCCATACAAGTACGACATCGGCAAATAAACCATCCGGCAGTGGCACCACATTCTTCCTGACCAAATTTATTTAAAGATAACAAATTCTATCAGATTAACTTACACACTGAAAAGTAGGCTGAAGCACAGACAAAGAAAGTGAATTGTTACCATAAAATTCTTATTTTCACTTTTTAGCTAACTGTATACGTCAATACTGCTTCCAGATCTTTACCCAAAAAGAAAATTACTACTTCCAGAAAAATCAAACAAATTGACCACCAAAACAGAGGGCATATACTGCAAAGCTGGTTGACTCCACATTTTGCGTGCTATCCACCTAAAGTGAAAATTCTATCAGAAGAGACAAATATAAATTATAAACACGGTGAATCCTAGGACATTGTCAACTCTATCTTCATGTGAATTCTCATTGGGCACTACATATGAGTTGCACTTCCTAAGTGATTTCCAATGAAACTTTGGCTTTGTACTTATCCTCCCAAATTCAGCATTGAGCCTTTTAAATTAGCTATGTCAAGCACAAACAAGTTTTCATATTCATAGTAAATCACGATACCCTGTCATATATTTTAAGCAGTATCCTCACCAGCACTTAAGTCACAGGGCTTCCAAGTTTCAATGTGAAGGATCTAGTCTGAATGTTAGATGCTTTAACGCCAACTACTTTTATGTGATTATTGATGCTTGATAAATTGCTCTATAAGTATTCTAAGATTTCCCTTACCACCCATTTACTTATACAGAACAATTGGAATGAAGTAAGGTCAGGATGAGTAAGAACCTGGATGAAATGGTAGCAAATAAGGAAGAAGCCATATCTCAGGGGGCAATGGGTTATTGCCTGACCACTCAAATACTCCAAGTACCTGCCACAGTAGACAGTAAGTACTGTTGTAAGAGCACTGTGGTATGCAAGCTAACCATCGTTAAAGTAAACATTTTCTGTCTAGAAAGAGTTAAAAGTAGGGACGCAACTGAAAGCCACATTTTTCCCCATGATGTTATTGCAGTAGCACTGCCATGGTCCAGAATCCATTTCCGTGCCTTTTCCATAGCCCCTTGTCCATCGTTTGCAGCTTCTCCAAGCAACCTTAATGTGACATAGTTCAAGACAGAACCAAACATAGTGCTTGGACCTTCAATGTGCAAACCCCAACCTCCATCTTTGTTCTACATTGTAGGTGAAGAATAACAGAACTTCAGAGACAGCTAAAGAGCAATTCAGAAAAATAAGAATAGACATAATCTTCTAGTACAGATGCACCTAGATGGAGAAAAAAAGGCCATATGATACAATACAATATGATACAATACTTACTTGATGATTGTAGAGATATCGGCACATCTCTTGTTTGTGCTCCTCAGACAAGACAGCATTTAGTGCTCCAGTAATAGAAAGAGCAATTACCTGATCCATAGAATAAAAGCGTTCTATAATATTAACATGACTGAACAATTATATATACTTCTACTTGAAACGTTACTTCTTTGACAAACCAAATCTAACACAAAAGGCATAGTACTTCCTGGTGACAAAAGCATTGCGTCATAAACTTATATTGACAAAATTAATGAGGTGATGAAAAATACCTTCAACAAAATAAACTGCAATGCAGGCATAATGAGCACTTACCAAGCCAGGCATAAGAAACATGGGTCCTCCATAATCCCCTGGCCAGTGTCCATCGTGGGCTTGTAGAGTTGAATAGAAGCTTATGGCCCTTCTCAATGTGTGTGTTACGGTCTCCTCCGTGAGTTCATCCAAGTCTTTTACCTTTACTGGTGGTAAAACTACATTGCCTGTATTTTCCTTGGAAAACTGCAATCTCATGAAAGGAACTAAATGATTAGAAGGCGAGAGAAAAAGAAGTATATAGCACAGCATAACCTGATTAAGTTAATCTGTTTTACAACTTTAGAGAGGTAAAAAGTGAGAATCATCACTGATAAAGCATAAGAAAGCAACCGTGTAAAGAGCCAGATATCTCAAGATGTATTAACAGCCAAGTCAGCAAGAATCCCAAAGAGACCTATTGCAGATATATGTCCCCTCTCACGACAAAATTCTGTCATTAGTTAATGAACAAGAAAAGAGCTCTATCCTATGCTTCCTTAGAAGGGTAAAACTACAGCAACAGCCAGAGTCATTAACCACAGCAGGTTAGTGTAATCTAACAAGCAATTTATCTTTCCTGATCATAATGTGTTCAGACTATTTTGTCCAATTTGTTATGCTCAGCGAAATATTTCAGACCCACATATCTCATGCTATCCATAGCAGGGCCAGGACAAAACTTCTCATTATATTTGTCCATAGTTGAGTATGATAAAGGAAATTTCTATGTCAGGGAGTCTAAGTCTTCACACAGCTGAAGCTGGGGAAAATAGGTCAAAGGAGGCCAGAAATTGGATGGAGACATGTAGACATAAAAGAAACAGCATACGTATTGAGAAACTGGCAAACAGAATTATAAGAACAAAATCAACTTCATATAGATGTTGACAGAAGTGCACTATCATTCCAAGTTTCTTATTTGGTATCTATGTTTGTCTGATGAAAAGAACCATAGCAAAAGGATAACAGTGTGGTAGTTAACTTGTAACTCAACAGAATCTAACAGAGAGAGGATTGCAGTAGCTATGCACTAATATTATGCAACAAAGCACAATCCAGTTTCTGCTGCAAAAGTCAAACTGCAATGCCGGAATTGCCAAAGACAAAAGGGTTCCTGTCTGTTACAAAAGTTTCAACTTCCAAAACATATGAAGCATGCATGCTTCTTTCTTGTGCTGTGGAAAGTGTCTTCTTTCATCAAAGTTTACAACCAGTAACATGAGCATTACCACCTATACATTTATATTACAGTTACATGAATTGGAAATTCACCTGAATTCGCATCATTAGATCTGAGCTGTGCTTCTTCTCAAACCGATGCTTTGAAAAGTTCGCACGAGCATCTTCAATCTCCTGAATCTCCTCTGGGGATCCACAATTGGGATCGAACTCCCAAATTTGTCTACCAACATGATTGTTCACACTTCTTAGCCAAGGATTCCCTCCTTCCGCGACTTTCAATTTCCACATTCTGAAGGAAGCATCGCCAGTAAGAGAAGGACATGATGACAAAAAGTCACAAACATTTAACAACAGCGAAGTTACTTAATTGAAACATCCTACTTCTACCAACACGCAGAACAAAAAATAAAAGAAAAATTAGATGTATTTCATTGCATTCATGAAACTAATTGCAAGCATTAGTATCTGCATAACTTGTCACTCACCCCTCAACTATCATATATGCTAGAGAAGTGTACCATAAGTTGCTGCATACTGGAAAACAAAAATTATTTGACAATCAATTAGATGATATGAAACCCAACCCCACATTTGTTCGCTCAAACTCACACAGTGAAGTGGAATAGAAAACACAGATAAAATTAAAGAACAAAAACTTTTAAATATAACTGAAGCAGTTCAAAAAAGGATTATATCACCATGGCAATAATTTAAATTCATCATCAAAATTCTAGCACTTTACTAGGTTAGAAGCACCTAATAGCCAAAGCAGAGCATATCACCTAACAGGCTTGTGAAAACTAGCACGTTGCTCAGCATTAGTATTACTTTTCATACCAACTTAGCTTCAAGTTGCAGGCTCAAATGCATAGTTAGATGGACTTGACAAAGCATTCAGAGTGTCAATACTAGGTAACATACTTTCTTTGAAAAGCAATTATAAATACATAACAGACAAAGAGGATGAGGAAAGACAGATTGAAACAGATGTCCAGAATATAAACAACAGAATTTTCCAAGGTACAGTCTTTTTTCCACATTATAGAACCTTATAGCAAGATAAAGACAAAACCTACATGAAAAGGTGAAATTACCAGAATTTAAAAGGAAAAGGGAATATAACATGCATTCTTGAGGGTGTGATCTGACCACACGACCCTAAGAGATATCTTTCAATGTAACTACCCACAAGGGTACCCCCTTGTATGTAGAAAGATACAGGACACTTAATTAAATTGAAAGACTGGCAAAAATATGGGAAATTGTCATATTTATATTATTAGTTGCAACAAAAATGACAGGCCGCCCTAACTTTTTTCCTAAATAGTCCGTTGAACTGCTGGGGATAGAAAAGCATAAGAAGAGTATAACACTTACGAAGGAGTCAAGCCAATAGAGAAAAATATTGAGCTTGACTTGCATCAGAAGATGAAAACTTTTCAAAGCTTATAGCACACTCAATTGAGGATAATACAACGAGGTCAATTCAGTAAGAGGCGCACTGTTCATACGGTCAAGTAATAATCATCAGCACGAAACAGTTCCTCTGCAGCATAAAAGGGTTCAAAGAAATCTTATATATGTATATCTGACCAACTCAGGGTGGTCCATTCCCAATAGTCCAAAGTCTGAAATTAACATGTAAACATAGACAAAAACAGTACTATCACAGCACGGAAACCGACTCAAGTTGAGACATCAGATATTTCAACGCGTGCCACGGGGTAAAATCAAGAATGCGAGAGAACATAAGCTAAATATTTGAGTCCATTGTTCAGATTCGCAGAATCGAACGCCGAATCCCGACCACCTTGCAACTCACAGATCAAAAACAAACGCACTTTTCCTCAAGACCCAGAAACGATCAGAAAGAGAAGAAGTTATCTTTTGGGCCGACACGAAACACTGATGCATTGCTGACTCCGCGCTCATGGACGATCCACTACCTCGACATTCCTAATCATTAGCAACTTCGAGCGATAGAGAGCCCGAGAAGTCATCAAATCAAACACCCATCTTGGAGAAAATGCCACAGATCTAACACAATCAACGTCATTCTCACCTGTTTTCAGGATCAAGAAAAGACCCTCAAAAAACCCAGAGAGGATACTCCGCTGTAGGTCCAACGAAAACCGTGAAGGGTGCTTCTTGATGTAGTGGGGTGGCAGGTTCTTCAGCGGAAGGACGAAAAAGAAAACTCACATGGCGTTTTCCTTCTTCCTCGGGAAATTACAGAAAACCCAAGAGAACACAAAAAGCTCCAACCACCCACCACGTTCAGGGCGCTCGTCTCGTTTAAATCTATCGTCCCCACAAACTACGAGCTTGCAGAGAAGACGACACGTAATGGGACGGAAACCCAAGCGAACCGCGTCGTCGCAGGCAAAATGACATCGAACGGGCGGGATGACGAGTGGATCATCAACGCTGGATCGCAGACTCGGCCCCTGGAATCCTCCAAGAATCCCCGTTCCCCGGGTAAAAAGAATGGGAGAAGTACCAGCTACGGAGCTCTGCTTTTCAAAACACCAGCTCGGAGCCTCGGACCGATGATTCCCCCGGGCGGCCAATTCCGTGTCGAATGCGTGATTAAGATGGTCCGAAATTTGGATGGAACGTCCACGTTACTCCTTGCTAGATTCTTAGAAAATAAGACACATAGGATTTCCCTTCACGGATTATTTTTGTCTAGAAGAGTTCACGTAGTGCGACACGAATACGTTTAGCTCAAATTAATTTCCGTTTCATTCAAAACTTCAAAACGATATCCTAACCCAAATTTACTTCTATTGGCAATACGATGACAAACAATTATTGGACAGATTTGAAATAGAGGATAACATGATTCGATGTAATATTCAAATATGTTGACAAAATGACAATGTAATGATGACACGTGGATTTTTTTCACTCTACATTTCAAAGCTCATCCTACAGTAGTCCAATGCGTGTGTTTATTTGTATGCATTTTAATGAGATAATGAACGGAATGCTAATAATAAATAATTTGAGTTGACTACCAAATGGCCTTTAACAAATTTTTTTTTAAAAGCTGGGAAATGCAATTGTATTTCTAAGGCCTTTAGTCAAAGGCAGGTCTGTACCTATATTGAAATGCAAAATTCCTTTTTGTACTTTCAAATTTAATCTCGTCACACTTTCATGATCACCGAAATATCTTCAAAAATACTAACATTGTCAATGAAGGCCTTAGCCACCATCATGCTTTTAAAATACATCCTATTCGGCACCACTTATGATTTGGAAAACCCATCCATCTCAGCTTGAAGATATCCCCTCAAAACCAAACCAAACACACCCATTGATCATTGTTCTTTCCATGTTACTGAATTCAACTTCAATAACATATTAGTAAAACAAAATCCCTTATCTCTGATATAATATAATAAAATTTGTTCATGACTCCCTTAATAGGTCACAAATGTTTAAAATTATTCAGAGGAAAGTGGTATTTGTCTCACTTTACATTTTCTCAAAAGTATCTTTATATTAGAACCTAAGTGAGTCCTTAAACCATTTCATCTAAATCTCGTGCAGTCCTTGACATCCCCTTAAACGTTAAACAACAAGAGGATAAAGCCAAGTTAAAGGGTTTGAAAAGGATACCTTAGCCTATTAAATGGTCTTAGGTGGCGAAGGTAAATGTCATGTCACTCTTCGGACCGACTATCGTTGGATAGGCAAGTATGGAAACCTCCAACATCCAAAGTGATCAAGTGGAGTCTCGGCTCTTGCTAGGCTGGGCACAATGCCTAGAAATTGACTTGCTGGACCCCGATACAATATAAATAAATTTGTTCATGACAGCCTTTAACACTTTTCAAGTACTTAGAATTATTCAGAGGAAAGTTGGCACTGTCTCCCTTTAATATTTTCTCAAAAGTTCTCTGTGGATCATTACACCAAAAGCCACCCGCTTCACGTCGCTTTTGCCCCGGTCAGCGTTGGGAGGAGAGCTATAACTCTGCGCACATGGGGGGCCGACAAAGATTGCACTTTTATAGCTCGTGATCTTCGGAAATTGAGATGTTTGCAATACTCTATTCTAAAATTTATGTAGTTTTGGCTTGTTGGCCTTCGTTTCCAATTTAATATGAATCCCAATGTAAGAACGTGACCAAGATAAGTCAAGGAATAGATTCATAGATATTATACTATAGTCTTAGCATTAGATAATAATGTCCTTCGGATTAGTGTCATCTGCAAGTAGGAAGGATGCGCGAATCTAAGGCCACCACATCTTTCAAGTGGAGATATGTAATTGATCGGGTAATGAATTGTGATGTAAGCATTCAAAAAGAAACGTGAGATCCAGAAATGGAGGGAATATGATCCGCAATCAATGGATTCTTGGGTGGAGATGTGGTGAATTTCCCTTCTCCGCAGGCAAGTCGAGGCGAGCATGAAATTAGTCAACTTAGCCCTTATGAACTTATTGTCCCCCAACTTGCAATACAACCTGCAATCACTGGACTTTTGGGTGGAGATAGGGGCAAACTTCCCTTCTCCGCAGGCAAGTCGGGATGAGCATGAGCTTAGTCAGCTTAGTCCCCACGAACTTATTGTCCAACTACTTGCAATCAATATTTTTTAAAAAAAATTGGAAACTTCTAGTATTAAGTTAGTTTCTTTATATAGTCATATTATTTTGATAATATAAAGTTTCTCCTTTTCTGCAGAGATTTCATTTCTTAAAATGAATTCCTTCCAATACTTTATTTGTTTTCTCTCATCCACTAATCATGAATATTTTCAAAGTCAACTTAATTATTTATATTTTTTTGCCTACTAATGATTAATTCAACTTACAATTTTTTTTTCTAGAGATTATCGTAATGTAAGTTTCATTATTAGTAGCAGAATAATTCAGTTTTAAAACTTTAACCTTGAAATTATTAGCAAGCAGCTCAAGTGGGATGGCAAATTTGTCCCACCCTCGATGGTTTGGTAGGAGTGATCATTTCCCAAGAACGAGAGATTGTATTGGATCAATGGGTTTCCTGATGATCCCGTGGAATCCGATACCAACCAATTGCCTGAAGCAATGCTAGAATTTTCTCAGAAAAGACTTTAGTTGAAGGTACGTCCCTTTATTAGATGGCAAATCTCCACCACCTTACTCGCCCACTTTGTTGAGTGTACCTCCAGCCTCAATGGAGAAAGATCTCATGGCCTCTTGCACTATGCGGATGGATGTGTCTGTGCATAAAAAGCTAACATAATCGCCATTACAGACGAAAAGGCAACACCCATGACGCTCATCTCCTCTGAGAATCCAAGAAATCCAAGAAAATGCAGACAAGAACCGCCGGCTAAGCTTCCGCAGAGGAACAAAGTGGGAAAAAAGGACCCAAGAAGAAAGGAGAGAGCTTGCGGGCGGGAAAGATAGGACAAAAAGGATCAACAAGAAGAGGCTGTGAAAAGCGATCGAGAATCGCAAAGTTAAAAGAGGGCTGAGACAGAGAGGAGAGGACTCAGAGTGAGGAGACTTGCGTGTAAGGAGCTTAAGGAGGCGAGGGACTTGCAGCAGCGATCGATAGGTTTACATTTAAGTCTTAAGATATCAAAAAATAGTAATGGAAACGGTCCTGTCTGGCTAGTCTGGTTGGTTTGATTCCCTTTGTGATAAAAAACTGGACCGAAAATCACTAGCTCCAATTTTGTGAAACTGCGAATAGGACCAACAGTTTTAGAAACTGCTCAGAATTGGCCAATCCAATTTAGTTTGGGCAATTTCCTGTTCGGTCGGTCCAAAAATAAAGTAAATAGTGAGAGAATAAACAAGGGGAACCCAAGCTCCCAAAGTTAAATATGATAGTTTCAACAAAGGAACAAGCGATGACATGATAATCAGCCTCAATACTAAAAGGCACTATAATGGGTCGCTTCTTGGCACTACATGAAACAAGATTAGTATCTAGAGAAACAAAAAAACCTAACATGGACGTTCGAGTATTAGAGTGCCCAGCCTGGTCTGCATCCACATAAGGCATCAATGAATTGTAGAACAACACTCTATTAGCAATCTGTGTACGGATGTTTCATCTAAGTATTAGTATATATGTTTGATAGCCTGAAGATGAGATCATCTGAGTTGGTGCATGAGATGACCAACCAGTCACAGCAAAACTAATATTGGGTCTTGTTATGAAAAATGGTAGAGCATCAACCATCTATCAAAACAAAAAGTGGCGAGAGGCGACGGAGGAGCTTGAGAGCCATAAGAGGGCAGAAAGATTAATAGATTGATTGTGAAACAAATTAGCGAAGGTGTTGAAATGGAACATTGGGTTATGGGCCTAAGAGCTGAGGATTTTGGGAACGGGAAAAATTATCATCATCAAACGGAACATGATGACTAGTAAAAACACAACCCCTTGAGCAAAGGCGACGATAACATTGTGATTTGATGCGTACCCAAGAAATAAATATGACACGGAATGAGGTGTCAGCTTATGAAAGACATACCCAAAAATCCAAAAGAGCGAGTGATCAAACTGGTAGCCAAATAAACAATGGAAATGAGAAATATTAGATAGAACAGAAGTGCAAAACCGATCAACAATGTAAACAACAACGAGAAAAGAATTAACCCAATATGAAGGAGGCATATGAGCACTGATTAACAAGGTTCAAGACATGTCAACTATGTATCTGATTTTGCTTTTTGATAGACCATTTCAAGATGAGGTGTCTAGGCAGGTAAAGCATTTAATAATACCATTGACACATAAGTATGTTTGAAATAAATTATTCCTATGTTCATCTTGCCTATCAATTTGTAAACATTTAGTTCGCATAGATTTTTGATGAAAACAACGAAAGCGATAAAAGTGTAAGCACTTCAATTTATTTTTCTTGGGAAAAACCCAAATGAACCGAGTTTGAAACCAAAATTAGATAGAATTTGACTCATCCATACATCATAATGAATTACAACTAAAAGAAAAAATGCACGATGACTAATTTACTCCAAAGGCAATCGATGAGATTTGCCCATAGGACAAGTGTGATCTCTGATTTTTTTTCTTACTTGATAATATTCAAGATATTAAATTAGTGAGAGTTATTGAAGGAAATAGAATTAGTATTTAATTGTCAACAATGACTAATATGCTTCAAAATATGTATCGCACATTTTCAGATATTAAAATTTTGCTTAGTTAAGATATCCCTATTGTTCTATACCTTTTGTCAATAATTTTAGTGGTTTCAAAATAATATCGGCATTTTAAATGAATATTGACCTCCTAGTTTATCGCGATATAAAATATTTACCCATAATAACATAATTTATCCATCTGTTCACCCAAATTATGCCATTTGTCACTTCTTTGACTTGAACACGTCTTAATCCTCATCTAGTATTTACCCACATGCTCTTAATAGTATCCATTGAACCTAGCTTAATATATTCTGATATATATATAAAACGTAGCTTAATAGATGACCTTATGCATGACATATTGTTTTTAACTTTAGTAAGTTTATGTCTATATTAAGTCTAGTTAATTGATAACATTTTTTTACCCAAGAAAATATATGTGAGTTAAATTTATTGTTCAATAAAGAGTAAAGGAGGAAGACAAGAGATGTGTATGAGACTCTAAAGTTAGCAAAATGTTCTACTGTATGAAACAATTCTTCACAAGATTGAAAGGACATGAAGTCCTAAAATTTACACATAATATGACTCATCTAATCTGAGTTAGGTTGTGTAACCTGAGTGGGCTTGTATAGCTTGTATCAACCATTATCATTTGGTCGTATAGTAACGTGTTCATTCTTATTAATATAATGGACAATCGTGATGATTGCGCTGTGTGGAGTGGCAAAGAGATATTCATGATTTTGTTTACCATGAGTGGGTGGTGATGATGCTCAGTACGTCAAAATGCCCTAGGGGTGTTCAAAATGACTTTGTGAGTCAAGATGGGCTCTGGCCAATAACGAGTAAGCAATACATATTTCTGATGTAAATTGATGAGCTACCATGTCGCATTTGTGCAGCATGAATAATATATCATTTGTTTGCATCTGAGTGAATAATTTTATACAACGTTGTTAATGATTTCCATCAATATATCATGATAGAAAAGATGGTGCACATATTTTGACATTTGTTATACACGATTTTTTTAATACTTATCTTGAACTCGCGTTATTTATTAGTACATGTTTAGTAGTAAGAGCCTAAGAGGATCTCTTACCTTAAACTGAGATCTTATTTACTAGGTTTCGCCTTGTTCTTTTACTTTTTCAAACACGTAGAATGGGGTTCCCACCACAACTTCTCATGTAATTTGATTATGAATATCAAGATGTACTTCAATCCAAATTAATGGTAGTATATACCAAGTATAGTTTTACCATATGGGTCTACATGGGGCTTCAAGAGTGGATTCCCCATCGATTTGTCGATTGGTAGTGGAGTATCAGTGTTGAGTTGGTTAGACCATTGAGAGGCTTGGATGGTGATGGCTTGTGTATCGATGGGTGAGGTTGTTGACCTATGGTGATTAACTTGACTTTTGTACATGTGGATATTTGGACTTAGGAGTAGTGTGATGGTGATAGGTGACTCGACCTTTCTCAAGACTTATGTATATTACTGTATTTTGCTTGGACATTTTATTAAGATAGTAACTATTAATGTTTTATAAAGAAGAAGCATATATATATTAATTAAACATGTTCTTGTGTTTTTGTGTGCTTATAATAATTATGAGATATAATTGAAAAAGAGACGTGTTACACGCAATGTTTGGGACATCATAATTGGACTCATAAGATATCTACTTAGAAGTAGAATTGTAGACACAACTCAAACCTTATTTATTAGGAACACCAAGACGAGCATGTCAATGGGCGAGTGAAGTAGAGGAAGCCATGATGTGATGCAAGTGAGATACGACAATGAATTGGAGATCCAATAAAGACCATGGCAGGAATAAGCTTGGAGAACTTTCTTGATTAGTTAGTCTTTTTAAGAAAAAGAATGAAACCTAAAGATCAATGGTACATGAATGTTGGGCAAAGTAACTGTAAGAATGATGATGAGCGAAATTAGGAACACGATAAATAGGAGATGATAGCAAAGATCAAGAAACTATATGTAAGAAAGAGTTTTCGACTTGCTTAATAGGCAATTAATGATCTTCATCAAATCATAGAAAGGTCAAGGATTTAGAATTTTATCAATGACACTGATCATGCGCGTTGACATTCCACTGTCAAGATGCCATAGTGGATAAGAGGTTTCCCCAGTTGAAAGAGCTGAGAAGCAATCCGACCTATCAGTGGTAGTGAAAGCATGCTTGAATCGTTGTCGATATTGTAGTGAGGCGTGCCCTGTCCCATTATAGTTCTCACAGGAAAGATGAGGCCTAAATTCTCGAATGCCTCCCTGGCTGAACGGGGGAATGTAGGGCCTTGAACAGTGATGAGGCCGACTAGAGGAAGGGGAGGAGTGAACAGCATAGGGGGCTGAGAATGACTTGAAATTGAATCGATCATACGAAAATTGCCAACTCAGTTAATCACGCGAGGATCGTCCACCTTTTCCTTGACCAGATTTTTGGTCCCTAGAATTACATCTACCTTGAAATCCTCTAAATGGTGGATGGGTGAAGTGGCATGATTGATCAAAGCATGATGAATACTGGTTAAAGATGAGGCATTTTCGGAGAAATCGTTCTTCTTGGATGTGGAGGCGTGGCCGCAAATCATTGAAGGAAAGAATTGTAAGGCCCTTGGTGACCATTGTGACGAAGAGATCATACTCAGATTGAAGCCCATTAAGGGCTTGAATCACTGTTGCTTTTCGTTCAATTTTCTGAGATGCAAAGCCACTTTGTCGAGGACCCTTGAATGAAAGTGGATTTATGAGAGAGAGAGAGAGAGAGAGAGAGAGAGAGACAGAGAGACAGAGAGACAGAGAGAGAGAGAGAGAGAGAGACAGAGAGAGAGGACAGGCATTGGCAAGCATGGGCAATGAAGGCATGGAGTTTGGGCAACCTGTGGTGGCAACCATAGGCGAGCATTGACAATGCCCCAGAGAAGAGGGCCGCTTAGGACCGTGCAACCTGTGGCAAGAGTTGTATGACCCTAGGTGGCGCCATGCGGAAGTTGCACGACCCCGGCCAATTCCTTGCTAGCATCTGTCTAGCTATTCCACTTCCGTGAACTCTAGTTTCGCAGAGAAGATGAATAGTTGCTAGGGTAAAATTAGAATATGAAATTATTTGTGGGAGGTAATTTGGAAAGAAAAGAACTCATTTACATGAGGAACCTACCCTTCAAAAATGTAGTAAACCTAAGGTAGATTCCGAGCTTTGCCAATGTCAACATTTCCTCAAAGGGGCCCAAAATACTTTTGCAAAACACCTCAATTTTTTTCCATTTGTGACAACACCACAACAAAGAGGGAAATGCCAACCCTTTTTTTTTTTTTTGGACAAGGCCAACCCTTAATAGGTTGCCTAAAGTCCCTTCAGAAAAGGTACACCAAAGACACCAGTGTTCACTACGGATGGAGTAATTGATTGCAACGAGAAAGTCTGCAATTGATTTTAGATAGTCAGACATTGATTAATTGGACTTCTTATAGCATTTTGAAAATCAAATTTTAGTCCATTTTCCTTGACTGCCCAAAGATTAGTGAACCACCTTGATATCACGTTAATGTACAGAGTCAGAGAGAAATAACCACAAACTGTTTGTGGTAGATTATCTCAAATTAGGGTCGTGAGATATATTTTTGTAGGATTAATTAACAAGAATCAAGGTACAAATAAAAACATAATCACAAACAGACTCTATTATACATATAAGCTATACATTAATAAACTTGTTCCTACCATGAGCTATTAGCTAGTGCACAGAACCAAAAACAGAAAAAAATACTTGAGATGAAATTCACGAGCTGAGGCTTGAGCAGTAGAATCAAGCAGTAGAATTTCTTCTCCTTACTTGGTGGCTCGGACGAACATGTTCACGTTTCGATTAATCGGAGTTGGATCTGGAAAGATATGATTGTGAAAGTTACATAGATTTGGGAAAAAAACTTGATTCAAGAACATATCGACTGACCAAAACTGGAATTTAACACAGAAGCGCGTCGGTACTTCGTACTTCGGAGTCATCATCGGTAACCAGAAACGCGAATGCGACGGCTCGCGAATGGGTTCTCGGGCGTTCTTCCTCTCCCTTAGACGGTAAGCAGCGGAAAAAAGCTATACCCAGTATTTCTTTTCATCTCGCAAGCTTTTGGTTCAATGAGGTCGTTGCTGGGTACTGATTCTTGGTGTTCTCCAGAGCGAAATTCGTCGAGGGTTTCGGAGCCGCGAACGGATGGAGTTCCCGTAGGTTCTTGTCTTCAGGTGGGTTGGGGAAAGAGTTGGTCGAGGATGCTGTGGTTGTTGAAGAGGGCAATGATTTGAAGAGCAGGATTTTCAGGCTGAGGCTGCCGAAACGGAGCGTGACGAACGTTATTCAGAAATGGGTCGGCGAGGGTAATCAGATATCTGCTTTGGAGCTTCGGCAAATTTCCAAGGAGCTGAGGAAGTCTCAGCGTTACAAGCATGCTTTGGAGGTTCGGGTTTATTTGGTGTCCGCTTTTCTTGGGATTCGCTTGTTTTCTTTTGATAGCTGTGGAAATGTTGGAAGTGGAAACGTGATGAAGTGAAATGAAGTCTGATCGTCAAGGTGACATTTTGAATTATATATGAGTGGTATCTACGTTAATGATGGTTAAAAATGCTGTCTGTTACCCGCAGGAGGCATGTATATGCTCTGTGTGGGTTAACGGGTGAAGTCTGTGTGAAAGTTATTTGGTCTTGCTTAGGTGAAGCATGATGGGAAAAAGCATCTGATTGGATCTAGAAGAACTGGATTGTGCGCGAGTGTGTAATCTGTGGCTGAATAATTAAACTGATAGAGAACAGCTGAAAATGATGATCTATGTTGTGTTCTTTAGAGGCTAATCTCTTTGATGGATACACGAATTGCATCTTTCTTCTTGTGCTTGTGGTTTTTCTTAGAAAAGATGGTATTGACATTACTATAGTTTTGCTTAGTCTTGCTTCTCATTAATGCAGTTTTGAGCTTAATATCCAATGGTGATGATAGCACCAGATATGCCTTGTGCAGTTCAATTTTGTTGGTCCCAAATGGAATAGTAAAAAATAATGTAGTTGAGTCTTCTGCTTTGTACAATCATCGAGAACTTAGGAAAGCTAGAATGAAAAATGAGTATGCATAAAAAAGAGTGATGTGATAGATAGAATATATGCAAAGACAAGATTTGAGGAATTTGTTTGAAGTGAAACAAGGGCTAATAAATGTTTACTGGGAAGGCCTGACTTTACAGTGACGGCATTAGAAAGGGGCTGGAGAAGACTCAGTAGCCATTGGAAGAAACTCTTTAGTGTGATTACCTGAGTGATGTATGTGTAGATAAGAGGACAAGGGATCTTAATTGCAAAAGGAAAGAGATGAGAGCAGAGGAGATCATGGTAGATCATAGGAGATACGAGAGATGAGATTAGTTCAAGTGGCATGAGAAGTATATTTCTATGTAATGCTTTCGCACAGAGTTTTTATGATCTCCATTATAACAAACAACAAGGCAGAAACGCACTGTTACTATTCTGGACTAAAGCCTCTCTGTCCTCAATAACTTCTTTAGAAACTGCGACAATTTGGTAACTTCATTAACTTCATTCTGGCTCAGCACCATGGACTTGCCAGCAGGTGCTGCATCGGTCTTTTGGGATCAGGAGCATATTCATGACATTTGCAACATATCCAACATACGGTAATAAATATTGGGACTGTGATTTTATCTTGCCCAGACTCCATTAAGGTTCCTAAAGAATTCTCTTGCTATGCATTGAAGAATTTATAAGTCATAGTTTTAAGAGGAGACCTAAATGAAAGCCTTAGCAGTTTGTGGGTTGGCTACTCTGTTTGTAGAGCACCTGTTGTGGATCACTCTCTAAGCTGTTGCTCATGTGTTGATCATGATATCAAAGTGGAATCAATATACAGGTGGAAAAATTATGTTAAGTTAAAGCTGAAGATTATCATTTGAATTTCGCTGTGATTTACATGTTTTGTTCTCATTTTCACAAGATCCCTCGCCAAGGTATTTCTACAGATGAGTGCATGATTTCTTCAACTGTAAAGAGGTTTACTAACACCCTTTAGTTCTACCTATGATAGTCGCAGTTGAGGGGAGAATAATATGACGGACTAGTTAGATTAGCAATCAAATTTATATTGCTCATTTTACTGGGAAAGCCTCTTCCATTGAGCTTATGCTATTGGAGCATCTTAATCTACTGTCTGTGTTTAAAGTGGCGGAGGGAGGGAAGGCTTCTAGTGCTGTGGTTGGTTTAACGGCAAAGTGTATTGACTAGCGAGTTTAACCGATTGGACAGGGAATTCGCTCATTTTCGGGTTTGGTTCACCATTGCACCATCAATGGTCATACTTTGTATAGAAATAGCAATGACTCAGTCAAGCAGGGCCCTTTAAACCGACTCAAAACTGGTTTTCTATATAAAAGAAGGTATTAAGTTGAATGTCTAGTCTTGAATCCGGAATCCTGCACTCCCTTGGGAAATGTAATTGGTATGTGTCCTCCACTAGGCAAAGAGTTTCCTTTCTATTCAATTTTGACCAACTTGATATTTAGTGCTTAAAGATCAGAAGGCAAGAGGGGTAAGTTGAATCTAAATGTTCCACATATGTTTCCAGACCTGTGCCATGCCACTTCCTTATGTGTAGCCTTTATTTGATGTTCCACATCTGAGCCATGCCGATTCTTTTCGTGTAGCCTTTAATTGTCCAACTACCAGGCCACACCTGTTCTCTTACACTTATGTTCACATAATGTTAATTGTACTAACAACCCTTCAGTTTTTCAATCAATTGGTGTGGTTGAACCCCATGTTGGTGGCTTGATTGGTTCACTCACCTGTCCAGTTTCAAAAACATTGTGCAAATGAGGGCTACAATCCCTTTGTCTATTGTCCAGAGATAGAATTAGATGTTTGTCGTTTTTTGAGTGTTTCCTCAGTTAACTCAATGCATGAGCTTTGACTGTTTTTTATGATTGCCCATGCAGGTTTCTGAGTGGATGGTTACCAATGAGGGATATGAGTTGTTGGACAAAGATTATGCTGATCGCATAGACTTGATGGCAAAGGTGTTTGGTGTTGATGCAGCTGAGCGTTACTTTGAAGGTCTACCTACATCAGCAAAAACTAGCGACACTTATACTGCTCTTCTTCACAGTTATGCTAGTTTGAAAATGAGTGATAAAGCTGCAGATCTTTATGAGAGAATAAAGGATTCAGATATCTCTTTCAGTGCTCTTTGCTACAATGAGATGATGACATTATACATGTCAATTGGACAGGTAGAGAAGGTCCCTTCAGTTGTGGACGAGATGAAACGCCAGAAAGTGGCACTGGATATCTTCACGTACAATCTTTGGATTAGTTCGTATACTTCTATGCTTAGGATTGGTGAAGTTGAAAGAGTATTAGATGAAATGAGTCAGGATTCTAACTCAAATGAAGATTGGAAGAGATATAGGCACCTTGCAAAGATATATGTCATCTCAGGTCAACTTTTGAACTCAGAGTCTGGTGGGCTGGTTGAAACCGAGAAGGGAATCACTCAAAGAGAATGGATTACATATGATTTTCTTGTCATCCTCCATGCCAGCCTGGGAAAGAAGGAGAGAGTTGACCAAATATGGAAATCTCTGAGGTTGACTAGACAAAAGATGACGAGTAGAAACTTTATGTGTGTTCTGTCTTCATATTTGATGCTTGGGCATATGAAAGAGGTAGGAGAAATCATTGACCAATGGAAGCAAGCCACAATTACTAGTTTTGACTGTTCTTACTGCAGTCGACTTTTGGAAGCTTATCGAGAGATTGGGCAGATAGATACTGCTAATGCCTTTCATATGCTTCTGATAGAAAAGAATTGCATTTCTGGCAATGACCCTTAGTGAAGCATAGTTGAATTTTTTGGCACTCAATGTTCCTTCAGTTAAAAGGCACAGGGAAAGTTCCCCTCAGAGTTCAATAATTGCTATTGCAAGTTTAGGTACTTGCACTGTTTTAGCTTATCCATGGGATGTACTGACCTTATGTTGAGCTTCTTCCTCAGATGTTACCATTCCATAGCACAAATGGACAGTTGGCTTTGCAGAAATGCTCCCATCCCATCATTAGGTACTTAAAGACCTTAATTTATTCATAGATAATCAACTCAGGTGAGATTATCTAGGTTAAAAAAAATTATATTCTTAGAGTTTTGTTATTGATTGCTGATATTTTATTTTACTAGAGATTGTCATGGAGAAGATTTTGTTTTCTTCCTGAAATTCCTTTCTTTACCAATGATCAGCTGACTTTCTTGTATGAATAAACTGCTTTTCTCAATATTTCTTTCTGCAAGCAAGCTGTGTACTTCCCATCAAGTTTATCCTTTTCCCCAGATTGCTTTCTTACCTGAGTAAAAATTTAATAAGAATAGATCGTTTGGCATCAATGTATAAAGTTCTGAGCGTAGTTGACTTGTGCATTTGTGTAAACCACCTATTTATTTCTTCATTGCCATGCTCAAACTTTGTAATGCATCGGCCTATAATTTGGCTGGTGACGCGGCATTTTTGAGTCTAGTCGCACTGCATTTCATGTTGGGTGAAGTTTTCTGTGGTTAATCTTGATGGCTGGAACGTCTGATCTTCGGTGATCATTAGATTGGAACTTTTACCAATATCCTTAGGTTGCTGGGACGGTGGAGCCTTACGCTTGTCCTGTGTGTGCATTATTCATCTGGTCGGTACGTCTCTTTGCTGCAAGATCTGTAAGAGAACATATTTGTAGTCCGAGTCTTTTTGTTCCACTGATTGCCCAAGCTTAAGACAATAGAAAAAGAGAGATGAAAGGAAGGCATATGCGACTTTTCCAAGTTTTTGCTCCATCCGTAGGTTATCTAAGCACTGGATTGGGTGGACAAGGATCCTATACCTTTGCTCAGTTAGCACCTCAACGAATCTCAACCATTGTTATCTAAGTCGTGAATTCCATAACTACTCTTGTTTGTGCGGTTTGGATCGATAGGGCACCGAGTGGAGGCACCAAAGGAGTAGACGATCTCATGAGTTGATAGCCTAAATTGGAGGGGGAGGTTAGAATTAAATCTCTAGGACTGGGGCTAAAAATCTAGCTTATGGGTTGTTTGGGGCGCAAGTTTTAAAAGGAACAGGTTCAGGTTCCTTGGTATGACTTCATTCTGTGATAAATGATCATTGCTTGAGTGTTATTACCAGACTCGTGAATATGCCGCACTGGAAATTATAACACGGGCTTCGTAAATCAATCATTATCAAGGCTTTGAATGAGTTTCGACCATGGGTTGGATCGGAACTCACGTTCGCCTCAAGATAAAAAGAAAACCATGGAGAGCAATCTCTTGAGTTCCATCGTCGTTTCACACTGAAGCCGGGGATTGCGACTTTCTGATTCTTGACATCGGTCATGAAGAGGCACGGTAGGCAGCCAGGACAGTACGGCACACCACAAGTCCAAGTGGTGTCAATCCGAGCAAGCTTAGTCCTCAGCTAATTAGGCATGACCCACGCTGGGTTCATGCACCTCTCACCCACGCTCGTTTTTCTCTGCCACCATCTGGTGGTGCGGACACGAACGAGTACGACTGGCCAGACAGAAAGATAAGGAAAACAAATGGGACCAAAAATCTTCCCAAGATGGGAAATTTCGTCAAGCCCGGGTGGGGTCTTGGGAATGTGGAGAGATTCTTCAGTGAACAGCTAGGAAGAGGAAAAAGAACCGTTTCATCAGAGGCAAGCAAAGATAGAAAAACGAGCGACTAATCGACAAAAAATGGGACATGGTCTTGTGTACGACCGAGAGAAAGCTGCGCAGGAAGCTGCCATTTCCATCCATCGACGTCAGATTTTAGAGGGGATTCTGCACAAACCCTTATGTCTGCCTGGACACCAGCTCTGCATGGGGACATGCATGTGTGGCTGGAATGGGAGGCAACGTGGTGCCAGTCCCACCGCCCATTTCCCACCACTTATGCAGAAGCACACCGTATAACATTGTCACATGTAGTCGTAGTTAAAGTGTATACAAAAAGAAATACCGTAGCACGTTGTAGGATTGTTGTACAACGTTACGAGGATTCGTCGTGACCAAGAATTTATAACACGGGTCTCTTCGATTCGTATCTGATTTCTCTAATGTACTGAATCATCCTGCAATAATACAACATCAAATCAAAAGAAACCATGTAAATCCTTGACTTCTGCACCGGACAGCACCATGGCGATCTTCAATAATGTGAAACGATACCCTTCTTTTCTCTTTTACCAGAGAATTCATTTAGCATCTTCTTCATTTCTTCAGATTTGCGATGCATGACTAGAGCTCTTCAAGCCTCGGATTAAGTTTCATCGGTCGTGACGGCCGTTTTTATCACAAGGCAATTTGACTGATTCATTGCAATTCTGAAAAGGGATAGAACCAAATGCTTCATGAACTCGTTAAGATGTATGCATCCTTGCCAACGAAGCTAAAGAAAATGATAATATCATATAAATAATCACAATATGGTTGATGTGCACCTTTGTTCTTCGACACGGTAGGACCCGGATTGCAGAAATAGTGCTCTTATCTCTGAAAGAAACCTGTGTTCCCTCAAGTAGGGTCTCTTGATATTCTTAAATATGGGTCAGAATCGAATGTTGGGGGTGCTTGATGTGCATTTATTTGGACCACAAGTACATCTTTCTAGTTATTTCGACAATGAACTGCTGACTAATACGGAGTACTCATCCTTTCCAAGCCCGTGTACTTTTGAGTCAATTCTCGAGGTCTATCGTCAAATAAGCATACTGAGAAAATTGCTCGAAAAATCATAAATGTAACTATAGAGCTATCAATTCGATCATACACTTTATAATTCTAAATTTTTTGATAATTATTCAATATAATTTATTATCTGGATATTACTTACGTGACATCTGGTGATCGTTGATCATCTAACAAGATATGATCCGATATCTAACATAGATAAACATATAAAAAAGACGTCATTTTACTTAATTTTTCTATTTTGTTTCGTTATCTTTCTTTGTTTTCTTCTTTTCTCTTTTCTATTCTCAAGTCAATGCTCATCATCCTCTTTCTTATTTGCAGTTACTGCTGATGTTCGTCACCAGGTCACCACCCGACCAGAGGGGACCGTCAGCTAAGCAAGCCTCAGCCTCCGCGGGCCTCGACGGGTGATCCTCGTCACAACAGATCTCATTCGATTGACCCCCGGCGACTAGAGCTGGCGTTGGTTGACCCTTGTCGCACCATATCTTCGCCAATCGATCCTTGGCGCACCAAATCTCGACCTCGGCTGGTCGACCCTTGGCAACCTGATCTCACGACCAAACCTCAGCTCCTGAGACATTTGATCCTCTGTACCATGGCGTTGTTGTGTGACTCCAGCCGACACTCGTAGGCCCTTGAGGTTAAGAGCTGAAGGAGGAACCTGCATTTGTTTGATTTGGTTGAAGAAGTTGCAAATTCTACTAAAGAGGATGCACTGTAAGAGGAAAGAAAAGGAAAAAAATCTGTAGAATTCAAAAATTAATAATAAAATGGCATGATTTTACTTAGATTTATACACATCCAATTGCCAATCATGTTATGTAGGACGATCAACAACGACCGAATGCTACGACAGCATTTTCAAGCAAAAAATTTGCTGGAAGGACTACATTATTTAGAGTTTAGCGCAATAATTCAAAACTATACATAGCAAAATGGATAAATTTAAGATTGAATTTACATTCGTACAATAAGTTTTAAGATTTTTGAGATAACTTTTCTAAGTGTATGAGGCTCCTCATATGATTGCGGTTCGCTCTTCTAAATGACTGATCCTTTTTTGCTGACTAATTAACATTCTGACCAATGACTTTTAAAATACGTTCATTTAGTGGCAATGTTTAGGATAATAAAAAACTTTACATCGCGAGTTTGATTTTTTTTTTTTGGGATGCTATTTGGTGAAGATGGATGGTAATTGACATGATAAAGCTAGTAGTACAAGCCTTCTTAGTAGTTCGCATTTAGTTAGTAGCTAACTGGGATCCTCCTTTCTTTGTCTTTAGGATAACAACAACTAGAAATGTTAAACAAACAGAGGGAAGACAAAAGAACTCCATCATAATAATGGAGCTTTATCGCCACATTGGCCTTCAAATAGTGACGACAATTGCGCCTTGGACTGATCACCTACCAAATAATGTTAGGGGAAAAGCGTAGATGCGTGATTTGGGGAAAAAAATTCGATATCGGAATAATGTGTATTTAAGCTTCGTGTATTTCATGAAAAATAAATAATTTTTAATTTTTTTCTAAAAATGACTTGAAATAATTTAATAATAATATTATATCTCAAACCGCCTAGCTAACGTAATCAATTCTCTTTGGGTATAACCTGCCGAAGTATTTTGGAATAAATGATTGTGTTATCTCAAATATATAATAAAACCTAAAATTTGCAAATGCAATTGTTTATTCGAAACTCATGCATTGTAGCTTAAGACTAAAAAGTGTTTAACATCAGCTATCACAGAGACCTACAAACTGATATTGATTAGAAGTTAGGTGCAAAATGGTGGCCGGCATTGAGAAATGTTATATCATCCTTAATTTTGTTCTCAGCGTTCACAAATTTTTTTAATTCAATAATCTTGCAGCTCAAAAGTTCCGAAAATCAGTGTTTTCTCTGGTAGAGTTGAAAGTGGGATATATTTATTCGATTGTCTAAGGAATATGAAGGAAGCAAAGAGTCTTGTCATAGTTATACATATTGGGTTGGGGTATTACATTTTCCAATTATAAAATCTCAAACTCGTCCCCAAATTATATAAGGATCACAGCAATTGACCTCAAATAGCTACCTACTTACGTCTCATTAGGGTTCGGGAGGATCTGATAACTTCTTATGCACGCTTTGCTTCCATCCCTATATAGTACAATTAAACATTGCGCATTGCCTAGTGATTGCTCCAATAAGTGTTGATATGCTCGAATTTAATATAGTGAGTAAACTTCCTGATTTGACAAGAAGCTTTCATAAACATAAAGTAACAATCAATATGTATAAAATTAGCACACTCGTAGTTCCTACTCTACGAGATTTTTCATCCGTGGAGATTGAAATATCAAGTGTTATACGGAAAAAGAAGAAGAAACTATGAGATGATTTGACAAACTTTGTTAGGAAAGTTCATTTTCAAAACCCATAGCTTCTATCCATCCTAATAAGTCATTACATGTAAACTGTCATCGTTTAATAAGCAAACTTTCACTATACTGGACATTTGTTGATTACTTTGACTGAAGGCGCACGTTATGCTCAGGGAAATTTTAGAGTACTTGAGTATTGACTTAATTTATCTTTAAAAATTTCGTCCCGCATTAGTTTATAAACCCTGCTTAGGGATGTACATCAGAACATAGGGGTGCAAACTGTGGACTCTGCTAGTTCCAGGATAAGACAGATACCATAGTCACCCTCAATCCTGCACACTTAGGAGACCCTATCATGACTCAAGAAATAGTCATCACGTCAATGCCTTTAATGTCTGTTTTCCAAAGTTTGAATGGGCATCTTCCAGGTTCTATCAGAACCTGATTGACAGGCTGGTGGACCTACCACTGAACTTGGAGATGAGAGACCGTTTTCGTATCGAAAAACTCTTGCCCGCACCAGATGTGCATGAGCCCCCTTGATCTCGGTCCTTCGAAGTCGTGGATCCCGCGCGGGTCTCACGTGATCGAGCGGCTTGAGATTTAGGTACGCTAGTGAACGTCCGGCGCAGACAAGAACAGCTCTTTTTCTCTCTCACTTCCAGGGCAATCTATCTGTGGGCCGCGGTTCTCCTTTATCTTCATTAGGGTTTGTCATCGGGTAGGAAGGAGGCCCCCTTGCTCACATTCAATTGTCTGGTGATCATAACTCTCATTAGTAACATCAAGTGGCCTCCTTGGTTTCTCAAAACCTTTCATTCTTTGTCCCTATTGTATGCATGCCCCAACACATTCCATTATTTGAAGTGAAGGAGTGATTAATAGGACATTTTTTGATATTGCTATGGATTTTGGTCCGAACCTGTTATGCCTTCCTTTGGCTCAGATGGGTTCACGAGTCAAAGACCGATTGATGTGTTTGTGAGTCAAAGATTGATTTTTATGTCTAATTTCTCACACCGTTTGGATGAAGATAAATGACAATCATATGTCATTTCCAAGGAGATGCCCATGTCACACTCTGAAAGTAGAAGTCCCACGTGATATGAAAGAGAGCTTGTAAAATGATTCACAAATACTGTCCTTTTGACAATTTTCCGACGTAAATTCGATCTGATCTTGATATATGGTGTTAATTTTTGTTTGAAGTGTGAGGGGCATTTTTATGTATCCCAAATCTAGATGAAGTTTCACAAGATTTACAAAGGCACGGGGGCAAGGAGCGGGGTAAGAAGTGAAAGTTCACAAATTGAAAAAACATCCTTAAAATGGTGAAAAGTGATGTTTGGACTTTGGAGTGCACCTTTGAGTGGGGGAGAGACATCAGCCTTTAGTACATTATTTTTTCTGTATTCATCACAGAAAAAAATAAAGAAACTAAAAAGATCTCCGAAAAATTGAAACCTACCTATAAAAAACATCGATTGTTGAAACCCTAATGCTTGGTGGGGGTCAGGCCATCTCTCTTTTCATCATTCTTGCCCCTGATAGTAGCTGTTGGGAAATAATTTACCAAATGCAATCATGAAGCATTCGTAGTACAAAAGCAAACCAAAGTAAAGTGAACTTTGATCTTTAAATTACACAGTTAAATTACCAGAATAAAGAAGAGGGGGGTTGGGTCCATTCACATACCACACTTACCTTGATTAGAGAAGCACGTCGAATTCATAATAGCTTCTCTCTTCATTGCAAACAAGCAAAGAGTAAGTGCTCCAACCTACGCCCCGTGCTTTTGTCTGTTGCATGTGGTCACCTCCATCTTATAGCCACGAGCTTTGGGTTAGGCTGATCCCGACCTTTGGTTCACCAAAGTAGCCACGGTAGTCGCAACCGCTGCTGTACAAAAATTGATCAAGGCATCCAAAGGATCTAAGTGTGCTATTGAAAAGATCCTAGACATTGATTAATAACACACAATTCATCAGTCAAAAGGCTAAACACATACCGATCCAAGGTTTGCATCCTGTGTAAACTTCAAACTTACTCATTTTTATAACATAAGGTCTCTAGATACATTTTAACTAAGTTTGTAGGAGGTGTAGTAAGTGATACATAATGGACCTAACTAAGACTGCGGTGATTTAGTCAAATTGTTTCACATATTTAATGGACCTAGCTAAACTTTGGTGACCCTTTTGCATGGTAAATTTGCCAACGCGAGTCCCCACGTCTTGTGCGAGAAATGTGCTATAAAATGTCGGCCCTCTCCTAAGATAACTTCAAGAAAAATTTTACTGCCAATCATTTGATTTTGGACTTGGACGCGATAACTAGATGAAATTAAAGCAGTCATCATTCTTTCTTTTTTAAAAATAACTGTCACGAACTAGACAAAATTTTCCGAAAAAAACATAGTTTCCCTTCACATCATTGCGTCCCAGTCGCAAAGTCACTGTTCAGATCATCTCGTTTACAGTGTCTGCATTAAAGCATATCTCTTTTGCCATGGTCCTGGGGTCAGAACAAGTGCTCCATTATCAGATGAGTCTCGGCAGCTAAAAAGAAATACCAATCGACAGCACCGAGAAAGGCACTGAATCGGTTGAGCCTTTTCCAATTGCAGAAAGAGCTTTCAGATAATCCAAGACAAGAACAGTACACTAAAAAACGCCACCCATTACTCCACGGTCTGCAAGTGTCTGTTAAGCTTGGGCTTGCGAGATCTTCCAAGGAAGACGACAATTCAAGATGGTTCCAAGCATCCCCATGTGGGACTCTCCCTTTTTCTTCCCATGATCTTCTGTTCCACTGGTTCTTCCTCTTGTGTCTCGTTTTCCTTTTCTCTGCTTTTGGTTGCTGCTGAGAGAGAGTCACTTTAGCTGAAAGTGAGCGCTCGCACAGGTTCTTTCCCAGGTTTCAACCATGTGGGATTCTGAAAACGAATCCAACGCTGGGAGAGATTATGGAAATGGTGTGCTCAGCTCCACCAGACAAGGGGTTAAAACAGAAGGGTTTGAGCTCCGAGATCAGTCATGGTTAGTATAGACTCTGTCTTCTCTGTTTCTCGTTTCTTCGCTTATCTTTTCTTCTTCTTTTTTTTCTTAGGCAAAAGTGAGGTTCTGCTTGAAAGCGAATGGATTAGGTAGTGATGTGCTCTAAATTTTATGGAAAAAGAAGTTTTTTTTTGGGGGGAATCCTTTTGGTGGTAGTAGAAATTTGGATCAGGGAAAAGCAACAGAGAACTTGGTTAAAGTGAGCTTGCTTCATGATGTAATTGATGGGCTCACGGAAATTTTTTCCAAATGTACACAGGCATGTTGCAACTGACATTCCAAGTGACCTCCTTGTTCATGTTGGAGAAGTTAATTTCCACTTACACAAGGTAGAACCGTCATTGCTTTCAAACCACTCTTTATCTTTTTCAGATTCAGATAAAGGTTTCAGATAAGTTACATCAACATGTTATCAAAATTTTGACCTACCTTTTTTCGTCTTGTTAAAGTATCCCCTGCTCTCTAGGAGTGGGAAGTTCAACAGAATCATATATGAATCGCGTGGCCCCGATTTAAGCAAGGTGGTTTTGGATGATCTTCCTGGTGGGCCCGAAGCTTTCGAGCTGGCTGCAAAGTTCTGCTATGGGATCGCCGTTGATCTGACTGCAGCCAATATTTCTGGCCTGCGCTGCGCGGCTGAGTATTTGGAGATGACCGAGGACTTGGAGGAAGGCAATCTAATATTCAAAACCGAAGCCTTTCTGAGCTACGTGGTCTTATCTTCATGGCGAGACTCGATATTAGTGCTTAAAAGTTGTGAGAAGCTGTCGCCATGGGCGGAGAATCTGCAAATTGTACGAAGATGTAGCGAATCAATAGCTTGGAAGGCTTGTGCGAATCCGAAGGGGATAAGATGGGCTTACACTGGGAAACCGCTGAAAGTCTCGAGCCCGAAATGGAATGAAATGAAGGAGTCAAGCCCGGGCAGGGCTCACCATGCTCCTCCAGATTGGTGGTTCGAAGATGTCTCGATTTTGAGGATTGATCACTTTGTGAGGGTCGTCACTGCTATCAAAGTGAAAGGCATGAGGTTCGAATTGATCGGCGCGGCAATTATGCAGTATGCTGCAAAGTGGCTTTCAGGTTTGATAAGAGACGGAGCAGGAGCAGGAGATGAAGGAAGCAACAGTGGGAACAGCAATAACAGCAGTGGAAGCAGTAGCTGGAAAGGCGAGCTCCACATGGTCGTGGCTGGAACTAAGGATGAACCTTCTACGGTTCAGGCCAAAGACCAGCGGATGATAATAGAGAGCCTTATCAGTATAATTCCTCCGCAGAAGGACAGCGTCACGTGTAGCTTCCTTCTTCGGCTTTTACGAATGGCAAACATGTTGAAAGTGGCTCCTGCATTAGTTACAGAATTAGAGAAACGGGTCGGCATGCAATTCGAACAGGCAACCTTGGCCGATCTCCTTATCCCTTCGTACAATAAGAGTGAGACTTTGTATGACGTTGATCTAGTTCAGAGGCTTCTGGAGCATTTTCTTGTTCAGGAACAGATGGAGGGCTCGAGCCCGAGCGGACAGTCCTTTTCGGAGAAGCATGGCTATGATGGTGCTCAACGAGTTAGCGGGCAAAATGCGAAGATGAGAGTGGCTAGACTAGTGGACAGCTATCTCACAGAGGTGTCCAGAGACAGAAACCTCTCATTGACAAAGTTTCAAGTGCTGGCCGAGGCATTGCCTGAATCTGCAAGGACTTGTGATGATGGACTTTACCGAGCTATTGACTCGTATCTCAAGGTGATTGCCCCTTTACACTCGGTCTCTTTAATCACCTCTAAAATTATATCTGCTCCACATTTTATGCTGGTACCAGCAAATCAATAGACACTTTGCGACTGCAAAGTAGCCTTAACAATTGACTTGGGTGGATGGTGTTGCTTGTATTCTCTTAAGGACTCAAACCTATATTCTTGGTTTTGCAACATCAATTGCTCTGATTCGCTCATCTTCATGTAGGGTACGCTGAGGATCTCTGCATAAGTTTTGACAGGGGATGCTTTTTCTCAACAATGAATTTATCTGTTTCTTAGTGTGGCAAACAAAATTATTTTTGAATCCAAACCGTAACGAAAATCTTGCACGGCAGTTATGTTCTCGATCGCACAACTGACTAATTTCTTGATTTTGGTGCGACTATTTTTTCGTTGTAATCCTTCGCCAATCAATTCAAACATAATATCATTTCCCAACCAATATATTAGTTGTAACTCCTGCCTTTCTTCCAATAAGTACATCATAAAATCGATATCTTGTGAATAACAGGAAATTTTACCTCATGGATCTGAATTGATGCAAAATTTGACATCCTCTGCTGATGGATTGACGTTAACAAATTGACAGGCACATCCCACGCTCACCGAACATGAGAGGAAGCGGCTGTGCCGGGTGATGGATTGCCAGAAGCTCTCGATCGACGCGTGCATGCATGCTGCACAGAACGAGCGGCTCCCCTTGAGAGTGGTTGTCCAAGTCCTCTTCTCGGAGCAAGTGAAGATAAGCAATGCGCTAGCCACCAGTTCGCTCAAGGAAACCGGAGGTGACATGCACTACCAGCCAATGGTCCTGAACCGGAAGACCCTCCTGGAAGGAACCCCGCAGTCGTTCCAGGAAGGTTGGGCGGCCGCGAAGAAGGACATAAACACCCTCAAGTTTGAGCTTGAGAGCATGAACGCCAAGTACCTCGAGCTGCAGAACGACATGGAGAATCTGCAGAGACAGTTCGACAAGATGGCAAAGCCGAAGCAGGGTTCGGCTTGGAGCAGCGGGTGGAAGAAGCTGAGCAAGCTCACCAAGATGAGCAACATGGAGGGCCAGGACAGTGGCCCTCAGGTGCCAAGTGCAGATCAGACTAGGAAGGCTCCTAGGAGGTGGAGAAACTCAATTTCTTGAGGAGATTTGGGGAAATAAAAATGAAGTGATGAAAAAAAGATAAAAGGAAATTAGTGCTCATGGGAGGAAAATACCTTTTTGTTCTTCTTAATTTGGTTTCTGGGTTACAAAGTTGATTCATTTTGGTAGGTGTTATAAGGACCTGCTGAACCATAACTGGGCCACCTAAAAAACACAAAAAGAACTTGTCTGCTGAGAGTGAGCTTTCCGCTGTTTTAATTGTTCTTTCCTGTTCAATCTCACATTTATATGTTATCTTCCCCCACCCATTAGTTTAAGATTGGACATTTCATAATGATACAAAACTCAGGTTTCGCTGAGTTTATTTCGTGTGAATAATCTTATCTATCCAGCTTACATCTTTTATTCATGGGTTGAGCTTTTAAATTGGATATTTTGTCACTCTTTATTTAGTTAAATGAGTCGAAATTTTTGAATCAGCTTTGTTGCACCGAGTATACGAAAGGGGTCATCTCGTTTTTCTAGAAATGAATTCAGGGTCGCTTCGACAACATTTTTCAGCTATATTCTTTGGGGTGAAAGGGCTAAGAAGAGGTCTGGTATGTGATCAAGTGATTGTTTGAAGTCGTTGTTGCCTGCAATTCTTTGATGATTTCTTGAAGTACAAACATTTCTTTCTTTTGACTTTCAGTGGGGAATGGGAAGGTTAAACGAAGTAGTAAAAAAATATCCATTCCGAAAAATCAAGCCGACTAGATTCCGGTTCGGACTAAACACAATAAAGATAAGTGCCCTTCCGATTGCATGAAATTACAACCCTGCCACTTGCATCTAAAAGAAAGATAATATAAACTTAAAAGCTCGCTTTCAAAGGGTTTCAGACATTATTTTCACCCAAAGAATTTTAAGTGTTTTCATCGTAATATTTCAAAAAATGGGAGTAGAACATACAATGTACGAGCCACTTCAAAAAGATCAATAAAGCTAGATCACCTACCTCAATTTCATAACAAGGCAAATTCTCGAATATCTATCATATTCTAAATTCGAAGAAAATGAAAAATGACTCTTTCATTCAGGAGAAAATCCATGATAAAAAAAACATTTTGATTTTTTATAAATCTAGTAGGTCAATAAAATCTTTCAGGGGCATGTTAATTATTGAAACGTGATTTGATGGTTGGGTTCCGTTAAGTTACAATGTAATGTAACGAAATTCAATATTAATTTGTCTTCAGTTTGAGATTAACTTAATGGATCCGATTTTCATGATTATTAATCAGTGAGCATCCCTTGAATATAAATTGTCAACACATTTCCCGTGGAAGTTCCTTTTGGCCAGCGGAAAAAATGTGGTTGGAAATTTGAATGGCCAAGGTTCATAGACTTTCCAAGAGACATCTTTCCCTTCTGAGGTCTGACCGTTAATCTCGTTACATGATCCAACGGCTGAGCAAGGCCCGGGAGAAACCTATAAATACGAAACGCGGCCACCTTTCTTCTCCATTTGTCCCCGTCCTGTTGCAAGACAGACGCAGAGATTTTCTCGTTCCGAGTCTCCTGGCAGCGAGAGCCCTCGTTCTTTACTCCTAACTTTCAAGGCTTTCGTTGCCCTGTGACCTCGCCGTGGATTGATCGCCGGAGCTGCTCATCTCCGGTGAGTCGGTTCTTCCGCAATTCTCCGTGTCGGTGTGCGAGCTTGGATCGTGCTATACTGTCTATGACTCGTTGAGATTGATCGAGTCGCGGGATTATTGATGATTTGTGGAGATAACCCGTGATCTGCATTCTCCTTTTTCCTTTGCTTGTATTTGCTATAATGGTGTTTTGCCCTGAAGAGAATAATTATGCGTGAATGAATTCAAAACTTCTATCTGCGCGGATATTCAGAATTCCGGGGGGCTCTTGTCTTCGGATGTGACAGTGCAAGCGGCTTTTAATGTGGGGAAAGAGCCTGTGAGCTATGGAAGGGATCGCAATTTAATTAGAATTACTTGTGTATGAATAGCCAGGGGTATGTACATGATGGGTTTTGTTCTCTGGATTTCGTTTTGTGGAATGTCGTGTGACTTGTCGAGTTTGGCTTTTGACATGTCCAGATCTGGTGATTAGCTGAGTAGGCTTCATTTGGATGTTAATATCTTGTCCATCGTTTTCGTGGCATTGATATGTTCTTTTCCCTTGTTACTTATCATTCATCTGTGCGTTGAATATGTGACAAGAAGAAGTTGGGATCTATATGTTATCATTGTCGTTGCTGATGTAGCATATATTTGATTTAGTCAATTCACAAGGATGGTTCAGCATGATTGAAGGGGAGACGTTTTTAACCTAGAAAGAGGTCATTAAGTTCGTGACAGAATTCCACTTTTGGTCCTCGAAGCTTTTTCTTAGCTGAAGCTACTAGATTTATGGGGCAACGTTAACTCAAGTGGTTATTTTGAAAAATATTGCCAGATCTACGATGGTTGCCGTTGAGCATCCGATGGTCAGCGAAGACTGTCTAGCTACAGAAACGAAGAAGATCTTGCATTTATTGGCATCTGAGTGGGAAGATGTAGTTGATTCGACGGCATTGCAGGTGATCCAACTTAAGGGCGCGATGACAAATGAAGTCTTCCAAATAACTTGGCCGACCACGAAAGACCACTCCTCGAGGAAGGTTTTGGTCCGGATATATGGGGAGGGTGTTGGGGTGTTCTTTGACAGGGATAACGAGATTCGGACGTTCGAGTTCATGTCGAAGAATGGGCAAGGGCCTCGTCTTTTAGGGAGGTTCTCTAATGGGAGAGTGGAAGAGTTCATTCACGCACGGGTAATTCTCCTATCTTTGGTGTCCACTGGAACTCAAAGTTCTCACTAAATTATGAACAAACGACAACACATTAAAAGACTCGGAATGAGGTTGATGTGGCTAGCGCTAACATTAGGTCTTTCAGTTCTAATGCAATGAGGAATATGGATTAGATTGACAAAGGAGTCTTTTGAACTGCCGGGCTAAGATATCGTGGAGTCACCTTTCCAGACTAGGCTGTTTGTTTTATAGTCTGATTGTTTTGATAGAATTATTCTAGGTTGCATGTCAGAACAAGTTTAGGATTGCTGGCAGTTGACTTAGCATTCAACTTCTCCAAGGATTGGGGACCCGTTTGTGCTATGGAATACCCTACTTCAGCATCTCTTCCTTTTGAATATTAAATTGAAATAATTTATCTCGTCTGTTGCTACTTTTGCATGACCATGCTTACATCTTGGAGATACAATTGCATTATTGGTCTTCCTTTGCAAAAACAAGAAAGAAAAGAAGAAAATATTAACAATGCAGTCTTTGGTTGGTTAAACAACGAAAGCATTTTCCAGCAATAATTGGGCGATTCCTGTAAAACCAGTGACTTTTAAGGATGCAATTGTTTGCCAATTCTTTTTGCCTGCTTTTCGAAAAGACAAATGACAAGAAGGCCAGTATAGAATCATTTCTGTACTTATTTTATCTGTCACCTGAAATTGACGGCTAGCTAAGCTCATCTGACTCTGTGGGATGATGCAGACACTTTCGGCTTCTGATCTAAGGAATCCTAATATTTCTGCTTGTATAGCAACTAAACTGAGAGAGTTTCATGAACTTGATATGCCGGGTCCAAAGAATGTTGTTCTCTGGGATAGACTAAGGTAATGATTTTGTTTCTTCCTGTCATTTTCCCTTCTTTTCAGGGGTATGAGGGAATATGGTAGTGTTACATCTATTGCTGATGTTACATTTTTCTTGAACAAGTTGCGTAAGTGGAAATTCTACACAAAGATGTCTAAGATTGTTTATTTCTTTGCAAATTTTCCAGAAAGTGGCTTCGAATGGCCAAGTGTATGGCTACTCCACAGGAAGCCCAGGTTGTCCACTTGAATGCCATCAAAAAAGAAATTCTTGTCTTGCAAAGTGAATTTGCAGGGGATCAACATATTGGATTTTGCCACAATGATCTACAGTATGGTAACATAATGATACATGAAGATTCTAAAGCGATAACCATCATTGTAAGATCCTTCACTAGACAATTACATTGTTTTGCTCCTTTTTTTTGGCTAATGCGGCGGTTTGTGAGTGCAAACTTTGAAGTTTGATTTAATGAGGGTGGTCAGCATTAAATAAACTCGTTTCCTGCCGCTAGGGAGTACTCTACATATTGTTCCAACTCATCATAAATAAAATTACCCATTGAGGATTTCGTTACTTCAGAGCAGGAGAGATGGATACCTCAGGAAGTTCATTCTACAGTTCTTGTAGAAGGCTCCTTTCATGGTAGAACAACCACAAAGCCAATTCTACAGTTCTTGTAGAAGGCTCCTTTCATGGTAGAACAACCACAAAGCCACAACTAGACTGAGTGTTCAGATTTAGTGGTTGAAACAGAAGTTGAAAATCGTGATATGTGTTGTGCATGAAAATTTTGTAGTTGGAAGGCAGAAAAACAGAAAGTTGCTCTGTCCAATCACAAGTACAATGTCCTCTGCAAAGTTCTCATCTAAAGTGGAATTTCTTTGCAAGGTTGGATGTATAACTTTGCAGACGTCATCTCAAATACTTTTTCTTTGGATGGCAGAGTTTTGTGTCTTGCATTTCTTTCATATACTTCTTTCAGCAAATGCTCATTCATCAAAATTGTCTTGTGATGATCTCTGATTCCATCATTTAACACTTATTTGCACAATCATTTCCTTCATGTTGTTGCACTGCCAGTGATAATGTTGCCATGAATTCCACTTGTGAAGCTTAAGTATAGTTGTAATAGTTATGTATTGATCTCCTATAAGCTTGTAGATTTGATTCAATTAATATACTGGATCCTTGTGGCTGCTGTTCACATGTAATCTATCTATACTGGGTTTACTGCCCAGACTCATGAAAGAAAACTAGTGCAAATTGTGTTGGGAAAGATTATTGTCTATTCCACTCTTCATGTGCTTTTCCTTTCCTTAAGGGGATTGCCCTTGTGCATATAATTGTTAAATTTCCTTGGTAAGGCTGTCTTCATATTCTTCTTACGGTAGCCTGATGGATGAAGATGTCAGTTAATGCTAATGTTTCTCAAATTCTTTCTTTTCTACCTTATCAGGACTATGAATATTCCAGCTACAATCCAATTGCTTTTGATCTCGCAAATCATTTCTGCGAGATGGCTGCCGACTATCATACTGAGACTCCACATGTTTTGGACTATGGAAAATATCCAAGTGCGCAATTATTTTACTATGTTGTTTCGTTTGTTTCCACTTCCTCCTTGCTTTTACCTACCTCTGAGTAGCAAATAATAATGCTTAGCTTGAAAATGTGATTTCAACAGGTTTAGAGGAGCGTAGAAGATTTGTGCACACTTATTTGAGTACTTCAGGTAGAGCTCTTCTAATGTTTTTCATTTTCTTTTATGTGTGAAGAATCATAAGAACAAATGGCATGCGTTTTGGTTTGTTGCTCTAGTTTACTTTTGGAAGTCCATCTTCACAGGCCAACTCACTTCGATGTGCTTAGGCAAATCACCACAAAGCATAGCTCTCTCGAGAGGAAGCGGTTGCTTAAAAATGGTCACCAGAACCAAATGTTTGAATTGGTTGCCAGAGACAGCTTTTAGCGATCAAAATATTTGCCCACTGGAAAGACCCAGAAAATCTTCTCTGTAGTTTCCGGCAACCAAGAACCGTCTCTAACGACTAAAATTCAAGATAGTTTAACATCCAACACATTGACCGAATATGGTTCTGTATGTGAGTTGTACTTCTCACTAAAATAATCTTTGAGACCTTTGACAGTGAGATCCAGAACTGCAAGAAAGGCATTTAAGCCTCATTTCAAGTCAGCTTTTCTAATTTCTGCGCTTGCTTGAATGGAGTTTGTGCAGAGCAAATCCAACAGCTATTTTCTTAAAATCTTTAGAAGCATTTTGAGCCACATTTGAAGAACTATGAACTACCTACTCAGGCCTTCATGTATTCTTGCTGTACTTATCCTTAGTCTTTTACGGTGCAATCTGGAATGTCAAACCCCTGGGCAGGTGATGCACCTACTGACGTTGAGGTAGAGCAGCTGCTTCAAGATGTTGAGAAGTATACCATGGCAAGTCATCTATTCTGGGGACTATGGGGAATAATATCAGTATGTACTTATACCCATATGACTTGTTGCTTGCTATCTCAAAGTCACCATTTTACTCTATAATGTACCATGAAGTAGATCTCTCTTTTGCACGACCGTTCCAGGTAGAAATTTGTATTGCCACGTGGAGTCTATACTATATTTGCTGGTGCTTAAAGTTGCATAGCATCTAACACTGCCATAGTTCAATTAGTACAATGTCAAAGAGACGGCTGATTTTTGTACCATTCTCATTTTCGAACGGAAAACAGCTCACGTATAATTGAAAGCTTCAATCCTGTCATTGATCTTGCCCCTTTTTCTATTTGGCTTTCAGGAGCACGTGAACGAAATCGACTTTGACTATATGGATTATTCAAGGCAGCGGTTCGAAAGATATTGGTCAACGAAGTCAATGTTATTGAGTTCACACGAAACTCCTCGCTTTGACCGCGAATCAACACCTAAATGGGTGCCTTGGTCTTGCTTTTTCTAACTTGGTCGAAGTATTGTAAAGATTTGAAGCAAAGTACGATATTGTCAATCTCCTATCTATAGAATTGGTTAGACGAGCAATTTGCCATCGATTAAGGATACGAATGGTAACACTTCTCTTATGGAAAAAGGTTTTTTTTTTTTTTCTATTTCTATTCCCTAGAACAATTTCTAAGTAAAATAAAACATTTGAGAATTACACAATATTTATACTCTTGGAATTGAAATGCGTTTGGTATTGCTCATAATTTTTTTACTTATTTTTATTTTTTTAATTCTCAAGGCCATCAATCGGCGGGCAGCGGCGGTCGGGAGCAAGTGGCGACCAAAGATGCAAGAGAAAAAGAGAAAAAAAGAAAAAAAGCTTATTTTTAAAATTGTTCCTGGGAACAAGAATTACATTTCTTTTGCTTCTTATTTATATTCCTGAGAACAACTTTTTATTCCCGGGAACAAAAAAAATAAAGTTAGCATTACTAAACGGATTTCTGTTCTTTTTTTGTTCCGGGAAAAAAAAATAGAAATTTGGAAGCACCCTAAATGTCCAAGGGTTTAAATTATTTATATTTAATTTTTGCCTTCAAATCTAGATGAGATAGTATAAACCGTATGGGTATTTCTTCATCATTGTAGAGTTCTGTTGTTACCACCCTTTCATTGTTTCCGGTATCTGTTCTCTTTTTCTATGTTGTTGCTGTCGGCAGGTTTCGGATGAACTTCGCAGTAATATTGTGGTTTTTGATTAACACTCACTAGAAAGCGAATCAGTCTACGATCTATAGTTATCTTTATTTCATTTTCTTTATCAGAGGAAATCAAAGTTAAGAACTATACTTTCTCCCGATAAAAACGAGGAAAATGTAAAAAAATTAGATTACACTATAAGTACATTGCACTATAGGCACAATTAGAACTATTTATCTTGCTCTCATATTACAAAAGATAGCCAGCATGCAAAGGAGAAGGCCTTAAATCAATATGTAAGGTACAGCAAAGTGCTACTATTTTCTCAGAAATTTGCTTCACTCTAGCATCTCATATCATATGTATTGCCGGACGTAGAGGAACTTGGTATATGATACAGTATTGCAAATACATGGAAGACACGCCGTGACTCACCCAACATGCAAAAACACAAGTAGGAATGCCTACGAACTCGTATCTCTCGCAGGAGCTTCGATATCTGCACAGTGCAGTAGCTCAATCATTCGCTAAGATAGTAATCCTCCTGTCTTATCCTGCAATCCTGGAGCTGGATTTGGACCCTGAAATTCTCCTCCCTTCTTCGTTAACGATGGATGTCGCATAACTTATACCTGGAGTACAGTCCAACACCCAAAAGGCGTTGTTGCATGCGCCGTGGCCATAACAATGACTCGAGGGGTTGAAGTATCGCACATAATGATCGTAGCAGTCTGAGGAAGCTGCGGGCTATGCCAGGGAGGCCGACAACTGTTGTATAACAATAGGTTTGTGTGTCTTTCTCGGCAGTTCTTTAATTTCTTGGCACAGCAAGAAGCGGACTTTTTTAACTCACGGTCTAGATTTGAATTTTGAGTGTCGCGCGTTAGCTGATACTCGTGCTGTCTTCTTTGGCTGTGTCGGTTTCGGAAAACATGGGCGCTCCTCCGATATCACCCGCTATTATTTGCTTCGACAGCAAAGCCGCCGTTCGGATCACCCCAAATGCAGTTTTCCATTAGCGCACTAAACATATTGAGAACGCCCGTCGCTGTTCTTGACAGCATCTTCTTCAAGAAATCATTGATCTTGTCCATGTCTCTTCTTCTGGTCAAATGCCGGATGGTCTTATGAAGGCTTCTCTTCTTGCTCAAATTTCTAGTTTCTTGTCCAAACTCCCATTGGTTTCTTGGAACCACCTTGAGTTTGGAGTTTGCAAGGGTATGTTTGTCACGCCTCGTTTTTCCGAGCGCGCGACGGTTCTCAATTTTCCTTTTCTCTTTGGCCATAGAATGGCGACGTCCCAGGCAGGTCGCTGGCCTTCGAGTCTCCAGCGGAAGTGCGAATCTTAGCCCTATCAACTCCCACAGAACTCGCCTCCAAAATCAATCTCCAATCAAATATCTGAAAAAATGGTTACCACGACGGGTTGAGATATAAATATCTCAATGAGCCAACCCCCTAACCCAAAACTAGGTCTATCAATTGCCCTAGGGTCCCTAATCGCATCTCACATATTCTCAGTCGCCTAGAATATAATCCTTCCTCACCCTTCATAGCACTTGCTCACCCAAATAATTTCTCTTTTGAGCTCATCCTATCCATGAGTCTATTAGACCCTAGTCGCCATTAGACACTAAGCCTAATCATCTCACATCTTCCCTCGTTCTTCCATCAAACTTATCCGCTCTCGTAATCCCCTTCTCTCTCTCTCTCTCTCTCTATATATATATATATATATATATATATATATATATATCCAGGAATCTACTGGTCCCCAATCATCACATAGCACTAAGCCTAACCAAGACCTACTATCATAATTAAATAAATTGTATAAATCAATCAATAATTAAATAAATTATGCAATCAGTTAATAATTAAATAAATTGCACCATATAATTCAAGGTCGTCCACGACCGGCCTAAAATCCTAACTAGCCTTCCTATCTTATCTCCACACCACAATACAACCTCCACTAATGGTCAACCCATCACTATCCAATTGAACTTTCTTTGACGTCCAATTTATATCTCGGGTCCAATGGCCTTACATTCGATCCATCTCGAACCCAATTGGCCTCGTACTCACTTAATCGCATCATGCTTCCTTGGCTTCCGACACCCAGCCATATTAGACCAATTTCATCCACTCACATCATAATCCACATAATTTGCCCTAATAATTCTACTAAGACAATAAACATCCCTAATTAAGTTTTAGGAGGTCTACTCACATTTAATTCACGTGATTCCAACAATTGGTGGGGACGCGGTTCCCAAAGTTTCGGTCGCGCTAGGACTTGATGCGGACCTCCAATCTCCGATTCGGTTGCACGGTTGGATGGCCCAACCTCAGGGGAGTCCAACAACGACTTCAACGATTTTCCGGCAACGGTCCGGCGAAACTCCGGCGACGTTCGGCGAGGCTCCAATAGTGGTTTTTAGTGGCGATAAGGTGGTCGGTCGTTTGGACGAAGCGGCGGAGGTGGTCGAACGGCTGGAGAGAGATGAAACAGCGGAGGACGGTGGCTGGTCGGTGGCTCCGGCGACCCTCACGGGACAATCGGGGCTAGGGAAGAGCGTGACGGCGTGAGACAATGGTCTAGGCGGAGCTCAGAGCAGCAGGCGGTGACGAAGCGGCAGTGGTCGGAGCTGAAACGGTGACAAAAGAGCAGAACGCGACACGGAGCGGATGCGCGAGTCACGGGCCGCGGAGCAACGATGACGCGGTCCACGAAGTAGCAAGTGGAGGTGGAGCTGCGTCGACTTCAAGCCCTTTTGTTCTCGTCGAGACAGTGACGGAGGAGTAGGAGTGGAAGACCGGAAGTGGCGACTACGGCTCGGGCGTGGACAAAGAAGAACGACCAAGAAGAACGATGAAGCAGCAGAAAAAGAAGAAGAAGAAGACTCGGCCTTTGCGGGAGGAAGAGGAAGAAGAGAGAGAGAAAAAGCAAGATGGGACAGGGCTGCATGGTTCGCAGGGGGTGGCGTGCGGCAGAAAAGAAAAGAAAAGGAGGGGAAGAAGAAAAGAGAGGGAAGGAGAGAGAGAAGAAAAGTCAAAGAAGGGGGGAGGAGAGAGAGAAGAATTACGGCTGTTACAATGTTAGAATACCTTAGTAAATTTTTTAGTTTATTTTATTAGTTTCTCTAGAAAAAAAATTCGTACGATAAATTGTACTTCATGAATCAGGACAAATTATCACAGTAAAGTATTCGTCATGATTACACGAAATTAAAGTATGAATATTATCTATCGTCACAAAAAAAGTTTATAGCATACTTTAGCTTTTGTTTGTTAAAAAAGCATACTAGCAAGTGAAAGAAGAAAAAGCTACCAGTGATTTAAAGAGAAAAGTATGTGCGAGATGAATACATGTTGGATTAATCATCCTGGCAATACATTCGGTAGTAATAACTAGGACTTCGTGTAGTTAATTTTCATCACAAAATGTTCCTTCACCAAAATATATCATACAAAAAGGCATCTGTTTCAGCTCATTGAAGGAGATCAAGGCAATTTCAATGTACTTTGTAAGGCGATCGAGACAATATCGACAACACTTGATGCATCTCACAATTGATTAGGAGTTTCAATTATTGCAAAATAGACTGACGATAACAGATAGCATAACAGGTAAACAAACATGACGCTTGCATCGACCCTCAATTTACTGACGACAACAAATCTCCCTTAATGATAAGTTTTCTCAGAGGGTCAAGGTCGTCCTTTTTATCATTATTTCGAGCCGATGGAAAATAATTTACTGAAAAATAATAAAACACGATGAAGAATGAGCAGGAAACTTGATTTTCGATCTTAATAACACTTCCGTCGATCCTTAATTTGTTCGTCAGCAAGAGAAGACAATTAGGGATCCTTTACGAATTGAAAACTTGTGTTTCTGATGTCACCTTAAGAGTCGTTTCTCTAAGTCAAGGTCTTTTAGATTTCCCATACTAGGCTCTGCGAAAAAAAAAATTGGGTGTTTCCGAAAATCACATTGCTATTCACCTCAATAATTATTGAGTAACAATAGTTACGAATCAATTTCTATATGAAGGTATAAGGTAAATATTTCGGGATAATTGCTGATTAAGTTATAAACCTTTACCTACTTTACCGATTGAGTCATAAACCTTTTTTTTTATGCCAAATGAGTCATAAACCTTTTGTAACTTTGCCAATTAAGTCATTCCGGCAGATTTTTGCAGGAAAATACCTACGTGTCGACGACGTGGCGCGACGGAGCTCGCCGGCGATAACGTGGCGACGACGTGGCAATGATCGGACAAAAAAAAATCAATATGTTTTTTTGCTCTTCTTTTTCTTCAAAAAATTACGTGGCTGGCGAGCTCCATCGGCCGCCGAAGCTCGCTGGCCACTCTAGAAGGTGGCGAAGCCCTCGCTGGCAGCGGGTGAGGGCGGCGGCTATTGGAGAGGGCATCGTCGTCCTCGCGCACCGCCAATGAGGGCTCGCCTCGCCCAAATCTAGGCAAGGCGAGCTGCTACAGATTTGCTATAGCTCGCTGGGGCCTCGCCGGCGAGGGCTTGCCTCGCCCAGATCTGCACAATTGCAGATCTGGGCGAGCTCCCATCGCTCGGATCTGCAACTGTGCAGATTTGGGCAAGACGAGCCCTCGCCGGCGAGGGGCGAGGGCGGTGGGGGCCTCCCTCTCCCCCTTCGCCCTCGCCGGCGAGGGCCCAGTGAGCTGCTGCAGATTGCAGCAGATCTACAGTAGCTTGCCTCGCTAGCTGCGGGCGAGGACGACGGTGCCCTCTCCAAGTGCCGCCGCCCTCGCCCGCAGCCGGGGAGGGCTTCGCCGCCTTCTAGAGTGGCCGGCGAGCTCCAGTGGACGGCAGAGCTCGCTGGCCACGTAATTTTTGGAGAAAAAGAAGAGAAAAAAAAACATAAAGATTTTTTTTGTTCGGTCATCGCCACGTCGCTGCCACATCATCGCTGGCGAACTCTGTCGAGCCACGTAGGCATTTTCCGGCCAAAATTCACCGAAAGGACTTAATTGATAAAGTTACAAAAGGTTTAGGACTCATTTGGCATAAAAAAAAGGTTTAGGACTCAATCGAAAAAAAAGGTTTAGGACTCAATCGACAAAGTAGGTAAAGATTTATAACACAATCGGCAATTGTCCCTAAATATTTCGGATTTCCCCTTTGCAAGTTAGAGCCGATATTTCACTCCTAAGCTTCTTTGTCAAGCTTGCGGTAGTATCACCCGCGCTTTGACGTACACGCATTGCTGCAAAGAATGCATCATGACTCTTCACATGTTGGGTGGAAGACTGGTAGCCTAGCAAATGATAAAAATATTCAAGCTTTTCACTGCCACACGAAGCGAATTGCTAATAGACACTTGAATTAACTGTCGTGTTGGAGAAGTTTTGTTTATTCTTTTTGTTTCTTCAGAAACAAGCAAGCTTTGTTAGGAAATGAAAAAACTCTAGTTTCTAATGTCTTATAAAAGGCAATTTGTACATGTCCTCAGTACTTAAGATCATGTACATATACTTAAGTTGGAGGAAAAATACCAGAAGTGCCAAAAGTTATGTACGGCGCTCACTTTAGTGCCAAAAGTTTCAAAACGCTCGCTTCAGTGCCAATTTCAGAAAAACACGATCTTTTAAGTGCCAACGGCGAGAATTTAGGCCAAAATTGACATGACTTTTATAATTATTGGCATTATCTGACGTGGTAATTGTTTGGTCAAAATAAGAATCCATGTAGGAAATCGATCAAATTAAGATTTGAACTTTAATTAAAAAAAAGTACAAGGGGACGGCTAGAGCCCTCCCGCTTGTGGCCGTCGCCCCATCACCGCTGGCTCCTCTGATTCTCTAGTCCAATGATCCAGAGAATGAGAGATCAAACTCCCAAAACTCACGGCTAAAATCCGAATAGGAGCACCTCCATGCGACCACAAACCGCATCGTCGAAGTGCCTAAGTCAAAGTTTACGGGGAACTTACGAATCAGGAGCGCAGACCCGGATGAGGTATTTGTTGGCGGAGATGAGGGCGCGAACTAGAGCACGCAAGCCAAGAGCGTGGAGGTGCTGGCGAGAGCCGCCAGCCTTCGCCGAGGAGCCGGCGACCCCGTTGGCCCTCACGGAGCTGGCGACCCTACCGGTAATGGCCGCCCCCCACTAGCGATGGGGTGGCAACCACAGGGGGGAGAAGCACTTCCCCCTGTGTTTTTTTTCTTTTTTCTTATCTTTTTTGGTTTTTTGATTTAGGGTTCTTATTTTTGAAAAAATTGATTATACTATGTAGTTTTGATGTTTATATGCTAACTGGACCTCCAACAAGCCACATTGGACTTGGAAATTAATAAACAATAGGCCATGTCGGATTTTCAACATGTATATCGAAGTTGGCACTGAAGTTTTCGATTTTTTTGAAAAAGTGGAACTGAAGCGAACGTTTTGAAACTTTTAGCACTAAAATGAGCGCCGTACAAAACTTTTGGCACTTCTAGTGTTCTTCTCCCTACTTAAGTCGCATGCTTAAGACTAGAGGGAAGAGCGACCATGGTCGTCAGTGATTAGAAAACTATACCTGGGCAAGTCCCTCTCTGTCTCTGCCCTGTTTCTTGTCTTCCTTCTTAGTCTATCTGAGATGTTCCTTCAACTTTCCGGCCATCCTCACGTTACGAGTTGAGCGGATATTTAATCTCACCCCTTGATTGTGATGCTTGCATTGACGTAGTAGCAACGGCTCCGCCCAGAGATGATTGGCTCTAGGGTAAACCAGTTCCTGAATTTCAGATTCCAACATATTCAAGCCAAAAACCGAAATAATCGGATCTGGAACCGCTGGTTCCTAAACTAGTTTTGGTCCAGTTCCCATTCTATGTTTCAGGTGAAAACCCAAATTCTAATTATAAAATGTAAAATCATGCCATTCTGCTACAAAAAGATTTGTTAATGTCTTTCATTCATAATAAAAACCATTCTTCAGTAGGCTGTCTTCTCTGATTATTTCGACAAACGGCAAAATTAAGCCGTGAGTATCGTTGGGGTGTGGTTCATAACCCTATCGACAGGAAGATACAAATGAATTAGAATAAACCTTGTATATAATTCTCTCTCGCTTTTATTCTCTTTTTCCCTGTGTTTGTATGTTAAATCCTAGTGTATGATATTAGAGCGAGGTTTGAGACTATGGTTTCTTGGTCAAGTGAGATCCGAAAAATCAAATCTTGTAAAGATATCGGCTAGTCAATCACGAATTGAAGTAGAGAATTTCTAAGGCAAGGGTTATGAAATTTCCATAAGAAGGCCTATCACCATTAAATGCAATTTCCCCTCATCCACCAATGAAGCTGATGGCGTCAATGTTAAAGGAGATTCCAGTTTTTTTCTGCATGCTCTCTGAGTCTGCCATGATTAATTCATATTGGAGCCACGACTCCACTGCAAGTAAAACCAACTTAATCTTGGCAAAATCGCAGAAGCGTGAGCGACCAGATCATATGACACCGAGACCTGATCTCAACAGCTTCAATGAACATAACACTGTTTTTCACTTGCAATGGAATTAACAGAAAAGGGCAGTTGAGCATTTTCTTTGCTCGGAGGCCGGGAAAGCACAAACATTAAATTCAAGGGACAATACGTCAAGAAGATCCCAGCGACTTGAATGCTAAAACTGATTAGACAAGTGAAAGTGCTCAGGCTCTTGCAGGTGAAGTAGATGGAGGAGAAGAAACGGTCGAATTAGTCCTCGGGATCCCAGGAATCTTGGGGATGAACGGATATGGAGGCCATGTCACATTCGGGAGTGTCGGAAATGCAGGCAATGTAGGCGTCGGATAGGATGGTGGCGGCGGAGGCATTGTGTCTTCATAAGGCAACGGTGCTTCTGATGGTGCAGCAAACTCTCCTTTCGAAGGCGATGGTGGTAAGTTTGGGGCTTGCACGGAGGAGGCCGGTGGTGGCTCTGACAAGTTGGGTGGCGGGGAAGTTGTTTCTGGCGGCAACGGTGATGGATTTGGCACTGGTGAATTGCATAAAGGTGGCGATTGATTTGACATCGGTGGAGATGGTTCTGGCGGTATGGGTGCCGGTAAAGCAGAACTTGGCGGGCTTGGTGGTAATGGTGACAGTTTTGGAGCTGGCTGGTGAGAAGTGGGCGGTGATGATGATTTAGGAGGTGGTGTAGGAGATTTTATGGAGTATGATCGTGGTGATGGTGATTGCTTAGGCGTTGGTGGCTCGAAGATGGGCAAGCTAGGCGGTGACAGTGGTGATTTGGGAGATGGTGAATGGGATCCAGGAGGGGTCTGAACCGAAGGTGATGGCTGCGATGTGTTCGAATTAGGAGGTGAGCGAGGACGAGTCGACGGTGGTGATTTTGGCAAGGGCGAATTGGTTTGAGGTGGTGGTTGGCTTGATTTTGATGGTGGCGAATGTGATGAATTGTGCGATATTGAATCGGGGGGAGGCGCGTTAGCCCCAGATGGTGGCGATTTTTGCATTGGAGGAGTGGGATTAGGTGGTGATCGGGTCGACTTTGATGGCGGCGCAGGTGATGATTTTGGCGATGGCGAATTGACAGATGGGGGCGAATGAGCAGACTTTGATGACGGTGACGGCGAATTTTTTGGGCCCGGTGGCTCAAGATTTGGCGACTTAGGTGGCAATTGAGATGATGTGGGAGGTTGGGTTGATCTTGATGGCAGTGGTGGGAATTTAGGTGTGGGTTCATTGAAACTCGGTGGTGACAACGCTGATTTAGGCGCTGGTGATGGCGAAATTGTACTAGGTGGGGTCTGTGAAGACTCAGAGGGTGGGAACGGTGACAATTTTGGTGTTGGCGAATTCGAAACAGGAGACGAACCAGTCAGAGGAGGCAATGGCGGCAACTTAGGCCTAGGCAGTGGCGGCACAACCTTCACTTCTGGCTTCGATGGCGATTCCTTGCCAGCATCGAGAAGGGAGCGCGCCTCAATAGTCATCACACGGGTTCTCTCAAAGAACAAACCAAGGTACAAAACCAAGAAAATGCAAAAGCAAGAAGCCATTGCACTCCAGAATACGAAACGATGCAGATTGTGATTGCCAAATGGAAAGCCCCGGCGCTCATCTTATAAGAAGAGCTGGACGTGTTCGGGCTGGCAGGGAGTGGAAGGATTTGGGTTGGTTAGGACTGTAAATATCGTTTTAATGGCTAGGACCAGGGTCTTTATTGGAGGTGGGGTCATGTTGGGCACTTTTTACTGCCTGTCCCTTTCCTGATGTACTTCCCATAAGATCCTGAGTCTCCTCTCTTAGTCACTGCGGGCCTGCGGCAGTGATTCTAAACACCATTGAGAACCTCTGCTTCAAGACTAGGCCGCAACACGTCGAGCCAATACCATTTACCACACCTAAACACGACAGGCTCCAAGATAAGACGGCATTACGACATTTTACTGAATCTTACATGATACATTCTGGGATGTAAGCTTCTAGTTATGTGAGTAATGTCTTGACATGAGCGCCCAATGTGTCCAATGCAAGTTAAACTGAACTGAACAATCTTTGGAAATGTAGAGAGAGAGAGAGAGAGAGAGAGAGAGAGAGAGAGAGAGAGAGAGAGAGAGAGAAAAGCAGAGACACCCCTACACAACACACCTACTTTGGCTGCCCATCATAACTTTGTATATTAACTGGCATGTTTTCCCCAAGGCCGGATGGGGGTGGAGCACCGATACTGAACTCCACTTCAATGCCAATGCCAAATCTGGGTTGTATCTTCTTCTGTTCGTCCCCACGAGCTCTGTGACAACTGATTGGAACTTTTATTAATGACCAATGCAGTAATATGATCCACACCCTTTTTATGTTGTGGAATATTAAGTACAGAGGTATCCATAAAATTGGTTTGAAAACCAGTCCGATGCATCATATGCCTTTTGAACAGTACGTGCATTCAATCTGATGACAAATATTTTTTCTTTCTTTCCCAAATCGAATGATAGGAAATTTCAAGAAAATTAAAAAATTTAAAGGAAAGTCTCTGAAAATCTTAATCTAAATAGAAAATATTTAGATAATATTGTTTACTCGTGGTAGGTAGATCTTGTTATTTTTTCAGGAAAAGTATGAGAGAAGAATATTTTATAATGTTATTAACATAGTCATCAATGTCATCTAGTTGGATATTATCTAGGGTAATATGTCACGCCCCGATTTTTCCGAGTGCGCGACGGTTCTCGATTTTCCTTTTCTCTTTGGCCATAGAATAGCGACGTCCCAGGCAGGTCGTTGGCCTTCAAGTCTCCAGCGGAAGTGTGAATCTTAGCCCTGTCAACTCCCACAGAACTCGCCTCTAAAATCAATCTCCAATCATATACCTGAAAAATGGTTATCACGACGGGTTGAGATATAAATATCTCAATGAGCCAACCCCCTAATCAAAAACTAGATCTATCAATTGCCCTAGGGTCCCTAATCGCACCTCACGTCTCCTCAGTCACCCTAGACATAATCCAATATCACTCTCTATCCTGTCGTACTTGTTCTTCTCTAGTCTCTCTTTTCCTTGCTCAGCTTATCCACGAGTCTACCAAACCGTAATTGCTACTTGACACTAAGCCTAATCATCTCACCAATAAATATCTATTGCAATGATTAAATAAATTACCAACAATTAAATAATCACCCAAATAAATCAATAATTAAATAAATTACGCAATCAATTAATAATTAAATAAATTACACAAAAATCAATAATTAAATAAATTGTGCAATCAATAAAGGCTGTCCACGACTAGCCTAGACCCTAACTAGCATTTCTATCTTATCTCCACACCATAGTACAACTTCCACTAATGGTCAACCCACCAGTCTCCAATTGGACTTTCCTCGACGTCCAATTTATATCTTAGCCTCAATGGCCTTGAATCTGATCCATCCTAGGCCCAATTGACCTCAAACTCGCTTCATCACACCGTTTCTTCCTGACATTCGACACCCGGCCATAATAGACCGATCTCATCCAATGACACCACAATCCACACAATTTCCTAATAATACTACTAAGACAATAAACATCCCTAATTAAGTTTTAGGAGGTCTACTCACATTTAATTCACATGATTAGGAAGTTAACTCACCGGATTAGAGAATAAATCAATTCACGGCGACGGCGGCGCGAAGACGAGCAAAACCCGAGCCAACGGCGACACCAAAAGAAGCTCGGAAGAGGCTCAGCTAAGGTGAAACTTGCACAGCAAGTAGGGAGGGCGTGAGCAGCAGAAAAAGGAGGAGAAGAAAATGAAGAAGAAAGAGGAGGAAGGGGAGCTGCGTTTGGGAGAAAGAAAAAGGGAAGACAACTTGCCAAGCAAGTTTTCCTTGTGGCCAATGGTGATCTTCTACCCCTAAAGTCAAAGGGTCAACCAATGGCTAATTTTCTTCTCATCTCTTCACAAAATAAAGCCTTTTTGGAGCCCAAATAGACCCCTTAATCAACCCCAACGAATTTCCATCATTTATCCATCAAATAACTCAATTTGATAGCCCAAAAATCTAATTAAAGAGACCCATCCGAATTTCCACAAATTCTTTTTGTCCACTTTGCATTTTTCCGCAAAATTCCCGGCTCGATGGAATTCTCCGAAAAGATGAGACGAGGTCCTAAAAATAAATCGTGACACGCTCGAATGTTCAATTTCCAAATCTGAGTTCAATTTCATGGTTAAAATCAACCGAACGCGATTCTAGTACAATCCAACTTACCGGGTAGCTTTTAGGGATTTTATCGCGCGATTACATCCCTTAACGGCTTCACCTGATAGGTTAGTTAACTCGTGAGTGATCAGCTTTGAGAAAAGGACCATAGACGTGTCGGTAAAAAGCCCATTTTATTTTATCGAGACGGCATTGAAAATTCAGGATGTCACATAATAAGTAGTTAATTCATGAGAATGAGAAGTTGTTTATGCTTATCAACTTCGGCACAATATGTAACGTGTCCTAAAGAAAAAAAAATGTAAATATATCTATCGAATAGAAAGAGAGACAATGACTTTTCCACTTGAAATAGAATTTGTAGCAGAATAGACATCCAATAAGAGAAACAATATATCAAGGATAGAAAAAGAATTCTCTAAAAAGTAAAATTGACTGTCTTATACATAATATATTATGTGATTCAGAAAACATAGATAATAATTAACATGCTTCAATACTATAATGTGGGCAGTGAAATATTATTTTGGTCCAATCTAGTGCAAGAAGTGGTAGAAGCAAATACCAGAGTTAATACCTGAGTAAAGAATGACAATTTCTAGAAAAATAACAAACTAGTGGTTTCAAATGGAAATGGAAAAATTGGTATATGATATATTCAACTTTTGTAAAATATGTGGATATATATATTTATAGGTATACATGATGATTGATTTGGATACAATGATTATAGAAGTTATATATATATGACATATGATCCGATGGTACTTAAATTGCATAATAAACGACAAATTTTACATATGTTTATATTTTCTTCCATAATTTAACTTGCGTTATTATTGTCACTGCTATAATTTTAAAATAAATTAACATTTTATAGAAGTTAGAAGCGAAAAGAAGTAAATCAGGAGTTTTATCAACCACAAATTTCAATACATTAATATAAAACTCAAGCGAAGCATGGACAACTGCCCTAGCTGTTTGAGCAAGGGTAATTATAGCATCCTCTGTCGTTATAAATGAAGAGGTCCACAAAGTATCACAAACTGCCAAACAAGTTCTGGAATTCATATCATAGAAGTGTCATACAAACAAGTACATATGCCATATACTGTTCTGAGGCATGCTCAGACCATATAAGTATTAAAATAGTAAATCGGAGCATATTGTATCAAGACTCCAAATTCACATAACAACGGTTCAAGGATGAGTAGCAGCCACAGACATGTCCTTCGGAACAAAAGGCAAGGTTGGCTTAGGGAAATCAGGGAGATGAGGCAATTCGGGTACTTCCGGTAATTCTGGCTTCGGTACTGCCGGTATATCAGGCTTTGGTAGTTCCGGAAGTGGCGGTAATTCGACTTCTGGCACTGATGGCAACTCTGGCTTTGGTAGGCTTGGGATGTCAGGAAGGTCAGGCAATTCGGGCTTCGGCAGTTCAGGCACCTCAGGCAATGTTGCCTCCAAAGTTCGGCGAGCTTCGACCGAGTTCTTGCCATATGTCAAGGACAGAGCAATGACAAACAATGCCAAAAGATGCATGCGCCCACGATAGTTCGCCATCGGGGAATCAATCGCCTAGCGGGAACTTTTGAGCGAAGAAGCTGTGAATCTCGAGTGAAAAGGTGTTGGTGTGTTTGGGCAATGGCTTGAAGGAGGGTTTTTAAAGAGGAGGGACGTGAGGATTGGGGAGATTGTAAGTACGGTTTGGTGGGAAAACTATCAGATTGTTAGTTCAACTTCTAAACCAATCTCATTTTCTTCTGTTCAACAACAAGATGGAGCAGATAATTCCGAAAATGATCTTTCTGTTCTTTGCTTTCTAAGGTTGTAACTATGAGTTGAGCAGGAGTTCTTAGCTAGGCAGGTAAGAGAAAAGAAAGGAAATGATTTATAGTCCCACTATATGTGTAATAGGACGGAGTCCATAGCTTTGGTCGGAGAAGTCAATAATGTAAGAGAAAAATATAAGTTTTTGTCAGTAATAATTATACAAGGAATGTATACTTGATAAGCATATTCCTTCTTGCTCAATACCGTGTTCGAATCCCTTCAATTGCACATTTTCTGATGATTTCATAAACCTATGGAGGGGCCAAAAGTAAAGTATTTAAGCCAATTCAAGACCAGATGGTATTCGCTATGCTTTTACCGGAAGTAGTGGACTTGTCGAGCAACATGGGGTTTGTGTGAAGTTTTCCTAGGACCACTGTTAGCTATCCTAAAAGCTTAAACCGTTAGGTGAAGACGTGGATTTCTATTTAAGTACTTTCACACTTCCCCTTACGCTTAGTCTGGTCTTTTTGCTAGTACTAAGCGTGGGAATAATTTTTTAGGAAGGCAGAATAGGGACCTAGAAAGATTTGATCTCATGAACTTATGCTCTAATACCATGTGAAGTTTTCGTATGACCACTGCTAACTGTATTAAAAGTTTAAGCCGTTAGGTGAAGACATGGATTTCTATTTAAGTACTTTCACAGTTTGGCACAATTGCTGGTAGAGAAACTGGAGGTTCATAATCCACTAAGTCCGGAAGTCAAGAAGGAGAAGACTAAATATTGCGCGAGATTGAAGAACTGTCAACCTCCAATGGAACTGATAATCGAATAAAAGTATTCGTTTGAGTAATCAAAGAACTTCTAGTCAGGAGCACCAAGGGTGTTGATTAATTAGATAAGGGAGAATGTCTTGAACCGGAGGTTTTCAAGGCGTGATAGGCTGATGAGGTGGTCAAGATGACTAGACATGCCTTACGGTTTATAAGAGTTTGGGGTTTTCCTGAGCTGGAATCGTCACTACAATTTAAAATGTAACTTTAAATGGGGTCACGATCTTGCAATAGTGAACTAACTCCAAAAACCCGTCCTCTAAAATATTCCTAAAGATGAGAAGAGAATTATACGCTTATTAGAGAAGTCTTGTGATTAATATAAATTAAGAGATGTACAAATTTCTTGTATATCTCCACCTCTTTCACCCTTTGGAAAGGGTAGGTAATCATAACTCTGGTCTTTATGGGGATTTGCCGTTCCGTTTTTTTTTTTTCACCCCTCAAAAAGAGGTCTAAGGGGTGCAATCAATTCAGAAAATTTTGATTTTTCTTTTCTTTATATGATCTTGACTTTCTATTGAATGAATATTTGGTTATTATCATTCTAAAGAATATCCAAAAAATGACTAAATCTCAATATTTATATACGCTGGTTCACATGCGAAATGAACAAGAGAAGAAAATAGAATTGGTGATAATCTATTCCTTATTTATGGATCGTCCTTCTTACCAGTGTCTCGAAAAGCAATTGATTGTTTTTATGATATATACACTTTTTTAATTAATTCAAATTCAAATTTATCAAGTGGCGGAAAAAGTTAAGTATACGTAAAAATTTGGCAGAAATACAACGAGAAAAAAAGGGTTGGTGAGTGATTTTGATTTCATAAGAGGTAGCAAAATTGGCTTTTGTCCCGAAATGATCTTTTATGTTATCCAAGCTTGCCAGGTTATTTAATTACTTATAGAAATTTGAGACTGTGTTCATTGCTTAGTAGCGTGAATCATTAATGAAGTAATAAAATATCAACAAATATTTAATAACAAACAAATTCTACCATTAAAGTTTCAACAAGCATCTCAGATATGATATAATCGTTTGCTTTTACCTAGTAGAATATCAAGTATAGATACAACTATAACACACAGGAATGAAAACCACTCTAATATATTATAGCGACTTTGGAACATTAGATGCATTCAATTTGATGAGAAAGATCATTGTAATGATCTGTTTTCGGTCAATCTCGAGTTTAAATTAGTGGTCCATTGGTCCCGAGGGACGGAGGAGGCTAGGTTAGCCGAAAGATGGTTATCGGTTCAAGGACCCCAATGAAAAAAAAAGAGGATCTGTTTTGTAACGACCGCGGTCCGGTTCGCGAATTATGGCTTAATTGGGATTTTTCGGGAAATTGGATAATTTTCCCCGGTATTTGCAAAATTTGGAAAAAAATCTTGAAATTAATACAAATTTGAAGTTTAAAATTTTATAGGGGCCCAAAATATCTTAAATTTCAATTTGGGAATTTTTAGAAATTTTCCAGGAAATTTTTGGAATTTTAAAATTATTTTTCCAATTTTCGGAAAATAAAATACATTATTTTAAATAAAAAAATAAAAAAATAAAAATAAAAATAAAATCCCAAACCGGCTAGCGAACCGGCCGGTCCGACCGTGCACGCCGCCGGTCCGACCGGGTCGGACCGGGTGGTACGTGCCCAGCACGTGCCCCGCGCCCCTCTCTCTTCCTCTCTCCTCCTCTCTCTACGGCATTAGGTCGAACAGTTGATGGACGTCCATCAACTGTTCAACCCGTCGCTTCCACCGGCCGTCCAGCCCTGCAGCCACCCACCCCTGACTTGGAGAAGACCGCCGGAGGGGACTGCAGCCGTGGGGGAGGCGGCACGTGGCCGGCAAGGCCGGATTTGCCGGCCACCCTCACCCACCCCACTCGGCTTAAAGCCGAGTGGGCAAGGGTTTTCGGGGGAGCGTTTCACCGAGTTTCTGGCTTCATCTCCAAGCGTTCTTGGTGTCCTCTCGAAGCTGGTGACTTCCTCTTCCAAACGCCCCCAACCTCCGCCGCCGTCTCGCCGTGTGTCGCCGGGAACAGCCAGTTGCAGGAGGCTTCGCGGCCAGCCTTCCGGAATTTTTCTGGAAAAAGCCGAGACCGCTTGCGAGCAGCCGACTTCACGGAGCCGCCCCGCCGTGCTCCGGCAGCCCCAGGCCGAGCCACCACCGCCGTTCAACACGTCGTGGTGTAGGCTTCCAGATCCGACTAGAACCGAGCTCCGGCGAGACCCCAAGGCGACGTACGGAGGTGGGTTCCAAGCGTCCACGACCAGCCGGAAAACCCCAAGGAAGGGGTCACGATCCGGTTCGTGACCCAGCTGATCCGATCCGTGAACCAGCCACGATCCGGTCCGTGACCCAGCCGATCCAATCCCTGACCTGCGCCCTGATCCATCTGTCCGATCCGTGCACTGATCCGTCCGATCCGTGCACCGATCCGTGCACTGATCCGTCCGATCCGTGCACCGATCCGAGCCGACCCGTGCACGACCCGTGCCTGATCCGTCCGACCCGTGGACCGACCAGGCCAGTAGAGGAGGAATCGGGCCCCTGACCAGGCCCAACAGCCCGGCCCGGCCAGCAACCCCACGGGCCCAACTCGTGGGCCCGACCCGTGGAAGCCAGCCGGCCCACTTTCAGGCCTAGTCAACAGCTCAGGCCCACTCGGCCGGCCCGGAGGAAAGGAAAAGAAGGCCCGGCCCCCAAAAAAAAAAAAGAAAAAAAAAGAAAAAAAAAGGAAGAGGAACTTCAGCAGCAAGCTTGTGGGAACACTCTCCAGGTGAGTGGATCCTAACCTCTTACTAGGCGCATCTCCGTCTTAGTAGATTTAGCGGGTAAAATTAGAGCGATTAGAACGGCTAGGGCGATTCGAATTGGTTTAAGCATAAATTGCAAATTGTGTAGACTTGGGTTTCATGCTTGATTAATTATTAGCCTAGTCGAGTAGATGGCTGCTTGTTTGGACCACGACTAGTGGTCGGGCCAACTTGTATTGGTCAACGGTGTCCCTTCTTGTGAAATTACGAGAACACACTCGTGCTCAGTTCAAACTGGGAGTAGTCCGATCGAATTTCCCGCAATTCTGCGATTGGAATTGGGACTTACTCGAACTGGTGGCTTGGGTGTTTGAATAGTATTTTACACTCCTTTACCGCTTTATATTATAGTTTAATTTATCATTAATGTTATTTACTTAGATGCATTTAAATTATGTTTTTTTTTTCCTTTTTTTTTCTTTCCGCCTAACTAATTAGTTAAATTTTATAGCTTACTCCTTAATTTCGGTCGTACTTATTTAATTTAGATTGCAATTTATTTACTTTCTCGCTTATTCATGTGGTTGAGTTAGACGTTACCCCGCGACCCAGCTTAGGCACCCCGTTTGGTTGTCAATTAGTGGAGAGTGATATATTCCGATTGAGGGGCCATGGGATGTGAGATTAAAGGTAGGTCTTACCTAGTTCTGCCTGATACCACTCGGAGACTGAGAGGGGATGGGACGTTTCAAGGACCCTAGGACTGGGCTGTTCCTAATCTAGGGTTATGGTTTGCTCACTGAGACCGTGGAATCTCACCCCACCACCCCACCACACCAGGACCTCAGAATGGACACGGACAGCTTCGACTCGGAGGACATGGTGGTAGAGGACCACCTTATGGATTGGCCTTCCGAGGAGGAGGAGGCTCAGGATCAGCAGGTGCCGGACCCTCAGGATCAGGAGGAGGATTGGGACCAGGAGCTGGATCGACTGCTGGAGATGGAAGACCCGGGGTCCGATGAGGACCTGGAGGACATCGGGGGATATTTGCCGCCGGATATTCCCTTTGACCCGGATGAGTTACCAGAGGACGGGGAAGAGTACGAACTAGGAGCGATACCTGAGGCTCCTCAGAGTATGGGAGAGATCATAGACACAGATATCCAGGAAGACGGGCTGATCGTCGAATTCCACCGGGAAACGGGGTGGATCTGGAGCACTAGGAGGGATATTTGGTACCCACACCAGCACGTCAGGGTCTACTCGGGGTTCCAGGAAACCGAACTAGAACTCTTACACGAGAAGTGTGAGGAGCCACAGGGGGGCTACCTGTCAGGCTTTGAAGACCCCGACGGAGGGGACGACTCAGAGGACGGCACGGTAATCAACGAGAAGCCACCGTGCGTGAGGACTTGGCCCAAGCCCCCGACCACTCCCTAGGATAGCATCAGCCCTCCCTACCTTAGACCGCGACTTTTGCGTGTATAGCTGAGCGGTGCTAGTGTACGTAGGTTTTTGTATGACTCCCTTTTTGGATCACTCCCCTCTCCCCGCACTTGTGATGTGTACCCCCTTTTTTTTGAAAACCTTCTGGTAAAAGAACTGACGGTGATTATGGATTGCAAATTTGATGTTTATGGGATGGAAGATGTTTCCTTGAAAGTGTTGTATTTATTTGGATCCTGAAGTAAATGCTACGACCCCGAAATCGGGGCGTCACAGCTTGGTATCAGAGCCAGGTTAGTAACCACGGAAAGGTTACCTTCTTGGAGTGATAAGGAGTGAATGACTGGACGTATTGGGATAAGACGTCTGGACGCAGGACCTTAGTTAAACCTAGAAGACCAGACCGAGATTAGCTCAAGACCCCCACTTAACCTTGAGTTTGGTGTCAATTGTTTAGCTGCGTTGGCACGGTATGGGACGTGTGCAGCAAGGCCGGACATTGGCTAGAGACCATAGGGCTTGGTCTACGCCCGACTCGACCTGGGCGGTATGGGACGCACAGGACGAGGTCAGGCGTGTGACGTGACGTCTGGTTTAGCTGAGTTGGCGCGGTCTAGAACGTGTGCAGCAAAGCCGAACCTGGACTTGTGGTGCCGGAGGGCACGTGGCCGTTGATCGGCGTGGCGAGGCTGGGCCTCTGCTGTTGTGACAATGATCACCCTTTTGAGAGGGTGTGGTGTTTCTGTCACCGCCTGCGTGGCGAAAGTGCGTGGCACCGAGTGAGGGTGGCCACTGATGCATTGAAGTCGAGTTCCTGACGAGGTTTCGACTGGACCCGTGGGGTCGTGTTGTCCTAGGAGTTAGGACGGGTGTTGATGGTGGTTTCCAACACCGAGTGTTGATGATGATTTCCAACACTGTCATAGTATGTGATACTATGTCTCCTTTTGAGGTCAATAGGGTGTTTTTAAACGATCTTATCTTGGTAGATCTAGCTATAATGCTTACCCCTGTTGAATTCCTCAAGGAGTGACGAAAGTATTGCGATGCTGTAACAGGAAGACCAGATGGTCAGACTGCGGGGGAGACCTCCGCGCAGAAGGGCGACGATTGGTCGCTTCGGGGTGGGGGAAGATGAACCCCAAGAAGATCTCCGTGTTGAGGGACTCGTGAGAACGGTAGAGGACCTATGAGAGGAAGTCCACCAACAAGCAAGAAACCAGGACGCCGCGATCGCAGCTGCGGTGAATGCCGCCTTAGCTGCCATGCGGAATGAGAACGCTGCGGCGGCTCAGGGACCCGCCGTAAGAGCTGACGAGCGGGAAGTTGAAGTTCCGACCCCTGCTCCCTTAACTGGTGGTGCAAATGGGGAGAGGAGAAAGCAGAGGCAGGTCGGACAATTCCTAAAGATGAAACCCCCAGTCTTCACAGGGATGGGAGACCCTGGAGCAGCAGAGGAATGGCTGCTGGAGCTTGAAAAGATCTTCGAGGTCATGGAATGTTCAGACGAAGATCGAGTGACTCTCGCAGTGTATCAACTGCAGGGGAATGCCAGACATTGGTGGAGGGTCACTAGAGGTATCGCCTTTCCTGGAGGCGCAGTACCTAACTGGGAGGTTTTCGTTGAGACTTTCAACGAGCAGTATTTCCCCGAGGCAGAGAGAGACGTGAAGCTCGCCGAGTTTCAGAGACTGCGGCAGAATAACCTGACAGTGCTGGAGTATGAGGCACAGTTTACCGCCCTGGCCAAGTATGGCAAGAAATTGATCGAGGATCCAGTGGACAGGGCGAAGAGATTTAGAGAAGGGCTGAAACCCGAAATCAAATCTCAGCTTGCTCCCTTTTACCTGCGGGATTACAAGGAGGTGTTCACAAGGGCTCAATGGGTCGAGAAGGACCTAAATGAAAGAGCAGCTATGTCAGGGTCGCGATCGTTTGCAGGTAGAAATACCAATAACTTTCGGCAAGGGAAGAAGCCGACAGCAGGGACGAAGAAGCCCTTTTCAGCAGTACGAAACGGGGGAGTCAGGAAGCCCCCCTTTCGTCAAGGAAGTTGGTGCCGACAGTGTGGGAAGACTCACCAACCGGGACCCTGTCCCCCGAGGAGCGAGGGATGCTACGGGTGTGGCCAACTGGGCCACATGGTCCGTGATTGCCCCCAACGCGTAATGAGGGCGCAACCTCGGCAACAGGTTGGGCAGCTGGCAGGTCTAGCACCGCCTCTTTTGATGGACCGACCCTCGGCACAGGGAAGAGTCTATGCGGTGACCAGGCATGAAGCACAGAACTCGGGAGGAGTCATAACAGGTACCGTCTCCTTACACCGCAGTCCTGCTTATGCCTTGTTCGACACGGGGGCTACCCACTCGTTTGTTGCTGAGCGTTTTGTGGAGTTAGTAGGGTTGCATGTGGAACCCTTAGCCATTGTTTTGAATGTCTCGACACCTCTGCATGTTAGTATGCTGTCCGTTAATGGGTGTAAGGGCTGCGAGTTAGAGCTCAGCGGAGTTAGAAGTTCGATTGATTTGGCGGTTTTAGATTTGCGTGATTACGATGTTATTATTGGCATGGATTGGTTGACTAGACAGAAAGCTACGGTGGACTGTTCTAGGAAACTTGTAAGGTTCCACCCGTTTGAGGACTCGAGTTACGAGTTCCTCGGGAGTCACGGCGGACCTTCAACCGCAGTTATCTCTTCTTTGGAAGCGACGCGGTTGTTAGAGGATGGCTGTCAAGGCTATCTAGCTAGCGTTGTTGACACGACGGTCGAAGGACCAGTGTTAGAGAAGATCGCTGTAGTTCGGGAGTTTTCCGATGTTTTTCCAGAAGAACTACCTGGGTTACCCCCAGAGAGAGAAGTAGAATTTGCTATTGAAGTGCCTTCTGGAACGGAGCCGATCTCCAAGGCTCCCTATCGGATGTCACTCTCCGAATTAAAGGAGTTGAAGGTACAAATGCAAGAACTACTGGATAAAGGATTCATCCGCCCAAGTGCGTCACCATGGGGTGCGCCGGTCCTCTTTGTAAAGAAAAAGGACGGATCCTTAAGACTTTGCATTGACTACAGGCAACTGAACAAGGTGACAGTCAAGAATAGATACCCGCTACCCAGGATTGACGATCTATTTGATCAGTTACAAGGGGCTAAGGTCTTCTCGAAGATTGACCTGAGGACGGGATACCACCAATTAAGAATTAAGGAGGAAGATATCCCGAAGAGTGCCTTTCGAACTCGCTATGGACATTACGAGTTCACAGTGATGCCGTTTGGGTTAACCAATGCTCCAGCTGCCTTCATGGATTTGATGAACAGGGTGTTCAGGGAGTACTTGGACAGGTTCGTCATAGTCTTCATCGACGATATACTAATCTACTCAAAGAGTTCAGCAGAACATGAGCAGCACCTAAGGATAGTACTTGCAGTACTACGAGGACATGCACTCTACGCGAAGTTTAGTAAGTGTGAGTTTTGGCTAGATCGCGTAGCCTTTTTGGGACATGTGATCTCGGCAGACGGAATCTCCGTAGACCCTGCAAAGATTGAGGCGGTAATGGATTGGCCGAGACCTACGACAGTAACGGAAGTTCGTAGCTTCCTAGGTCTGGCAGGATATTACCGAAGGTTTGTAGAGAAATTTTCAAGCCTATCCCTACCCTTGACAAGCTTATTAAAGAAGGATAAGAAGTTCGAATGGACGGAAAAGTGCGAGAGGAGCTTTCAAGCACTAAAAGAGATGTTGACCACTGCACCAGTCCTAACCATTCCTTCGGGACCAGGTGGTTATGAGGTTTATAGTGACGCTTCATATCAAGGTCTTGGGTGCGTTCTAATGCAACACGGTCGAGTTGTAGCTTACGCATCGAGACAGCTGAAGCCCCACGAGCAAAACTATCCGACGCATGACCTGGAGTTAGCCGCAGTGATCTTCGCGCTCAAAATTTGGAGGCACTATCTGTGCGGAGAAAAGTTTCCAATCTTTACGGATCATCAGAGCCTCAAGTACCTGTTCTCTCAGAAGGAGCTGAACATGAGGCAACGGAGATGGATGGAACTCCTGAAGGACTACGATTGCGAAATCCTGTACCACCCAGGAAAAGCGAATCGTGTAGCAGACGCGCTTAGTCGCAAGTCCTCTTTGACTTCACTATTGGCCAAGGAATGGCAACTGCACGAGAAGGTGCAAAACTCGGAGTTCAGGTTTGAGGTTGGACACCTGAATCATTTGATGGCCACCTTAAGGATAGAACCTCAAATCAGGACCAAGATTAAAGATCTACAATCTTCGGATCCTTCCTTAACGAACATCTTACAGACCAAAGGGGAACTAAGGAAACCTGGTTTCCAGGTCTCGGAGGATGGAGTCCTAAGCTTTCGAGGGAGACTTTGTGTACCTGACAATCCTGATTTAAGGAACGAGATCCTGTCCGAAGCACACCGAAGTAAGTACAGTGTCCACCCGGGTAACACCAAGATGTACCAGAATCTAAGACCCCACTACTGGTAGAGCGGAATGAAAGCGGACGTGGCAAGATTCGTGGCCAAGTGTCTAACGTGCCAACAAGTGAAGGCACAACACTGTAAACCGGGAGGTCTTTTGAACCCTCTGGAAATTCCAGAATGGAAATGGGAGCATATCACGATGGATTTCGTGACCGGCTTACCAAGAAGCCAAAAGGGTCACGATATGATTTGGGTCATAGTGGACAGACTGACCAAATCTGCCCACTTCCTGGCAGTACGAAAGAACCTTCCCTTGGACCGGTTAGCAGACTTATATGTGGCCCAGATCGTCAGACTGCATGGTGTACCGGTAACTATTACCTCTGACCGTGATCCAAGATTCACCGCTTACTTTTGGAAGAGTCTACAAGGAGCCTTGGGTACCCGACTGCAGTACAATACGGCGTTCCATCCCCAGACTGATGGGCAGTCGGAGCGGACCATCCAGACCCTGGAAGACATGCTGAGGGCGTGCGTCATGGATTTTAAGGGAGGATGGGAAAGTCAGTTACCCCTGGTGGAGTTCGCCTACAACAATAGCTTCCAGCAAAGCTTAGGGATGGCACCCTTTGAGGCTTTGTATGGACGAGCCTGCAGGACTCCGGTATGTTGGGACGAAGTCGGAGAACGAAAAATTTTGGGACCCGAGCTGGTACAACGATCGCAGGATGCAGTGAAGTTGATTAGACAGAGGTTGAAAACGGCTCAGAGCCGACAAAAGAGCTATGCGGATCGAAGGCGACGGCCTTTAGAATTTCATGAAGGAGAACACGTTTTCCTAAAAGTGTCGCCTAGGAAAGGGATATCTCGTTTCGGAGAAAAAGGCAAGCTGAGTCCCAGGTTTGTGGGACCCTTTGAGATTTTGGAGAGAATAGGCCCGGCAGCCTATCGACTAGCCCTACCACCGAACTTGGAACAGATTCACAACGTCTTCCATGTTTCCATGCTAAGGAAGTATGAGCCCGACCCTTCGCATGTGTTAAGCTACGAGGACCTTGAGCTGGATGGACAAATGTCCTATGAAGAGAGGCCAGTCAGGATTGAAGATCGGAAGGAGCGGAAACTCCGGAACAAGGTTACACCCCTGGTCAAGGTGGTATGGCAACACCACGGCTCAGAGAATGCGACCTGGGAAAGCGAAGAACTCATGCGACAACAACACCCTCAACTGTTTGAAGACTTAGAAGCAGCAAATTTCGGGGACGAAATTTCTTAAGGGGGGTAGATTGTAACGACCGCGCTTGGTCCGGTTCGCGAATTATGGCTTAATTGGGATTTTTCGGGAAATTGGATAATTTTCCCCAGTATTTGCGAAATTTGGAAAAAAATCTTGAAATTAATACAAATTTGAAGTTTAAAATTTTATAGGGGCCCAAAATATCTTAAATTTCAATTTGGGAATTTTTAGAAATTTTCCAGGAAATTTTTGGAATTTTAAAATTATTTTTCCAATTTTCGGAAAATAAAATACATTATTTTAAATAAAAATAATAATAAAATAAAAATAAAAATACACTCCCAAACCGGCTAGCGAACCGGCCGGTCCGACCGTGCACGCCGCCGGTCCGACCGGGTCGGACCGGGTGGTACGTGCCCAGCACGTGCCCCGCGCCCCTCTCTCTTCCTCTCTCCTCCTCTCTCTACGGCATTAGGTCGAACAGTTGATGGACGTCCATCAACTGTTCAACCCGTCGCTTCCACCGGCCGTCCAGCCCTGCAGCCACCCACCCCTGACTTGGAGAAGACCGCCGGAGGGGACTGCAGCCGTGGGGGAGGCGGCACGTGGCCGGCAAGGCCGGATTTGCCGGCCACCCTCACCCACCCCACTCGGCTTAAAGCCGAGTGGGCAAGGGTTTTCGGGGGAGCGTTTCACCGAGTTTCTGGCTTCATCTCCAAGCGTTCTTGGTGTCCTCTCGAAGCTGGTGACTTCCTCTTCCAAACGCCCCCAACCTCCGCCGCCGTCTCGCCGTGTGTCGCCGGGAACAGCCAGTTGCAGGAGGCTTCGCGGCCAGCCTTCCGGAATTTTTCTGGAAAAAGCCGAGACCGCTTGCGAGCAGCCGACTTCACGGAGCCGCCCCGCCGTGCTCCGGCAGCCCCAGGCCGAGCCACCACCGCCGTTCAACACGTCGTGGTGTAGGCTTCCAGATCCGACCAGAACCGAGCTCCGGCGAGATCCCAAGGCGACGTACGGAGGTGCGTTCCGAGCGTCCACGACCAGCCGGAAAACCCCAAGGAAGGGGTCACGATCCGGTTCGTGACCCAGCTGATCCGATCCGTGAACCAGCCACGATCCGGTCCGTGACCCAGCCGATCCAATCCCTGACCCGCGCCCTGATCCATCCGTCCGATCCGTGCACTGATCGGTCCAATCCGTGCACCGATCCGTGCACGACCCATGCTTGATCCGTCCGATCCGTGCACCGATCCGAGCCGACCCGTGCCTGATCCGTCCGACCCGTGGACCGACCAGGCCAGCAGAGGAGGAATCGGGCCCCTGACCAGGCCCAACAGCCCGGCCCGGCCAGCAGCCCCACGGGCCCAACTCGTGGGCCCGACCCGTGGAAGCCAGCCGGCCCACTTTCAGGCCTAGTCAACAGCTCAGGCCCACTCGGCCGGCCCGGAGGAAAGGAAAAGAAGGCCCGGCCCGAAAAAAAAAAAGAAAAAAAAAGAAAAAAAAAGGAAGAGGAACTTCAGCAGCAAGCTTGTGGGAACACTCTCCAGGTGAGTGGATCCTAACCTCTTACTAGGCGCATCTCCGTCTTAGTAGATTTAGCGGGTAAAATTAGAGCGATTAGAACGGCTAGGGCGATTCGAATTGGTTTAAGCATAAATTGCAAATTGTGTAGACTTGGGTTTCATGCTTGATTAATTATTAGCCTAGTCGAGTAGATGGCTGCTTGTTTGGACCACGACTAGTGGTCGGGCCAACTTGTATTGGTCAAGGGTGTCCCTTCTTGTGAAATTACGAGAACACACTCGTGCTCAGTTCAAACTGGGAGTAGTCCGATCGAATTTCCCGCAATTCTGCGATTGGAATTGGGACTTACTCGAACTGGTGGCTTGGGTGTTTGAATAGTATTTTACACTCCTTTACCGCTTTATATTATAGTTTAATTTATCATTAATGTTATTTACTTAGATGCATTTAAATTATGTTTTTTTTTTCCTTTTTTTTTCTTTCCGCCTAACTAATTAGTTAAATTTTATAGCTTACTCCTTAATTTCGGTCGTACTTATTTAATTTAGATTGCAATTTATTTACTTTCTCGCTTATTCATGTGGTTGAGTTAGACGTTACCCCGCGACCCAGCTTAGGCACCCCGTTTGGTTGTCAATTAGTGGAGAGTGATATATTCCGATTGTGGGGCCATGGGATGTGAGATTAAAGGTAGGTCTTACCTAGTTCTGCCTGATACCACTCGGAGACTGAGAGGGGATGGGACGTTTCAAGGACCCTAGGACTGGGCTGTTCCTAATCTAGGGTTATGGTTTGCTCACTGAGACCGTGGAATCTCACCCCACCACCCCACCACACCAGGACCTCAGAATGGAAACGGACAGCTTCGACTCGGAGGACATGGTGGTAGAGGACCACCTTATGGATTGGCCTTCCGAGGAGGAGGAGGCTCAGGATCAGCAGGTGCCGGACCCTCAGGATCAGGAGGAGGATTGGGACCAGGAGCTGGATCGACTGCTGGAGATGGAAGACCCGGGGTCCGATGAGGACCTGGAGGACATCGGGGGATATTTGCCGCCGGATATTCCCTTTGACCCGGATGAGTTACCAGAGGACGGGGAAGAGTACGAACTAGGAGCGATACCTGAGGCTCCTCAGAGTATGGGAGAGATCATAGACACAGATATCCAGGAAGACGGGCTGATCGTCGAATTCCACCGGGAAACGGGGTGGATCTGGAGCACTAGGAGGGATATTTGGTACCCACACCAGCACGTCAGGGTCTACTCGGGGTTCCAGGAAACCGAACTAGAACTCTTACACGAGAAGTGTGAGGAGCCACAGGGGGGCTACCTGTCAGGCTTTGAAGACCCCGACGGAGGGGACGACTCAGAGGACGGCACGGTAATCAACGAGAAGCCACCGTGCGTGAGGACTTGGCCCAAGCCCCCGACCACTCCCTAGGATAGCATCAGCCCTCCCTACCTTAGACCGCGACTTTTGCGTGTATAGCTGAGCGGTGCTAGTGTACGTAGGTTTTTGTATGACTCCCTTTTTGGATCACTCCCCTCTCCCCGCACTTGTGATGTGTACCCCTTTTTTTTTGAAAACCTTCTGGTAATAGAACTGACGGTGATTATGGATTGCAAATTTGATGTTTATGGGATGGAAGATGTTTCCTTGAAAGTGTTGTATTTATTTGGATCCTGAAGTAAATGCTACGACCCCGAAATCGGGGCGTCACAGTTTTGACATGAAATGGATATATCCTACAAGTAAAGGGAGTTCGAATAGATATTGGTTGTGTTCGAAAGGTTAGATCAATTCTTTTTGGAATTTCTATGCGTGCAATTCCCTCCACACCAGAGGATGCATGTCGGATGAAATGGTTGTTGCTATCTGCTCCAATAAGGAATCATTGGTTACGCCTTCCTTCTAAAACGGGATGGTACTTCTTTTCATTTATAGTGAGTGACCTCGAAAAAGATAACCATTGAAGAGTGTATAAAGGCTGTTTGGAGTATCCGGGAGTTCCTCTATCACTTTTGATAAGTAGGAATCCGAACCATAGTGCTTAGGTAGTACTTAAAAGCCGGTAACTTCATAAGATAGTGTGGAAAACAAGCTATTTTTCCGCAGGACCTCCCCTACAGTATCGTCACCGCAGTAGAGTTTAACCACCGACCAAGAACTACGAGATCGCCCCTTTCATTCTGGGGTGACGGAGGGATCGTACCATTCGAGCCTTTTTTTATTATTTTTGTTTTGTTAGTTTGAATTTTCTTTTTTTTTATTAGAATTCAAATATTATTTAAATTGAATTTCTTGCTAAAGAGCGTGGAGGTTCGAGTCCTCTTCAAGGCATAAGAGAATTAGTATATGATCTATTCGAAGCTGCCACCGGTATGAGAATGATGCATAATTATTTTCCATTTTTTCAAATGAACGATTTGAAGACCTATTGATTCTAACAACTGATTGCAGAGTTGATCGGGATTTATTACCACTTTAGCTACTTTAGCGGCTCGGCCAGTTACTCGAGATTCCCGATTATTTTATTTCCTTATGTTAGCAATGTACAACGCTACTTCTAATAGGCCGAGCCGCTACTTTAGCGGCTCGGCCAGTTACTTTTGATAATTGCAAAAAAATCATCCAATTTTAGAATATTTATAATTTGATTTTAGATATTTGAACTCTGACTCAAGGGTATACCACACCTCTTTTTCTCTCTCCCTTCTCTATCTTTTTCCTCATTTCTCGCTAAACCCTACCCTCTCCCTTATTTTCTTTACTTTCCTTTTCTCTCTCCCCCTTTCTTTTCCCCATTTCTGCGCTGACTCCCTCTCCTGGTTGACCGGCTCTCTCTCTCTTTCTCTCTCTCTCACACTTCCGCGAAGGGGACCCACCCCGCGTCCAGTCAAGGCCGACTGCCCCGACTTTTTTTTTCTCTCTCTCTCTCTCTCTCAAAAATATTAGGTGTACCGGCCACACCACGTAGGCGTGGTCCCTAACCAATCAACAACCTCCACATGGAGCCACGTCGGTGTGGAGGGGCCGGCTCTCTCTCTCTTCCGGGGGAGAAAATGCATTAAATGCGGCCGTCTCTCTATCTTATTTGTAGGCCGTACTTCTTTTACTGGGTGAGTAGCGGACGTGTCTCAAAAACAAAAAGTGACTTTCCTCTCATATCTCGGAAAGGAAGTGGGCACATAGTAACTTCTTTTTTTTTTTTTCCAAAAAACACACTCTCTTTGTGTCGCATGTCCTCACTTCCTTTCGCTTCTTCTCCTCCACCAACTTCGCCTCTTCCTCTCTCCCTTTCTTCATCTACAACAAATGATGGGTGGGGCGTGAGCTGAGGCCGTCAATGATGGCACCGACTAGCTCCTTGAACACATCGATCCGATGGTGAGCTGGTGCTCTCCAGTGACACCCTCATCTTCTCTCGGAGCTGAGGTTCCGCCATGATCCTCGTTCCCTCCATCAGGCAGCTCAAGCCTACCTCACGTTGAACCATGGGAAACCTTCGCTTGCTTCCGCTAGCAATAGTGCCACCCTAGGGTCAACAACAGACGACGGGTGGGGTGAAGAAGCTGAGGTAGTTAGCGACATCAATGATGACAATGGTTGGCTCCTTGAACACGGCGATCCGACAGTGAGCTAGTGTGCCTGAACCACCTTCCTCTCCATTAACACCGGCTTCTCATCTTGGAACTTCGGTTCCGCCACGACCCTCGTGCCCTTCCTCCGGCAGCTCGAGGTCTACCTCACGTTGAATCGCTAGTACCATTCGCTCGGCTTTGACAACGACAACACGACTACGGCTAGCTCAATTACTATGGTGTGTGTGATTTTCCAAGTGCGCTAAGTTGCAGGATCTTAAATTGATCGAGCAGGTTCATTCTTATATTGGCGATTCAGATGTTTGAGCCTAAAATGTAGGTTGATTGAGGAGTCCTGAAAAGATATGGGTTGCAAATGCAAATGGGAAAAAAGTTGCCATTGCGCAAGAGCTCTAGTTCTATACTCTATTAAGACAACATATTGTACAATGGATTGCCATAGTTCACCCAAGCCTAGGGCATAGACACCTGATGGATGGTGGACCGGGAAAAGATCAGCATGTCCTACAAGACACCTTTAACCCACCAACCTAGTAGAGCTTTGTCTAGTAAACCTGCCAAAGACCCGAGAAAAATGAGAGTTGCACTGGTTATTTTTCTAAATTTCTGAGAGTTGCTAGTGTTGTAATCTCTGCTTATAGGTGTGCTAGGTTGGACTTCTCAATGCCTGACTAAAATCTTTGTACTCTTGATACCTGATTAGATTATAGTGAGACATCTCTCCAGTTGTTGCTTATGTATATCCCTCTAGTCCCGTAGCACAGAATTCTTGTTATGTATTCGCTTCTCATGCCGGTTGTTATTTCTACTGAAAGGGGTTGCTTCTTGTCCACACGTTGCACTTGATTTGTCTTTCTTTTGATTTTATCACTTTGATAGTGACCATAAATGTAAATTCTATGACTTAATAATTGAAACCGTCATAAGATGGACTTCCTGAGCAGTAATGGGGATTTATGAATGGGTTATGTATCGAGGTTCTAAATTTCTTTTACTGCGTGAGCTACTTTTGCTTTCTTAGATTCAATCATGTTCTTGGTCTTGAAATTGCAGGCAAAAGCACAAGAAGAGTTAATTAATGACGTTTCAAAGTTATATGATGTAGCTGAAGTACTATCTAATGTACAAGAGAAACAGTTAAAATAGTTTTTGTTCGATCTTCCACTTTGGGCTTCCCCACAAGATTTATAGACCGTGTTGGAGAACTTCTGCAGGCTTATGTGGATAGACGTGAACATGTATGCCATTATGTGAAAAGCCTACTTGATGTTAACTATATCTCTGGGATGGCTTATTAAAAGTGTACATGAGATGGTTATTTTTATAGAGCATGAAAGACAAACAAAGCTTTGATTTTCTCATTTATGACCATCTATTGAATACTGACTAATATTTCTATATATGTTGCAGTGCACATCTCCTCTTGTTTGATTGCCAAAGGTCCATTCACAGTTGGTTGGGAAACTCTCACTTATAAACTTATTCGATGGCTGAATCTGAAGTAATCATCAATTTGTAGTATGTGATATATATTTTCTTTTTTAATAAATAGATGAGATGTTATTTTGCTTGTAAAAACACTATGTTAAATGGTTTTTTTTTTCCTTTGCTTGCAGCATGAAATTGCCCCTCTAAAATATATTACTTGTGATTTGGACATAGATTTTGAGTTTGCAATGGGAATGATTTTTGCAAATGAACTTGAAGCTTATCATAAATATGTGACATATGCTATAAGTAAAGGATTTGGAGTGAGGAAGTCTAAGACTAGAAAAAATGACAAAGGAGAAATAACTCAACGCACTTTTGTGTATAACTGTGAGGGGTATTCTATCAACTCGTTTGATCAAGAAAGAAAGTACGAAAAACTTGAAGTTAGATGTGATTGTCCTGCATTCATCAAATTTAAGGTTGAGAATGACGTTTATGAAGTCATAGAGTATGATCCTAAGCTTAATCATGAATTTATACCATAACATAAAAAACACTTGATAAGATGTGAAAGAATGATTTTTGATACTTGTAAGGGTGTTTTAGTTGACATGGCTAAGGCTAGCATTGGAGGGACTATGGCATATAAGTTCTTAGAAAATGAAGCAGGAGGAAGTCAAAATTTGGGTTTCATTTTGCATGATTATCAAAATTATTTGCAATGTGAAAAATTAAATCATATAAGTGGAGGAGATTGCCAAAGTCTTTTGAATCATTTCCATTATATGCAAATGAAAAATGCAATGTTCTTCTTTGCACAACAGGTTGATCAAGATGGTGGATTGACAAGTTTATTTTGAAGGGATAGTTTATCCAAATTTGATTATGATTGTTTTAGTGATGTGATGATTTTTGATACTAAGTATCGTACAAACAAGAATAACATAATATATACACTTTTTGTTGGAGTTAATCATCACTGGAAGAATACTTTGTTTGGTTGTGTATTTTTGTTAGATGAGACCGCAAATTCATTTATTTAGCTATTTGAGATCTTTTTGGAGTCCATGGAAAATAAGGCTCCAAAAACCATTTTTACTAATCAAGACCAAGTTATGGCAAAAGCCATCCAAACGATATTTTCGAATACTCAACATCGTTTATGTACTTGGCACAATGGAAAAAATGCCAACCAAAATATTTCGCATCTTTACAACGAGCCAGGGTTTAAGGATAAATATTTCTTCAAACTTATGTATAAATACATATCAGATGATGAATTTGAATTTACTTGGAGGGAAATGGAAGAGGAGTGGGGTACTAAGAATAACAGTTGGCTTCAGAGGTTATGTTGAGACATAAATAGAGTTCAGCTTTTGGTCGAGATGTTTTTTCTTGTGGTATAAGATCAAGTCAAGCGAGCGAGAGCACTAACAATATCTTCCAAAAAATGTTGACAAAGACATTGACCCTTGTAGAATTTGGTCACCATTATGAAGAGCAACTGAAACATATGAGAGAAATTGAAGATCAAGATGATTATAGTTCTCGTGGGAAGCCAAAATTACAGATTTTGAATAACTGGATATTGACACATGCTGCTTCGGTGTACACTCGTGCTATTTTTAAAAGATCAATGATGAGTTTTTTCAAAGCGTATCTCAACAGGTTGTAGGTATTGCTTTTGATGGGTTGATTTATCAATTTACTCTCAAGTGTAAGGGAATTCAAGATGAACATGTTGTCAAATTTAATGCTGTTGACTTTTCGATTGCTTGTGAATGCAAATTATTTGAATTAAAAGGGTGGTTGTGTCTCCATGCTTTGCATGTTTTGAATGAGAACACATCAGTTTCAGCCCTTCCAGCTTCCTATATATTAAAAATGGATCGGCTATGTTAACTGTATGCCTAAATTGTAATTAGAGTCTAGTTAGTAGTCGGATTAGGAAGACTGGCAGATCCCTAATAAGCAACAAAAAACTATTTGAGTTAAATTATATCTATTGTGTACTATTTGACTTGATTGAATGATTCATACCAGTCGTGGACCATCTTATTTTATTGATTGGGGCAAGTATTTGATATTTTTCTTGGTGCTTGTACACTTACGACCTGACTAATCATATGGCTTGAGCCAGAACTCGGTTGTGGACTGTTTAGCTAGTAGATAGAGACCCATGAAGACTATCGAGCCAAGCTAGGCATGACCACGGATGGCAAGCCTGAGACTCGTGTATCGATAGGTTGAGCAAGGTGTTGATTTGGCTTGAGAGCCTATGTAGTTGCTAGTATGACAAGAGTGTAAGCATACTTAGGATAGTGACAATCACAGGGCAATGATTGATAGGTTAGCATAGTAGCGTTAACAAGTGTGTAAGATATGTGTGGCATGTGAGAGATGGTACTACCGAACGCCCCAGGGCGAATGCCTTCCTAGGGTGTAAACTCGTTGAGATTTTATCTCATTTGTTGTTCTAACCCATTTTTTAGGTTATGAGCATGGAGGCATTGTACAAGAATTGGGTTAAGCAAGAGAAGCCTGTAGATGGCAGGTGGGTGATGAGCACCTTCGTATCCAATTACTGATACACTTTTGAGAGGCATGAGAGGACCATTTAGGAGTTTGACTATGGCCTCTGGTGTTTGGTGCCAATACTCCCATGGGGAGGGAGGCCCTTAGGTGTGAGAGCAAGTTCATCACGAAGATACATGGGGAGGGTACGAGCTATGGAACCTCGACATGTGGAGGAATGACCCTCTTGGTGGTATTGTAATAGACCCTTAGGGTAGAATTCCCTAGATCTATTGTCACCTTTTTTACTAGCCCTGGTCCTGTATAGAGAGAGTAGGTAGACATCTCATAATCCATTCTCTTGACTAGTATGTATATGAGTTTTATCGTCTCATAGGTCTATATATGTAAAATGTTGGCCCATATATATTATATATATGTATGTATGTATGAGATGAGGAGTTCTCTTGGTCATCTCGCAATATCAAACTCTTGGCAAGATAGACACATCTAAGGCAAATACTCAACAAAATAGAAACTTACTTTATATGAAATTGGGTCAATTTCAGATCATGTTTTGAGGGATGCGAGTTCATTATACAAGGTTTATTCATTTATTTTGAGGCAGGGTGAATTTAAGCTACCCTAATGCCAATAGAGAACATCGATGATTTGAGAAATGGTTAATTTGGTGTTGCTCCTTCATTTGGTTGGTGGAGGGCGATCTCTCTTCCATTCAGCGGTTGCAGAGGCCTTGCATTCTCTTCCGCATACTGCAATTTGAAGTCGTCATCATATGTCAATACATTTCCTCAAACAATAAGATTTCCTCCAACCACGTTTTAATTGGCGAGTTACTATCTATAAACATCATCCAAGTGTAAATTTAACTAGAATTAAATGTGGGGATCTCCACTTTTTAGGTATGATTGGAGGACAACACAACCTTTCACAAGTGAGGAGTTAACGCTCAATTCTAACCAAGTCATTCTATTTTTTACTATTTCCATGGCCTAACTAAAGATGCTTCATTGCCATGACTAACCTAACCAGATGACCTAGGTAATTTTTTACCCCTTATTTTATTGATTATTTCTGAATAATCTATGAGTACTAATTGCACACTTGATTCCGTTGTGACGGTCGGAAGTTATGGTTAGGTGAGCATCGTGGATCACTAGATTAATGTAACCAAAAAAGTAGCGTGCTTACATCATGAACAGCCTCTCTGAGCAACGTGATTTGGTCCTTTGATACAGTACCTATCTGTTGGATAATCAAATTCAAGTGTTAATTAAGCTTCAACACTTGGTCGATAGACCACGCAGGAAGTATAAATTTACGAGTACGAAGTGGGTGAATGGGCCTCTACTACCTGCTTGTTGATAATCCATACGACCCCTTGTGTGCAAGGAGGGACAGTGAGAGAGCCCATATATCTCAGGTAATTCTTGCCACGCATCTTGATCTCTACTGGATCAATCATGCCCATCTGTCTCTCACCCTCTTGGTCAACCATGGACCGCATATCCTCCATTAACTGAAATACCAAATTAACCACACATCCCTCACAATTGGAGTCATCTGAATTTGCACTAAGACGTTGAGAAATAGGCGATTTTAGGTCTACTAGAATGATCCTAATTAACATTAGTTTACCAAGTGATAGTGCTAGATTGCGAGCGAACATGTTTGCCATTAAGTGCTTTTGATCACCTCAAACTGCACACTGCTTTTGTGAATCAACTCTGTGAACTAGTTCTGATGAATTCAGTATTTCTCTGGGAAAATTAGTTGCCAATTAATGAAAGCAGCAACTTATAATACAAAAATATATGGAGAAAATGACATCTCAAGTGACCACCGAAAGCTTGAGCCAAATCAATCAGGGGCAGCGGCTTGGCTAGTTACTCGAGATAATTAATAGTACTCACTTTGGTGTCTTTACTTTTCAATGGATCACTTAAGTGTCATAAAATTCAAGTCTTATGACATGCACAGCCAGAGCTTAGGAAAACCAACCTTAAGAATCAAATATGCTTAAGATCCTCATTAACATGACCAACGTAATCAATATTTTCAATTTTCATTTGAGATTTCAAAGATGGTGCGAAATAATGAAAAACATAGAGGCGATAACCCACAATATGCATATGAAGAAGCTACCTTGGAAAGGAAATCATCTGGCTGGCCAGTCTCGTAGAGGAGCCCAATGACAGCGACTCTGTTCTCAACGTCTGAGTCTGTGCTAACATGAACCATGTGCAGCTCCAGTTCATACCTGAAGTATGCGCCACAAATATACTGCACTTGAAGATGTTGAACGCAGATGATGCTTGATGGAGATTTGTCTACATTCATTAATTGTATGTCCAATGTTTCTGGGGAGAGAGAGAGAGAGAGAGAGAGACCTGCTGCCGTTAATGGCATGCTCGGAAGGGGAATGCCAGTGACATTGCTGAAGAAAATAATGAGTGCCATTAATTTTAACTGATCCAGCACTGCCCAAGTCCCATTGAAGCTGCACTCAATCACAGATACAGTACATTAGTAGTTGCCTAATCTTGAATGGGTGCTTATTTTGGCATGTCTTTTGGTTTCTGCTGTTAACATCATGGTTTAAGCGAAGTTAGGCGGTCAAAATAATGTCATGAATCAAAATAACATATAAACAAAACAATACATAAGATATATACGGATATTTAACAAAGTTTCTTCACTGAATACATGCGACAATGCTTCAGTGGGCTTTTGAACAAGCACTTCTTTCTTCCAATGTCAAACGCCCACTTGAAATTTGTAAGATCCGCACACTCCATCCTAAATCCTACGTATTTAATCAAATTTTCATTGCATGCAATTCGGCAAAATATTATTTTTATGTCTAAATTTGAAATTAAATAAGTTTATAAATAATTATCTGAATGCAATATCATTGTTTTTTATGTGTAGAAATGCCAAGCCAAGCCAAACGTGCTAAGAGCCAAAAGAAACTCGCCATAAACCAATCTAAACACACACACAGAGAGAGAGAGAGAGAGAGAGAGAGAGAGAGAGAGAGAGAGAGAGAGAGGAGGCCATTAGCCACATGTACATAGAAGGTCTTGCTTTTCCTAATAATTTATCTTTCCTGTTTTGTCTCCTAACCCTAATGAATACATTGGACATAGGAGGTTTAGGAATTTGATGTAAATAGAACCTACAGAAACGTCGTGGCCTCTGTTCTTGAGGGTCGCATTGCTGGACTTGTAGCTCCTCTCTATCTCTCCCAGCTTGGGAATCACCTCCACTCTCCAGCTTGACAGGTCGATTGGCGACTGCATTTCGCCTTTGTTGCACGCTTCCCACTCTTTCCTCAGCTTCCCCCAGCGCATCGGTCCCTTCTGGCTCCCGACTATGTAATCAAACTCTCTCTCATCCTCTTCAACCACCACAGTTGATATACATAACCACAAATTATTACAATCATCGACTTTCATTAGGTACTGCATAAATAAAGATCATGCTCTCCAGGCCTTTGATTAGTAGGCTAGGATTAAGGACATTGCAAGCTTTACTAATTAATATGTTTATCGGTAATATGCATACATGTAACTCTAAATTAAGAAGCCGGTTTCATGAGAAAATTGATTGAAATACAGGGAAAACAACGCTCTACACAGGTATTATAGAGTTACAGTGTGTATCGTCTTCAACATCTTTTCTAATTTTTACTTATACAAGTCATGCATCTAATACAGTCTATGTAGACTTTCTTTTTCCTTTCCTTTTAACGATATCACATGGCTGTATATTATATATAAATCCGTACTGGATGACATTGTTTGGTTCAGCAAAAAATGAAATGAAAGGAGAACGGTGGGGCGTTACCAACTTCAACGGTAACGGGTGATGTTGCTGGCCTCCACAGCGCAAGAAGAAAGACGAGGGAAAAAGCAGAAAAGAGGATGGCTTCGCTTTGGTTCTTCATGTCGATCTTTGCTGCCATGCAACGGATAATTCAATGAAAGAACAAATGGGCTAGAGGTACACATTAAGGGAAGAGAGAAGGGTGGTTCTTGAGCTTTATAAGCACGCACTGAGGTTTGGTTTGTAGAAGGGAGTTTCGGTGAGAAAAATTCCAAACTGTCTTTTGTAAGTGGGAAGAAGACGATCTGATAGTGTCTTGCATAGCTAATTAAATTTGCTAATGTGAGAGAAAATAACATCCTCACACCTTCGACGGATTCAAACAATGTTGTGAACGATGTGAAACAGGGTGGAAAGGAGTTAAATTGGGTTAACGTCATTTTCCAATTCGATCCGATAAATTTTAACGAATTATTCGACATTTTTTCTAAAGTGATCAAACTTAAATGACAAAAGGAAAGTTCAGAGTTTTAGTTCGGGGAGGACAAGTTGTGTCCGATGTTGTGGACTACAGAGTTACATCTGCATAGTCCGAGAAAACTTGCGGGTTGTTATTGCTCGATCTTGTGGTCAATATGGACAAATTTAATTTTAGCTTTTGTAATATTTGGTGCGATAGACTTAAGAATGTTGTTCTAGGCAAGAGCATTCTCGGTCTACCAATTCAAGACATGACAAGAACTCTCGCGAAACTTTTTTCCTGGGTACGTGAAATCATGACTTAGAGGTACCGTTTGAATTTTGCTTTATGTATGCAAAGAGAGGTTAGTACCCAAAACCTTCTCAAATTAAAGACAAATTAAGAACTCTTTTTTTGGTAAAATTATGTGTGCAGTTTGAGTTCTACAATCAACCGTGCTCGTGCAAAATAATTTCTCCATTGCCAAATGAACCAAATGAATTCCCATTCCATTTTCATTGTACATAAGGATTTGTTATACTTTGGGGAAGAAAAACTAAAGCGGAACAAGGAAAAAAGAGACTGCATTCAACAATGAGAACAATGTGTTAATATTCCATGACTGTAGTAGAAGTATTAAATTCAATTTAAACAGTAAAAATTAATGAAACCCACGATCTTCAGATGTCAGATTTAAATTTATATATTTACTGAACTGTGTAACAATTTTTCACCATGTTGCACATTGTCTCATGGCATTTGCTATTTGTTTTTTTTTTTGGGATAAATCATGGTATGTCTGTCCTTTTTGTGAAGATGAATTGGAATGGTGCACGCATAAAGATACTGGTCATTTGCCATAAGAAATAAGAAACTGCAGTTTCTCTATTTGCCCGAGATGAACCTCAAGTTGTTTTAACGGATTGCTAGGCACGCCGACATTACTCTTTCATGGGGGTGATGTTTACGTGGAACTAAGCATAACTTGGTTTCTCATGTAAATTTAATACGAGTAGGGTCACTAGTGACCTACTCTGTGCCAGTTAGGAGCCAAATAAGGGGCGGGAGGCTACCTTACATTGTAATTCAATGATTTCAGATTTTGGGGTTTCGTTATGTTAGTATTCACAAAATGCTTATTACCGGTACCTTTCGTCTTTGTATGAACATGTTATTTCATTTGATCTTTTACAAATTTATTCCTCATCATGCAATTCTAAAATGGTAAGTGTGCCAAAAAAAAATCCATAAATGTAACAAATAGTAAAGCAAATGTAAGCAGAACCCAAACCCGTATTGGGTAACATTACGATAAGGCGATGTTGTTACCCCGAGATAGGACCTTCGTGAGCAGTAAAAGGAAAACGCGCAAAAGGAAATAAATGTGAATATTAACCTAGAATATGCAAAATATATAGAATGACAACTAATCTATCGCACAAGCATGTTCCTAAAAGTAAAGTAACGTATGAACAAATACTAGATATGCTAATGTGATGCCTCGAATATCTTTCTCCTGTAATGCAATGCGTGAGAAGGAAGCAGGTTCTACCTAACAAGTCAAAAATATGCAAAGATGTTTATGGCCATAAATGCAATATCCATGAAAGATTTCTTGAAGCATACACAAATAATTTGTTTGGGGTAATTGTCCAAAAAGTCCTAAACCTATTGCATTTTTGTCAATTTAGTTATAAACTTTTTTATTTGGCCAATTCAGTCATAAACCTTTTGAAAATTTGTCAAATCAATCCTTCCGTATCTCAAAAAATGCCTACGTGGATGTTTGGTCAGCACTATCTATCTTACGTGACCGGATTTCCAAGTAGGCATTTTCTGAGACAAAGTCGCCGGAAGGACTGAAATGACAAATTTCCAAAAAGTTTAGGATTAAATTGGCTAAATAAAAAGGTTTATGACTAAATTGGCAAAAATGCAGTAGGTTTAGAACTTTTTAAACAATCATCCCAATTTTTTATTACTAAAATGCAGCACCCTTCAAATGCCACCGATTTCATATTTGCTAGACTTGAAAGACTTCTCAATACCTCTCATGTATTATTTTAGAAAATAAATGAAATATTTCTTTCGATAAAAAAAAAAAGCCACTGATGATCGGGGTTGCCGGAGTATAGTCATAATGGGAAAGGGTTTTGAAAATTTTTATTGGAAAAATTTGGGATTTTTGGAAGAAAGATATGGAGCAAGCACCAATCGATTTTGAAAAATTAAATAAATTTAGCAAAAGATCCGCAGTCCATGGGACTTTGTTCGTATGGGTGGGGTGTGTTTTCCCACGATGCCGTTCCGGTATGATAGTTTTCAATCAAATCCTTTCGAGGTAATTATCAAACTAGTTCCTAAAAATATAGTTGCAAGTTTTGACTTAGTCCGAAAATAAGGTAAGGTACCTTCGTCATTTTGTGACTCGGCATGATTTTGCGTGTTTTTTTTAACCGATGACTTTATCACGAGTTCCCGTGCTCGGATGGCACAAAGGACTGAATCTCTATATTTCGGGAGAAACTAAAACATGACCCTAACACTATGGCTCTAACTTAAGACACTAGCAACTACGAGTTTCAAACTCTTAACCTCGACAATGAGAGATAAGATCTTAACCAACACAACTACTGAAAATATATGCGCGAGTCCTAATTTTGCAAGTGTATGCTATTGCAATTGACAAAATGATGGGCTACCTCAATGATGTATGTTTAGTTTTGAAGTGGATAGAACCGTGTTATCACTTGGCCTACTTAAGTACAAGTATTTTCAAGCTTTTGATCGTATATAATGAGGATTTTGAAAGTAAAATATTTATGGGAAAATAACTATTAATTTTTATGTTTTTTTTTCTAAATAAGGATATATGCGAGCCCTCCGGCCTTTGGTCCACGCGAATTGATTTCTGATGCAAACATTTTAGCAAAATAACGACCTAGAGAGGTTACGAGAATCACCAAATTATTTCAGAAGAATTAACAACTAATAAGGGCATTCCTCTATAGTTTTCAAGATAATATTGACATTAAGCAAAGTAACAACTATTTTATTTAAATTGTCTAGCCTAATATTAGTAATATAACGATATTTATTTTACTTAGGGGCTTTACCACCCTTACTTGATGTCCGCAGTGATTTTGTTTAAGCCACACACGTCTAGAATCGCCATAACTTTCAAGTTCAATTTTTTTTTTCAGGATTTCATCTCAAAGAAGATATATTGAGTTACTTAAATTCAGAGTTTAACATAAAGTAGAGAGGTTGAGGGATGTTACCTTGTGGGAAATGAGCAAATGAAGCTCCTATTCGTTGAGAAACTTGTGAGATTATGTTGAGACTTGTTCATAGTTAATTTGGCCATGCAAAATAATTATCTAACTTTGCGAAAAGATATTCTTGGAAAGGGCCAAGTTTATTAGTTAACTTTTAGGTGTAATTAATTGATCGAGTGAAATTATAAAATCCCCGATAGTTCATGATTGAATGGCTGAGGTTAAAAGATTTGATATTTTAAGATGCACCCATCCCATATAGGCAAATCGGGAATTGTTTGAAAGCTCTTGATTAGCGCGAGCTCAATTGTATCTTTAAATAAATAATGTTTTCGATCAACTTTGGTCAAACTTTGGGTAAAAATTAGGCTTTTGCATAGAATATGCAGCACTACGGCTTTAAGGAAAATTCATTGATTAGCTAAAAATTAATAAACTTCACGTGTCTACATAGTGGGTGTGCATCTTATCAAAAATGGAATAGGATACCTTTCCCCTATGTAAAGGATATATCATGCATATGGATTGCATATGTATGACTCCATACCCATTAGTGATTTGCAACCTCTATATCCTTTCTAATATGGTGACCTGTTAATGCCTACCTTGAAGCCTAACCCAATGTCCATTCGATAGCTTCCCTATGTTTTCCGGCATACCACTATGTTACACATTAGAAAAGAAAATTTGACGTAACATAAAAATGAAATTAGGAATATCGAATCTATATCAAAGAAAGTTTTCACTGGACTTAATTGCGGAGAAAGAAAGTGACACAAGGCAATAGCATAGGGCAACGGATGAAAAAGCCCATTTGAGCGTTCTAATATTTTTTTTCCCCAATTTTGATGAGAAAACTCAGTATTACCAAACATAAAAAGAGAGGGATTTACAGCAGAGGATAATGAGCAAATGAAACTCTCTTTCAAGAGAAACTTTTGGAATTAAGGGAAGGCTTGTACTAGATCCATATAGCCTGGCAAAAGGCTGAAATCGCCCTCCAAAGTGTCAAAATGGTCCGCCCTTGGGCAAATGGCGATGGTCACTCACTTTTTCTTGTATTTTGAAAAATGTTATTTTGTTTAAATTGATCAAACTTTTTCCAGGCATTATACTTGGTATCTGATTGACCTGATTTTTGTGCTTAGGAAAGTCTGCGACCCGGATTTTATGGAATACGAGCTGATTTAAAAAAAAAAATTCAAGATAACGGACATTCCAAGAATTGAGCGGACTAGACAATCATGGAAAAGTAGCGATATCCCAATCTTTACAATTTTCTAACATCGTGACCTGTAAAGCCTAACTTGAAACCAAACCCAATGTCGATTTCATAGTTTCCCTCCATTCTCCGGAATCCCACTATGTTATACTTAAGAAGAAAAGGACTCACGTAGAGACAATGTGACACTCGACGGTAGCATGGGGAGAAGGATCCTTTGTTCCACATAATCTTTCATCAGTATGTTCCACCAATAAGAGGAACACACTTGAGCGTGTTATCAGACATGTTCCACCAAATTTGATGAGAAAACTCACTCACTTCTCTCTCCCATGAACTCGTGTTCATGCACACACACAACACGTACATTTTTGTTAAGAGACTTTATTTATTTCATGAAAAAATTAGGGTTCACAATTGTTTGTAGCACCACGATCGGATATCTAAACAGAAACATTTGCTTAATTTAGTCATGCGAGCGCATTATTACATTAGTGGCATTTGCATCCAACAAACTTGTTCTTGCATCGAATTATACAGGAGCTCCGCTATGAATTTCATCCAAATCAGCCTAATGGAAGGCCCGGCATGCGAGATCAATTAAATTTGCAACTTCAACAGCGTGAGGGGTCCAGAAATTCTTACTTCTCAACATGAAGGTGGAATCTCTGTTGCTCGTTGAGATTTTGGGATATAACAAGCCACGGAGTGCTTTTTTCATGTGATGCAGCAATTACTATACTAATTCTAGTGTTGATATTTGGCCGTTACAATGCTAAGACGGGAGAGGAGGACCGAACAAAAGTTTAACTGGCTAAACGTATACATAGTATTGATTTATCAATTTGAAACCCTAAGAACCTAGCTAGGGAAAAAGGGACACATTGTGAAGGATACAATTTGTTACTTGTGCTAGCATTTCTAGTATATATAAACCTCATTCGTTGTGACCAAGACAGAATTGCGGTCCCTGATTCGACTGAACAATTTAACATGACAGGTAGTTTTAGATTCTAAAAATTCTCGTTATGATGCAGGTCGATTGTTGGATTTGAATAAAATCTCTTATGGTACTTTTAGAGGCTTGTAGTTATGCTTTATAAATGGATCAGAGTGGATACCCCGTGTTCATTGGTTGAACACACCAAGCCTTGGGTTGGTGCTCTTATCTCCATATTGGTTTTAGGTCATCAATTAAAAAAGTGTACTCTTTTTATAGAACAGTCGACGGAACAGATCTAGTGATGGAAAATGTGTGGGGAGTAGTTTTTCCTATTGTCAGCTAATGTGGGTTCCTAGTATCTTGTAATTATCGGTAAGGTCTAGTTTAGTGAGTATGGGAAACAACTGCTCTAGCATTATGGTTAGTTTGTATCCTCAGGATCAGTTAACTCTAGAAACCTAAGCTGCTCAGTTTTTTGGAGCATGAGATGCTATTTTGCTGCAATCGCATGAAATTTCATTTGGTATCATTACTATCCGGGATATGATAATGTGGTGACAAAGTCAGCACATTAATATCGTGTAAGCCTAATTGCAAAAACCATCCTTAATTTTGCTTCTGTCTTAAGTACCCTCATCACATCTCAAAATCTACCTCATGCATCTCCCCAATCAAAATTGATCTATTGGCCCTTCTGCACACTTGAGACCTACCCAGAAGTGAAATTCAACATTGATGGCTAGCTGGGGCTAGCCAATTATGGATTCGCCTGATTACCTAATGCTAGCGGCAAATCGCTGATCGATGCCCTACTAGCGCAATCACCTTAATTGGCCAATCTTGGGCCAAGAGTTGGCTAATCAGTCCAAATCGCCCACAATGCACCCTTGATTTATTCTCAATCTCTAACATGGCCCAAATTGCAATTTAGATATAATTCTAGCACAATCAAATCACCATTTTCTATAAAGCGGTTAAGTTGTCCTAATCATCCTAATCAAGGATTAGGACGTAAACTTACGTCTTGATCTGTGCAACCTCAGGCGACAGCGACGGCAACTCTAGACACCGCGAAGCTTGCGCAACAAGGGCATGAACAGTAAGGCATGGCGGCAAGACTGTTTTGGTAAGGCTCTAACAACGGTAAGGCTCCGAGGGGGTTGGGGACAGGGGCGAACGGCGCAAATGGCATTAGAACGACGCGAACAACGTTAGGACAACGTGGGACAACGTCAAGACTACATAAACGGCGGCTGGACAACATCAAGACTGTGTAAACGGAGCTAATCCGCTGCAGTTCGCCTCTACCGCTTCAACCACAAGCTTGGTCAGCCTTCCACGGTCAAGGGTTACCCTCAGGAACCTCACCGAAAGCTCACTAAAGCCCTCGTTAGAGTCCCTCAAAGCTGGGCCACCCTCCCGTGGTGTCGAACTAGAGTTTGCCGGGCCACGTCAAGCCCAAACGTGCTCCTAAAGCATGAGGATCGTATTGCCACGAGCCACCGTCATCGGTCGCCGTTTTGTAAGAAAATTTGGTGAGTGGACTTTCTATTCCTAAATTATGGCTGTTTACCGCCTTAGTAGAATTATTGAAATCAATTGAGTGGCTAATTGCTTGATTAGGTGAATAGGGCCAATTAGAGCCATGTACATGATGTTAATTATATGGTGATTGATTGGAATGATCAAGTGGGCAGTAGGCTTTGATCAGTCAAGGAGGTTGACCGGATTGCAAGGATCACTTGGTGATCGCTTGGATGACCAGTGCAGTCACCTGTACTGGGCCGCCGATGAAAGTGGCAGTGTACAAAGAAAATTAGTTAATGTCTAAGGCTGGTTATGGATAGCTATAATTGATTGTTATGTGCTTTATATAATTATTTCATTATTGCTACCAATCCTGATTTGACAGGTGTAATGGCTTAGGGCCAAATCTCGGCCATGGACCAATTGAATCATAGGTAGCTCTAAATGAGAGAGGAGAACAAGGACTGCCGCGTGCTTGGGAGCAGGACGTGACAAGTTAAATGTGAAAAAAGATAAGGAGTTTTAGTAAATATAAGTTTCAAATAAATTCAAAATATAAAACTCATGCGAAGCATGCTCGAGTGCACCAGCTATTAAAAAAAATACTAAGGCTCTGGCGAATGTAAGAAGGAAAAAAAAAGTTAAAAAAGATATTACAAATAGTCACACAAATAAGTTCCATTATTCATATAATACTGTCATACAAACAAGTATCATATAGTATTTTGAGCCATGCTCAAACCATCGACATAGAAGTATTAAAATACTATATTACAGCATGTCATATGACGACTCCCAGTTCACATCACAGCGATTCAAGGATTAGTAGCAGCGATGGGCTTGTCCTTTGGAACGAAAGGCAAAGTTGGCTTAGGCAAATCAGGGAGATGAGGCACTTCTGGCACTTTCGGCAATTCTGGCTTCGGTATTGTTGGTAATTCAGGCTTTGGAAGCTCGGGAAATGGCGGCAATTCGACTTTCGGCACTGATGGAAATTCTGGCTTTGGCAGGACCGGGATGTCGGGAAGGTGAGGCACTTCGGGTTTCGGCAGCTCGGGCACCTCGGGCAATGCCGCCTCCAAAAGTTGGCGAGCTCCAACGGGGTTCTGGCCAATCGTCAAAGACAAAGCAAGGATGAAGAATGCCAAAAGATGGGCAAGTCCTTGATAGTTCGCCATGGCGGTGTCGATGGACTATCAAATGGAAAAGCTTTCAGCGAAGAAGCGGTGAAACTCAAGTGAAGAAGTGCAGGTGCGTTTGAGCAATGGCTTGATGGAGGGCTTTTAAAGAGGAGGGACGTGGGGATTGGGGAAATTGCGAGCATGGTTTTGTAGAATTTTGTGCAAGTGTTAGGTCAACTTCTATACCAATCTCATTTCCATTGTAGGTTGGTGGGAAATTGCGACTATGGATCAGATAATTCCAGAAAGGATCTTGCCAATTTTCGGCTTTTTAAGCTTATAACCATCAGTTGCATCAGTATTTATATAGCTTTTGTTTTGATTTTAATTATATACTTAACTTATTTGCGTACAAAATGAAAAAGATGAGACTAGATAATAATCTATTACTTATGTATGGATCATCCTTTGTATCAGTATCCTGAAAAGCCGTTGATTTTTCTTTAGGTGCATGAATTCTTTTTATTAATTTGAATTCCAAATTTTGTTCAGAGGCTGCAAAAAGACTTACTATTCTTTGTGATTCGGCAAAATACAACGAGACAAAAGGATTGGTGAGGGACTTTAAGTTCATAGGAAGTAGCAAAACCGTTTAGAATTTACGCCTTGAGCTATCTTTTACGCAATCCATCTCATATGACAGTGTAATAGCCAAGCTTGCAAGGTTTTCCAATCATTTAAGAAACTTTATACTATGTTCTTTGGCTAGTAGTATACGGGATTGATGAAGGAAGGACAGATCAACTACTGTTTGATGACCAACGCAATGCTAACATAGAAGTCTTGACACGTGTCTCACATATGATAGAATCATTTTTTTTATCAAGTAGAATATTAAGTACAAACGTATCCATCACGGACAGGTATGACAATTGGTCTACTATATTATAATGACTTTTGAATATAAAATTCATTCAATTGAATGAAAAAAAAAATCTTTTCTTACCCAAATTGAATCTTGAGAATTTTTCAAGGAGAGTACATATATAACGGAAAATCTGAAAAAAAAAATGTTAACTGAAATATTTTTGTGAACATTACGTCCATTCAAATTAATGAGAAAGACTCTTTTCTTGTCCGAATTGAGTGATGAGATTTTTCACGAAAAGTAACAATTTAAAGGGAAGTCTCCTAAGTCTTAATCTAATTTAGGTAATTTTTGTTGTGTGCAGTAAAGCAAATATGTATAGAGGCCCTTCTATTTATTTTTTCAAGGAACTTTGGGCGAAAAAGAATATTTCTTTAAATATAATATCAAATGTTATTTAATGTAATAAGAAGTGAATTTAACTTCATGGGAATGAGAAGATGTTTTTTCTTATAAATTTATGCAAAATTGACTCTATTGATCACAATATATTATGTGATATATAGAAAAAATTTGCAAATGTGTGTGTGTGTGTGTGTGTGTGAGAGAGAGAGAGAGAGAGAGAGAGAGAGAGAGAGAGATTGATTTACAAATTGGAGTCAAGTAGATTAAGATTATGCGAAACAATATATCTAGAGTAGAAAAAAGATTTATAACAGTAAAGTTGTCTATACAATACAATGTACGCCATTTTATAGAAAACGTCAATAATATGTTGTATGTCATATTATAGAAAACATCAATAATATGTAACATACTACAGACATCGATACCATGACATAGAGCGTAAAATTAATTTGGTTCAATTCAATAATAAATGTGATAAAAACGAATATTAGAGTTAACTTTACTTAATTATAGAATGACGATGGCTTGAAAAATGACAAAAGAGTTGCTCAAATTTAAAGGGGAAATAGTCTATAATACATTCAATTTTAACAAGTAAGATGTTTGATGAGTGGATTTATAATTTATTTAACAAAAATGAACCTATACCATTCAATTATATAATGAACAATACAATTAATTTTTGATGATTTTTTAAACTTTATTAATTTTGTATCATTGCTATAACTCTAAAAACAGTATTCATTTTTCATTTACTTTAAATATAAATAAAGTAAGTAATGAGTTCTCGTAAACATAAATTTCAACATGTTGAAATACAAAACTCATGCGAAGTATTGAAGTGCACTAGATGTCTAAGAAAGAATAATTATAGCATACTCTGTTGATGTAAAAGAAGAGATACATAAGATATCACAAACTGTTATAGGAATGAGTTCCATCTTCATATCACAAGCTGTCATGCGAAGAAGAACATATGCTATATATATAGGCATACTCAGACCATTACAACAGAAGTAATAAAATACTAAATCGCGACATATTGTATCCTGACTCCAAGTTCACATCACATCAATTCAAGGACTAGTAGACACGTCTTTCGGAACGAAAGGCAATGTTGGCATAGGGAAATCAGGGAGATGAGGCAATTCAGGCACTTCCGGCAATTCTGGCTTCAGTATTGTTGGAAATTCAAGCTTTGGCAGTTCGGGAAGTGGCGGCAGTTCAACCTTGGGTAGTGATGGCAATTCGGGCTTCGGCAAGCTCGGCATATTGGGAAGGTGAGGAAATTCCGGCTTAGGCATTTCGGGCACCTCAGGCAACGTTGCCTCCAAAAGTTGGCGAGCTTCAACCTGGTTTTTGCCAATCGTCAAAGATAAAGCAAGGACAAACAATGCCAAAAAGATGCGCGAGTCTCTGATATTTCGCCATCGGAGAATCAATCAGCTAGCAAACAGAAGAACTTTCAAGTGAAGAAGCAGTGAATCTCAAGTGAAAAGATGCAGGTGTGTTTGGGCAAAAGATTGATGGGGGGCTTTTAAGGAGGAGGGACGTGGGGATTGGGGAGATTACTAATATTATTTGGTGGGAAAATAATCCAAGTGTTGGTTCAACTTCTAAACCAATTTCATTTCCATATGTTCAACAACATGGAGCAGACGGCTCCTAAAATGATCTAGCCAGTTTTGGGCTTTCTAAGCCTGTAACTATCCGTTGTGCTGGAAAGAGAAAAGAAAGCAAATTGCTTATGATATCCCTATGGACAACACGGCGAAGTCCAGAGTTTTGGTTGGAGAAGTGATACTTTAAGAAAAAATGTCTAAGTTTTGTCATTGATCATTGTACATGAATATCACAAATATTATATAATTATATTGCTCTATGTAGTAAATTATTAACTATATATGTATCTATAAAACATGAGTTTAAACAATTGCCACTTAAGTTCTAAACCTTTTGCTACTTTGCCGAGTGAGTCATAAACCTTTTTTTTTATGCTAAATGAGTCATAAACCTTTTGCACCTTTGCCGATTAAGTCATTCCGGCGGATTTTGGCTGGAGAAGGCTGACATGGCGACGGCGTGGTGCACCAGAGCTCGCCGGCGACAACGTTCTCGCCGGCTGCCAGAGCTCGCCAGCCAAGTGCCTTAAAGGAAAAAAAAAAAAAAACAAAAAAACAAAAAAACAAAAGAGGAAAATAAGAAAAAAGAAATGCCGCGTCGTCGCCGACGAGCTCCGGCGCGCCACGTCGTCGCCATGTCAGCCTTCTCCGGCCAAAATCCACCGGAAAGACTTAATCAGCAAAGTTGCAAAATGTTTAGGACTCATTTGACATAAAAAAAAAAAGATTTAGGACTAGATCGGTAAAGTATGTAAAGGTTTATGACTTATTTGGTAATTATCCCTTTTAAAATCAAGTCTAATGAATTCTAGGGGCTTCTGAACATTAAGTATATTCAATTTAATGAAAAACATTCATATCAAAATTGAATTTTTTTTAAATCTTTTTTAGAGGAAAGTAAGATTGAAAGAAAAATCTTTAGAATCTTAACCCAAGTATATCTTTAAAACATGTACTGCATTCAATTTAATAAGAAATATCCTTTTTCTTTAACAAATAGAATGATAATATTTTTTTGTACAAAAAATTAAAAACTTTAAGGAAAGTCTTGTAGAATCTCAATTTAAATATAAACGTTCTGGTTATATTTTCCATTTGGTAAAGTAAACTACTTATACGGAGAAGTCTTTTCATTTTTTCAATTATGAGAGAAGAATATTTAGAATATTAACATAATCATAAATAGTCAAACTTTATTTAGTGAAATAAGAAGTATAATCAACATCGTGATAGAAAAAAGATTATTGTGCTTATTAAGTTCGGTAAAATTAATTTAAAGAGCCTATCTCATTCCATCGTATACTAAAAGACATTTTTTGCTGATTGTTTATTCGATTATTTAGATTTCATGATTCTTCTCACTGTTATAACTCTAAAAAATGTGAAATTTCCATTTAACTTGAATGTCAAAAAAGTAGATAAAGAGTTTTCGTTGACATAGAATCTTCCATTTTGGAGTGCACTGCTATATTAAAAAGAGCGATTATAGTATGTTGATGTAAAAAGAACATTACATGAGACATCACAAACTATTAACGATTTTCTTCAATCATATCACAAAGAGTCATACAAATAAGCAACACATCCGGTCTTAAGGCATGATCAGACCATTAAAACAGAAGTAATAAAACACTAAATCGCATCATATTGTATCACAACTACAACATGACATCATAGCAGCTCAAGGACTAGTAGTAGCGACGGGTTTGTCCTTGGGAATGGTGGGAACGAAAGGCAATGTTGGCATAGGGAAATCAGGAAGATGAGGCAATTCGGGCACTTCTGGCAATTCGGGCTTAGGTATTGCTGGAAATTCAGGCTTTGGCAATTCAGGAAGTGGCGGTAATTCGACCTTGGGCAGCGATGGGTATTCTGGCTTCGGCAGTTCAGGAACTTCAGGAATGTGAGGCAAATCAGGCTTCGGCAGTTCAGGAACTTCAGGAATGTGAGGCAACTCAGGCTTCGGCAGTTCAGGAACTTCAGGAATGTGAGGCAAATCAGGCTTCGGCAGTTCAGGAACTTCAGGAATGTGAGGCAACTCAGGCTTTGGCAGTTCAGGAACTTCGGGCAATGTCGACTCCAAAATTTGGCGAGCTTCGACCGGGTTCTCACCAATCGTCAAAGATAGAGCAAGGATAGACAATGCCCAAAGATGCACGAGTCCGTGATGGTTCGCCATTGGAGAATCGATCTACTAGCAAATTCAAAAGCTTTGGGTGAAGTAGCGGCGAATCTCTCAAGTGAGAAGGTGCTGGGATGCTTGAGCAATTGCTTGATGGATGGTTTATAAAGAGAAGGGACGTGGGGGATTGGGGAGATTGAAAGTACGGTTTGGTGGGAATATTATAAATAGGGTTAGTTCAACTTCCATAACCAATCTTACTTCCATATGTTCAACAACGAGATAAGGCAGCATATTCCAAAGAAAAGTTTAGCAATTCTTAGCTTTTTTAGCTTCTTAACCACCAGTTGACTACTAGCTGAGGTGATAAAGACAACAAAAAATAAATGGTTTATGATCTCCTAATGTACAACAGGACCGGCGAGAGTCTTGTTTTAAGAAACCAAAAACGTAAGAGCAAAATCTAAATATTGTCTGTGATCATTGTACATGAAATCTATACTTGGTGTAAGGATTTCTCAGGTGGCAAAATTGTATGATATCTCTTAAGGTCTGAGATCCTATAATCATGTGTTCTTTTCGAAAAATCCTTGAGAGTAAAGATGATAATTCCTTGATTTATGTGGAACAAACCTACTCCTCCTGGTCATTATGTGCATTTAATTTCCTTTTCTTCTCCTCACAAAGGGGTCTTGGTGCAAAATCAATTCATGAGGAATTGGTTTTTCTTTTTTTTATTTTATATTGAATTTCTATTGAACTGATGTTTGGTTATTATCATTCCGAATTAGATTAGACAAATATATGAATTTACACCAAAATGTTAAAAATGAGACTAGCTAATAATATACAATCTTATGGATGGGTCATCCTTCTTATCAATATCTCAAAAAGCAATTGATTTAAGTGGCTTCAAAAGTTAATTATACTAAAAATTTCGACAACAATACAAAAGGATAATAGGAAGGTTGAGGGATTTTGATTTGATAGGAATTAGCAAAAACGATGGAGAACTTAAAAGCTGAAACTATCTTTTCTGTAATCCATCGCACATGATAATATAATAGCCAACCTTGCAAGGTTTTTGATCTTTTAGTTATTTAGGAATTTTATACTATATTGTCTGAATAGTAGCGTACGTGATTGATGAAAGAAAAATAAATGATCTAAAGATAACTAATAACCCACTTAACCATAGAAGTTTCAAAACTTTTCACAAATATGACATAATCATATTGTTGTATGTAGTAGAGTGTAAGTATTGATGTATGTCATAGGGGCTTCGGAACATTAAATATATTTAATTTATGAAAAAAAGAAATTCACCATCGAAATTGAATAATTTTTTATATTTTTTGAAGGAAAATAAAATTTAGAGAAAAATATTTAAAATCTTAACCCAAGTACATTTTAAACAGTAACACTTTTGATTTAACGAGAAAGATTCTTTTCTTTTGCAAATAGAATGATAATTTTTTTCGAGGAAAGTAAAAACTTAAAGGAGAGTATCTTAGATATATACAGGTGATATTTGTCTGTGTACTATAGTAAACTAAGTATGTATAAAAGTCTTTTTATTTTTTCAAGAAAATTTTGAGAGAAGAATATTTATAATATCAACATAGTCACAAATGTCCCATATTTCAAACACTATTTAGAGAATAAGTAGTATAATTAGTTCATGATAATGAAAAGATGTTCTGCTTATAAAATTACATAAAATTGATTCTATGAGACACGACATGTTATGTGACATAAATAAGTAATATGCAAATATATCTACATAATAGAGAGAGAAATCCATTTTTTTTAATAGAGAGAGAAATCCATTTTTATACTTGAAATAGAATTTGTAAAATAATAGATGAAATAATGCAAAGCAATTTTCAAGAATGGAAACAAAATGGATTTTGCAACTGTAAAGTTGACTAAAATACGCATAATATAGTTTTTGATATAGATAATAATTTACGTACATCATTATTATATCATAGAGAGCAAAATTACTTTGGCTCAATCAAATGTAAAATGTGGTAATTACAAATATACGAGTTAATTTAACTTGAGAAATACTAAGATTGCTTGAAAAATGACAAAATAGTTGTGCCAAATTAAAAGCAAAAATAATATTTGATAATTTCATTTTAAAAAAATATGATGTGTAAGATGTTTGATGAGTATAAAGAGAAATTATAATTTGGAAATAAGACAAATGAACCTATCTCATATTATCAAATAATAAAAGAGGAAATTCTTTTGCTGGTTTTTCTTCCATCGTTTAGATTTCATTATTATTCTCATTGTTATAACTCTAAAAAATGTTGAAATTTCCATATAAGTTAAATGTGAATAAAAAGTAGATGACGAGTTTAAGTGGACATAGAATCTTAAATAACATAAAACTCATACAAAGCATGGCCAAATGCATTGCTATATATAAAACAACAATTACAATATGTCGATGTAAAGAAAATCACACGGGACATCACAAACTATGAACGAGTTTCATAATTCATATCACAAACCGTTATACAAATAAATGCCACATCCAATACTAAGGCAAGCTCAGAGCATTAAAATAAAACTAATAAAATACTAATTTGCATCATATCGTGTCGCGAATCCAACATCACAGCACAACGGGTCAAGGACTTGTGGCAACAATCTAAGAAGTACCGACACTCTCCGAGACCCTTCGTGTCGTGTCCGACACTCCGACATGTATCTAACACGCGGTCAACTATCTCCGACACGCATGGGGTTATATTTATAAATTTCCAATACTTATGTGGTCTAAATATAAATATATGATGAAGATGATGATGATGATGATGATGATAAAAGCTAAAACAATTTTCAATACTTATGGACTCTTCTCAGTCGCACTCACCGTGAGTCTCTTGATGGTGTTGTTTCACATTTTGCTCTCAAGATTTCATCTTTTTGCTCATCTCAGGTTAGTTCATTTTCTTTTTCAATTCAGCATCTTTCATTTCTTTATAATACGATTTGTGATTTTTTTGCAAACCTTAAAGTTAGTTCGGGGAAAAGGGAATTTGAGTTATTTAATTGATGGATGATGATAAGGGTGAGATGATGTACATGAATTTTCCTGTCTGCTCTTTTCTTCAACACCGACCCTGAATTTTCATGCCCTATCTGGTCCTCATCTTCACTGCTGAGGAGAAAGAAAATGATGTCTAAAGCTTCTGCATATTAACAAATGTAATTGAATTTATCAAATTAAAACAAGGAATGATATTAAGAAATGTAGGATTAATGTTTTTAGTATAGATCAATTCTAGGCTCTTTATTATTATTATTATTATTATTATTATTATTTATGCATTTATATATAAAAATATTAAGTTAGTATATAACGTGCCGGAATGTGTCAAAATTTTATACTTTTTGAAAAATGACGTATTAGCGTGGTGTGTCGTGTCGTGTCGTGTCATGTCGCCTGTCGTGTGTTTATGTCGGTATAGGCAGCAATGGCCTTGTCCTTGGGAATGGTGGGAAAGAAAGGCAATGTTGGCGAAGGGAAATCGGGAAGATGAGGCAAGTCAGGCACTTTTAGTAATTCCGGCTTTCGTATTGCTAGAAATTCAAGCTTTGGTACTTCAAGAAGTGGTGGCAATTCGACTTTTAGCAACGATGGGAATTCCAGATTCGGTAGGCCGGGGATCTCAGGATGGTGAGGCAACTCAGGTTTTTCACAGTTCAGGCACTTCGGGCAACGTTGTCTCCAAAAGTCGGCGAGTTTTGACTGGGTTCTCGCTGATCATCATAGAGCAAAGACAAACAATGCTAAAAGATGCATGAGTCCATGATGGTTTACCACCAAAGAACCAATCGACTAGCAAATGCAACAACTTTGAGTGAAGTAGCGGTGTATCTCTCAAGTAGGGGCGTCAAATGGATGGGTCGGGTCAAAAATGATCCGACCCTTTTAATCCGTTTTGACCTATTTTCGTATATGCAATTTTAGCAACCCATACTTGACCCTACCCATATACGACCTGACCCATATTGTTAAAATACTTCAATATTTAACCAAGTCCATGAATTTTTTTTTTAAACAAAATTTGTATTGTTAATATAATTTTATGCAGTTTTTCTATTTTTTAAATTTTTTTTCAAAATTTAATTATTTTAATTCTAAAAATATATATTTTCATTTTTTCATTTTTTTCTAGTCATCGGAGTCTAGTGAGCTCATCCCTCACCTCTTGGCCGGAAAGGCAACCGACTTAGAAAGAGGGAAAATGAGAAAAAAAGGAAAATAAAGGGAAAATAAAAATAATCAAATTTTTATTTTTTAAAAATTAAAAATTTAGAATATCAAAATTTTCATTGTATAAAAATAACTTATTAATAACATTTAAAATGATTTATTAATAACACTTAAAGGTAATTAGGTAACTCATTTATGAACCATTTATAACACATTTAAGATCCATTAGATTAATAAGTGACTCATTTAAGACCCATCTAACTTTTGAAACTAACACATTTATGACGCACATTATTCAATATGAGTTAAAATGTGGGTCTTTGACCCATTTTGCCACCCCTACTCTCAAGTGAGAAGTGAGAAGGTGCCAGTGTGCTTCAACAATGGCTTGATGGAAGGTTTATAAAGAGGAGGGACGTGAGGTATTGGGGAGATTTCAAGTATGGTTTGGTGGGAATATTATTTAAAGGATTAGTTCAACTTTAAAAACCAATCTCATTTCTGTATATTCAACAATTAGATGGAGCCGATTATTCCAAAGAGAAGCTTGCCAATTCTTGGCTTTTTAAGCTTCTTAACTAGCAGCCGACTACTAATCCAGGCAATGAAGACAACAAAAAAGAAATGGTTCGTGATCTCACGACGTGAGACAGGACCGGAATCTTTAAGAGTCTTGGTTGGACAAGCTGATTATGCAAGAGCAAAACCTAAATGTTGTTCGTGATCATTCTACATGAAATCCATACTTGATGTAAGGATTACTCAAGCAGTGACCATGTAGGTTCTAGCTCAAGGCATGGATATAAATCCCCATAATCTTGTGGTCTTCTGGATTGATCCACAAGAGTAAGGATGTTAATTTCTTGATTGCGTGAAACAAACCAACTTCTCCTTCGGGTCTTTGTATGCGTTTAATTTCCTTTTTCTCATCTCACAAAGGGTCTTAGGTGAAAAATTAATTCGTGAGAAATTGATTTTCTCTCTTTTCTTTATTTGGTCTTGAATTGCTACTAACCAATATTTGGTTATTAACATTCCAATTTTGATAAGAAAAATGACTACATCTCAACATATAAATTTACATTTGAAATGTCAAAAACGAGACTAGCTAATAATTTATAATCTTATGTATGGATCATCCTTCTTATCAATATTTTGAAAAGCAATTAATAATTTTTTTTGGCACGAAATTTTTGTGAAGTGGCATCAAAAGTTAACTATACTCATAAGTTCGGCAACAATACGAAAAGATAAATGGAATGGCGAGAGATTTTTCTTTGATAGGAATTAGCAAAAGCAATTGGGAACTTAAGAGCTGAAACTATATTTTATGTAATCCACCTAACATGATCATACAATAGACAAACTAGCAAGGTGTTTTTTTTTTAGTTATTGAGGAATTTTATATTATGTTCTCTGAATAGTAGCGTAAGTGATTGATGAACAAATAAAAGATCAAAAAATATTTAATGACTCATTTAACACTACCGTATAAGTACATATCACAGATATGATATAATCATAGTGTTGTGTGTAGTAGAGTATTAACCATAGATGTACCTACAAAACACGGGTCTGAAAATCCAGTCTAATAAACTATAGGGGCTTCTAAACATTAAATATATTCAATTTATGAAAAAGGAATTCAATTCATATCAAAACTGAATTTTTTTTTTGAATTTTTTCAAAGAAAGTAACATTTAGAGAAAAATATTTAAATTCCTAACCCAAGCACATTTTTAAAACATGTAATGTATTTAATCTATAGAATGATCATATTTTCCATAAAAAAAATTAAGAACTTAAAGGGAAGTCTCTTAGAATCTCAATCTAAATATAAATATTCAGGTAATATTTTTCCGTATAGTAAAGTAAACTATGTATACAGAGAAGTCTTATTATTTTTTCAAGAATATTTTGGGAGAAGAATATTTATGTATCAACATAGTCATAAATGTCTATATTTCAAACTTTATTTGGTGTAATAAGTAGTATAATCAACTTCATGATAATGAAAAAACGTTTGTGCTTATAAAGTTAAGGTAAAATTGATTCTATGAGAAACGACATGTTATGTGACAGAAAGAACAGATATGTAAATGTATATGCACAGTAAAGAAGGAAATGGACTTTTTCACTTGAAATAGAATTTGTAGCAAAGTAGATGACAAAATGCGAAACACTTTTCAAGAATGGAAAAAGGGGATTTTGTAACAGTAATTTTGACTAAAATATACATAATATCTTATATGATCAACATTATAATGGAGAGCGCAAAATTACTTTGGTTCAATCAAATACAAAATGTAGTAAAGTACAAATACAGGACTTAATTTTACTTAACTAAATAATGACGATTGTTTGAAAAAATGACAAAATATTTGTGCCAAATTAAAAGGAAAATTAATCTATGATGAATTTAATTTTAGTAAAATATGATGTGTAAGATGTTCGATGAGTATAAAGGGAGTTTATGGTTTATATATAAGATAAATGAACATCTCATTCCATTATATAACAAAAGAAGCATTTTTTGCTGATTTTCTCTTCTTTGATTATTTAGATTCCATGATTAAAAGTGAAATTTTCTTATAAGTTAAATGTGAAAAAAGTAGACAAGGAGTTTTAGTGAACATAAAATCTTCTATTTTGGAATATAAAACTCATACAAAGCATAGGCAAGTGCATAGCTATATTAGAAAGAGCAAATATAGTATACTATGTCGGTGTAAAAAGAAAGTTACGCAATATATCACAAATTATGAACGAGTTTCATAATTCATATCACAAACTGTCATACAAATAAGTATCATGGCCGATGCTAAGGCATGCTCAAACCATTAAAATAGAAGTAATAAAATATTGCATCACATTGTATTACAACTCCAACATCATATCATAGCAGTTCATGGACTAGTAGCAGCGACGGGCTTGTCCTCTGGAATGGTGGGAACGAATGGCAATTTTGGCACAGGGAAATCAGGAAGATGAGGCAATTCGGGCACTTCTGGCAACTCCGGCTTCGGTATTGCTGGAAATTCGGGCACTTCCGGCAATTCTGGTTTCGGTATTGCTGGAAATTCAGGCTTTGGCAGTTCAGGAAGTGGTGGTAATTCGGCTTTGGGCAGCGACGGGAATTCCGGCTTCGGCAGGTTGGGGATCTCAGGAAGGTGAGGCAACTCAGGCTTCGGCAGTTCAGGCACTTCGGGCAACGTTGCCTCCAAAAGTTGGCGAGCTTCGACCGGGTTCTCGCCAATCGTCAAAGACAGAGCAAGGACGAACAATGCCAAAAGATGCGTGAGTCCGCGATGGTTCGCCATCGGAGAATCGATCGACTAGCAAATTCAAAAGCTTCGAGTGAAGTAGCGGCAAATCTCTCAAGTGAGAAGGTGTTGGGATGCTTGAGCAATGGCTTGATGGAGGGTTTATAAAGAGGAAGGACGTGGGGGATTGGGGAGATTGGAATTACGGTTTGGTGGGAACATTATCAAAAGGGTTAGTTCAACTTCTACAACCAATCTCACTTCCATATGTTCAACAACGAGATAAGGCAGCATATTCCAAAGAGAAGATTGGCAATTCTTGGCTTTTTGAGCTTCTTAACCACCAGCTGACTACTAGCTGAGGCGATAAAGACAACAAAAAAGAAAATGGTTCATGATCTCACAACGTACAACATGGTCGGAGTCTTTAAGAGTCTTGGTTGGAGAAGCCCGTAATGTAAGAGCAAACTCCAAATGTGGTCGATGATCATTACATGAAATCTTTGGTGATGTGAGGATTACTCAAGTGGTAAGCATACTTGCTCTCGCTGAGGGTCCCCGTTCAAATCCTTACAATCGTGCGTCCTTTTGGGATGATCCTTCAGATTATAAACCTATACCTATCCGATAATTTCTTGATTTTCATGGGGCAAAACAGTCCTCTTGGAAAATAGGAACTTTGGGCAACAATCTTCTAGAGACAGACATAAAAATAAAAGAGGTTCATAAAGAGGGCTTCAGAAAAATTATCCAAAAATTCTAAATCTATCGTATAATAGCCAATTTAGTTCTAAAATTTTCAGATGTGTCAATTTAGTCCTAAACATTTTAATTATTTACCAATACAGTCCTTTTGGCCAATTATATAATTAATAAGTTTACAACTAAATCGACAAAACATCATAATGTTCAAGGGAAAAAGCATTTTTTCCAAAAAAAAAGAAAAAGAAAAGCCTCCTCTCCCCCCCCCCCAAATAATCAATTAATTTGAAATTTGAAATTTTGTTGACTCAGAGCACCAGAAAATTCCAGGGGCACTTCGGTCATATCAGGAGCAACGGCTATATTTGCTTAACTCAGTCATGGTCTGAGCAACGGCTATATTTGCACGCAGTGACTGTGACTCCGGACTTCCCTGAGAGACAGAATCAAGAAAATGCCTTTAGTCTGGCGAAGCTTTCCGCCTCTCACAATTGAGATTTCTCAGTGCTTCTTTCGTTCTTTGTTTCTACGAATCTGTGAATCCGATCTCTCCATCTTCCGCATCATTCGGAGGAGCGTAAGATCTGAGTTCCAGCCACTTCGTGAGTGCGCGAGGCGTCGGCTGAATTCAGTTCGAATTCTGGGTTTGGCTACCGGGGGAAGATGTTCAAGCGGGCTTACAAGCTGCGTATCCTTTTTTAGTGTTTTGGGTTTCTTTTCTATTTTGTGTGCTCTGTTCTTGTTGTCGAGCTTCGAGATTGTCATTGATGTCTAGTGTTCCTTCTCGGGTGCTGTGGTGTAGGGTTTTGGTTCTGGAGATCTGCTTGTGCTTTTAAGTTCATGGGCAAGTTGCCATAGTTTGATGCGCTTTCGTAACTGCTCGGAAGGTGAAATCTGATTTCAGAGTGGCTGATGAAACCGACGAAATAAGTCTCTCTTTTGGTCAGAAAATGGAAAAATATCTTTTTATTTTTTGCAGTCAGAAAATTTATGGAGGCAACGATGTTGTCATAATATTGTTGGCTGGGAATCTGAAAGGAAACATATATAACTAAAGAGATTCATCAATGCCGTTAGATTTGCGTTAAGTGAATTTCTTATCCTCTCAAGATTGCTATAGTCCTCATCGTCAGGAAATTAGGAGTCCCTTGTGTCTACACCTGACGGCCCTGGTGATAGTCTTGATTATTAGTATGCTTTTCCTATGTGCGATTCTCGGTTTTTGTGTGGTGGATAAAGGGATGAATCTCTTGTTGGCTGGATTTGTTTCCTTTGACTCTGTTTTTTTCTACATAGGAATTTATGGCCATTTATTGGATGTCAGCTGTCTCAGTGTCGGAAAGAAGGCATGCTGGCTTTTTATTACAGGTAGAGATGACTACAAAGTCCATTGATGGGTTATCGACAAACCAAATTCCTTAATGGTTAGTTGAATTATCATTTTATATCGGCTTTCTTTTTTTTCTCTTAATTGACATGCTGCTAAATGAATTCTTTGGGCTATTATAGTCTTACTCTTTGCTGTAGTTATTGATCCCTTGTCATATAGGGGCCAGATTAGATCGCAGTTCTTGCTCTGTCATGTTAGTTACTTGCCATCACATCATGCTTTCCATAGTATTAAATGGGTGCCGTACTTGCAGATGACTGTCTACAAGATCGGTGTCTCTGTTGTTAGGCTCACAGACAATATTCCGACCTTCATCACTTTCTCGGATCACGAGCCTTGCCCACCAGAACGCATCTTGTGGCCTCTCCATCAATATCTCCCCTTACCCCCATCATCCCCAACAAAGCACAAGCTTGAGCAGAAGCTCATCCTCCACTCAATGATGAGCAGATCCTGGCAACGGTGATTTTGCCTCAATGGTGTAGTGATTTACAATGGGTTCGGAGCAGAAGTTTGCTAACTCCTGAACTCTGGTATTTGATGTACATGGAATTCTGCAATTTTGAGGTTAGGCTTGTTTCTAATTTATTTGAGTCATCCTGGAAAGTTGCAGAAAAGCCTCGTATGACATGTTAGGCTTTTTAGTGTCACTAACCACCCTCTTAGGCCTAGTACTTAACACTATGCATAATATATATTTTCTTTCAAAATCTGTTTTATCATTGATAATTAAAGCCAGAGCAAATTTCACCCATTATAAAACCAAGCTTTCAAGTCAAGGTTCAAAATGTGGATAAAAGAATTTGAAATACATTATTACAATGCATAAAAGGTCATTGACTTGTGAGATTATATCTTATCAATTACTAAACTTCTTTTGTAATGCTTATTATAATAGTGATTTCACTGAAAATTGACTCAGTTGGAAGATTGCATCAAAACTACAATTTGAAAAATGAAAAAGAATATCATATCCTATTCTAAAGATAACTAAGCCTTTGACATATGCAGTTTTATATCCTGATTTAAAAAAAGTAGGCCTTTTGAAAAAGGATATAACCAAGAACGTAACTTTTTTTAGTGTATCGCTGATAGAAGTAAAAATGAATGATATCCACTATGTTTTACTTATGTCATTCAATTTTTCCAAGACACATCATTTAATTTGGGCTTGTTTTGGTTTGTCTTTGTGGAGTGGGCTTGGGTTTGGTCTTGCATTGGTCGAATTGGGCTTTGCCTTTTTTTAATGCTTTGGATTGGATTTAAATTTTGTGAATTTGGGCCAGCGAATGGCCCATTTCGCGCCCCTTAGCCCAAAACCCAAATGCTTTCTCCAGCCGCACAGCCAGTTTTTTTTTCGCAATAAAATAAAAAAAAATAAATCAGAAAATAATAAATAAATAAATAAAATTCAAGTGCCATGTCACCCAATTTTCACTAAATAATCAATTAATTTAAAAAATTAATTGAAATTTTCAATTTCGTTGACTCAGGAGAACCAGAAAAATTATAGGGGCACTTCGGTCATTTCAAGAGCAACGGCTATATTTGCTCAGCTCAGTCATGGTGTGAGCAACGGCAATATTTGCACGCAGTGACTGCGACTCCTGACTTCCCTGAGAGAGGCAGAATAAAGAAAATGCCTTTAGTCCTAGCGAAGCTTTCCGCCTCTCCCGGTTGAGATTTCTCAATGATTCTTTCGTTATTTGTTTCTACGGATCTGTGAATTCGATCTCCACACATCTTCGGCGTTATTCGGAGGAGCGAGGAGCGTAAGATCTGAGTTCCAGCCGCTTCGCGAGTGTGCGAGGCGTTGGCTGAATCTGGTTCGGATTCTGAGTTTGGCTAACGGGGGGAAGATGTTCAAGCAGGGTTACAAGCTGCGTATCCTTTTTTAGTGTTTTGGGTTTCTTTTTCTGTTTTGTGTGCTCCGTTCTTGTTGTCAAGCTTCGAGGTTGTCATTGATGTCTAGTGTTCCTTCTATGGTGCTGGAGTGTAGGGTTTTGGTTCCAGAGATCTGCGTCTGCTTTTAAGTTCATGGGCTAGTTGCCATAGTTTGATGCGCTTTGTAACTACTTGGAAGGTGAGATTTGGTTTCAGAGTGGCTAATGAAATAAGTCTCTCTTTCAGTCATAAAATGGAAAAATAACTTTTTCTTCTTTTGCAATCAGAAAATTTATGAAAGTGACGATGTTGTTATAATGTTGTTGGCTGGGATTCTGGAAGGAAACATATATAACTAAAGAGATTCATCAATGTCATTAGATTTGCGTTAAGTGAAGTTCTTATCCTCTCAAGGTTGTTATAGTCCTCGTCAGGAAATTAGGAGTCCCGTGTGTTTACATCTGATAGCCCTAGTGATAGTCCTGATTATTAGTATGCTTTTCTTATGCAATCTCGGTTTTTTTTTTTTTTGGTCGATAAAGGGAAGCATCTCTTGTCGGCTGGATTTGTTTCCTTTGACTCAGATTTTGCGCAGAGGAATGTCAACTGTCTTAGTTTCGAAAAGAAGGCATGCTTACAGGTGGAGATGAGTACAAAGTCCATTGATGGGTTATCGGCAAACCAAATTCCTTAATGGTTAGTTGAATGAACTCTTGGGCTATTCTAGTCTTCCCTTTGCCGTAGTGCAAATTTGAAAGGTCACTTTTTAAGTGACTAGTTCTTTGGTTAAATAACAAATTTCTTTAGGCAAAATGAGCGCCAAAGCTAACTCTTAGTTGCAGTCTTGTCCTTCTGTTCAACTGTAGTTCAAGCAAATTATCATGAAAATTGAAAACTAATTTGATTGCCTAAAATTTGGAAGAGAGCAAATTAGTGGTGGCAATATATGCTTGTAAGATTGATTAATAATATTTTTATGCTCAACAATGCAGAGCCTTTGTGACCATACAAATCTCGTAGAATCTGTCGACTTTGATTCTGCAGAAGTGTTGGCGCTTGTTGGAGCTTCTTATGGTGTCTTTAAGTTGTGGGACTTGGAAGAAGCAAAGTGTAAGTTGATTAGATTCGTCAGTTGAGCATTTGAGTTATCACTTGTTTGAATAAGAAACTTAGATATGTGCCCATCTGATCACAAGCGAGAGTCCACTGCATCTATGCCAGCATCGTTTTTGGTTTTTTCAATTCACTGTTCATTACTCTTGAAGCATAATGGGTCGTGGATCTGTGTCATCTTACTGGACATAGATCCAGTGGCATTGCTATGGAATTCCATCCATTTCCTTTCATCTGGTTTCACCGACACAAATCTAAAGATCTAGGAAAAGAGGATGTACACACACGTACAAGGGTCGTACTCGAGGCATTAGCATTATCAGATTCACTCCTGATGTTTTCGTTTGAGGGGAACATGGTAATGTTGTGAAGGTAATTTGGTTACCTTGTGAGGCACAGCCTTTGGCTAGATTGCTCTATTTCATTGTCAAATAAAGCATTTGAATGTTCATTCAAGTGTCGGATATAACTGCTAGAAAGCTTTTGCGTGATTTTAAGCTCCATGAAAATCATGTCTAATCTATAGATTTCCATTCCTTGGAGTTCCTCATTGCCGCAGGTAATTTTTGCATTTAGATTTGTTGAAGACATTAATGGCATTAAAATAGTACTTCTGGTTCTGACATTATTTAAGCATAATTTTGTTTAACATGATGATGGGACACCTAGAGTTGCTTAGGATTATGTAAAGAGTGTCCTCGGGGTACTTGATTCCAAGTATGTTTAATGCTTTTGATACTTTTTTTTTTGTTATGATATACGAGAAAATTAATATACTTTCATGTGCATTAGGAAAATTGTAGGAACAATTTTAGGTCCTATCAAGTTTCCTTATGGCACTTTTTAACAGTTTTATTGGGCGACTTCTTTTATTGATAGATATTCTATTTAAGATAAAAGATACTGATGCCTATTGGTGAGCGGCTATGTGTTTTCATTCTTCTCATATCATTGGGCGCTCTTAAGAAACATTAGTTGTGTCTAGCATTAGGGATGCGATCACGCTTACCAAAGGTCAATCTCTAAAATTGCCAGATTTGTTCAAAATTATGGGAGTTATGCTATAGTGACATGATTGATGCATTCAATAGATGGAGTCCACCATTAGTCAACACCTACCTTCAGGTAATGTAGTTTAGAAGTATAGTCTCTTAGTGTATTATAATAGAAGCTTAGCATATGTGTTGGGAGGCTTAGCAGCACTAAGTCCGATCATCCAACCACCTACAATGGCAGTGGAGAAGTTTTCTAACTGATCAGGTGTTCCTCTTAGTGCATCATCTCTAGTCACACAATGGAACTCAAAGTTCTCTACAAGTTAAAATTAATTAGCTGTCACAACTAACCAGTAGGAGTGTCCACAAAAAGGGCAAAAAGGGCCTTATTTCCAGTAGAAAATCTTTTAGCCTTTTCAGTTATTTCTGAATTTTAGTCTATTGAGATGTTGCCATCAAGTTACCTGAAAAGGGGTTGAAGCATTTGGTTAAAAAAACAAAGGTTGAAATGCAGAGGAAGTCATGAGCAATATCGTAGATAATAACAATCTATAGGAATAAATATGAATAAGAAGCGCATGATATAAAGTTCAATGGGCTAGAGTACAGATCCCCTTCAACATAGTTATGTTCTTATTATCAGTTTCTAGTTGGTTTTAGATTAGTGGCAGGTGTATCTTTCACGTCTTTCAAATAGACCAACACAAAAAACAATGCGAACCTAATAGATACCTCAAAACTTAAGACAACTAAAGAAAACGTAAGACTTTTTGTCAGGCTTTATGCTGACTTTTAAACTCATGCATCTTATAGCATGCTATACAGATTATCTCCCAAGCTTCCACCCCATCCAAAATTTGTTTTTTTCTAAAGTGCAATCCACAGGCAAAATCTACAATCGACAACGTGACAACAAGAAGCAGGGATAAAATGAAATGTTTGATCATATGTATGAAAATTAAGATAATATGCATACTATATAAAATGCTGACATCAAAAATTGGAATGTAAAGGAGATATCAGAAAATGTTACCTCGATAGACTACAGCACGAGTGATCTAGCAAGCAAAGACCGAATATAAAGTATCCCGGCAAGTGAGATAAGTGTGGCATCTGCAACTCCCTTATGTTCCATTTTACGAATACATGTAAAAACATCTCTAATTTCAGCAAGAATTTCATACTCTTTGGAAGCACCTGCCTACATGACAGCAGCCAAAACCTGCACCACCATAATATTGGCAATTAACGATAATATAATTTAAGAGGTTTATCAATATCAACAAAACTGGCGAAATTATGTAGAATAGAATAAATACTAAATTAGGTGAACAAAATCTCATAAATAGCCAAAGTATCTTTCTATTTTTAAAACATCCAGTTGTCAGCTTCCATATAAAATTGTAAAAATTATCATTCAAGCCAATTTGTGGAGACCATAAATTGTTTTTTCATGGAATAATTGTACTTGCAATTGCTTTGTTTTAGCTTTTTGCTTATAGTAAGTCTTAACATTTGAGCTTTGAATTTGAAATTGAACACATCAAATAATTTATAGACATAAAATTGGCACTTAGATTCGTTTCAAGTTGTATAGAATATATAAAAATTACTAAATCTTACAAAAAGCTACTCTTTGATTTTTCACAAAATAAATGTAAGAAAAAAATGGACATTTATAAGATAAAAATTAGAGGATAAACTAACAAACTCTTTAACAATCACTATTTTTCTATACCAAAGACAAAGCACATAAATTGACAACGATTCGATCATCAAAATATTACCTATAAAAAATATAACTTTACACATGATGACAAACCAGAAATGAAAAATTCATCAGAAGTTCTTTGAACAAGTGATTAAGCCCCCTATTTTTTTTAATGCATAGGAGTATCATTAAGTAAACATACCAACATCAAAAGCTCATTTCCCCTATCAGACATGACAGCATGACTGTAACACTGTTTCATATCAAAGCGATTCAATCACCTAAATATTATGTACAAAAAAGTATAACTTTACACATGTTGAATGACAAGCCCGAAATGAAAGACTCATCAGAAGTTCTTTTCCTATCCACTTAATGAACAAGTGATTAAGCCCTTATTTTTTTTAATGCGTAGGAATGTCATTAAGTAAGTGTAACAACATATTAAAAAACAAAGATTGGTATATAATTTGGTACTTTATCATCTAATTTTTATCTTATATATGGTGGTTGCATCTATATGATAAAAGACTTTGTTAGGATAATAAAGCAAATGAATGTTTTCTAAGGATCTATTTTGCTCCTTCAACATCTATAGACAATAAACCACTAACAATATATATTACAATTTGTAATAAATTTCAGCCAAACATTAGAATAGTAACCCAAATTTCAAAGTACCTGGCTAGTGAATGAGGAAAATCTATTCATATTTACCGATGGCAAGATAGTTGGTGGTTGTATCTATATAAAACAGAAAGAAAGATATCAATAATTGAATATACCAAAATGCTTCCATGGGATCTATTTTGCGACTATGGCATATATAAATAAATATTAGAACTTGTGAAAAGTTTTAGCAAAAACATTAGAACAATAATTCAGAATTGTAAATACCTGACTATTGAAATGGGAAAATCCATTCATAATCCCTAGCGGCATGATGTATGGTGGTTATATCTATAAAAGAAATTGAACAAATTAGTAGAATGTAATTACAAATGTTAAACTCAGAGGGACATACCTGATTATGGAAATTTAGATTCACTATTGGACCACCAATGCTACTAGGACAAAAGGCATTGCCAGTTTGATTTCCATTTCTCGAATAATTTCGTAATTGAGTCTCATCATTCGTCCCTTGGACAGCTAATTCTACATTACAAAATAAGAAATATATTAATTGGTAACGTGTAGAATAACCATAAAAATAAAGTTAGCATATTAACTAGAATTCAATGACACTTAGCTCACCTCGACTTTCTATTAGTACTGGGGGTGATCTTTTGTTAGATTTTTTCTTATTTTTCTCATTCGAACTTTTAAGCCTTCCATAACTTGTTCCCTTTCCTTTCTTTCGAAGAGGGTCTAATATCAATGTCTCGGACAAATGAGCCTCATTATTATCATCATCACTAGCCTCTTCTACCAACCACAACCACAACCACAGTCTCTCTCTCTCTCTCTCTCTCTCTCTCTCTCTATACGCGCGACTATGATGAGCAACCTCATGTCACATGGCAACATCGATCTAAGGTGCTTGGCCGCCATTAACGACCTCATCAAGGTCTTTCATGGCTTCGACAACCTCGATACCACAATGATCTCAAATTGAGGTTATCGTGTCCATTCGGGCCCTGTTCGGGTGTTAAGGGAAGGAAGGGGTGATGATAATGAGCAAGGCGGCGGACACAATAGCCATGACAGGCGACAAAGTAGGGCGGGGGCCGTATGTTATCGGCTAAAGGTTTGGGACTACATCTAGAATTTCCTAAATAATGGATGAACAGGTTTTGGAATGATGAAGTTATTTTGGATGGGACAATGACAAACCTGTAAATAAAATGTTAATTACGAAACATGATATGGAATGTCTAAATAAAAACCGCGATGATGCAAAGATGAATTAGTAAAAATAGATGAATTTTGTTCTTTTCGTTCACGAAATGTTCTTTTCATTTCCAGTGCCTGCATCGGAGACCACTCAAGCTAGAATATTCTTTTGCTTCCTAACGATGACCTACAGTTAAACACTTCGTCCGTGTTGGCTTTGTATCCCTATTTTATGTTTGGATGGATGTGTCTGTTCAGTGTTTTATATCAAGATAAGAATTGGTTGAGGCAAAATGAGATTTGTTATTAAAAATCAGCAGCCTACAATATTTTTTTGTTGTCTCCTTTGGCGGTCCGGTAGCAGCGTGATGGCCAGTGGTGAAGGTATAATGATCATGACAGTGGTTTCTGGCGTTGGCACGGCTGGCTAAATGCTCATAAGGCTGGGATAAAAACATGGGCTGATTTTGGTTTGTGTTTAGACAGATCATGGAAATTTTGACAATGAGCTATCCATTTTATTAGACTTTTAGTTTTGATACTAGAAGTCCTGAATCAATTTTGGTTTTTGTTTTTTGAATTAGCTTGGCCTAAAAAATATGAAAAATCCGAGAAAAGAATGGGCATTAGGGTTTTGGACATGAGGATTAAACAAAAATTGGTCCGGTTGGCCACATCGGCGTTCTCCTTCTAGGTTGCCGACGAGACCATCCTGCTCGTCCGATCTAGGAACTACCCGCAGACCATCACACTGGCCTTCTCCTTCTACGTTGCCGACGAGACCGACCGTAGTTAAGCAGAATTCCACAGGTGGTCCTTCTTCTTCCTCAGCTTTGTCATTGACAGTTCAGTAATTCCATCCGGTTCTCCCCCTTTGAGATCAAAATGTAAAGACGGGAGGAACGCTTTTCGGCCGTATTTGGAGCCACGGCTGGCATCTTTCATTCTCCTACGGAAGGAATGAGGTAGAGTGCCCTACTTTGCCCGTTATGGTCGTTCTTTATTAGGGTCTACTGGTGCGACTTCTTCTCTTGTTACTGGTGTGGTGCGACCTTCTGGCTGACTACCATGGATAAGAATGTTCTCCCAGCCAATGTTGTTCCTTTACTATCTGAAGGGATGCAGTCGGAAGCTGCAAAACAGACGTTCAACGCCCCTGTTCTTGTTGATGCAGCTAAGGTTTTTGAGAAAAGTACTACAATCGATATTGGAGATCGACCTATTCATGGTGGAAGGAGAAGCCGAAGTCGAAATAGGAGAACCCTAGCCATTTTGGAGAATGATTACTCCATGGATGTAGATCCTACACAGGATGCTGGCCAATTCGGTAAAGGGAAATCTCATGACGGGTTAACTGATGCCCCACGAGATGACTACCCTCCAGGTTTTCGACAGAATGTTGACACTTTAGATGTTAGACAAAATGAAAGGGATTTACATGCTCGACAAATTGATGGCTTGCCGGTTGGATATGTTACTGGTTCTTCTACTCATCCTGGATTCATGAGGAAAGATAAGAGCCAAAGTCGAGTGAGGCAACTCTTCAAGGGGCCGAGCAAAGGAAAATTTGTGGCAACTGACCAATGACTAGCTAGATCCTGGGCGAATGTGGTGAAGTCTGCTGAGAAGGGGTATGAATTTACATAAACCCTCCATCCTATGTCAATAGGAATCCGGTGGTCCACATCTCCGACGACATAATGCAAGATGCTGAACCAAAATGGCAGGAATACCTGGTCGGCTATTATATCGGCAAAAAACTCTCGTTCAAGCTAACAGAATCGGCGCCTAAACATGTATGGGGGAATAAACTGCATGAAGTCATGGCAAATGATGAAGGCTTCTTTTTCTTCCATATACCAGACTTGGAATTCCGAAGGAAGGTGTTAGAGGGAGGGTCTCTCACGGTGGCTAGAGTGCCTCTAATACTCCAACAATAGTGATCGATGATGAAGCTGAAGAAAGGTCGACACGAGACGGTGCTAGTTTGGGTTCGTCTACGGAATATTCCGAATGAGCTATGGTCTGCAAAGGGTATTGGCGCTATAGCAAGTGCTATTGGTAAGCCATTGCATGTAGACAGCCGAACTGAAGGGATGAAAATGATTTCTTATGCTAAGGTGTGTATTGAAATAGATGTTAAATAGCCAATGCGTGAGACAGTCTCAGTCGTGGCTAACGATGAAACCGTACCGGTTGTAGTTGAATATGAATGAAGACCAAGCTTATGCTTGCAATGTGGTACTTTTGGGCATAGATGTTCGGGTCAGATAACAGAACCTCCTCCTGCACAATTGAACAAGCTTACTACTCCGTCGTTGGATCCACCTGTGAGCAGGCCATTTGCTAGTAATGCACAGGTAGCTGCCCAGGAGAAAGTACCTAGTCCGTGGGCCGGCACACCGCAAACTAAGGTGCATGAACGGGTGACAGTACCCTCGCGAGTGAGAAGTGTGCACCAGACCAAGGAAAAAGAAGCTGCAACCAATTCTAGACACTCGAGCACGATAGAACTAGCATGCACGATTCAAGAACAAGATAAACAAAGTAAAAAAAACTCCATCTTAGGGCGCTTTTGCCTCTCATACTCTTGCTATTATGCAGCCTGCGTTGGTCTCTTCCTCAATATCTGAGGATGACACCTTAGACCAAGACGATCTCCTTAGTAGTTCAGAAGATGATTGTCTGTCTATGAAATCTCCATGTGAACCAGTCCACACGGTTGCTGAACATGAAACTATCCCGGCAACCTAGGAAGGCGAGCAACCTAACCCTACTTGTGGCACAGCTCCTACGCCAACAGTAGAACCTACCCAGAATTCTCCTCCACTAGCTAGGCTTATTTTGAAGGCTGCCTCGAAGAAGAAGGGCTGCCAAGCCAAGAAACGGTAGGCCTTTATCCCATTGTGAATATGTACATAGGAGTATGGAATATTAGGGGTCTCATGAAACCCATTAAGCGGGCTGAGGTAAGAAACTTAGTAAGAACCAATAATTTGTATTGTATCGGTATCCTGGAAACTAAAGTTCAGGAGTCTTTTTTTGAGTTGATTTCTGTGAATCTCATTCCGGGCTAGGTATGGAGATCGAATTATGGCTATTCACCAAGGGGCAAGATATGGATTGGGTGGAATCCTCAGTCCGTGAGTTTTGATGTTTCGAAAGTGACTTCGCAAGTAATTCATGGATCCATTCGGGACTTGAATTTAGACATACGATTCGCTTTTACTGTTGTATATGCAGAACATACTTTTGTATCAAGGCGGCCACTCTGGTCTGAACTAATTCAGAAGAGTACATAAATGCAAGATACCCCGTGGTTGGTAGCAGGGGATTTTAACGCTATACGACATGTCTCAGATAGAATTGGAGGATCAGATGCATGGCTCCCGACATTTGATGAGTTCAACGACTGCCTAAATGAGGCTGAGTTAAATGATCTCCGACATGTGGGATGTAGATTTACATGGGCGTCTTCATCTGGTGAATTTCGAAAACAAAGGAAAATTGACAGGGTGCTGGTTAACATGCAATGGAGTGCACTATTCTCTTATTATGAAGCGACATTTCTTAATCCATGTATCTCTGATCACTCTCTTAAGATTGTCTGTATCTCGCCTCAGATTATACACGTAAACCATTTAAATTCTTTAATTTCTGGATGATGCATCCGGGTTTCTCTGACATGGTCAGTGAGGTTTGTGACCTTCAGATTGTGGGTACTCCCATGTTTGTGTTGTGTACCAAACTCAAGATTTTAAAAGGGCGTCTAAAGTAGCTGAACAAGGAATCCTTTACGGATATAACCACTCGCACTGCGGTAGCTCGGAGAGAACTCCAGTCGATCCAAGACTTCCTTCAACATGACCCATTCAACTCCATGTTAGCTGAAGAAGAAAGAAGTTTGAGGGAGTCCTTCTCAAATTTGAGGCTACAGGAAGAGGCATACTATAGAGAAAAGTCTTGTATAAGATGGTTAAAGGAAGGCGACTTAAATACGAAATTCTTTCACCAGACGGTTAGGAACAGACAATTAAGGAACATGATTATGTTAGTGGAAGATAGTTTTGGGACTTGACTGACGGACCTGAATGAAATCAAAGGACTGTTCATCTCATATTTTGAGCAACTTTTTGCCTCCACTAGTCATCGGGCTTGTCCGTCTATACAAGTGATCCGTGATTCACTCCAACATACGTTGGTGGACAGCCAGGTACGACTACTTTCTAGTCCTATTACTGAGACAAAAATTAGGAATACCTTTTTCTCTCTAACTCAGGGCAAAGCCCTGAGCCCAGATGGATTCAATGTGGAGTTTTTCAAGCGGTCATGGGACACGGTTGGTACTTCAGTTATCACTGCGGTCATGGATTTTTTCAACTCAGGGAAATTGCTTCGCTAGGTGAATGCTACTATCATCTATTTGGTTCCTAAAGTACCTAATGCCTCATCAGTGGATGATTATAGACTGATTGCGTGCTGCAATACAATTTATAAGTGTATTACTAAATTAAAGGCGAACCGTCTAGCTGCTGCTTTGCCAACCCTTATTAGTGGAACACATAATGCCTTCGTCAGAGGTCGTCGTATTAGTGATAACATATTGCTAGCCCAAGAGTTATTCAGTGGTTTTCATCATGACTCATATCTATCTAAATGTGCTATGAAGGTAGATTTTAGAAAGGCTTATGACACTGTGGAGTGGGACTTTCTGGAATCAACATTATTAGTATTTGGATTTCCTGGGAAGTTAGTTGAGTTGATAATGATTTGTGTTCACACGCCAAAGTTCTCCATCTCCATTAATGGGGAACTTCATGGATTCTTCGCTAGTTCCAGGGATATTCGACAAGGTGACCCGTTATCTCCTTACTTATTTACCCTGATTATGGAGGTGTTTTCTTGTATTATGAACATTCAAACCAGCAAACCCGAGTTTAGATTCTTCTGGAGATGCAAGGAAGAGAGACTATCACATTTATTCTTCACTGACGATGTTCTCCTCTTCAGTGAAGCAAGTGTGGAGTCCGTAGCACTTGTCAAAGCAGCAGTTACCACTTTCTCCGAGTGGTCAGGCCTAAAACCAAATTTGAATAATAGTGAAGTATACTTTTCTGGTGGTTCTCAATCGCTACATATATCCATCCGGGAGTTGCTTGGCTTTCGAGTTGGGGTTTTACCTTTTCGATACCTAGGAGTTCCCGTTGTGGCATCGAGGTTGGGGAAGGCTGACTGTGTAGCTCTGGTGAATGCCATTACCAGGAGAGCGCAATCCTGGACGCAGAGGTTTCTATCTTTCGCAGGCCGTCTACAACTGATCAAGTTGGTACTTCATGCTATCCAGGTCTACTAGGCCGAGATCTTTATTTTGCCTATGTCGGTCCTAGAGGCTATTGAGCGAGTCCTTAGGCAATTTTTATGGAAGGGTCCACAGCTTGGTCCAGGGGGAGCCAAAGTGGCTTGGACAGATGTCTGCCTCCCTAAAAAGGAAGGTGGGTTAGCTATCCGACGGCTAAAGGAAAGCAACAAGGCATCAATGTTAAAACACATATGGATTATATTCACTGACAAGGAGTCCCTATGGTGCAAGTGGATTCACTCCAACTTTATAAAGCGCAGTAGCTTTTGGATCATCAAACGGCCAACTTTTTGCTCATGGGCGTGGAAAAAAATACTTGATCTTCGTCGGGAATTCCGCCACCTCTTCAAATGGCGGGTTGGAAATGGAAGAACGATATCGTTGTGGTTTGACCAGTGGCATTCGAGAGGACCGCTCAACTTATTATTCTCTAATCGTGAGATATACCGATCTGGTTTTTCTAGGGAAGCGAAGGTGGCCAACTTATGCCAATCTCTTAATCGATCATCTCCACTTTTGGATAAGCTAATAACGTGGGGTGAGCCTCTCCCCCGCCTATGTAATGACCCGGACGTTTTTCAATGGCTTGGGAACTCTTCAAGTACCTTCTCCGCTGCTTCGGCTTGGGATTTTGTTAGGCCAAGAGGTCAAGTGGTATTGTGGCACTCGTTCATATGGGATAAGATGATTATCCCTAGACACCAATTCCATCTCTGGTTGATGACCAAGCATAGGCTTCCCACCCAGGTATTCTTCATGTCTTGTCGCAGAATTCAAGACGCCAACTATATCTTTTGTAATCATAGGGCGGATTCAGTGGATCACTTATTTTTTGGATGTCATGTCACGTATCTACTAGCACAGTTTTGGGTAGGGAGATGTAATCTACTGTGGCATATTAGACCGTGGCTTCAAACACTTCATTGGGCTATTACGTATATTTCTGGAGACAGTTTTTACCAATATATAGCCAGATTTTCCTTGGGAGCTTTATGCCATATTATTTGGAAAGAGAGAAATAATGCTCTATTTCGTGGCCAACCTATTTGCGCCCCGGCAATGAAGCTAGTGAAAATGGTCAAAGAAAAGGCAATGACATTCTCTCAAGTCATTGACTCTCCTAAGAATAGAAGAATGCAACGAAGATGGGGCATTGACCCTAGTATATTCTCGTAATTCGGTTTGTTATATTGATATGTTGACCACTGTTTAGGTTTGTCAAATGCTGCTTTTGGATATCATGGCACCCTTCCACTCATTAATGCCATTAGGGCATTTTGAGTGTAAGTTTTGTGGTGCCAAATCATCTTGTTATGTACCAAATTTTTGGTAAAATTCAATATATACTTACATTACCAAAAAAAAATGAAAAATCCTTAAACATTTTGAAACCCAATTAAATAAGCTCTTATAGATTTACAATAGAGATTTTTATTTCGTGTTGTTTTCTTTTTATAAGATAATGTTAGGTCGTTGATTGTGCATTTCATTTTGATTATATAAGTTGTTATTTTCCTTTTAGCATGGTTAGAATTTCTGTAAAAACATTGCATGACCATTTAGTTAATTAGTTATGATATTTAGATTACATGAGAAAACTTTAATCGACACGATAATCAAGTTTAGGTATTAAAAATGTACTAGTTCTATAATCAACACAATCAAGTCCCCGTACTCTAATCTCTTATTACACAGAAAATAAAAGCATTCTCACATGCTTTTCACTTGATTTCTAGTCGATCCTAATGGCTAATGGTAAGTTGATGAAAATTTCATTTTGGCAAGGTATAAACTTACGAGATTTCATGTTTTATTTATGAAAAATACATGAGTTAATATAACTTAACTAAAAAATGATGATTGCTTGAAAAATAACAAAATGGTTGTGCCAAATTATTAAAAAAAAATTACGATACCTATCTCATACCATCATATACTAAAAGACCTTTCTTGCTGATTGTTTCTTCGATTATTTAGATTTTGTGATTATTCTCACTGTTATAACTCTAGAAAATGTGAAATTTCCATATAACTTAAATGTCAAAAAAGTAGATGAAGGGTTTTCGTTAACATAGAATCTTCTATTTTGGAATATAAAACTCATACAAAACATGGGCAACTGCACTGCTTTATTAAAAAGAGCCATTATAGTATGTTGATGTAAATAGAAAATTACATGAGACATCACAAACTATTAACGATTTACTTCATTCATATCACAAACTGTCATTGAATAAGTAGTATATCCGATCTTAAGGCATGCTCAGACCATTAAAACAGAAGTAATAAAACATTAAATTGCATCATATTGTATCACAACTCCAACATCATATCATAACAGTTCATGGACTAGTAGCAGTGACAGGCTTGTCCTCGGGAATGGTGGGAACGAATGGCAATTTTGGCACAGGGACATCAGGAAGATGAGGCAACTCGGGCACTTCTGGCAATTCAGGCTTCGGTATTGTTGGAAATTCAGGCTTTGGCAGTTCAGGAAGTGGCGGTAATTCGACTTTGGGCAGCGATGGGAATTCTGGCTTCGGCAGGTTGGGGATCTCAGGAAGGTGAGGCAACTCAGGCTTCGGTAGTTCAGGCACTTCGGGCAACGTCGCCTCCAAAAGTTGGCGAGCTTCGACTGGTTTCTTGCCAATCGTCAAAGACAGAGCAAGGACGAACAATGCCAAAAGATGCACGAGTCCGTGATGGTTCGCCATCGGAGAATCGATCGACTAGCAAATTCAAAAGCTTGTAGTGAAGTAGCGGCAAATCTCTCAAGTGAGAAGGTGTTGGAATGCTTAACCAATTGCTTGATGGAGGGTTTATAAAGAGGAGGGACGAGGGGGATTGGGAGATTGCCAGTACGGTTTGGTGGGAATATTATGAAAAGGGTTAGTTCAACTTCTACGACCAATCTCACTTCCATGTGTTCAACAACGAGATAAGCCAGCATATTCCAAAGTGAAGATTGGCAATTCTTGGCTTTTTAAGCTTCTTAACCACCAGTTGACTACTAGCTGAGATGATAAAGACAACAAAAAATAAATGGTTTGTGATCTCAAAACGTAAGACATGGTCAGAGTCTTTAAGAGTCTTGGTTGGAGGAGCCTATAATGTAAGAGCAAACCCTAAATTTGGTGGGTGATCATTATACTTGAAATGTATGGTGATGTGAGGAGTACTCAAGTGATAAGCATACATGCTCTTGCTGAGGGCCCGTTCAAATTCTGACAATTGTGCGTCCTTTTGGGACGATCCTTGAGATCATAAAACTGTACGTATCCAATAATTTCTTGATTTGCATGGGGCAAAACACTCCTCTTGGAAAATAGGAACTTCGGGCAACAATCTTCCAAAAATGGACATGAATATAAAAGAGGTTCGTAAATTAGAGCTTCGAAAAAATTATTCATAAAATTCTAAATCTATTGTACTATAGCCAATTCAGTTTTAAACTTTTCAAATGTGTCAATTAAGTCCTAAATTTTTTACTATTTACCAATATAATAGTTCTTTTAGTAATCATCTAAATGATAAGTTTATAACTAAATCGACAAAACTTCAAAATGTTCAAGATAAAATTGACATAATAAAAAAAAGCCATGACTAAATTGACATATTGTCACAAGTTTAAAGAATATATCGGCATATTTAAAATATTTAAAACTGAATTAGTCATAATAAATATAAATTTTTTTGGATAATTATCTCGTCGAACTTTCACGTGGTCACCTTTGAAACATTCTAAGGGGCCGTCCTTAGTGGGCTACGCAAGTCGGAACGAGAATTTCAAGTGAAAAGCCCAAACCTGAAATCAATTAAGAAAAGAAAACAGCGAAGCCCATCGCAAATGAAAATCTCTCTCTCTCTCTCTCAGCGAAAGCTCAGCTCGATTTTCTCCCTGCGTCTCCCGTCTCCGTCTCTCTTTCACGCTCCATGCTGAGCTCGAGGTCGAGTGTCTTTAGACCAGAATTCCCCGTGGGCTTTCCTTCTTTCACGGTCTTACCAGGTCTTTTCTCTCTCTCTCTCTCTCTCTCTCTCTCTCATTTCACTGGGCAATGTGGGAAACGATTTGCCAAGCGATTAACTTGGGCGGATGGTTCAATCTTTATGTCGTTTTGGGGCGTAGCTCATGTGGGTTGCTCTTTCTTACAAGCTAACCTGACATGCTGGTGGACGATTCTGTACCTTGTAAGAACTTGCGCACCTTGTGTTTGTCATAATGTTACAGGCAGATTTAGATTTATGTGAAGGAGGAGGATTGCCCCTTACATTGGGTTTCTCCGAGTATTGGGGTTGACATTTAAAATTAACAGCATCTGACAACCACTGCCGCTTTATATATAAAGGGAGGTAGTATTAGTTACTTGGTTAACATGTTCAAATGATGGGAAGTGGCTGACTCGTTGTGGAAGTAGATGTGTTGATTTGTTATTTTCCTTTTGAGAACGATTCTACTTCATAAACGTGAAAATGTGATGAGGAGAATCCGTATGAAAACTTTTGTGAATAGTTTAAGGGATGTTCTATAATGTGGAAAGTAGAGTAATGCCATTACCCTTTTGACGTGATCACCTTTTGATTTTTGGATGTGAACTAGTATTTCGTTCAACTCTATATGTTGCGTGAAAGGCGGGGGACCCATTGTCAAGCATTGACGAAATCCCCGCCTTTTTTCTCTCAATAGTCTATCCTCATGTCCTCATCTGGTTACAATGGCATTTCAGGGTTCCTCGAACAGCATAGATTACACTAGAAGTTATTTGAGTATTACTTGAGGGTTACGATGGTGAGGTTCTTGTTTTCAGTTTGTAACTCCAAATGAAGACACATCAACGTCATCATCTATGCTGTTGATTAAGCGCATAACTCCATCCTATGCTGCTCACGCTCAAGAGAACCATAGGCTTTTGAGCTTTTCTTCTTCTTCTTCAGCATTTGGTGGAGCCTTTTCTGCTACAGCGCAGTCTCTAGATGATGCATATTCAAAGGATGGAAGCACCGGGGTATGTTCTTTCTCAACGTCCTTAAGGAAATTATGCACTTAAGAAACATGCATTGGTGTGTTACATGATATGCTCTCGGTGCCAAACATACTATTTGGTTAGCTTCAAACTCTGATTTACTGTGCATTCTGAATTATTTTTACTTCACTTTCTCTGTTTTTGGATCCAAATAGTTTCATACTCAGTACTTTTGGTTACATGAGGAAATGAAAACTTTCCTTGTTTGAGTCTTTACCAAAAAAAAGAAAACTTTCCTTGTTTGAGTAATACAAAGACAAAAGAAATAGAAGGAAAATGGAAGAAAATTAGATCCCTTCAAGGACCGCAGAATATTTTCTTTAAAGACGGGGAGGAAATGCTTAAAAAATACCCCTCCTGTCCCCTAATGCATTTTTTTTTTTTTGGTGAAATAGGGAAATCGATTTGGCAAAAGTTGTTGTGGTCAATTAATTTCTTTTATTTCCTTGATAGCCTTATCTTTCAACATGTATGCAGGTCACTTAATCTTGTTCTTGTCATTTTGTTGGGGACAATGAAGGTTTTGGAATAAAATTATAATATCATAAGTTGGGCTCCGGTGATGTCAAAATTAGTTCCAGGAGTTTCTCACATTATGCTTTGCAAAACCAAAATGAGAGAACATCCTATATTCATACTTTGGTTAGTAGCTTCGTGGGAATGAATATAGTAGCTATAATTTCCCATTCATCATATCACATGGACAACCGAATTAATCCATTAGTAAGGTCCAGTTTGGCAGTTGATTGATATGGGATCTCATCGGTTGAGTTGTATTGCCAATCTCTGCTGAATTTCTTCCTTGTAATTTCCCTGATGGTTTCTCCGTGTCGATTGTCAGGTGAAGCTACCATCAAAGAATCTCCCTCAAATTGTAAAACCCACTCCAAGACCTCCTCAACTATCTTCTTCACAACCTCCCTCTATTCTCTCAGACCTCAAGCTGCCCTCTCCATCTCCATTACCAACCCTAACTCTTTCTACAACCAATCATGATAATCTGATAAAGTTTCTTGAGTCCAAACTCTCTTTCCCTCTCACACCAAAGAGTCTCCTCCATTTCCTCAAGTCCAAACTCCACCCCAACCCTAATTTGACCCTCTACGACTTTCATATCTTCAGTTGGGCCTCCACAATCGACTCCTATCGTCATGACCACTCAACATTTGAGTGGATGGCTCGCACTCTTGCTATTTCAAGCCGTTTCGAGCAACTCAATTTGCTTCTCCAGATCATGGTGTCAAACCCTTGCCCTTGCTCTGATGGGATTTTCTCATGCCCCAGGACAGAGCCAATCTTTCAATTCTCAATTGAAGCTTATTGCAGAGCTCGGAAATTGGAGGAGGCAATAATTGCTTTTGAGAGTATGGAGAAGTTGATTGATGGCAGGCCGAGTGTGGTGATTTATAATGCTTTGATTCATGGATTTGTAAAATGGGGTGAGCATGCCAGGGCTTTGGCCTTCTATGATAGAATGATAAAGAACAGAGTGAAGCCTAACGTGATAACCTTTAATATCTTGATTAGTAGTCATTGTAGAAATTTACAGTTTGGATTGGCTTTGGAGTTATTTAAGGAGATGAAAGAGAAGGGTTGCAGCCCTGATGTGGTCAGTTTCAATACTTTGATCAAGGGGTTTTTCCGGGAGAGGAAGTTTGAGGATGCGATCGCAATGGCTTATGAGATGATCGAACTGGGTTGCCAGTTGTCGAGGGCGACTTGTGAGATTTTGGTTGATGGCCTCTGTAGGGATGGTAAAGTGGCTGAGGCATGTGAATTGCTGATTATTTTTTCAAGTAAAGCAGTGTTGCCTCAGGAGTACGATTATTTTTTCCTGGTGGAAGCTTTGTGCAGTTCAGGCAATTCTGATAGAGCGCTTGATGTTGTTACTCATTTGTGGAAGACGGGGAATTTTCCTAGCTCAATTGCTTGTACTACTTTGGTGGAAGGTTTGAGGAAGCAAAATAAAAGGGAAGAAGCATTTGCTTTGATGGAAAATATGCTTAAAGAAGGTATTGTACCAGACATTGTGACATTCAATTGTTTGCTTGAGGATCTGTCTGATATAGGGAAGACTCTGGAAGCGAACAGATTAAGGTTGTTGGCACAAAGGAAGGGTTTGGAACCAGATGGCCTGACATACAGGATTCTGGTATCTGGTTTTACGAGAGAAAAAAAGAGAAAGGAGGGCCAGATTCTGGTAGATGAGATGTTAGACAAGGACTTGATACCTGATCTCCCGACGTACAACTGGTTGATTGATCGACTTGTGAACTCAAAAATTACTTCAAGGAAGAAAAATTGAAGATGGGTTAGGATCTTATTCATTTCAACTTTGTCTCTTGAATGTTGGCATTGGTTTGGAAACCCCCTTATGCTTTGTGCTCAGTTTGCAAACCAGTTTTATCACTTTGGGACAAACTGGGATTATGTCCATGTTTCAGATGGCTGAGGACAATGGACAGCCAGGGCTAGAGCAGAATAGATAATGATACATGTACGAAATAATGAATGGAAAGGAATGGAAACTTCGCATGGAGTCGTTGGAATCATTAAGACAGCAGAGCCAGATTGTGATGTTCAGCAAGAGATTATGTGGAGGAGTTTTGCCCAGACCACGTCTAGGAGGTATGAACCATGGTAATGGTGATAAGCATTAATTCTTGGATATGACGTTGTATCAATAGAGAATTCTGAAAAGATTTCATTTTTACTGGATCGGTTCAAAAGAGTCGGAAAGTTCAAGTGACTGAGACTAGTTCTTTTGGATAGTGTCTGTAAATAGACATGATTAATAATGAAATCGATGAGCATGTACATTATAAAAGCTGCAGAAGATCAACACTGAAGTTCTGGGAGATCTCATACAGTTATCAATTAATCTAATGAGGTAAAGCTTGAGGATAGAAAATTCATGCAAATTCTGAAAGCCGGAAGTGTGAAAAGAGTTGCGTGAAACCAAACTGCTTAGTTGCAGATCTGATTATGCAAGGGAATAGATTATTTGAAAAGAAAAGAATGATCAAGCTTTGAATTGGGCTGTGCTACATGTCGGATATGAGCTGTGTGGGATGGACCCTGGCAAAGAGCTTTCTTAGGATGGAAAGTAAAGGCAAGAGCCGAAGCTGTTAAAACAAGGGAGAGGATCATGAACTATCAGGTTGACAAAGCTGTCTAGTACTAGATGCTGATAGAACAGACAAAGAGACGTTTTATTTGGTATAATGATGTCACTGCCCTAGTGATGCCCTTTTTGTGTGCTGCGCGCATGGATGTATGTTGCTTAAGCCTGCGTTATTTTAATATGTGGTGATTAATAAGATATATAATTTACTAATTGTGTTAATCATGTAAGGGAAAAACTTAATGAGTGGCTAAAATAAGAAAATTGGCCGATTAGTTCTAAATATATTGTATGAATGCCAATGAAGTTTTAGACTCTTCAATATTGTCAATTTAGCTCTATATTTTTATATATAAATTTAATTTAATGCTTCCAATCAATTCGTCAATACCATCATGTTGACAATTTCTAACGAAAACTGACCAAAAAATATATGTTGAAATTTTGTACATGGGTATAGGACTGAATTGACAAAATTAAAACGTTTAGGACTATTGATGTCCGTCTAATAGATTTGGGACTTCTCAAATATGAAATTGTTTGAACTCTAAGGACGGCCCCATTTTTTGTTCAATGGGTGCAAGTGCTCCCATTGACTTTTATTTTCTTCATCTTCATCAACTCAGCCCCATTGAAAAGAGTGTCTCTTCCTAATCAAGATTTATTAGGCCTACCCGCATTTCAGCAAAACGCGCTTTGACCCTACAATCTCTCCTCTTTCAATTTAATTTTTCTACTATTACAAAAGAGGAGCTCTGAGTTAGTTTTGGAACAATTCAAGATGACTTTATTACAAGAAAATGTCGAATTTGACGGGATTCATTTCTCATCAATTAACATGCTGAATGGTAAAGATTGTTCCATCACTTGTGCGAGTGTTAACAAAGACTGGAGCACTAGTGACAAAAGTATGCTATGATGCTTTCAAAATATGAATAAAAAAGATCCTTTTGCTTCAGAAAATATTGTAGTTTCCTTATCCGGCAAATATATGTAAAAATGATAATGTTTCCTTATTGCTATATTTCCATAGTCCTTCTTACAATTGACAGAGTAACAATTATAAATATTTGGGCTAATACCATCGAAAATCTCAAATTGGTACAACTGTGCCATATCTATTATTATAAAAATTCCTAAGCCAATGCACTCATGTCACATTTATTTTAAATTAATTTGAGTGGCAGAAGATCCCAAACTAGAACCCTCATACCATGCTCATCTCAAACAATTTTTTATGTCACGAATAGTCATGAATCACAAAATTCTTAGATTGAAAAATCCGTAAAACCTATCAATTTCTTTTTTGCCCTAGTTTCCAAAATCCAGTAAAGTCCCTCATTTATATAACACACGAATTAGTTTAGGTAAATCTGGCATGGCTGTACTAGTTCGGGATTTCTTCCATGACACAAAAATTAGTGTGGAATAAACGTGGCACCAACATATTGGTTTGAGATTCTTGGGTTTGTTAGATGCGATAATAAATAAGAGCTGAATGTATCATATGCTACAATATTACTAATGCATGGACGAATGGCTGACGTGAGATCAATTATTAAAGAGGAAGCTCACTAGAAAAAAATGAAAGAACAGGGACGGTCAAACTGCTTTGCCAACGGCTTGTATAACCGTCCTTATTAAAGACACGCACGCTCTCTTTCTCTCTCGGCAGGACAAATATGACCTCAAATCTCTTAGACGTTCCGATCGATTGCGCCAATTTTAAGGATTCATGATGAATCGGCACTCGAAAATTAATAACTAAATGAGCATATATATTTGTAGTTTCGAGATGTCAAACATCAAATCTACCTTTCCTTTATGACATCATAGATCAAGTTATATAATGAAACATCACTTCATATTACAGAACGACAACAATTAAGTACAAATGTGTTATCTGAGACATGCTCAGATAATTAAAACAGATGGGATAAATTATGAAACCATATCGTGTAATGTCCCAACAAGAAATTCATTGTAGGTAGGTTTAAGGAGTAGAATCAGCAGGGACAAACAGGTCCTTCGGAACCGTGGGGATGAAAGGCAATGTTGGCTTAGGGAAATCGGGGAGATGAGGTAGCTCTGGCATTGCTGGCAATTCCGGCTTCGGTATTGTTGGTAATTCAGGCTTTGGCAATTCCGGAAGTGGCGGCAATTCAACTTTTGGCACTGATGGCAATTCCGGCTTCGGTACTGTTGGTAATTCGGGCTTTGGAAGCTCCGGAAGTGGCGGCACTTCGACTTTTGGCAGTGACGGCAATTCCGGCTTCGGCAAGCTTGGAATGTCCGGAAAGTGAGGCAATTCGGGCTTAGGTAGCTCAGGCACTTCAGGCAATGTTGCCTCCAAAAGTTGGCGAGCTTCGACAGAGTTCTCGCCAATCATCAAAGACATAGCAAGGAGGAACATTCCCAAAATACATGCAACCCTGGGATGGTTTGCCATTGTGGAGTCGACTAGCAAATTGAAAAACTTCGATGAAGATGGTGAAGAAGCTGTGTATTTCAAGAGAAAAGGGTCGTGGCGTGTTTATGGAATGGCTTGATTGGAGGGTTTTTAAGGAGTGGGAGACGTGGAGATTGGGGAGATTGAAAGTATGGTCTGGTAGGAAAACTAGCAACAGTGTTGGTTCAACTTCTAAACCAATAACATTTCCATATGTTCAACACGATTTGAGCAAATCAATAGCTCCAAAAGGATCTTACCAACTGTTGGCTTTCTAAGATTGTATTATAACCATGAGTTGATTGTACAAGCAAGATTTATATTTTTCACATAAAATAAATGATCCGAAGAACTTTTTCTCAAGATAATCGTTTGTATAGTTTGAAATAATTAATCAATTAAAAGAGTTTTCATTATCAAAGATAATTTATGTCAAAATATGTTCATAGAGGATAAAAATATTGTTCATTCATTCATTTTTGTCAATAATAAAAGCTAATATTTAAAAAATAATAATTTCTAATCATTCATTTTTCCCAACACAAACAAAACGTTAAGTATTTTTTTCCCCTCACAGTCGCACATGAAAAAATAAATCGATAATCCAAACTTAATCTTTGACTTAAATTTGCTGAACCAACTTGAAAATGGGTCATCTAAATTTCAATGAAATATACTAAATATGGTCCCAAACACAAAAGGCAACTAAATATGGATTTGAATGTGTTCGGATCAAACCCGTTTCAATTGAACAAGAAAAATACCGGCAATCGAACTGAAGTTATATTAGCAATTGGAAAGACGACAGGACATCATGGCTGCTTTCTTTCCGTGAACCTTTGCATCTAGGACTGTTGCTACCGCCGCTCCCCAGCAACCCGCCGGAGAATCCCTCCACCGCCAGGATCGGTACAATTTACAGCCCAAGACTAGGATGAAAGCAAGACCTCCATCGCAACAATTATGGTTACCAATGTTCTCGTCGGGGTCTGCCTCGAAAGGTGGAGCCAAGCGCCACGGCGGTGGTGGCCATCCATGAGCTTGACCTCCTTTGCCATCGCGATCTTCATAGCACTCTCTCTGCTACTCTTTGACATAGGCGGCAACGATGCAATTCTCCTTCTGATTACATAGTTCTTCTTTCATTTGCTAATTTTGTTTTTGAAAGTAAGATTTTCAGATCTAGATATTTTAATTTGCAGGATCTTTTTCAGACAACAAGGTGATATTGACATGGAGGTGATGTCACTGATATTTAAGGCTGTCGATAATCATAGTAAATTCTTAGGCTAGACAATGACTCAGGGAGAGCAGAAGAAAAAAGCATGCATACAAAACAGGAAAGACAGGACATCGAAGGCGGCAGCTCGTGCGATTCTATACATACTCATTGGCATACGATAAATCTTAAATGGTAGGCACGACATCAATCTGAATGCCTTGATTGCTCAATTCTGGTGGGGGCACTGAAAGGGGAGAGTCAATTCTAGAGCTGGACAAGGCTAACCAGGGGAAAGAGGGAGTGAGGTTTCCAGTTCATTAGATTACAGGACTCTTGGTTCAACTTTGCCTTAGAAATTAATGCAGAGAAAAGCATCACAAGAGCTTGATAATTCTTCAGAGAAATGCATTGGAACAATATTGGAATAGCTACCTCTGTTTCTTTACCCTTTTTCCCTAGAAGTTCCTATTTCTTTAAAATTTCTTATTTCCTATCAGGGTCGATGGTCAAGCACCAAAACCGCTGTCTTATAAGGGTTTTAACTCTAATCCAAGTTTATCCCAGGCTGGAACACGTCACCAGAACCATCTCGGATAACACATCGTATCCAAACGCTTATCCTCGCGATGACCAAATGTTACCCGGAACATAAGATCAGTAGGTAAGCTAGAAGATAAGCCGCTGGAATTGCTTATCTTGCAGAAAGAGAATGATCTTGTCCAATTGGGTCGGAAAACAATCATCCAATCCTGAAATTTTCCCTGCTGTTATCGGATCAAAGACCTCCATAATCTTGTAGTACGAATCAGGATTGTGTAGAGCATAGTAACAAGAAGGAACTTTAAAATGCAATAAATTCTGATTATGGCTAGGTGATGAGGGGATTATCTCACTCGAGTTGTGTATTAGCGTGAAGATTGAATTGTCATTGAAGGTACTCCATAAGGAAGATTTCTGGTCAAACTGGTTTCACATTCCGAGTAACTTCTTTTTGAAGAACTGTTTCTAAAAATAAAAAATTTGCTTTCAACCGCTTCAACCCCTAATTGCCTTGTAATCTTAAAATTCAGAAAAAAAAGGCAAACAAATATTGCAAAAAAGGATCCAGCAAAAGGGGAAAATAGCTCAAGGACTAGAGCATAGACAAGGTGGCATGATAGCCCTGACTGATTTTTTAACCATGGAGATAAGCCTCCAACTTGAAATACAAGAAGCTACTGGTCCACAAAAAAAAAAAGTACATGGTATACTCATACTATAGCAACTGCTCCAAGGAACCAACTGCACAAGTTGAGACCCAAATGTGTAAAAGGACAATAAACCAACCTGCAGCTTCAATTGTCTTTTTTCAATCATAGAAGAAGCTACTAGTACCTTACTGCCTGATGGAGAGAAATTGGTGATCGCACATACCTGCAAGAAGTATGTGTACTCTTTCTTTGCGAAGATGCCAGTGAACTTTGCCTTTCTCCAATGTGCATTTGTCTTCAGGTCTTTCATGCCATTTTCAACACTTTTCACATTTGAAACTTGTCCTTCCTGCTGTTATGATATGTGACACCAACAAAAGGTGCCTTTGAAGGTTGAAATCCATCTGCAGGCCTAAAGTCGACAGAACTCCAAACTGTTTGAGATAAAATTGTTGAGATTATGGAAACTACATGTATACAAACTGCTTACAGATGTCTCTTATCTGCTTTGTTGGCTATGAATGCCACGGCACAAACAACCAAGCCCATTGCTTTCCTCTACCAAATCAAACTCCCTACTTAAAGCCATGCTATATGAATATTTACACAATGCTTGCCAAAAGGGACACATAAAGCATGTGCTCTTCCTCAATTAGCAAGCATCATCACATGCTACAGTTGTTAATCAAACCAAAGAAAAAACCCAAACACCAGCACTCCTTTGGGCCATTGGACAACATAATAGACAGAAATAACACTTTTTACTTTGATTCTCTTTCAAAGAAGACCTTTTCAAATAGTTAATGTTAAAGCCATACTATTTATGCAAATCATATATGTTTAAAGCCAAAAGCACATATTACCATGATCCCACGCCATTGCCTTTCTTGGTTTTTCCCCTTAGAAATATAGCACAAAGTATATCTCCATAAACCAAACTGGAGTCTTCCAAAAGAAACATTGCATATTACAAAACTTTAAGTGCCAGCAAAGTAGACAATGCACATATCTACATGGTAGCCAGAACTTATCATTAGCAAAACTATACATGGTACACTCAAAATCCAGAGATGGTGGTGAAATTTAAGCAAAGAAGCTTTTGATGTCAAGAGCATATCACTTTGACGTTCTATGACTGTCAATCAAAGAGAAATAAGTGAAGAAAATTAAAAGAGAACATCCATATATCAAATTCTAAAAGCTGCTGAAGATATCAAGAAGCTTCCTCTGAATGGACACAAATAGACAACCAGGGAATAGATCAACAGACACATTTAGAATGCTGTACAGAATGCACAATCATGAAGGTCTCTTCGCATGAAAAAATGCCAAATGCAAAGATGCTATATTCTCTTTGGAAGCCATGCAAAAGAAATAAAAAAATAACATGGAAAATTATAGCCGATAGAGATAATCACTGTGGAACTTGAAAAGGAGGAAGCATGCATGAATTGGTCCACCATAAACTCCATGGAACAGGGGAAAAAATGAAAAACATACTAAAAGCAGAAAAGGTGCAAGAAGGATACACGGATCCTTTTCATTCCCAGTCAAAAGGAGAACAGCTGCACCGGCAAGTGGGAACACAGATTCTTTTCTACCACCTTAAATTAACCATGATTTAAATAGCTGTTTAAGAAGGAAGCTCTAACCGAGAATGAAATGGTGAGTTAGGCTCAAAAATCAATGAAAAGATAACCAAGCACATTGAAACCCACTAAAAAGATTTGCAGCAGAATAAAATGCCCACTTTCATCTCAATCTTCCAGTTTCGATATTTACACAAAATAACTGGCCCTGAAAAAACCATTGCTGCTTAAGCTAACCTACAACCATGACCTGCATTCTGGATTATTCTCAGCATATCTGATACATTCAACACTCCATAAAATATCGAGTTAAAATGATTACTGGAGCTTATCTAACTAAGCTAAGATCTTTCTAAATCTACGAAGATGTTTAGTGAAGGCATCTCAAGCTTTATTTTAAACTATAGTATCTGCCACCACTAGAACACACAAATATAAGTTCAATCAACAAAATGAGTACAAAAGTAAAAAACGTAGATTAATCATACAGATTAATCATACTAAGACTCCACTTAGTATTATAAATATGCCAGCCCCAAAGGAACAGACCAGTTACAGTAGACAGTGCATGGATCTTCTCACTAACATCTTTTCCAGTATAGGGGCCCGGTCCTTCGGTGCCGTCGAGGCACGGAGGGCCTATGGTGGAGTCTTCAGTTACAAAAAAAAATAAAAAATAAAAAGCAATGCTTCCACTCAGAAAAAGTAGGCATGCATAGGACTGGATACTTTACCTTCTCCCCTTTAACATCATGATGCTAAAAATTGAACCACATCTTCTCTTCCAACTCCACCATCCTTCAACATCTCAATATTAAGCCATCAAATAAACCAAAAACTTCATCACCAGAACCAACCATCAACAAAATAGATAAAGCACGAGAAATAAAGTTTCCATGCAAATTTGCATTTGCAAGCATAAAAAAAAAAAGGTTCAAGCACTTAAAGAGAACTCCTCATGCTTTATCAATAATCCATCTCAGGACAACCAGAAGATCCCAAGGAGGGAAAAAAAAAAACCCGCAGGAGAAGTTAGAAAAGGTTGCTACTTAATATACATTAGCTTTACTACAAGATCAAGGACTAACAGACAATGACAAGGGAATTGCCAGTACCTCTACAGGTTAAAATACAACAAACAACCATGCAAAAGAGAGCTACGGAAAGCAACAATGAAAGCAGCCTTACTAGCCTAAGCAGCCTTAACCTTATCGTCATTGACCACAGAAAGTATGGGCAAACTGCTCAGGAACTCATCAAGACCTTCGAAAAATTCAGTCCCTTCACTATTATCCTCCTCACCATTTCCTGCCCTATTCCCTTGACTCACAGCTCTTGCAGGTTCTTCCACCTCATTACTGAATTCCACATTTAAATCCAACTTACCCACTCCCCCTTTCCCAGTTTGTTTCCTCGTAGAACTCCCTGTCACCTTCTTACTTGACTCTGTCGCCTTCTTACTTGGCTCCGTCCTCTCCCCACCTTGCGCAGCAATCCCACTCACCACATTATCCCCTCCACCAACATTTCCCTGCTCACCTGCATCCACATTCCCTCTTCTTGTTCTCTCTATTGGCGCTCTCTTAGCAGCACTTATACTCCCCAGACTCTTCCTCCTCACTCTCTTTGTATTTCTTTTACTCCCCCATTCTTCACCAGAGTCCTCACTTGATTCCGAAAGCTCTATATAAACATCGTCGTCGTCGTCGTCATCATAATACACCCTTGGGGCAGGTCTCTGCTCAGCATTCCCAACTTTTCGCCCTCCCTGAGAAGTTTCCCCAGGAGCAGGGCATGCAACCATCTGTGACATAGGCATCCAACCAGAGGCGGCCTCACTTCGACTTGGCAGCCCCGGATACCCAATTGGGAAGAACCCCCAACAAGAAAAGTGCGTATCTTTCTCGGACACCGGCGGCGACGGTATTGCCACCGCTTGAAATGCCCTCTTGCAATTCTGGCACTTGAGCACACACTCGGCATAAGCCCTAGGGTACTCATAGAGATGGTAACAGTACGGGCACGCAGTCCAGAAAGTGGCCGACACCGACTCGGTAGCTTGGCTTGCAGAGCGAGTAGGCCGAGGCTGCACCGGCGCTCCATTTCCGAAAACCGGCCTTTCATTCTCCACCGGCGCATTTCCATCACTACCCCTAATATTTCTGGACGGCGGCGTCTGATTTCCGAGCTGTCCCAATAAGCTAAGCTTCAATTCATTATCGTACAAGGACTTCTTGCTAGGATTCGATAGCACCGACCACGCGTCGGAGACGAGCCTGAGGGCCTGATCGGCGAAGGGGAAGCGGTTCCTGTCCGGGCCCAAGATCAGCGCGAGCCTGCGGAAGTGGGTCGCGATCAGCTCCAGGTTCTGGGTCAGGTGTCCGAGCTGGAGGATCGCGTACCAGTCGGGCTGGCTGTTGACCCGCCCCTCACCGGCGATGAGGGTGTCGACGACGGCGAGCAAGTGGTCAGCGTACTCGAGCCCCGGGTCGGACTCCCGGGCCCGGATCGCGAAGGTCCGGGTCCCCTGTAAGTCACGCGTGGCGAGGAGCTTCGCCGCCGCCGTGAGCCACCGCTCCGCCTCCGCCCTGTGGCCCTGGCTACTTCCACCGTCCATGTCAGTCTCAGCCTCTCTCTCTTTCTCTCTCTAAAAAGATCCAACTTTTTCCACAAAAGCTCGTCAGGCTACTCCAGAGGAGACAGAGAGAGAGTGGAGAGATTTTGGGGAAGCGGGAGGTGACATGAGAGGACGGCGGAGCCGAGGGGGAAATTACGGCTTAAACGGGAGCGACGGTGGACAGCGACGGTGGCGTTTCGGTCATTGCGGCGGGACTTTTTTGTCTGAGACGACGAGGAGAGGTTGGGCTTCCTCTTTTTAACGGTGGTCCGATGTCGGGAGCGACGAATGGGAAGACGAGGCCGACAGTCAGGTAAGTGCTCCGGTGACGTGGAAAACCCCCAAAATAAAAATAAATAAATAAAACTTGTTTTTAGATTTTTACGCACGTTTGGTTATTACTTTCCAATCCAAAGTCATTAGGCTACTTAGTACTTAGCCGTTGCTTGGTATAATTCGCTTTCGATCAATGTCCTTTTGTTTTCATGTTCTTTACTCGCTTCCCATGTTTGGCTAGATTTTAAGATAGGGCTAGTCTCTACGTGCTCCATCAACAAACTTTCTCGAACACCTCTTGATTAACTTGTTTTATGTGTACTCTACGTAACTGTCAATGATCCTTCTTCATTAATGTCAAAATCCGGGACAATTGTCAATTTGGTCTACTTTGCCAAATAAGTCCTAAACCTTTTTTTTGTGCCAAATAAGTCCTAAACCTTTTGCAACTTTGCCGAATAAGTTCTTCCGGCGGATTTTGGCCGGAAAATGCTGACGTGGCAACGACGTGGTGGACTGGACCTCGCCGGCGACGACGTGGCGGCGACGTGGCATAAAAAAAATTCAAAAAAGTTTCAAAAATTCAAAAAATTCAAAAAAAAATCAAAAAAAATAAAAAAACCTACTTGGCCGGCGAGCTCCGGTGGCCAGCAAGGGTGGAACAGATCTGCAGCGAGGAAGCTCTCCCTCGCTGCTTCTCTGCTCTGCCAGCAGCGAGGGAGAGCTCCCTCGCTGCAGCTTGCGAGGGACCTCCCTCGCTGCAGCTTGCGAGGGACCTCCCTCGCTGCTGTAGATCTAGGCGAGCGGGGGGGGAGGGGCCAGCCACCCCCGCCCTCGCCCGCGGCCGGCGAGGTCTGGCCCGGCCAAGTAGGTTTTTTTTTGAATTTTTGGAATTTTTGAAAAAAAAAAATTAATTTTTTTTATGCCACGTCGTCACCGGCGAGGTCCGGTCCGCCACGTCGTTGCCACGTCAGCATTTTTCGGCCAAAATCCGCCGGAAGGCTTATTCGGCAAAGTTGCAAAAGGTTTAGGACTTATTTGGCACAAAAAAAAAGGTTTATGACTTATTTGGCAAAGTAGCAAAAGGTTTAGGACCAAATTGACAATTGTGCCGTCAAAATCCATTCCATTTAGTTGTCGATTTCATCCAATGGCTTGAGTCGCTTTCCTCGATCGGTTTTCCTTGATCAACTACATTCCATCAATCATCGAAAGTTGTATAATTAGTTGGTGAGATCCATGTGTCATGTTCATCGACAAATAAATTTGGCTATTGTTGTTGATAACCATGCCGATCACATCAACAAAACTCAATTAAGCTATTGAACCCACTATTTGTTTGTTGATTTAAAAGAGTTAGGTTATTTTTATTGTAATCAGCCCCATGGCAGTGACCTCGAGCTGCCAAAGGTCGTCCATGGCTCAAAAGGAGCTGAGCGCCTGAGGTCAACGACATTGAGATGAGAGAGAGAGAGCTTAGTATGCACAAAAGGCTAATGGAGGCGGTGGCGGCCACGGCGAGGCTAACGACAAATGGATTTGGCAGAAGCCAGTGGTGGTAACTAGGCTCAAAATTGGTGGAATCGATTTAATTTTGAATGTGGGGGAAAATTTAGGATTTGAGTTCGAGTAAACTAATAAAAGAGATGACATTACTAAAAATGACACTAGATGTGATGTGAAAGGTACCAAACTGACCTTTAGAGTAGTTATGAGATGAAATATGGAGATGATTTTCGACATTTTCCCTTATTAGAATTATTGCACTGCATGGTTTTTAACTTTTCTTTCTTTTAGATTTGGTTCGTTTCACGGAAAATAACTTTTAGGAAAATATTTCGAATTTTTCAGCTTTCGTTTCACGGAAAATAAAATAGTCAAGTAAAATATTTTCCACCAATGTAAAAAACACTTTTAAAAGTTCAAAAAATTGTTTTCGGTTTTTTAGGAAGGAAAAAACATTTTTATGTTCTATTCATTTTTTTAAAATATCACGGTCTCTAACAACTACCTTGATCTTGCTCGAGGTCGGTGAATAGGCGGCCTTTGACAAATGAACACAATTTTTTTTTATCATTTTCCAGGAAAATGAATTCCTCCAGAAATGTTATATTTTTTGTGAAATGAACGGAATCTTAAACATATACAACTTTTCGTAATATAACAAATTCTTGATACATAAATTTTTACAAGACTATCCTAATAATCTATTCAGATTCAGAGTTGTTCTTTAGAAATTTAGATGGAAAAATAGAAATGCAAAATTAGCGGCTTATGGAAACATATTTAAACATAAAAATAGACATAATGTTGTGATATATTTAACGAAATAATTACGTTTAGTGGATTTTGAAAGCTTAGGTTAAGACTTGGTTTTTTTCAAAAAAGAATATTTTATTTTCGGTTTTAGGATAAAAATACAGTTTATTTTTTGGTCGGAAGATAAAAATAAATTTTGAGAGATCATAATATCAACCGATTGGCTCCTATCGAGAGAGAGAGAGAGAGAGAGATGGGGGAGGAGAAGGTGAAAGAAGAGGCGCTGCAGATGATGGGGGTGTTCCAGGTGTTGCCGCGGCTCGTCGTCTTCGATCTCGATTACACTCTCTGGCCCTTCTACTGGTTAGTTGTTGCTCTCTTGTCCATGTCTCTCTCTCTCTCTCCCTCTGTCTTGTTCTTCTTGTCTTGCGGATTCTGCATAAACCGTTCATCATTCGCCGTCGTGCCATCACGAGTATCTGCCTCGAATTCTGAACAGAACCCTCTTTTTAAGTCGATTCGTTGTGACTGGACGAGGTGTTCGTGGGATGAATTGGGTCGGTGGCAAAACGTGAGATGCGAGCTCTTCGACGATAGTAATCATGTTAAAGCTCCTGTTTATGTGGACGTGCAAAGTTTTGGAAGATGGGCAAACGTAATTCGATGTCGGCGTAGGTTGTAACGTGTGAATCAGTTCATTTCTTTATCTTGATTTTTTGCGGATTTGGTATCAGGGCCGTTTGTATTTTGTAGCTTATTTATTAATTCTGAATCATTTGTAGCACGGTTGTACAGCTGGAAGGCCTTTTTTTATTTTTAATGTTTCTGTTATCTTTTTTTCGCATTCATTGGCTCTCTTAAGGCCTTAGGGTCTTCTCCAAAGCACAATACAAAGATTTAGTGGATTCTGAGTGCTAAGCTGCCATATGTTTTTCATTTGATTCGATGTGCCTTTTGCATTGTGAGTAAAACCTTTTTGACTTGCTCATTGTGTTTTCTTGTTGATGGCCAGCGAATGCCTCTCCAAACGCGAAATGCCTTCTCTTTACCCCGATGCTAAAGGTATTCTTTATGCCCTGAAAGACAAGGGGATCGATGTTGCCATTGCTTCCAGATCGCCAACTCCGGATATAGCCAAGGCGTTTCTGGAGAAACTTAGCTTGAAGTCAATGTTCGTTGCCCAGGTTGGTGTAGAGAACATATTTGTGTCTACTCTATGCTGTCTTCACTGATGTGCATAGTTATTAGAGCATCAAGAAATTCAATCCAGTTCTAGATCATATACTGATTTTTTTTACTATGTGGCTAGATGGTGATATCTTCTTGGTCAAGCTAGCTATGGCATTTCATTGATTCATCTGGCATGGGTGACGTATGATCATTACATGAATTTTTCTCATCAAAGGTCGGACAAGAGAAATGATATTGTTCTGGAAAACTAAATCTTTGATGAATGGGATAAGAAGCAGTTACTGAACTGTCTGGTTAAGTGGCAGAAGTTTTTAGTCAACCAGACAGGTCACAATATGTGGGAGATCTTGTCGAAGTTAGAGTTGCTGTTGTTTGAATGGAGTCCAGCCAATTTGCATGCTTATCCATCTGTCTACAACTATATTTCTTTGTTTAGATATGAGGAAGATTTCTTGATGCCAGGGGTTTCTTGTTTTCTGAAGCTTTTGTGTCTTCAACTCGGTTCATTTGATTATCAGATTAGTGCACAGATGAACCCATCCTAGAATATGAACCATAAAAGATCCATGATGGGGCATCTCCACTCAAATAAATTTAAGATAGACTCTATCTATGTTGAGATTAGTTGATTATAACAAACAAGATCGATTATGTAAATTGATATTCAACAACATGCTGAATCAGTGAATTCTTTGTAGTCAGACATAGTAGGGAATTTCCATTAATCTGTTAGCCATCTTTGATGCATTATGATCGGCTGGTATCCTTTTTATCAAGGGTTGAACATATTAAGAGCATATGAAATGAGAACATGCCAGTTGCAGCTTTAGGAGAAATGCTTTTGATGTTAACATTCCTATACCCGATCAAGATAGTTTTGTCAAGCAATCATCGTCCTGTCTATTGTAGCCTTAGGAGAAATTTGAATGATGTTATACTTCCTCTACCAGCAAAAGTGGTTTTGTCATGCAGTTGGAGTTTGTTGCTCTGGATGAATGTTTGGATTATTCATAGTCTTTGATTCACCATTTTGGGATCAGAACAAACATTTCTTATATTGGTAGAGCAGAAGAATTGTTATATCCTTAATTTTCTCACAATTATTCAGGAGATTTTCTCCAGCTGGTCACACAAAACTGAGCATTTTCAGAGAATTCATTCGAGGACAGGGGTGCCATTCAGCTCAATGCTCTTCTTTGATGATGAGGATAGGAATATTGAAGCGGTAATTTATTAGTTAGAACAAATGTTTATTCCCATTTTTTGTACCATTTGTCGAGGTAGCATCTGGAACGATCAGTAATTTTCAGTTATATAGCTTTTAAGTTGGATTTCCTATAATACTGCCGGTTCTTCATGCTTATTTTAATGAAGTATACCTTTTTTTTTTTTGGTAAATTAAGGAAGTATACATTTGACTTCTGCAGGTTTCAAAAATGGGAGTTACGAGTATTTTGGTAGGTAATGGCATAAACCTTAGAGCATTTAGACAAGGGCTAGCAAAATTCTCTGACAATTTTCACGCAGTTGAGAGGAATAAGCAGAGATGGCGCACAAAGTTCACCAAAGATGGAGATTCATCTGGGAAGAAGTAAAGGAATTGAAAGTAATGTTCTGTGTGGATGGACTCTATTTAGAAGGTACCGAAATGGCGACCGATTACACTTTACAACTGCATTGAAGTGTAAGTTACAATATCTATTTCAATAATAGTGTGAGATTTTGTGAGAGCACTGCGTACTGTTTTAAAAGTTTAAGCTGTTAGATAAAGACGTGAATTAATATTTAATTCTCTAACAAATAGAATGGATGAAGCTGTGGATTATGCCCTATGGATTCGTTAGATGGAAGTTTCCTCCTCCAACAGAAAGTTGAAAGTTGCATGTTGAATGGAAGACTATTCAGGAGTGAATTTCTATGATAACCTACAAAGTGGAAGTGCAAATGACTGTTGAGTCATTTTGAGTTTCTCCGCAACATGTGAGGTTTTATGGCATTTGCTTACTGGAGATAGTCCTTTCTTTGTTTAAGCTCAAAAATGCGGGGGAGACAACAACTATCTCTTTCAGTCATGCTGGCAACATGCCTATTCCTCAAATTCTGCTAGATAGGTTTTCTCTTTTGCATATCAACACAATTTCTTAATCTATAGAAATCTTTGATGGATATGCTAAATCCAAAGCATTGTGCATATCCAAAGCATTGTGATTCACTTCACCCCATATTAACAGAAGGGTTTAAAGGCTACTTGATTTGAAAACAACGGTTTTAAGATTGTGAAGTCATCGTAGGGAGACCACTTTGATCCAACAAGTGTGTGCCTGTTCACAGGTTTCCTCGTTTATGATTTACCTTGAGCTGCCTCTTTCGGTTTATCAAAGTGCTAAGAGCAATTTATCTCTCTTCTTATGGCCATTCTATCGGAAAAGAGGGACAATCTTGGCCTTGAAGCCTTGAATCCTACCTATCCCTCATTCTATTGGCTTTATAGATCCTGGTAAAAGTGCCACTTATCTGAGGTAAACTGGCCATTTTTTTCGTTTTCATCCGCCAACTTATTCATATTGCTTGTTGAAAATGTCAGTCTGGTGACTTTGATCCCTTGTTCACTCTTTGATACGACAATTCGGCGAGCTCCTGCTCAGCCTGCCAAGATCCTGTTCTTTGAAGATGAAAAACACAGTTGAGGCATGCTGACAAATATATTTTTATCGTAATTGATCATCCTAGAAAAGAATCGAGACTACTTTAGTTTACAAAAACCATACAACTGCCAAACATCACTCGACAGTAGTTTAAGAAAGAAAGAATGATACTATCGCCGCAGCAAGGGAAGTACAAAGATATTGATGAAAAGAAAAGGAAAGCAACACTCGTGGGAAACAGATCACGACATCCACAAAGATCGTCTTCCTTGGTCTTTTGATTGGGACTCCGAGGAGAAGATGTCCCTGCTAGTAACTCGAAAAACAAAAGTGCCTTCACGCCGATTCCACAATAAGCAATTGTTCAAGTTCTTCCCTGCGTCGTTCCAGCTCCTATGATGGTAAATGAAATAAGTTAATACTCACTGTAACAAGCAATAAAAGCAAAAGAAGAGAAAAATGCTATTAATGTGAAATTAGCCAACTAACTCTTGCCCCTATTCTGAGCAATGCTTTCGCTTTTGGAGGTCATCAAAGAAGACATTAAACAAGACTACAACTAAAAGGGAACATTGTCCTCAGGTGCAGGTTTCAATTGAACAAATCAGCTTAGCACATATTAGATTCTGATGAAGTTACTTTGTGGTCTCAGTGGGAGACCCAATCGTGTTCAGAACCTTCTATATGGTTAGGTCAGCTTCTGAATGCAAGTGCTAGAGGAAATTAAGCACCGTGGTGATCATGAATAAGATAAGAAGTGATCATCTGCAAGTGGAGAGACCACACATGATGCCAATGCAACATCTAGTAGCATGATCACAATGACTGCCAGAATGAGCACTAACTAAAACATTGTTTACCTCCAAGTCCTTCACTGCCTGCTCCCTTGATATTTCTTTCTTCTGTCGAGAGCGTTTCAATAAGCCTATGCACAGAATTCCCTGTTCATCAATACCAAAGCAAAAGATTAAGCATCACTGGATTCATCCGATCCAAATGTAATGGAATCTAAAACATTGTGTTTATCCAGTCCACCGAAAGAAGCACATTCTTCACCAAGCGTTATTCAACTATAATTTGGAAAAACACGACTCAATCAGAAACTGCTAATGGTATTTGTGAAACCCATGGACCAACTATATTTGGGGAGATATCTCCATCCGATAACACCATGGGATTTTAGTTTTCTTCTCAGATTAATTTGAGTAGCACAGAAGAAAACTAAGCCCAACTTTGACAACAGTATAATTGCATGAGCTACAACTTTGCTGCATATCATTATTCAGGATCTCGCCATACATGCTCAGGCATTTTAGCCTACAACCACAACCAGTTCACAGAAATAATCTTACCGAAACAACGTATACTACACCACAACCAAGGAGCATATAAGCTGCAATATTCTGAAGAAGAACAAGATCTTGCTGCTCATCATCATAGTTTGGGAAAGCTCTTGTCATCACTGCGACACTGGATACAAAGGTATGACAATTTCAGAAGGCAAGCTATATAAAATGTTCTGACCCTAAATTACAAATAAGGTTCCAGGAACTTTCGCATCATAAATCAGATTAGTGAGTACTTGAACCAAACAGTAATCTAAACCGGGAAAAATATCACTTTTAACTCGATCAGTTCATGGCTGTATCAACCAGATGACTATATCAACCGGAATGCTAGTACAAAAAGCAAATGCTAGTATTTCATATTCTGATTGTGTGAAAATGATGATAAAAAATGGGTCAATCTAGTAGGTCCATAAGATGACTCAAAGAAACCAAGATGAGATAAAGGAGATGTCTTTTACAGTACATACAAGATCTGCAGCATGCCCCTCCCAGCCCAATATTCCAGTACCTGAAACAGTGGACCAGATTTGTTCAGTACGCGGCACGAAGAGTGTACAAGCTCCAGCAATAACAAAAAACAGAGACTAAGAAGATAACAACTCGTCTCAAGCATGCTTGGCAGATAATGAAGTCCGGTAATCGATCTTTACCGGGAGTTTTCATGCTATCGGATTTGCCATATTAACAAAAGCATGGTAAGAGACTGGCAAGTGCTATTCTCTCTAGACCTTTTAAACATCTATACGGGACCCTGTCCAAAAGTACAGTTCAAATGCATCCACACAATTCAAAGTGGAAAACCAACACCAACCTTCCAGAATTTGGTAACGAAACCCCACTCCGTCTCGGCCAGCACTACGAAGAACGCTATCAGCACTGCATAGCACCGGAATATGCCATCGAAAACCTAGCGTCGATAGCCCGGCAGGATGATTAGATTCAGATAGCAATGAGCAACAGCAGACACGCACACAAACACACACACAGAAGGCGGGAGAAAGAGAGAGATAGAGCGAGTACGTCGTATCCGTTCTCGAAGGAGCGGATGGCGGAGAGGACATTGACGGCGATGCAGAGGATGGCGCAGAGGGAGGTCACGACGCTGAAGCACCGGCAGATGATCAGGAAAGGATCCGGCCGCGCCCGAACCCTCCTGCTACCCGAACCGGGGCTCCTCAGCGGCTGCAGCTGCGGTTGCGAGTTCTCTCCTCCTTCTTCACCGCCGCGTCTCGTCATTTTCCTCTCTCCTCCAAAGAAAATCTTCGCAGCTCCAGGAAAGTCCGCCGCCCTCACCTGTGCAGAACCATCACCATCCGTCGTGCTTCGTATGTCTTCGGCTCTCTCCCTCTGCGAGCGATCTTGGGCATGGGTGCGTGTCGAGCTTCGATCAGGAAAGCGAAGAGCTTTTCTGGGTTGTCGTCGTCGTCTTTCTCTTCGAGCTCTGCCGCAAGGCGAAAAGCCGGATTCCTTCACCTGCCATTCAAGGAAGTCAGTTGGAGTTTGGAAACGGACACGTCCCGGTCGCGAGATTTGGGGGAAACGGGCACGTGGCAGTCGGACACAGGATCACGAGTTTCATTGAAGATAGCCGGAAAAAAAAAAAAAAACAGCGCATTCCACCCTTGCACATCTCTGTGTAATTAAAATTCACTGTCACATTCGCAATGCATATGACAAATTTACTTCCTCAATCGAAATCTCATTCAGGGTGACGATTAAAAGTCTTAATACGTTGAAAACGACATGCTAAAAGAGGAAATATGCGATGACATGATAATAGCACATTGACAGTTGATATGACAAGCTTTTATCTACTCACATTGCGCCCGACAAAGACTTTAACATGCTTCCACCTTTGTTGCCACGCCTTCTTGTTCCAACCCTTTCTGTATCCAAGCTGGCTATGGTTTTGTGCTTCAGCTCGATGGCCGGTGGCGAAACTCGACGTTGTGTAGCTCCATATTGGCCAACAATGGGGCTGATGTAAGTGTGAAGCTGTGCCTACAGACTTGGCAATGGACACTGGTTGTCCATGGCCATGAGCATTTGACGTCCAGGTCTTGATCCAGACGGCCATGGATGAGCAACTGCAACTGGCAACGATTGCGAGCTTAAAAAGCAAAGAGGAAAAACCAGAGGAATAGAGGTCGTGCTCATGAATATGGAGTCCACCAGAGACATTGGAGACGGTGGCTCAGCTTGGATGTGTAGCAGTGGCAGGCCTAGATGCAGGGGCCAGTCACTGTGCTTGTGTATGGAGGAGGAAGATGGAGAAAGATCATATTTCCTTTTTCATTTGATTAGAGTCAACGGACATATGTCAATTTGCAAGTGAATCTGAATAAGTAAGTGCTTGTCACATCAACTATTCACGTGGTATCATGATACCACAGGGGGGCGCGGAGGTCAGCTCAAATGTGGTTGTGGATGGAAGAGGAAGATAGAGAAAATTCATACTTTTTTTTCCCATTTGATTCGATTTGATGGACATGTCAATTTATAAGTAGATGTGAATAAATAAGTGACTGCACATAAGCTGCTAAGGTGGTTTTACAATAACATGAAAAATTCCACTAAAGTCACATTGGATATATCATTTCCGTTTCCTACCTCTGTACATGCCAATTATCACGTAGAATTTTTAACAACAGTCTTGGATGGAATCGCATCGGAGCATATATTTATTACATTAATACAAGTTTGAAGTCTTCGATGACATAAAAAAAAATTAGGTGTTAGGACATAGCTTATGAGTCTTTGCTAGTGTTTTCCCTTACAAAAATGTCATTTGAAAAAATCATTCTTCAATTCGTAACTTTCCTACTTACAAAAAACATTCAAAAGCCAATCAAATACCAAATGTAGTTGTAGATGGAGGAGGAAGATAGAAAAAAAATCATATTTTTAATCTTTTCATTCTTCATTCAAGGTAATGGAGATATGTCATTTTATAAGTAAATGTGACTAAATCAGTAATTATCACATCCCACTATCGTGGTACTATGATATCACAAATATTTTCATAGTTTTGTTTGCCAACCGTTATCCACCTCAACCGTCAGTGTAGAATTATTAAGGATTATGCTGAACAGACATATATATATATATATATATATATATATATATATGTTACATTGGTATAAATTTGGAAACTCCAATGATACAAAAAAGTTTGGGTGCTTTTGTCACATAAGGCGTCATTTTTGAGTTTCTTCTAGTATTTTTTTTTTTCAAGATGAAGTCATTAAAAAAAATTCATTCTCAAATCCCCAGCTTTCCTACTCCCAAAAAAAAATTAAACACTTGAACCAAATTAAACTCCTAATGCGGTTGTGCATGGAGGAGGAAGAAAGATAACATATTTTTATTTTATTTTATTTCATTTGAGTTAATTAACATTATCAATTTGTATATTTGAATAAATAAATATCTGTCAAATCACCTATCGTGATACCACATGATACCACCAATATTTTCACTTGAGCCATATTGAATCCTCGTGAGTTTTGTTTAATTTGCCTGTCATTATTCACTTTAGCCATTGCATAGGAGTTTTAACAACTATCTTAGAAATAAATGTGATGGAGAATATATTTGTTACATTGATTCGAGTTTACAGCCTTTGGTGATATGAAAAAAGAAGAAGTTTGGATGTTGGTGTCAATATAATTTTTGGGTTTTTAGTGGTATTGTTTTCTCATTAAAATGTCTTTTAAGCAAAAAAAAAAAAAATCCATTATCCTATCCAACTTTCCTACTCATAAAAAATACTCAGTTCAACACCATATGTAACTATGGATGGAGGAGCAAGATGGAGAAAAAAGATCATATTTTCAAACTTGACTTGAGTTAATGGACATGTGTCAATTTGTAAGTACATATGAATAAATAAACGCTTGTCACATTGGCCGTCATAGCACCATAAGAGCATGAATTTTTTACTAAAGCTCGTATTAGCCACTGCATAGAAATTTCTAATAACCATTTTGGACGGAGCTATGACGAGGGAATGTATTTATCACATTAGTATAAATTTAAGAAAGTTTGTGACATAAAAATAAGTCCGCGTGTTGGTGTCATATGGGGCATAATTCATGGGTTTATAGTGATATTTTATCTTATGAAAATGTCTTTGATCAACGCATGCTCTCATAAGATCAATTCCTTGCAGAAAAGTGACCCGCGTGAGAAGATTGGCTTGGCGGTGATTGTGTTCAACGAGTCATGCTCTTCTATATGACGATCTCAAAGCTATCCTTTCGAGACCGTATGTCTCTGTTATCAAAAGGATCTCACCATCATATATTCAACATTTCTGATTCAATGATTAATCTCTTGACTTATGGTTGATTTCTAATTCGTTGGAAAGATTATCAAGTGGCAATTCTATGTTAAGACTTTGTTGTATTATGGAGAATTTCCGCCAACCTAATTCATCCACGTTTTAAAGTCTGTCCCGGTAGACCGCCCTCCTTCATTGGAAAGATTATCAACCAGCACCTCTAGCGGCGGCCCTCGACCTCTATCCCGGTAGACCGCCCTCCTTCTGCCTCACGGGAATCAGTTCGCCCACCCTCGACAACTCCGACAACCTTATAGGGAAGAACAAAGACATCCAAAAAATGAAGATGGATAAAGAAGAACAGAACAAAAAAGGGAGTTTCTCAATTTAAAAAATTACGATTTTAATCCACAACTTTTTGGGATGAAAGTACCCCTATTCTGATAGTCAAAAAAAAAATCATTTATTCGTCATGGCCGACTATGGTGAATTTGAAAATGATTGGTCACTTCAAGATCTTATGTAAAATAATGTCGCTTTTTAAGTTCAAGCTCTTACTTAAGATTATTCTTAGAATTAACAAATCATTCCACACTTTTAAAGATTCTTTCCTTCTTATCTATACTAGCTAGACGTGGGCTGCACTCAGGCTGTTCTGTCTTTTGCAAAAAGTAACTAAGGCGGTTGAAGAAAAATATGTCGCCCTCGCGAAACGGGGGGCCAGTCCAGTGAAGCATGATGTCATCGAGCAATTTAAGATAGAATCTAAGATCATAACTAAACTTGCAAAGACTGTAATTCATTCAAAATTGCTGTTAAGCCCTACTTTGGCCGCTACAATCACGAGCGACCAGATCTTTTTTTTTTTTTCAGCAAGAAATTGGTCGCAAGAAGTCGACCAGCAAAAAACTTTTCGTGACCAAATTTCACGAGTCCATCATGACATAACTACCCATGAACAAATTCATCAATCGGGAAGTCTTCAAATCCTCGCTTTGCACTAGGGCTTCGCCAATTTCTTGACACGATTCATCTTTTTAAGAGAAAATTGACAAATTTTATGTAGTTAGCAAATTAATCGTCTGATTAGTTATATTCATAATCATACATGAAGAATCGCTTTTACATACACTATAGCTTTAAACGTGTCTGTTTATCCATAGTTTTCATCCGCAATGCGAGCAAAATGTCCAATACTCAAATGTGAAGATCAACAACGCAGGTATAAACCTAGCAAGAATGGTGAACTATATATGGACACATCTCAAGGATGGAATTCGAAAGGGCAATCATCAAAAGAAGGAACAGAGAACATCAATAAGAACATATGCCAGGCAAACAGAAGACAGGGTGACAACATGAAGAAACCAGATGCTTTGAGGAGAAGAGTGCCATCCACAAGCAGTGAATACATGATCAGAGAGAGCACATAAAGATTAATAGAATAGATCTCATAAGGCCATAAACGCATCTAAACACCCTTCTCAATGCGTCATAAATATCCCGTCTTCATTTACATTTTGGGATCATGCCGTTAGGTATTGGAGATAGGTAACTGCATATCGAAAAATTCAGCTCAGTATGGCTAAGACTGAATCCATGAAGAGGAACCCTTGAAAGGCCTTCAATTCACTAGTGTCTGTCTAGACGCCTACTTCCGCAGCCTGGAAGTGAAACCCGTCAAGGACAAGCGAACTAGAAGTAGTCAGGATCCTGCGAGACCTCTGTCATGACAAAAATGAAGTTGCACAATGGTGAAAGAGGCTTCTTCATGAACATCTGGTTCTTCTTTTTCCCCTTCAACAGGAGCATCCAGTCTTATGGTCATCTGAGCACTCAAGAAGCATCCTCTTACTGCAGGTCATTCCACAGGCAAATCACCTATTGCTATCGTAACCAGCCAGGCAATAGCAGTACGGATGTGTATGAAAAGACAAGGGAGTATTTAAAAATATATGCCATCTCATTAAACAATTATGTAAATGAATAATGCTGTATCAAGATTTTGGAAACTGGATCCACTGCAGCAGCAAGGAGAGGGGGATTAAGGGCTTACATGCATGCCACTAAACAAACAATAGAAGTACTTTTCAGAACTCTTATCAACATCAGCGGGCATCAAAGGATTGGTTTCATAGCACCCTTACTGCATATTTATGCCAAAGGAAATGCCTAATATTTAGAATTTTCAGAGGAAGGGATAGTGGTATAAAGATCTACTTGAGCAAAAAATGTCTGGCCATGTACCCGGCAAAGGATTGAAGGGTCATCTTCATGGTAAAAATAATTTGGTCGCCTACAAAAAATGAACTACCATGTCCGACTCATTCACTGGATAGAGAACTAAATGACAGCTCCAATGCCAGCAAACCCGCTAAACCTCAAGTGAGGAAGAACTTACTGCATGCCTGGAGAAAATGGCAGCATGCTAAGAAGCTATGTACAATGCGAGTCTAATCCTGAAGCTTTAGCCGGTTAAAGAACACCAAGAAGTGATACTCAGGGGCCCAATAGACAAACCCAACAACAGGCCCCCCTTTTATGTACTGCACAGATAGACATCATATTGTTAGGAGACCTTGAAAAATTGAAGATCCAGTGTCCTGAACAAGATGGAGAAGACTATCAGAAGCACTGACCTTTCCATCCAAAATAACCAGCTCACCATCCACCCATCTTGGATTTTGAAATCCAGGTTCAGCAAGCCTTCCCTGGCCTTTATATCTAGCAATCTGAATAGTCATAAGATCAGATCAGCAGCTTTTCAAACTATTTGACAAGAGGTGATGAAAAATAAGGAGTTGAGTAGGGTAGCATTTCAGATCACAACATAAAGATATACCACTCCAAGTTCTTCAGGAATGATTCCTTTATGGGGAAGCTGGTATCTTTTACCAATCTTAGCACGGAATGCCACCTGTATAAAGCAGAGGATACGGCGTAAATGAAAATTTCTAAGGAAAAGCTAATCAGACATTAAAGTTAATAAGATGATCATAGGAAAAGCTGTCAACCCCAACCACAGTAGCAATAGCCACAACATAAATTTATGAGCTGTTGAAAATTACAAACAACAAGCAGGCAATTATTTCAAATCATTATAGCCTTCTGCTATAGTTAAGCAAACCATTTTCACAAACCATTTTTGTTGTCGAAAATGGATGGTGGGGTGGGCTAACTTAATACATGATCTTCAAAAGAAAGATGATTACCTTTCCAGCTGGCACATAGCGATCTCCTGTGAGTTTTAAGGCTTCAACATACTCATAAAACTCAAGTTTTGTTTGATCCTTGGTCTGGCCATCCTCTCGCCACTGTCCAAATTTGCGTGTCAAATGAATGACCTCTGAGGAGTAAATTCCATGTGCACCAATGTACAGTCCTGACAAGTAAGATTGTTTAGGGATATCATTTATTTTTTATGCAAGTAAAATGGGATGCAAGTAATGTTTGACCACGAATAACAATCCATACTAAATAACAAGAGGCAAAGTACCGCTTAAAGGATCAAAAGAAGTCGGTATTTCAATGCGATTAAAGGTTGTTGATCCGGAAAGGGATCTATGATTTTGAGATTGGCTGAGAGTGAGGCTTATCAATTCACCAACATCTTTTAGGACCTGGACCATTGAAAAGCAAAATAAATAAATATTCAAACCTCTGGAACCAAAAAGAAAGAAGAAATAAAGGGAAGAATTGCTGCGATTAGAAGTTTACAAGACCTTCATTGGTATCTTCTCCCCACCAATAAACTTGGCAAGATCAAGCATAACTTGGTCGATACTACGACCACTCCGAAATTTAGCTTCCCTACCCATGGAGGACTGTTTCCTGCCACTGGAGTTCTTTCCATTGACACCCTTAATCATCGAGAAACAAAATGAAGAGCGACCCTTTTTCTCTAGTATTGCTGGCACTCGAAGTAAGTCTTTTGTAGGGACATTGCTAGAAAGTTTCTGCATGAGGCCACCAACAACTACTTTAACTGCAAACTCATTTTGCCCTTCACTTTCAATAACTCCAGGAATCGAATCCATTTCCATCTCATCTCTCTCTTCATCACTTTCACTCTTGATTTCACCTTCAGCTTCTAAATCCTCAGCATCCACATCTTCTTCTTCCTCTTCGTCATCCATCATCTGCTCAATCACCTTAGCTATAAGGTCCTTGTCAACTTTCCCCGGTGCTGTAACTTTCATAACCTTGACCCTAACACCAGGAATCATATCTCTCAGAATATTCTGAAAACCAGGAACTTGCTCGGAAAAATCAGAACCATCTTCTCTGCCACTACCATCCTCATCATCTTCTGTAGTGGCAATGACTACATCATTTTTTCCCTCAATCGTGTCTGCAGGATTATTCTTGCTTTCAGTAACAGACACCACAGAACCTATAGAAGGATCTTGAACAACTTCCCTCCGCTTCAAGTACACAGCCTGAAATTCAGGTGAATACCCTTAAACACACGTACAAAATCAAGTGTCACAGTCTAGCTAGCAGAAAATACTCAACATACTAAACTTACTATGATATGAAAGCTTCAAAAGTAGAGTCAGGCATGAGTTTCATCATTCAAAAGTAGACACTAACACAATGCACATGTAGGCATGAAAGAAAGCATATCCTAAGAAAAATTTTAGAGGCATGTCCATCACTTCAGACAGTTATTCTATTTAAAACAATCAATGAAATACAAGCATAGCATATACAGAATTTGCATAAAGAGAGATGCCCAACAAGATAAATAAATTTACTGCCAACTATATTCATTCAAGTAGCAATAGAAGATGTCAGGCCATCAAAAGAGTCGTGACCAGTTTTTCCCATTATCTCAAACTGCCATAGCTATTTTTATTCTGTCAGAAAGTCCTAAGCGACAGCTTGTGGGTTTTTTTCTCACTTCAAAACTTCTCAAATCCCTGGCAGTAGTTAATTATAGTCAACAAAATTCGTAGTGCTCTCTGGCATAAGTAACAACAAAACATATCCTCAGGTTCGCTACTTACTAGCAATGAAATTGTCCGCACACCACAGTTAATATATCCAGATAAATTTAGCTATTTCTATTCTGCTGACATCATTATTTCCAACAAACATCGCACACTGCATCCTTAAGACACATCCATATGCCTGGTATTTGCTCCTAAAATAAGCTTAGTTTTGACATTTTTTTAGGCATGGCATTGATGAAGATCTCTAGCAAGGTTATAGAACTTTAAGAATTTACTGATCAATCATAGTGACCTCTTCTCCAGCAACCCCCCCCCCCCCAAAAAAAAAAAGAAAAAAAAAAGAGGATATAATATATATATCTTCGTAGGAAATGCGATATTGACAGCCTTTTGGATTTCAACAGCAAGACATGGCAACATCTAAGCAAAAAAAAAGTGGCACCAACATTCTGTGTTTGCCCAAGCATGCCAAGGGACGGGTGCACAGAGATCCAGAAAGAAAGAGAAAGAGATTCAAATGAAGAACATTTGAAAAGGACTGTCACATTGATCCCATTATCTTGATGTAATGACAAAACACCCAGGCAACAAATTTGTCTAAAAGAAAAAGACATACCTGTTGCTGGTATTCACCTTTCTTGTCCACCTTCAAGAAAACTTCAAACAAGGGAACACCACCTGCAGCTGTCACAAGTTGCCTGAAAAACATACTATATTCAGCAAAAACCACAAGGTTCCAAAAAAAAGAATTTCACCAATAAACCAGTAATGTGAAAATTTTCTTTTCTCAATTAAGGGAAGATTTCGAAGATAGGGATGCTTCACCTCTAAAGTCAGTAGCGTATGAAACTAAGAGCAAACATTTCTTAAAAGAAAGGCTGCTTCTCACACCAAAAACAACAAAAAAGAAAAAAAGAAGAGAAACCAAAAACAGAGACCACTTCCAGTCAAGTAGGTTCGATGGCAGCTGGAATGACCACAAGCAAACTGCTTCATATCTAGAATAAATCTACAAAATGAGCTAACATGGAGCTCAATGTTGATTAGCCATCACTTTTTATTGTAGTAGTTGAATAAGAAAAATAAAAATATACAGATGTAGACAATTTGTCATCAATGGAAAATTTCCTCATAGTCATGTATACTGCAAAGCGAATTAACACTAGGAAATTTATCCTTGTTATTCAATGTTTCATTTTGCACAATTACAAAAGGCATGACAAAATGTCAGTCGACAATACTTTTCGCACAGAACTTATCAGTTATGGGAACTTTAGATATATGGTAGTTGACACTAAATATTACAGGGCTATTTTTTGCAGCTTAATCTTGACATACAAAAGGAACCCATCAATACACATTCCTCTCCCAGTATGATTTACAATGCAAGCAGCAATGGCACAAGAGTGCATCACAACAGCATTCTCTACAATTCTGGATTCTATTGCAACCTTAAGAAGCTACCACTTAAACCTGTTATGAGCTCACTTAAATACAGAATTGTTTAAGCATATTTAATGGAAAAAAAATAAAGACATAGTTCAGATGAAAAATAGGTATTCAAAATCTTGCATTCACAAAAGTACCCAACAAAGCCATTAGCATGCTTTTCACATAGAACCATAATCAGACCTAACCTAATCTAACAGGACCATGAAGACATAGTGGAAGAAAAGCAAAACGCGGATATTGGCCCTATCTGTTGACCACACCGATCCTGTCAATATAGGCATTATCACAATGGCTGACATTCCCTGGAAGGTTGGTTGACAAAAACAACCCTCATAAACTGTCTCAACTTGACAGACTATGACACATTTGAGACACTCAAATAGACCAGCATCAGAGACTAAAGACCACTCAGCTTTGTACAAAGCATTTAGAAACTCATTGCTCAAATTAGGTTCTTGATAATCTGCTCCAATCTGTCACTCTTAAATTAGTCTAGAAAGTTGGTTGACGAAGCTAATCTCACAAACTGTCTCAACTTAATGAATTATAAACATTTAAGACACTAAAAAAGACTAGTATGAGAGACTACAGACCTCTCAGTTTCGTAGGAGGCATTTAAAAACTCATTGCTATGGTTAGGTTATTGATAATTTGCTCCAGTCTCTCATACGGGACCAATAGAGATAACAGACTAGTAAAAAAGGACTGGAATGACAGGACACTTGCCCTTACTTGATTCTACCACCTACTTGCCCTCACTCAACCCTACCACCTCTGATAAGCAAAATTTTGAAGCCTATCTGTTTATAAAATTACTACTTCCAGCAATGTGACTCAAATAGAAAACTTAACCAGCAAAAATGATAGATTACGAGGGTTCGAGTCTTATGCACAAGAAAGCCTCAACTTTGTGTGCAGAATATTTTTTCATCCAAATTGTTCTTCACTTGGTATCAGACATAAATCACATGCAATAAATTTGTTGTCAGAAAATACTACTTTTTAGCATACGAGCTTACCGAGGACTGTAACTCCTTGCCACATATCTTCCATGCTCTGCAGTAACACGAATAATTATACCATATGGATCATATGTATCGTTTGAAGTCCCGGCCCACCATCCCACCTATAAACAGAAACCACAAATAAACAAAAAACCTAATGCCATGAGGATGCAAGCATATCTAATTCTTCACCAGATTCAGTAGAAACAAAGGTAAGCTGAGAGTTGATCAATAAAAGATTCGACAAAAGTCTAACTTCTTCAATTGCAACCAACATGTACAATCCTAGACACTCAAGGTTAAAAGATGAATGAACATGTAAGACTTTGGAAGTGCAAAAAGGTTTAATTTGTCCACCTTATTGAATCTAAACACATTGTTTGGCATACAGAAGGCTTTGGCAATGATTTGAAGGCCAAGGAAATACTTTGTTGAAGCATAAAAGAAACAACTATCAAGGAAAGTGAAAGTTTGCCCTTAGCCACCAATTGCTTTAACTGCGATCCCTTCATTTCAACCATAGCACCATCGGTATTCTTTGTTTTTTTTTTTTAAACTAAATTATTTAGTGCAATTTTACTTTTCCTCTCTAGTCAATTTGAAACTTATAGGGCTACAATTCCACTTCACTTCACTTATTGCCTGAAGTGAAAATGGGAAAACTCTCAATAATAAAATGCCCAAGAACTCAATCTTCTTAGGATCTTCATCCCTAGTTATCTCCTTACATTAGCTAATCTCCTCATAACATCCCATTATCCAGTTCTAGAAATACTGTTTTCGTTAGTTGTTCAACTGAGTGCATCTCAGGTACTACAATGAGGTCACAGTGAATTATGGCACCAGTATCCTTTTCAACATTTTCAAAAAATGGAACTTGATGGTCACTTTTGACGGAGTTCCATCAAACAAGATACAAAACACTATGACAAACTATCGCTATATAAGATGGATACTGATATATCGAGAATAATTATGAAACAATGTAAGCCTTTCCCAAATTCCAGCATGGCCTTCTAGAAGTACTATAGAGAACAAGCAAAAGCATGTACCAAAAAAACCTACCAATCCAGCACCAGCATTATCTCGCATAAAAGCTGCATCGTGATAACGTTCTTCATTTATGGCACTCTGAAATTTGAAATAGAACACAAAGATAACAATGTTAGTGCTGGAGAATAATGGAATCAACAAAAGATTCAGGGAAATCCAAGTTCCTACTTTCAGGTAAGACATCACTTTGCCAACAGTGTCACCAGTGGATGCCGCTGCAATTGCCACCTTAAGCCTCCCGGCTTCTTCATAATCCTCTTTAAGCACAGCTTTACTTAATTGTGACTGTTAGAACAATGTAAAAATTTAAAAATTTGACTAATATTTAGGATAAACATTGTTAAGTCATAAGCTAACTAAATCATTCAAGAAAAAAGAATCCGGAGTAGGACACATGTTTCTGATGCAGCTTCCAGGTTCAGTCAACTCAGGAGGTCTCTATTTCTTACCCTCTCGTCATTTTAGATGTGATATTGGTAGACTACAGTAGTAAATTATTATGTTAAATATGTCATGCAGGACTCTAGGAAAGACAATAATTTAGTCACCATAACGAATGTATAAATTCATAATTCCTGTGTACTTTCCAGCTTTTCATAGTCATACTTTCTGGCACTTTGTCAACATGCTATCAACATCATACAATCAAACTATAAATGAGACAAAAATAACTTCTAACCCTTAACAAATCACACTTTCTGAAAGTTTATCAACGTGGCATTGCCATGACATGGTTTGTTGTTCATATTCTCACAAACTTCACCTGTTTCTAAGTTCTTCCATATGATGGGAGGACTGAATCTCCTCCTTGCTCCTCCACAACTAACACTCGTTCACCATAGGTCTAAATGACCCTTCGGGGGTACCGTACAACTGTATAAGGTTGCCAATAAATTGACAGCAAAAGCCTCCTTAGGTAGGTGAAGTTTGTTTCCAGTGAAGTGGTAAACTTAGAAACACCAGCAAAGACATGTCTAGGCACATTACAGAGGACAGAAAGCGTCTGATCAGTGTAAATCGGATGCTCATAAGGCGAAGGCAACAAGAAAATGCGCATGATCATTGATTCATAAAGCTTACATTACTGCATTTCAACGAACAAGCCGACTCAGCGAAGAGATACCATTTAATACAGTAGCCCCATTAGATCTTTAACAAGGACTTCATGTTATCTAAATAAATAAAAAAATCTAGAGCAGATAGAAGAAAATCAAACCAATAACCCAGATTACACTCTTTAAAAAATCCGTTTAATACGCACAAGGTTTCTCAAATTGCACAAAGCTACGATGAAAAAGAACTGGAACGCTGATAACAAGGCACCTTCAATATCGAAAGCAGACGCTCTTGCCCATCGATTTCCTCAAAGTGCTGCTTCCACCGATCCCAATCCCAACTCTCGTCCCCATCTCCCTCCGCCACCCCCTTCCTCTCTCTCCCCACCGACCCGCCGCCATCGCGGGCGCCCTCAGGCCCCTCCGCGCGCGCGCCCACAATGGAATCGAACGCCGTCACCGCGGATTTCAGCAGGTCCCGGACGGCGGAGTCCCACCGCCACCGGCTGGAGCCGCCGCCGTCGTCGTCGGGAGGAGAGGGCGCGCCCGAGGGGTTGCTCCGGCAGTGGCAGAGCGCGGAATCGGGGGACCGGGAGAGCGATTGGGAGGGGAACAACGTCGGCGGCGGCGGGGGAGAGCAGAGGGACCGCCTCGGGGCCGCACAGGACGAGAGCCTCGCCCCCGGGAACATAAGCTGGTGCGGGCTCGGAGGCGTCACCGAGGCCATGGCCGCCGATGCTCGACGCCTCTCACGCACAAGTTCTACAGAGAGAGAGAGGGCGAAAAGGCGACGGAGGTAGACACTAAGGTGGTGGCGATGGCGAGGGGCAGAGACGTGGTGATGGTGATGATGATGACGACGACGACGACTCGGGCTGCCCAGCGACCATGGAAGCACAGCGGAGACGAGATAAGGATGGTTTCTTTTTTCTCCTCCTTTTTTCCTTCTCTTGATATAGGTTCCTTCTGATGATGACGTGGAATTTTGTCGATTTTGCTTTCTAATTTTTTATTCTTTCCGGAATTTTCGACGACCGTGAATTTTTCCCGACCCGGAGCAAAAATTTGTTCGTAGTTTACTATGATTCGCGTGTGTGGACTATAATTAATTGAAACTAATAACATAAATTGAGGTCGAAACGTGTATTTTTTTGTGTCTATTTCCGAATCTGAGTGAATATATAGAAAAAAAATTATGTCACGATGTAAACGAAATATTATAATTTCAATTTCTTAGTATAATATTATTTTACCATGAATTTCCAATGAATTATAAAACCAAATGAAAATTTCTATTTTCAGACTCGTATATGTGAATATATATTTATATATAAGAATTAATATATTATTAGTGTCATTTTTCAGTTGAAAATAACCGATTTGGCTTATACATATAACTTCTGATTTCGTATATTATACTAATAAACCATCCTTAAACATTGGATGGACTGCTTTTGTTTGATCAAACATGAAAAAAGTCACCATAAATTCTTAAACTATTACAGAATATGCAATTTAGAATGTGCGATCTAGTTTCCAAATAACCATGTAAGCATGGTTCCAACGGAACAACCAAAATTAAAGATTAATAACTTTAGGATGTGTTCATTCTTATATTGGAACTTGGAAATTGAACGGGGCATGATTGATTTCTAGTTTGCGAAACTAGGAAACGGCCCTCTTGATTTGGAACCAAATCAAAGTTGATTTTAGAACAAGTAATTTCTCCTTCTTCTTTTTCTCTTTGATTTTTTCTCCCTTCAAGTTCGAGTTTCCCAATAATCTACTAATTAGAATTTGCTTCAAAATAAAATATTAAATAACATCAGAAACCAGAAGAGTCCTTTAAAGATCACCTAGAAATTAGAATAAGCCAGTTTGATTCAGTCCGATTTCTGAGTTGAACTAGGACCGATATACCCTTAACCAATACACCCAACAACTAAACCGGTTCTTTAACCGGTTCGCGTGTCCACTCGGGTCAGATGAACATACCGGCCCAACTCCAGGGAAACGGGCTCATCCTCTGATGTCGTAGATGATTAAAACGTTAACGGTCCCTCCACGTTGTCCACAACCAATCTTTCTCTCACTCGCTCGCTCGCTCGCTCTGTGTGTCTCAGAGCAATGACGATGGCGGTTAGCTTCTCTTCCGGCATACACCCTCAAATTGGAGGTACTGCGCGATTCCCACCTGCTCTGCTAACACAAATTGGGTCCATCTTTTCTCTTTATCTCCCTTCGTGCTGTAACTTGAATCGGTTTTTGGTGGTTTCTTGTTTCCAAATCTTGGCAGGTTGTCGTCCTCTTCTGACCCAACCATCGAAGCTCCACTCGACAGTGAGTCTTCTCGATCTATTACTGACGATGCTTTGTGGGCGCCTTTTCGTTTCGATGATTCTCACTGACCCGTGATGCTGCATCAATGGATTTGCATGGATAGGATCTTGTTTCCGAAAAAACTGTGCTAGCAAGCTAAGAATGTCGGCGGAATTTGGTGTGATGAGTGACGGGGTGGACTGGTTATTAGGCATTTGAACAAGACCGCCGTCTCGTGCTCTGAATCTAGATAACCAATTGTTCTACCGCAAGCGCAATTAGTGGACTTAAGTTCTGTCAAGTTTCGTGATGTACCCGGCATTGCTCGAAAAGTGATGATTACCATCTATTGAGTCGTTTCCGTCGAGTCAGTTCTATCAGACACTCCCACTTTTGATAATATACTGCTCTTAGAACATTTTACATGCGACGTAGTGGTTGGGCTGGAAGAAGAAAAAAATAACTTTCTGAAGGTAGTTGGTGAACAAGAAGAGGGCAAGAGGGCGTTGTAGCCTTGATGTGTATGGTGTGCTTCTGTACGGTTAGATTCATAAATGGTTTCGTAAATCTTGACTGATACTGTGGCATCTTCTTGGATTGAACAATTACCATTTGGTCAATACTCGATGATTTGGAGTGAATTTCACTTCATCCTGTGCACTAACCACCAAGTTTCTTGATGGCTATCCGCCTATCACTTTCTCTAGCTCTGCAGTCAGCTTAGTGAGTCTGCCTATGTACCTTTCTTTTGTTTATTGGTTCTTTGGCTGACTCTGCAAGTCTGGTCTGCTTATGTAAATTAGCTATTTATATACCTAATATCTGGAAATTTGACCATGTTTTTACAGATACGCTAACCTAGTTCTTGTTTGTCTAGAAGATTGGCATTGGTCTCTGAAGTGTACTTCATAACCTGGAATATAGTGTCTTTGAGCCCGTATGACCAATTGATAACTGTTTGTACTTTATCCAATGAGGCTATGATTGGGTAATTTGCAGTACATAAGCAGGCAGAGCACGAGAATCCCCCACTCAAAATCTATTGCCTCAAGAAATTTACTTCATTCTAAAGAAGAGAGCACAGCTATGAACTGTTGCTTTTTCAGACTGTCTGTCTTCATCCAGTAGACGGAAATAGAGCCAGTGAGTGCAGCCTCCAAAATTTAACTAGCATTAGTTGCTGATTAGTTTATCTCAACCGATCTCTCTTTTTAGTCTAGGAATGTTCAAAGAACAAACAAAAAAGGCTTATTTTTTCTGATATGCCATGACTGTATATGATTTGGCTTCTACATAGTCCATAGCAACTCAGATGGTCGTATAGGATCTTAGTGAATTGGCTTTCTACTTGTGGCAGAGAAGCTTCAAGTGGCACAATGGAAGAAAATCAGGTTTTCAACTTCAGTCAATGAGATGTAGTGCATGTTGGAAGGTTGCAGTACCTTTTAGCACTGAAGTGGTATCATCAAGTTCAGCCACTTTGGCAGACCTATTTAATTCTTACGATACCGTTAGATATATCAAGGTTGATGTTCCAAAAGTTCCTCAGTTTGCTACAGCTACCATACATGGATTAGTCATTGCAGATCTGGACCCTGCAACAGCAAAGCTGGCAATTGGGATACTGGGCCCTTTTCTCTCGGCTTTTGCTTTCCTTTTCATTTTGAGAATAATAATGTCATGGTACCCGAAACTTCCCGTTGGAAAGTTTCCATATGTAATTGCTTATGCTCCTACAGAACCACTTCTCATACCAACAAGGAAGCTGATCCCTCCCCTCGGCGGAGTCGACGTGACTCCAGTTGTTTGGTTCGGACTGGTCAGCTTTCTGAATGAAATACTATTGGGTCCACAGGGACTTCTTGTCCTCCTGTCTCAGCAAGTCAGCTGATATAATTTTGTACTATGAACGTTTATGATGATAGATGAATTTTTTGTACACTTTCTTGGATTTTTTCCCAGTCTGAGCTATGCTGCTGTTTACTTGTCATGCATGCATCGGCACTAATTCCAGACATTTCCAAAGGGTAAATACTGCATTTTGTTGCACAACTTTCTGTTGAGCCTTTACGTTGCAAAAACTCGTGTCATGGTTAGCGTTTGTTGAGACAGAGGTATATTTATCTATTTCTATTTATTAATTAATTAATGACGGTAGTAAGGTGATATTGTAATTTTGACTTTTTGGCTTTATTATAAATAGATAGCTTGGGATCACATTGACTCAACCAAGCATTTGATTTAGATTTGCCTCTTAACATAACGAAACTGAATCGATTACCCCAACCCAATCTCTTGTCTGCTTACTCCTTCTCTTCTCTCTCTTCTCGTCTTCACCCTTTCCCACAACAGTTCCATCTCACCTTCTCCTTTGCTTTCTTTCACAGTGAAGGGCAGCACTGATGAGGCTATTCTTTAAATCTAGTGTCTGTTTTAAACCTCACCTCCATGAGATAAACTAAAATTCTGCTGCTGTCTACGATAAGTGGTTCAACCTCTTTTGCAGTTTTTTGGATCTTCTTGCTTGAGATTTTTCTGCTCTGCTGTCAGTGTACAATTATGTGAATACCCAAATATTGTAGTTCGTGGACTACCACATTTTTTTTTCTTTAGAATTTTTGGAAAAATCAGGATTATCAATTTTTTAGGTTTTCAAAACCTTGAAAAAATCGATTTTTGCTTTCTCTTGATCTGATTTGGCTAATTTTTGGAGTACTTTGATCCAATTTTTGCCCTTTTCAAGCAAGTTTTGACGGTTCAATCAGTCATTTCATGTTCTGTGAGTTAATTTCCAGAGACATAATGTCTAAAAATTCAATTGAAGACTCCGCACCTACAAGAGATGGCCGTACATATTATATTACGTTTGCTAGGATCTCTCTGAAGCTTGATGGCACAAATCTTTGATATGGTTTCAATCTGCATTGTTGACCGTTGGAGGCGGTGAACTTACAAAACATATTAATGGCACTTGTGTGAAACTTGATACATTGGTATCGTTTAAGACGAGTGGATCTTGAATGACTCTTTCGGTAATTTTTTATTTTTGCTTAACTCGATGCCACCATAAACTGCGAATATTTGCTTCTTGCTATTGCGACACGGATTTGGTTTGTTGTAAGGGATATTTATGGTCAACTGGGAAATGGTGGATAGGTGTATGAATTTTGAAAAAAAGTTCATGATACCACTCTGAAAGAGATGACTATATCTCAATTTTATGCTAAGTTTCGCAATTTATGAACAAAGCTATATCATTATGTTGATTTTCATCCAATCAGTGTTTCTAATATTGCTTCCTACAAGAGACATATGGACAAGATCGGAGTTTATATGATTTTTGGGTAGGATCGAATGTTGAATACGATCAAATGTGTTCAAGTTTTTAGTTGCACTTTGTTTACTTCTTTGGAGCAGTCCTATGCCTTAATTCACTCTAAGAAAGCCGTAGGACAGCAATGTTCCATCCATCTAATGTGGATCGATGTATTCTACAAATTGGTACTGGCACTATTGCCAAATCTGATTCATTCTTATGATTCCTCTGAGGAGGTTGTGAAACATGCATATTTTGAGGCAAAAATGGCACAAAGAAAGGCAAAATACAAGGTACGCTATATTGAAACTATTTCCAATACGCTTATTGATATCGATTTATTCTAGTGAGGACTTTAGGCATATTGACATCTACTAAAAGTTTCTATTGTTGCAACCTCCTCCGTGGTTTGCCAATTCATTTTTTCCTTTTACTTCAAGCTTAGCCACTTCAGGTTTTTTTCTTTGGGGTTTTATACATCAATTGTTTCCGGCCCATGAATCATTGATAAAGGGGCGACAAATCACATGATAGGTGCTTTTAATGTTTTTATTAATACACCCATACTTCTGGTAGAGACAAAGCTCGTATAACTAATGAACCCTCTCATCCTTTGCTGGAAAAAGGATCCAACAATTGTTCCTCCTCTCTTCCATTATCTTTTTTTTTTTACCGAGGATTTCCATTTTCGGTCAATCCTTCAGACCTACGTATTTGTGGGTCAAACCTCTGGAGAAACCGGCCCAACAACTTACTGCTAAGGTCTCCCACTTAAATTACATAACTATACCTGGGATTCGAACCTTGAACCAATTGTGGGAAAGGGGAATGTCTCCACCATCGCAACCATGTGTAGGCAGGTGTATTATCTTCTATTTTACATATTCCATTATTCTCCACTATCTCTTTTATGTTATTGACTTGAGATTTAAATTGTAAGGTGATCTTTTTTCCTTCTTATTATGTTCTCTAGGATATGATAATTGAGGATGAGAGTAGATGCGGTAGATTAAATAGTGGTCTTCATCTACCGGATCTACCGGAGGTAGTAGTGCTTCTACTTTTACTTTTACTTCTATGCATCATCAAGTTGATTTGTCATTGACAGATCTTTACAGGTAGCACTACAGATTAAGTCATCCCCTTTAGGAACTTTACAAAAAGTTTTTCCAAGTCCCGTTTCTACTTGTAATAAAGGTGAATTTTCATTTTGGTTAAATTTGTTCAACATATCAATTTTTAAATAATAAAAGTTGTTTTCTTTTTCATGTGATTTATACTGATGTTTAAGTCTTTCCTAGTGTACTTCTATTTCCAGTCATCGATGTTTGTTACCTTTATTGATTGTCGTACAATTTTGTTTTATTTATTCAAACAAGAGAGATGATTTTCACTGGTTTAATTTTTTTTTCACAAAATGGTTTAGACTCAATTTAATGCTATTGTGAAAATTATTTGTAGTGACAATGGCACTAAGTACACTGAGGTTAGTTTCAATAGTATCTTTCTAGTCATATCATTATTCATTAAATCAGTTGTATTAATAGCCCAGCACAAATGGGGTTGTACAAAAAAATTAACATTTGTCAGAGGTCCCTAAGTCTTTAACAAAATGGTTTAATCACAATTTAATGCTATTGTGAAAATTATTTTGTAGTGACAATGGTACTAAGTACACTGAGGTTAGTTTCAACAGTATCTTTCTAGTCATATCATTATTCATTAAATCAGTTGTATTGATAGCCCAACACAAATGGGGTTGTTTAAAAAAATTAAGATTTGTTAGAGGTCCCTAGGTCTATGATGTTTGCTCATCATGTCTTAGCTTAACATTAGAGTAATGCTATCTTAATGGCCACCTATTTAGTCAATCAGATGCTGGGTAGAATACTTGATTCCCACACACTTATTGATGTCTTAAAAGGATCATCTACTTTTATTCTTCCTCCCACAAAATTTTTTGTTGTATTTGTTATGCTTGTAACACTAGCTCTAAAAGGAAGTTGGAATCCTATGGTCTCCGTTGCATCTTTTAGGTATTTAGCTATTCAAAAGGATTGTAAATGTTATCATCCTCCTTCTAAGCACACCATTATATTGATGGATATGACTTTTCACAAATCTAATTCATATTATACTGCTCCATCACTTCAAAGGGAGTATCCTAATGTAGAGGTGTTGCATTTTTTGAATGTTGCTGAAGATATTACTTATACTTCTCATCGGGTACATTCTAATGATTATCCTCCTTCCTAAAAGGATAGTATATAGTACATCGAGGGGAGATAACAGAACCACCACCACTTAAAGGGGAGACATTGAAGACGTATCATTATAGGGATCCAACTACCAACATGTAGTTTAAGGTCATTGATACATTCCAGATTCTGCTACTTTTTCTGGTAATGTTTTTCTTTTTCCAACTTCTTATTGCACTTTGAAAAGGTACCGGAACATGTAATTAACATTGTATATATCATATTGTCTCATATGACTTTTTGTCTATTTTTTATCATAGTTTTGTGTCATCTCTATTTTCTATCTCTATTTCATGAAATTGATAGGAAGCTTTTGTGAATGAGAAGTGGAAGACAACAATCGTGGAGAAGATGCATGCTCTGAAGAAAAATTGTGTTTAGGATTTCGTTATTCTTTCTTCTGGGAAATAACTAGGAAGATGTAAGTAGGTTTTTGTAGTCAAATAGAAGATGGATAATATTGTCCAAAGATATGAAGCATGATTGATGGCAAAAAGATTTATTCAAACTTATGGGATTGAGTATCAAGAAATTTTTTTGCTCCTGTTGCCATTTTGATTGATCCTATTCAAGCGCCATCAATCTTGGATGAGATATCCGGTAGTTGGATGTGAAGAATACCTTTTGTCATGGAGAGTTCAAAGAAGAGGTATATAACTATATATGGAGATTCTTTTAACTTTTTCTTCTTACAAAATTCAAGGTAAAATATGTGAGCTAAAACGTGCACTTTATGGTTTAAAGCAATCATCTTGATCCAAGTTTGATAGGTTTCATAAAGAAGTAGTTTCGATTGGATAAGAACTGAGTAATGACAATCATACTTTGTTTGTGAAGAAATCAGGTACTTAAAGTTCCTATTCTCAAGTTGTCATAGGGAATGACGAGATCATCCAATTGAAGATTTTGGACAAGAGTACCATATATAGGATCTTAGAAAGCTAAGTTGACGTATCTTGGAAACATATTTTTTTTTATCCCAAAGAAACTACGTCCTTGATCTTTTGATAGAATGTGAGTTATTGGGATGTGCTCAAATACACCTATCGAGGTCAATACTCATCTTTGAGAAAAGAATGTTTTTTTTTTTGTAAAGATCTTTGAGAAAAAGAATGTTGATTCAATGGATAAATGTTTTTGTCAGCAATTAGTGGGTAAGTTGATTTATTTGTCCCACATCTAACCTAATATTGCTTTTCTTGTGAGTCTAGCGAATTGATTTATGCATGATTCATACTCTATTCATATGAATGTTGTTCTTAGGATCCTTCAGTATTTGAAGCCTGTTCCTAGGAAATGGATCTTTTTGTCTTCTCATGATAGCTGAAACAGCTTATATAGATGCTTACTGGGCTGGATATCTTGATTGGAAGTTTGCTTCTAGGTATTGTACCTTCTTAGGAGGGATTCTTGTGACTCGACATAGGAAAAAGCCAAAGGTGACTGCTCAGTCTTATGCTAAAGCAGTGTTTCATGTGATAGCACAAGAAATTTGCGAGTTGTTCTGATTTAAAGGATTATTGGAAGATCTTGGTGTATTTATCTCTATTCCAGTGATACTATAATGTGATAATAGAGCCGCCATTAATATTACTCACTATCCATTACACCATATGAAACATGTGGAGAGTGACAAACACTTTATCAAGGACGTCCTTTGTTTAGCCTGATAATGAATTCGCCGATGTGTTCGCAAAAAGGATTATTGGGTAAATTGTTTCATCATGATTTAGTCAAGTTGAGCATGTGCAATATCTGTGCTCCAACTTAAGAGGGAGTGATGAAATAGGGACATTTGTTTATTTCCTTTGTTATTTAATGTTTGGCGGCAATAATGGTGACACTCTAATTTTGACTTCTTGGTTTTATTATAAATAAATAGATTGGGGTCACATCGACCTAATTAATCATTCAATTGAGTTTTGTCTCTCAACAGCGTCTCATACAATATTTTTATTAAAAGATTTGAGTGTTCAAATATGCTCGTAATGAGACCGGCTTAATGTCATAGAGAGGAAATTGACAGGAGCCAACTCCCCCTCAGAGAGCCTCTAATCCACAAGCTTAATCATAATGCAATGGCTTCTCACTCTATCACTGAGGTTCCAAGAGCAAGAAACTCTTAAAAAAATTAAGGTCTCTTCGGGAAGGCAAGAATAAAATTCCAAAGTGTTTGTGGTCTCTCTTGCAGTATTACAGACGAAGTTTTGCTCACTTTCCTTGTTGCAACAGAAGGAATGGTTTTGTTCTTTGCCCATTTCCCGGTGAAATCCTGGTAAAATTTTTTTCTTTGGCGTCAATTGGAAGAAATGTGCTATTATGCCGTCATAAATAACATAACATACACAGATTCCATTCTATTAAACTAGCAAAAGACTACACACTTGCATGTGGAGAAAAATGAAAATAGTTTTGTGACGGAAAAAATGATCTAATTAGAAAAGAAAAATTAAGCTTGTTGAAGGAATGAAAGTACCTAAAGTGAATTGTAAAAAAATGCTTGAAATTGTCTTAATTATTGTAATTTTTTGGTTTTATCCAATTTGAATAAGAATTGAATAACTTGCAAGAAAATGTTATGATTGTTGTGTGGTTTTTGGTTGTACAAACTAAGCATGGATATGGCTTATAAACCTCACTTGCCCTACAACAATTATGGAGTAATGCACATAAGTAATTTCATCTTTAAAGGCAAAATTTGTTTGGGAAAGTTAAATAAAAAATAAAAGAGAGGAATTTCTAGATATTCTATCTATTACATATTATGTAAATATATAACTATAAGAAATATGTGAGTCTATTTATAGGCTTTACATGTTGACTATCTATAGTTATAAATCATAAATATACTAAAGAATATCATAAAATCATAAATATCATCAATATATTCTGAATATCATCAAGATATATAATATCATTAATGATATCCATAATATTCTAAATAAATATCTAACATCCTCTCAAACTCAAGGTGACGTTGAAGGAGTTAACTAAAGATCTTAAAAACGCCTGGATGGATATGCCTTTGTAAAAATATCAATAGTTTGATCAATTGATGGAGTAGAAACAAGTTATACACTGTCATGAAGCACATGATATTTAGGATGATAGCATCCGATGACGAGCCTGGAAATATTACGATTTTTTCAAAACAAGTAGCATAAGACAGTTGGACGTTGCATATATGACCGGCGTTGTGACAATTGCTCTGAACGAACGTGGCCTATTCGGTTGGCATCACAAAATCTTCGCATGAAAAAGCCTCTTAGAAAGTTGGCTTTGATACCAAGTAAAAAAAAAAAACAAAAAAGAGGAATTTCTATATATTCTATCTATTACATATATGTACATATATAAAAATAAGGAGTAAGTGAATCTATTTATAGATTTTACATGTTGACTATCTATAGTAATATGAGTATATAAAGTAAGGAGTAAGTGAACCTATTTATAGGTTTTACATGTTGACTATCATAAAGATGCTTAATAATATCATAAATACCTAGAATATAATCAAGTTATCAAAATACCATAATATCGTTAACGATATCCTGAGTATTCAAAATGTATATCTAATAAGGAAAATGAGGAAAATATATATTATTTATCGACAGTTCGACCGTTTACGTACCTCTAAATAGAACTCCGCATTTAATAGACCGAATCGCTTCTCCTCGTAAACTCATTTCGGCATCTTGTTTAGATTCGGGCGGTTTGGATTTTCAGTTTTCAGTTAGTTTTGAGAAATGTGGGATGATTCGAAATTGGGTAATGGATGCTTTTGGCAAGAAAATGGCGATTTTGAAATAGAGACGTTGAGGGTAACTAATGGAAAGAAAAGAAATTACGAGGAAAGAAAGAAATTGAAGTGAACAAGAGAAGGAAAACGAGGAGGGGCAACCGGCTACCGGCTGACCGCCGTCTCATCCTCTTCCCTCCTTCCTCGTCTTCTGCAACTTCCTTAGACACAACCACATCCTCTCTCTCTCTCTCTAAAAACACGTTTTTCCTTCTGAAATTCCAGAATCATGACGTCAGGCGCCGGAGCTCGAGAGCATGGGGAGTAGCTTCCTCACTCTCCACGCGAAGCGTCGCCCCATGTTCCACGCCTCCGCCGCAATGTCCGACCCCAGCCCAAGCCATCCCGCCGCCGCCGCCAACGGCCCCTCCAAGCGCTCCAGGGCCCCTCCTCCGCCCCTCCTTGTCCCGCCCGGCCACGCGGCGTTCCGCCTGCTCTGCCACGCGTCCCGCATCGGCGGGGTCATCGGTAAGTCGGGGGTCACCATCAAGAATCTCCAGCAGCTGACCGGCGCGAAGATTCGGGTTGAGGACGCGCCCCAGGAATCGCCCGACCGGGTCATCACTGTGATTGCCTCGGCCGCGGTTTCCACCAAAATCTCGGTCTCGCTCAATAACGGCGGCGGCGGCGGCAATCATTATGAGAGCCCGGGGGCGAGCGATGGGGATGGCGATGTCGAGGGCGAGATGGAGGTGTCCAAAGCGCAGGAGGCGCTGGTTAGGGTTTTCGAGAGGATCTTGGAGGTCGCAGCGGAGAGCAACGGAGTTGCCGTGGGAGTCGAGGTGGTTTCTTGTAGGGTTTTGGCGGGGAAGAGCCAGGCCGGGTCGGTGATCGGCAAAGGAGGGAAGACGGTGGAGAAGATAAGGAAAGAGAGTGGTTGCAAGATTAGGGTTTTGACCGAGCAGCTGCCTGCTTGTGCTGCTGCTGGCGAAGAACTGATAGAGGTAAGGGAGTGTTTGCAATATTCAAGGTAGAGTTATGCCCATGTAAATAAATTGAAGAGGCTTATTAGGGTCGGGTGGTGGCATTTGTGCGCTTTTTGAATTGTTTTAGTCTCTATCGAAAAGTCTGCATCTTGAATCAGCATGAAGTATCAGGCGTGACTATGAGGTGAGGCCCTGTTTGACTCTCTTCTGGACCTTTGGAAGATTGTTACTTTTGAGTGATACGGCTTAACCATGGTTCTTGTTGTGGTGTCACGTGAATGAAATAATGCAAAAGCAATGTCCAGGGTCTTCTGAGAAACTTCAATGCGTGAAAAGATGGGGATGTCTCAGAAATACGCTTCACAAGTTTACATGTACCAGATGTCATTTGGTTTTCTTGACTGATAAAATTGACTCTTTTTTACGTTGATGAATGAGAACTTGAGTGATTTTTTTTTCCCATTTCCTTGCCTTGTGCTGTCAAGAATATTGCATCAATGATCAATTAGATGTTGTTACCTTATGGTTCACCTTATGGGGAGGGCAATGGGGTGGTCCAGTCTCCAAAAGATTTGTTACATATGGAATACAAATAACTTTTCTGCTATTTTTATACAGAGTCTCAACCTCATCTTGTAAGGATGCTATTATCATTTGCTCGTGTCCCTAGAATATGGAAAAGCCACTTTATAAGTGGAGTTAGTTGAGCCCATGGATGCCATAGGGAATGGAGCGATGTTACTCCTCTTTAAATTATTATTGTGGTGTTGCTATATGTCTAAGTGTCTACTCATGTGGCAGATTGAAGGGGAGGTTCATGGAGTAAAGAAGGCACTTGTTGCAGTCTCTGGCCGCCTTCAAGAATGTCCACCAGCTGATAAGATACCAGACAAGTCTAGGACAATTGGTGGCAGAACTCTTGATTCTTTGTCCCTCCAGAGTTTGCCTGACTTTCACATAGATCTTCCTCAGCGGAACCCACTGTTACCTGCAATGCCAAGTGGAGCAGTTAGTTATGGTGCAGGAATTCATCCTTTGGCTGTTGAAGTGGACAGCGCCTCTACTATTGAACCGAAAGCACTTCAGCAAGAAGTTAGTTACAGGATTCTTTGTTCCAATGACCGGGTTGGGGGTGTCATTGGAAGGGGGGGCTCCATTGTTAAGGCCCTTGAGAATGAAACAGGTGCTTCAATAAGCGTTGGACCTACTGTAGCTGAGTGCGATGAGCGACTAATAACTATTGTGGCTTCTGAGGTGTGTTAGTTGGTTTTTACTAATTTTTGTCCAGTTAGCCTTTGATGGATTGTGATGTATGTCATGTTGGCTTTTAAATACAATGCAGAATCCTGAATCACGCCACTCACCTGCACAAGAGGCTGTTGTTCTTGTTTTCACGAGGTCATTAGAAGCTGGCACTGAAAAGGGTCTGGATTCGGGCTCAAGTAAGGGTTCTCCTGTTACTGCTCGTCTTGTAGTCCCGTCGAACCTAGTTGGTTGCCTGTTGGGAAAAGGAGGCTCTATAGTTTCAGAAACAAGGAAATTAACAGGGGCTAACATTTGGGTAATGGTGGGTGACCCGGTCCCTAAGTGTGTTTCAGAGGGTGATGAAGTGGTACAGGTATGATGCCGCAGGGTTTTTTTATTTTACTATAATCTTTTTGCAGAAAAATATACTGGAGTATATGAACGGTTTGAGTATTCAAGTCAACATGGTGTTAATGTCAAATGCTGCAGTTTGAAAAAAATTCCAAAGGCCCAAAACTGTAGTGGTGCAGCTGGTAAATAGTTAATTAATCTTTTTGTCAGATTGCTAATTTGTGTCATGAAGGTAATTCATTCTAGTATTGTTGTTTTACTAGGAGAGTTTCACATGAAAAAGCAACCAAAATAATTTATTTGCAGTTCGGATTTTGGCCCGGACCGGCTGGGTCCTGGTCTGTCTGGGCCAAATTACGTAGCTTTACTGGGTGCGAATATGTTGGGCTGGACCAAAATCTTGACAAAAGCCTGCCCTGCCCAGCCCCTGCTCAACTCTAGTGTGGCGGTCTTCGTTGGGAGCTGACAAATAATAAGTGTAATTATGTTTTCTGTAAAAAAGACCATTTAGTATAGGTTGTAAATTTCGTGCACAAGAGTACTGATATATGCACCGGAGAGTAGCTCAATGGATGCTGCCTGGTCCAATGGCCCTGGTGCCACTAGTCTATATAAAGTAAGCATGGAAAATTGGTCATGATAGGTCATGGAAGCAGGTGCCTCTAACTATTGATTGTGGCTTTCATCTCTGGGAGTTCTACATGAGATTTGCCATCTCCTGGGTTTACGAGAATCTATGCTAACTTGTTACAGTGTTATTAATATTCTGAGGGATTCACATGAAGTTCTGGAAATTTTTTCGGTTGAGATGTGATGATGGCTTTTGATGTATGCTAAGGTTCTTTTGTGTGTTGACCATAATGATAACTTTTGGCATTTTGAGTGAATGCAATTTGTTGGGAATAGTTTGCACAAATACATAGGTTTATACTATACACTAACTAGTCCATTATGCAGATTTCAGGGGAGTTTTCTAACGTTCATAATGCATTATACAATATAACTAGTAGACTGCGAGACAACATTCTTCCCAGCTCATTAAACAATTTGGGAAGCAGGATGGGTTCCTCTGTTTCGGCAGAGACTAGTCCTTACGGAAGACTAAAAGATCCTGTTACTCTGGGTCTGGACACACCACCACGTATTTCTCCAGGTCTTAGCAGATACCCAACTTTGACACCTAGTACAGATAAACTTGGATTAAGGCACCATCTTGATCATCCTTCCCCACCAAGGTTGTGGACATCACAGGTGTGTTCTCTTTGGACAAAGTTTTTGGTTGTATACCTCATGTATGTGGCGATCGAATGGATATTTTTCTGAGCACCTTTACTTTATGGTCATTTTATTTGCAGGGAGTTGCTAGAGTTCCACAAAGGAGCAACTCAGATGTTGGCAGAGGTTTGACATCACTAAGAAGTGGTACAGAACTTGGCAGGTTGGTAGTCTGTGTTCTAGCTGCAAGAGCATATCACATTACTTTTTTTGTCAAGAATATGAGAGGTGGCATTTAAAGGTTGAATGTGAGCATTGTGTATTATTTTTTTAATAAGGATTTGGTTTTATGGATCACATTGGCTTTTCTTTCTTTTGGAGATTGTGATTGAGCAATTTCCATGTTCTAGATTTTCCTTATCACATCAAAGTGGGGCCCATTGTATTTACTATTTGAAGACTAGGTTATGGCAGTCCGTGGCAAGAGATCTGCATGTTACTGTTTAAACATCAGTTCATGATTCATTCTCTTTGTAAGACTGTAGTTAATTGAGATTCTCAGCTTTTGTTCTTGAAGCTTGCAAACTTATTACCCATTTGGTTTCCAGAAAAAATAATTTTTTCCTATTAGTGATTTTTGAAACATGTCTGCAGTTACAAAGACCGAATTACTTGATCACAGAGACTGCTAGATAATGTAAATAATGCTTCTCATACCCAAAGAGTCAATTGCCTAACTAATGTCAGGAATTTGTAATGAATGCCACAAAAAGCATACATCTTAGGTTTTAGCCTTGCAACTTTTGTGTTTGCTAATCCTTATAACCTCACTTTGTGCAGTGGGAGTAAATCTGCTATTGTGACAAACACTACAGTCGAGATCGTTGTACCTGAAAATGTCATCCACTGTGTGTATGGGGAGAATGGTGGCAATTTGACTAGACTGAGACAGGTAGACTTATACATGCTTGTTTGGCAGATTCCCTGCTTCATTTGGTGTGCTTTATTTTGTCAAACAATCGTGCTGCTCTACTTTTCAACTTGTGTATGTTGTCAGTTAAGATGTTGCGTCTCTCTCATTAAGCCCTCATCCTCGAGAATCACTTATCCTTCTGTGCATGATTTGAAGGCCAATGATATTCTTGCCAGTGCTATGTGCCCTTGTTACTCCCTGAACTCGAGTTGACTGATACCCTGGAATACATGACCATCTTATCTTAACTGGCGTTTGACACTTCTGTTTGTTTCTTTTTGGCATTTGTTTCTGTTTGTTTCAACTGTACCCTTGTTTTGACTGCAAATAGGATAACGAATCAAATTTGAGATCTTTTAGGTTTTGATAAAGGTGGATGGCCAATGTGCCAAACTTCTGTTTTGACTATTTATGTTTAGGATGTTGTAAACTATGGGAATTCTTTTATCGGTTCAGTGATGCTTTGTTCTTTTCCTTGAATACATAAGCTACATTTCATATGTAGCGGCAAAATGTCAACATACCATTCTTCTTTTCTTAAATATTAAAGTACATGGAAAATATCCTAAAAGGATACCTGGGTTTACTTCCAACGGATAAAACTAGATACAAGGGACAAAAGGTCAACCATTCTTGTCATTCTGTACTGTATTTCAATCTGTACCCTTTAGTTCTTGGTATATTATAGGTCTGTTCAACTTATGTTTACCTCCTGTTACCTTTTCAATAGATTTCTGGTGCAAAGGTAATAGTGCATGATCCTTGTCCCGGGACAAGTGAGAGGACCGTTGTCATCTCTGGCACGCCGGATGAGGCTCAAGCGGCGCAAAGTCTTCTTCATGCATTTATTCTCACTGGTTCATGACAAACACATCCACTAACGGAGCCATCGGCTCTGCAATTTTAAGCGGTGTCTTCTCTGTAGTTGGACACAAACATTTGGAGAGATGTTGGTTTAAATTTACAGTTTTCTTTTTCTGCAAAGAGTTACTTGTATTTCTTTCTTGTAGATTGTAAAATGGGAATTAGAAAAAAAAATCAAAAGTCTTTTGCTAGATTCTCCATATTGTGCTCATTCATGATCAAGTCTCTTTGTTTCTGGATCATACTTTTCTGCAGGGATTCGGTTACTTTCTTTGTTTTTTAAATTTTCAATTTGTTTAATATGATCCATAGTCTTTTAATGGGGTAATTGTCCAAAAAGTCCTAAACCTTTTGGAACGTTGTCATTTTAGTTTAGTCCTTTTGACGATTTTGTGTCGAAAAATGCTTATGTGGATGTCCAGTATTTGACGTGGCAGGACATCCACGTAGGCATTTTGTGGCACAAAGTAGTTAGAAAGACTGAAATGCAACATTTCAAAGGGTTTAAGACTGAATTAATAAAAAAAATGTTTATGACTGAATAGGTAAAGTTCCAAAAGGTTTAGGACTTTTTGAACAATTGTTCCGTCTTTTAGTAGATGCAATGTTCAATGTGTCCTTGGACATGAACCAATGGAATGATATTATCGAATGTTTTTATATTAAGTTGAATATGTACCAAAAGTTTACAAATGATATTGAATATTACACAAAAGTTTACAGAAGACATTGAATATATTGAAATCTTATGGATCATACTACACATTTAGCTAAAGTTGAGAGATTATATTAAATAAATTAAAAGTTTAGAGATCGAATTGCACATCATTATTATCTTGAGGTAAATGCTAAGTCACGTTGTTTGGAGCATCCTGTAGTGTTTTAATGCTGATGGATCTCATTAATTTAAATTGGAGATCATACTAGGATTCTCATTTATATATGACAAGGACTGTCATATCTTTTCCAGGACCCGAAACATTCTCGACGGTCTCACCATTTCTTCTTGATTCGGTTACCAAGAACAAGAATAGAGGAAATGCGAACGTGATTTCAGTTGTCTAGACCTATTATAAGAAGTAATAAATTCATTCTTAACCTCTATTTAATGGGCTGCGTCATTAGATGAGTTAGGTATATATGCTAAATGAGTCATAAATGGATATAATGGTAAAGTAATAAGATAATATGGGTGTTGATTGGAGTCACAATATAATTCAGATTTAATCTATCTCTATGACTCTCTTTTTACTCTTTCTCATCTTCATTGGATTTTATGCTCGCTTAGTCCACGTTCTTGCCTTTTGTATGCATTTTCCTACATAGAGTTAAATTTTGAAATGTTTTAGTAATATGGGTTGGGTTGGGTTTGTGTTGCATGTGGATTGAGTTGGATATGAGTCACTAGATTAGTAATGCATAAAAATGAGTCAAAACGAGTTAAATATGTTAATTTGGATTGGATTATGTTCCAGTTGATCCGAACTCAATCCTATCTATCCGTGTGATAGGTCTAGCGTTGTCATCTAGTTTTGATTTATGCAAGACAACAAGACCGAATTCTATCTAAGCGCAGAAAGAATTTTGTCAAGGGTCGCAACTTTGAAACTTGATTTATTCCGTATTGACAACGCCTCATTATGTCCTTGAGACCCTTGTCACGATGAACCACATGAAAGTTGTAAGTTTCCGTGTGACCGTACAATAAATAGTGATAGAACAAGAAGAATAACCAACTTCTCATGTCCTGCAAAAAAATTGGATTATGACAGAGGGACGTACATTGTTCCATTGAGTGGTTAATCTATGCATCAGATCCGATCAATAGAAAGCAATCACTGCTGAACTTTTACCGTTTTCCACGATCTTTGCAAATGGTGGAATAATTAACCTTGATCATTGATCATGTGGATCCCATATAAATTGAACTTAAGATCATAGATTTTCATGATTCACCCAGCTGACATGGATTGAGTCCGTGCAAGTGTTTTGCCATGAGGCCATAAAAGATCTAAAAATGACGGTCATGTGAAACAACTTGAACAGAAAAAAAGACTGACAGAATCCTTTGGTGTTTGAAACTCTTCAGGAACTCATTGAAGTCTTTATGGCAAATGCATTGTGTTGACCTTCATGTTTCATAGTCTTATTCTCCGTAGAACTGAGAGTTATCGAGTTCAATAGAAGACAGCAGTATTAAAGTAGAGATGCTTTTTACTGCAAATAGCATCATGCAATTTTCCTATTAAAGCAGAGAAGAAAATGCTATTATTAATAGTATACATGCAATTTCTGCTATAACTTGTATGCTCTGTATTCCCATTATATACGGCCACAATGTTTTTTTAGTTGCAATCCCGAAATTTGCAAGCTTAAAAATTGATACTGGTAGTGAAGAGATTGCCTAATGTGGTGCTGTATTTTTTTTTCCATGTAAAAATTTATTTATTTTCTTTACTTTTATTTTCTCTCTTCAACATCCCGCATTCTCTACAACTAGTACTAGAGCTTGGCTTGGCAAATGGTGGGAGCGACAGGCATGGACAAAGGGAAGGTGAAGATTGATCTCTCTGATGGCAAGAACTTTGATTTTTGGAAGATGCAGATTGAGGAGCTGCTGTATCAGAAAAACTTACATTAGCCTTTGTCAAGATTCAAGCAAGAAGACTAGGAATTATTATATCCGGGTAATTCATCTCATGTTGCCATGAAATATTACTTTTAACAATGTCAACGAGAAAACAATGGTGGAATTGATGACGCATTTGTCAAACATGTACGAGATGCCATCGGTGTCAGACAAGATATATCTAAGGTGTTGGCTTTCAATTTGAAGATGGACAAAGGTGATTCAGTGATAAACCACATCAACGAATTAATGTGAGCACAACTCATTGAGTTAGGTGGAAATCAATTTTGATGACAAGTTTTAATTTTGTTATCTTCTCTACCTAAAAGTTGGAGTTCAATTGTGGCTGTAATGAGCAGTGCGTTTGGTCGGAAAAATTTGAAGTTTTAGGAAATCGGAGAATTGATTCTTATTCATAGAAGAGAGTTAAGTGGATTTGCAAGCATTGTTTAAATTACTGAAGGGAGAGGGAGAAGCAATTAACGAGAACCAGCATCATGGTAGATGGAAGTCTAGAGGAAGAAGCAAATCAAGACCACATAGTGAAATAATTTGTTGGAATTGTGAAAGGAAAAGCCATATGAGATGAGATTACAGAGCCCCAAAAGAAAATTCACTATTGACATCGAAATCAAGAGGAGGAGAAATCTGTGAATACAATCCTTAAAGAGACGCTTGACAATGAAGCCTTAATTTTGAGCACTGTTGTTTAATTCAGTCATGGATTCTAGACTGAGGCGTGTTGTTTCACTCTACTTCATGCAAATAATTGATGCATGGTCTTACAATTAAAAAGATTGAAAGGGTTTATGTTGAAATTCAGAATCGAATTTTCTAATTAGCAGTAGAAGTATGATTACTTTGTTCCAGTTTTTCCATATTTTGTTTGTTACCTTTTAGGAGTTTGTTTCCTACTTTTTAGGATGTTTTTTTTTTGTTACAACCATCAGATATTAACCGGATTTATGACTAGTATATTGGGTTTTTTGCTTCGGTAATTAGCGCAAATAATTAGCTGAATAGCAACTATAAAAGACTAGATGCCTCATGTAATATATATGCTCTGGTGAATAAAAATTCAGAGTAAGCTCTCCTAAATTTCTTCAGTTTATTTTGTTGATCGTGAATCCTTGAATATTATGGGAAATGTGATATTCACATAAAGATGGTGAACGAGTATCAACGGAAGTTGCAAGATGACAGATTTGCCTTGGCCTTCAGAGAAATTTGATATCTACAAGTCAATTAGATTGCACTGAGTACTGAACTATTTTTAGAAACAGCCCTTAGAAAATTGTTGCTAGGTACCATAATTGTTTCATGAGGGACAAAATCAAGAACACTCTACATGACTGAAAGCAGTAGAATAACAAGAACAGTTGCTAAGTCGAACCTGATTTCAAATTGTGGCACTGCAGGCTTGGATACATGAGCGAAAATAGGATGAATGTGTTCGCATTAAGGGGAAAACAACATGATGTAAAGTCCATAGATATTGATTTGTGTGAGGATTGCGTTTTGGATCAGTAGAATGTGTTAGTTCTTTGAAGATTGGGAGAGAACAACAACAACAAAAAGCAAAAAAAAAAAAGAAGAAGGAAAATTAGAGCTAGTGCATATAGATTTGTAGGGCCCAGCTCTTTTGCATTCCTTTAGACGGTCAAGTTAGTACGTTAAATTTATTGATGGCTCTACCTGAAAAGTATATATTTGTCTTCAGAAACTTAATGTGTTCACTGTTTTTAAAAGACATAAAGTTGAAGTGAAGAATGAGACTGGTCTAAAGATTAAGGTCTGATAGTAATTTAGGGATCGTAACTGGCTATAATAAGTGTAAACTGTTCATTGGCAATAGCTATGTGGCCACAACAAATGAGAGTGCCAATAAGCTAGCACTCCACCATGTATAGTTCGTGCAATTTGAATGAGATAAATGCTAGATCACGCTTGTTCGAAGCATCCTCAGTATTCTCATCTATATATGACGTGGACCCTGAAATCTTTTCCATGACCCGAGACATTCTCCATGTTCTCACCATCTCTTCTCGATTTGTTTACTACGATCAAGGATAGGTGAAATTTAGACATGATTCATTAAGTTTCGAGTTATGCAAGCTAACAAGACCAATTTCGATGCAAGTGTAGGAAGAATTTTGTCGAGGAGCGCAGCACTTTGGAACTTGGCTTATTCCGTGTCGGCAATGCTTAATTGTATCCTTGAAACCCTTGTCAGAATGAACCACGCGAAAGTTGTAAGTCTCCCTTTGAACATGTAAGAAATGACGATAGAACATGAAGGATCAATAATTTCTTCTGTCATTTGTTCATATTGTTGAATTAAGTGGTTGATCTGTTCGTCCATTGGGATCCATAGAAAGCGATCACAGCAAGAATAGAACTATCACGTTTTCCATGATCGTCGTTAATGGTGAGGAACATATTTATTGCTAGAATCCGGCCTATGGTGGGACGAATGATCTTGGTCGTTAATTCCTTGGATATTTCATGCATTGAAATTGATTTAGACTCATAAAATTCCCCCGGACCACATGCATTGGTTCCGTGCAAATATTTAACCACGAGGTCATATAAAATCTTGAAGTGACATTAATTTTGAAACAACTTAAACAGGAAAAGCGCTGACAGAATGATTCGGTGTTTGAAACTCTCTAGGAACTTATTGAAGTCTCTATAACAAATGCATGATGTCGACTTCCATGTCTCATAGAATGATCATCAGTAGAACAATATAATGCAGTCTACGGGTCTAGAATCTTGAAAGCTTATAGAGAACAGCATGAAGTTATATAGCAAGTTATAGAAGATTCATGAGTATAATGACATGGTTCAAACTGCAAACGAAATATATGTGTGCCCTTCACAAACCAACAAGCACAACGAGGGAAATACAAAGCTCGCGAACAAACACATAGCACTTATTTATTACCGAGCATGGCTGTGCATAATCACGGACAAGTCGTCCATACTAGCGGAATAAAACCGCTGTTAAGCTTTCCAGTTGGTCACGGGCCTGTCTATTTCCGGTCCGGATGTCCTACCCTTTCTTGTCTGCCAATTCGGGTCTAGTTTCCTTGAATTGATGGACGGACTGGTTCCGCTGTTCTTTTCAAGCATGGCGGAGAGCTCAGCAAGCCAACCCAAGTCTTGTGCGCTCTCTGCAATGCCATTTTGTTGAAAGTTGGTGGTGTCAAGGACGACTCCATTGACCTTTATGCGAAAGTAATTGTCGTTCTCTGGGGACTTAAAGTAGGCGTTGCTCTTTGGCACATTATCTGTCTTCCACGGGACAGATTTGTCGAAGGGGTGGGTGCGCGTGTATGGGCTTCGATAGCCCTCCTTGCTATCGGCGATTCTTGTGGTACAGTAAGCAAGCTTATAATCGCGCCACAGCTCGTGCACAGACTTTCCAAGCAACTGGACGAAGAACGCCTCAGAGTAGGAATATTTCATGAGAGCATTAAGCTCTGCGACAAAACCTTGCTTAAGGCCACTGCAGTAGTCAAGAAAATAAGCCGTGACTGCATAACCATCGTCCCATCTTGATCCTGACCCCTTCCTCGGCCAGCTTTTGGATGCGTACCCGCCTTTCAATCTCACGTAATCAGCAATGCCGTTGATAAGCCCTCTAGGGGCCATACCGTTGCCGGTCCATTGCCAAACATGGGTCATTTCGTGGTACACCACCCCGGCGAACTCTTCTTTTATGTCCCCTTGATAGCGGCGGAGATAATCCGCATTCAACCGAATGACGTTGTCTTTTGTACTGGCAACTGCGTGTGGCGACTGAGCAAAGCTCTCAATCCGAAGAGTTACCCTATCGTACTTCTTGCCCTCGCCTTCCTTTTGATTGAAGGTGTTCAAAACTTCTCTAGTCGCACCAAATAGAACACGCAATTTGTAGTTGCGGCTCAGCTCGTTGGCGTATTTGTTTCCTCCAGGGGCTCTAGCAGAATGGTCGATGATGTTGTACATCGTCGCGTGTGCCGATGTCAGATAAATCAAGAGCAGGAGCGCGGGAACCAATTGTTTCGGAGACATTCTGAGAAGTGATCTTTGGATGCTCGATAGGTTTCACAAGAAGATATGACTCTATTTATATACACTAAATAGAAGAAGAACATGACGAGAAGACATGGATTACTCAGCCTCTCTGGCTGATATTGTGGAGTCACCTGGCCAGTAAATTTCAACAGGTTAGGTTTTCTCCGTCGGTTTGGCCGTTCGATCATTCGTATAATCGAAATGTTGCGTTTGTCTTGGGTGTCAGACACTTCGATGTTTCCTAGTAAACCAGATGTGAATGCGTCCGACTGTATAGCAACGAAGTCTCAAGAAAACTTGACAAAAAGCCATTGAGACCAGACAGAAAGAAACTCCAATGTTTGATGTCCTCCCTGCTTACGTTATTGAGTTACTTATTCTTTTCGACTTATTGCTTTATTGAGTATATTTCATAGTTTAGCAAGAAATGGACGACGAATGGAAAAGTCTAGCTTTTACTTGTATAGTGATTTGGTCAGGAAGGAGCTCTGGAGACCCGCCATTATCAACATCAAGTGATCAAGGGGGCAATTACTCCTTAATTTCACGACTATTTTACATAAAAGACGAGTTTTCTTTGTAAGCAAAAGAACGGACATTTTATTAATTAAGTTTTGCACAATGTATTGGCAGGGCCACAAAATTAAGAAAACGTTATCGTTTGAATTCTAATCCAATACGAATGGCCTATTTTTTACCGGATCCATCGAGTGTATTGAGTTTGATGTGTCAATAATGGCCTAGAGTACCATTGCCCATATTACCAAAGATAAATGTAATAGGGATGTAATTAACTGTTTATCTTGCTCCTATGTTAAAGATTTTCTCATTAAATTAACAAATCGTGAAGACGTGGTGGTAAGAAAGTCATAGATATGTGGGAATCCTTGATTGGACTTCACTAAAACGTACTCATTTTATTCTTTAAGTATCCCCATACTTATTAAGAGAAAGTCATCATCGCTTCGTCACGAAGTTTGATTCACATTTATATTCAGGCAGTGTTGATTCACATAATAATTTAAATTTCAGATTGGACCTTTTGACATGGTTCAAGAGCCAACTTTCAATTCTTTTTGTCCTGCTCAGTATTTCTTTTTTCTAGCATGGCATCTGCCTATCTTATACTGTGTTCATCCATTCCACAAGATGTTTTTTTTTTTTTCAATAAAGGGTGTTAAACATGTCATACACTGCTTGTCAATGATAAGCTTTTCTAGCAAAGACAAGACTGTCGACTGCATAACTGTCGTAGCAAATTCTTGTTATCTCACTCTTCTTATTAGGGTTTCAGATAAATTCATCTGAGGATAGGGTTAATTAGTCTCTTGACATTCATGTCACATACTGCATGCCATCTAAAAGGTCATCGACTTAATTTGCAATAGCTCACGGTCCGGACCAAATTTTGATTCTCAAAACTGGAGTGGTGACATAATCATCTCTATCTATTGGCATCGATGTCAACCCATGTCCCCATGACATGGGCCACTTATGTTGTCATGACACGTGGCAAAACATTGCTTTGTTTTCAATACGCATTGATAATCATGCGGTGTAATCCTATTGAGTAGCCATTTCTGGCCATTCACTATAAAAGGCCTAAGCCATTCATTTGAAGGGGCAAAAATCACGACGAATTCAGCGATAATCATTCCGACCGCACCATATCAAACTCTAGCATTTGTTCACCTACCACTTAAGATATATGTCTGCTAAGATTATCGAGTCCTCTCACGCTCTCCCTACTTCATCCTTCTAATTGGCATTGCTCATGAAAGAAGAATCGGTAGAATCTCATAGGCGAAGCAAGACCATTCCAGTGCTCCTTTTCGCCATGCATTTCTTTAGGGACAATTACCAATTCAGTCCTAAACCTTTTGCTACTTTTTTAAATTCAGTTCTAAACCTTTATTTTATGTTAAATGAGTCATAAACCTTTTTGCAACTTTGCCAATTAAGTCCTTCAGGTGAATTTTGGCGAGAGAATGCCTACGTACTCACCGGCGATGACGTGGCGATGATAGGACCCAAAAGTTTTTTTTGTTTGTTTTTTTCTTTAAAAGAACTACTTGGCCGGCGAGCTTCGGCGGAGCTCGCTGGCCACTATAGAGGGCGGCCTGGCCCTTACAAGCGGCAGCCGAGGAATGGGGAGGCCGCTCCTTCCCCCGTAGCTGGCCTCCCCCAGCAGCAGATCTGGGCGAGGCTCGCCTAGCCCGACCCTCGCCAGTAGGGCTTGACAAATCCAGGTAGTCATGATGTTGGTTTCGTGAAGCCTATGTCCAATCGCCTGTGAAATGTGGGCTTGAAGCCATTTTAAGGTCCCATCAGTATACCAATAATCAGATTTAGGCTCTGTCGAATGGCTGGACAGAGCCCTTAGGCCCGCCCATAAGATTATTCATGTGTCAAATTTGGGGGTGGCTGGGCTTTGCAACTGCTTCGGAGCCATAAGGCTGGGAATGGTCCATGGGCCTTCCAGACCAAAGTGTTGGTCAGAATGAGCCTTGGGCCTGGGGCCCATGAAAGTTCACAGTGCGCCTCCTAGCCACTTTAAGGCCCAGGAGCTGTCTCTCTTACAATTGTGGGCTCATGGGTGGCTACAGGCCCATCTGTTGGTCATAATGGTCCCTTAATGCCCAAAAGCTGGTCAAACTGGGCCTGGGAGGCGCATATAAAATTGCAGTGGGCCTCTTGACCGGAGCACTATGTGTTCACTCTCAGTCCCCCTTCCTTTATTTTCTCCCTCAACCGAGTAGTTCCTTTTCAATTTTTTCTCTGGAGTTTCGGCCAAGACTCTAGTTTTCAACTCAAATATATGGTTGTCCTGGCCAAGTATCCTACTGTTTTTGGCTGAGAATAATAGTGTGTTTGGTTTAGCTTCGAAAATCAAGTATAATTGTGTTTGGCTGAGAATAATTGTGTTTGGCCAAGACTTAATCGGCAATTTTTAGAATTAGTACAATCAAGTATTCTAGTTAGTCAAAGATGAAAAGACATTTGTGTATCGGAAATAAGACAAGTTGGTAATTTAGAAATGTTGGTAACTAACTATAATAGTAGTTAGTAGTGACTTGAGTTCGTTGTTAATCATCCTAGTTAAGGTTGACAATTTCTTGGAAGAGTGAAAATATTTAAAAAGTTGGTGAAGAAGGAAATTTTAAGTGATATCTCAATAGATGAAATAAAAAAATATGACCATTGGTAGGAAGCTAGTCAAATTAAATCTAGTTACTAACTCGGTCAAAAGATATAACTCACTTAAGTAAAGGTGGTAATTAGATCTAATGGTTAATGTGTTTAAGGCAGTGGTTAAAAAGGTAAATAAAAAGGTGATTCATGCAATGGTTACTATGTTTAAGGCATTGGTTATAAAAGTAAATAAGAACTTGCAAAGTATAAGAACTTCTCCTTTGTTAGAGAGGAAAGAAGTTGGTAAAAGAAAAAACATTTTGAGTAAATGTTTGATAACTTACTCAAGCAAGAGTAGGTAACCAAATAAGAGAAACGAGTGACACAAATAGATAATGATTGAGAAATTCATCAAATTAAAATTTGAGACTTTTAGGGCTTTCTAAAAGAGACAAAGAAAAATTGGTAAATGATAACGAACGTTCAAAAATCAAAATGAAAATCAACACATTGGTAGAACAAAATTATTTGTTGATAATTTAATCCATAAAATGTTGGCAACGCACTAACATAGACATCGATAAATACAAACGGAAGTTGGTTAATGGAAGTTGCTGATAAGAAAGGACAATAAAAATCAATAAAAGGTCAACACTCTTGATAATTTCTTAATTGCAAAAAAAAAAAACAATTAATTGCTGGCGAGTTAACGAAAAATTACCATAAAATCAGGTGGCCGCTAACTTCGTTAACATGGTAACTTCTTCATTAACAAACTTTGAAACTTCACAGCTCTTTCAGAAATTTACTGACTTATAAAAAAAAAAATTCCATTTTGGGACAAGTCAAATTGTCCCGAATTCATAATTGAAAGAAGAAAGTGAGAGATGAAAGAATGAAAAGGTCACCAACTGATCCTAAAATCATTATAGTATATTCAGAAGATCGGCAACAAGAGGCTTAAGGCTTATCTTCTATGGAAAATGGGACTTTATGTGATAAACAAATATATAGACAGGCAACAAAAAAGTTAGATGATAAGAAAGAAAGTTAAGATATACTCTTCATCAGGCAGATTCAGTAACATCTAAACCATATACAATCTACTCCGCAACGAGTTTCATATATCAACAGTAGAGTAACTCAGTTCAAGCTGTAAAACAAAGTAAACATATGCTCTTCACAAACCAACAAGCACACTGAGGAAGCAAACACATCGAGCTTATTTATTGAGGACCATGATCGGCGACATACGTTCTGGTGGCAGCGTATAATCACGAGCAAGTCGTCCATACTAGCAGGATCAAAGCCGCTGGTCAGCTCACCCATGGATCAAAACGCCGATCTTTTCGATCAGGGCGGAGACCTTAGCCAGCAAACAGCTCCAGATTCCATTGCAGTTCAACAGGGTGTAACTGTAGATGGGGCCAGTGCTCGCAGGCTGCTTTTGATATCCCCCTGCGCTACCGGGGATTGCTATGGTATCAGATGCAAGTTGATAATCGTGCCACAGCTCGTGCACAGACTTTCCAAGCAGCTGGACGAAGAACGCCTCAGAGTAGGAATCTTTCATGAGAGCATTAAGCTCGGCGACAAACCCGTGCTTAAGGTCATTGCAATATTTAAGAAAATGAGCTGTGACTGAATAACCAAAGTCCCAGTCTGTTCCCAAAACCTTTGCCGGCCAGCCTTTGGATGCATACCCCCCTTTCAATCTCACATAATCGGCAATGCCACTGATAAGCCCCGTAGGGGCCATACCATTGCCGGTCCATTGCCAAACGCGCGTCATTTCGTGGTACACCACTCCGGCGAACTCTTCTCGTATATCTCCACTGTAGTGTTGGAGATAATCCGCGTTCAACCGAATAAGGTTGTCTTTAGTACTGGCGACTGCGTATTTATCCTGAGTGAATCTCTCGATGAGGAGAGTTACTCTATGGTACCTCTTGCCTTCGCCTTCCGTTTGATTGAAGGTTCTCAAAACGAATTGAGCTGCCTGGAATAGAACCCGGGATTTGTAGTGGCTGTTCAATTCATGGGCGTACTTGTTTCCTCCGGGGACTCCATCGGAACGGTCGATGACTCGGTATATCGTCGCATCTGTTGATTTCAGAAATATCAAGAGCAGGAGTGCGAGAGCAAAAGGTTTTGGAGACATTCTGAGATATGATCTTTGGATGATTGATAGGTTTCACAAGAAGATGTGACTATTAATATACATTGAATAGAAGAAGAACAAGACAGGGTAAGTCTTGATTAGTCAGCCACTCTTGAGTGCTATTATGGGATCACGCGGCAAGTGTTTCAATAATTTAGGTTTATCTCACATCAACTGTCGTGACACTATGTTGTTTTTGCCGTCCTCTTGTAAATATACGAAGATGTCGCTTCATGAGCTAAGGAATAAACACAAAGCTGTCGCTCTGATCATATGTTCTATCGAAAGTACTGCATCCGTGGCAGATATAGGCACTTCGGTGTTTTCTTGTAAACCTGATGTGCTCACTGCTCACATCATTCACTTATTCTTTTCGACTCACTCCTCTGTTGATAAAATTTCATTGTTTAGTGAAATCTACATGACCAGCAAACGGCAAAGTCTAGCTTTTACTTATGTCAGGATTGGTCTTGAAGGAGCTTTGGCGACCCACCACTTTTAGAATCAAGTAATCAAGGGCAACTACTCCTTAATTTTACGAGCATTTTACTTAAAAGATGCATATTTTTCATAAATACAATTACGAATATTTCATTAATAACGTTCGGCACGACATATTGGCCGGGCCACAAAATTAAGGAAAGATATCATGGGGATTTTAATCCGACATGGATGGCCTATCTTTTACTAAAAGTTGTTATTGCTCTAAATGTAGTTATAAATACTCCGAGATTCATGTCATGTAATTTGCATGCTGGCAATCATTGTCCACAAAAAGTTGTAACTTCCAAAAGTCATTGGGATGCTGCACCGGCTTACGAAAAAAGCAAAGACAAACAAAAAATTATTGTCCACGTCAGCGTCTGTTATGCCATGTAGAATGACTAGTGTCCACGTAAGTGATTTACAGTTAAAATTGCCTGAAAGCAGTCAATTGGTAACTCGCAAAATGATTTAAGATTGAATTGGCATAAATGCAACATGTTTCGAACTTTGTTGATAATTTTCGGGATTTCTCTTCATACATATGGATTTTCTTTCTCGCTCGTGAAAGCGAAGGCTCTCGTCAATTTGTCTTAATTTTCAAAAAAGGTTCAAAAAGAGAATAATCTCTCTATCGTTTTTATTCGAGTTCACTAAGGTGATGGATTTGAAAACCACTTTTTGAGGACTCTCGGGAAGAATAAGGTCTTGATCACAATTTTCTGGCCCCTAGAATACTCCTCAACAAAATTGATTGGTAGAAAGGAAAAGCTGCACTCTTCAAGAAACACAGCTAGTTATGTTCTGAATCTTGTTTTAAACAAAAGAAACCGAGTATTGCTTATTCTCGTAGTTTTAATTGGAAATGCTTTATTCTTAGAAAATCTTGATAAGTTTGACGCAAGAGTGAGGATGATATGCTTACAGATTTTCCATAAAACAACCTTGGTTATCGAGGAATCTATTCATGTTGTATTTGATGAATCTTACACCTCTTTAAAGAAAAGCATGATGTAGATGTTTTGGACGAGATTTGCCTGATGATTGCAAAACCTCATCCGAAAGATCTTGTTGTGGGAGATCCTGCAAAGGTTGTAACTGCAAGAAACTCGTTCCACGTTTGTCAATTTGTTGTTTATATGTCGGAATTAGAACATAAAAACATTCTCGGAGCTTTAGATGCTGATCAGTGGATTATGGTCGTGCATTAAGAGTTGCTTCAATTTGAGAGTAACAAGGTATGGAAACTGGTTCCGAGACCCATGGATCATCTCGTTGTGGGTACCGGATGAGTATTCAGGAACAAATTGGATGAATATGATGATGTGATTAGAAGCATGGCTAGACGAATTACTAAAGAGCCCCAACGAAGCACTTGTAAAGAAGTTGATTAAGAAAATCTAAAAAATATAGTGCACTGACTTTTTTTTAAAGTTTAATGTGTGATCTAATTAACATATTTGGGGTTCATAATACTTAATTATATCCCAGAGACCAAGTTTTGAAAATGCTTAATTATATAAAAGTTGTAAGGCTCAATTTGACCATATAAGAAATGACGACAGAACAAGAAAATTCTATAAATTCTTCCGCCACGTATTTTATCAATAAATTGATTGAATATGAGAGAAGACACGGTTGCATCAACAGTTATAACAAAAGTAAAAGTACCATTTTCCATGATCATCGCAAATGGTCATTATGGGACAAATTCTAGCTAGGATTTAGCCAATGATGACATTAATAATCTTGGTTGTTGATCATGTGAGTCGCACATGTATTGAACTTGATCTATTAGATTATATGATTCACCCTGCCCATAGGGATTTAGTCCTCGCAAGTGTTTTCTACGACAAGAGATCTTGAAGTGACGATTATGTGAAACAACTTCGAACAGAAAAAAAAGGGCTGACAGAATGATTTGGTGCTTGATGCTTTTTACGAACATGTTAAAGTCTCTAGGACTGATGCATCGTGTCGACCTCTATGTCTCGTAGCCATATCATCCATAGAACCTGATGATCAGTCACACACACGACTGTGCAGCTGGTGTTGCTGGTGCGAGCCGCCAGCAATTTAATACAATCAATTGGTCAAAAACGATGACAATTTCTAGAGAACGGCCGTGAGTTATATTGCGGATCGTAGAAGATTCGACTGTAGCATAATATAGTTCAAACTGTGAAACAAATATATGGACGCCCTTCATAAACCAACAAGCACACTGAGGAAATATAGAGCTCACGAATGGACACATAGCACTTATTTATCACCGAGTTTGGCTGCAAATAATCATGAAGAAGTCGCCCATACTAGCGGAACAAAACCGCTTTTAAGTTGACCAGTCGGTCACGTTCTCTGCAATGTGATTTTGTTGAAAGTTGTCATCTTCAAATGCAGTTCGATTGAACTCTATGCACATGAAGTTACTATTCTCCGGCGGCTCTTGATAGGCCTCCTCGCTACTGGGGATTCTTCTGGTAGCATAAGCAAGTTTGTAATCGAGCTACAGCTCGTGCACAGACTTTCCAAGAAACTGGACAAAAAATGACTCAAGAGCAGGAATCTTTCATGAGGGCATTAAGATCGGCAACAAAACCATGCTTAAGCCCATTGCAGTAGTCAAGAAAATAAGCCGTGACTGCGTAACAATCATCCCATCTTGATCCTGAGCCCTTCCTCGGCCAGCCTTTGGAGGCATACCCACCTTTCAATCTTACATGATCGGCGATGCCATCGTTAAGCCCTCTAGGGGCCATACCCTTGCCGGTCCACTGCCAAACGTGCGTCATTTCGTGGTACACCACTCCGGCGAACTCTTCTTTTATATCTCCGATGTAGTGCTGAAAACAATCCGCGTTCAACCGAATGAGGTTGCATTTAGTACTGGCGACTGCGACTGGATCATCAAAGCTCTCGATTAGGAGAGTTACCATATCATACTTCTTGCCTTCCCCTTCCTTTTGATTGAAAGTGTTCAAAACTTCTTCAGTCGCGTCAAATAGAACGCCGGGTTTTTAGCCACTGCTCAATTCATCTGCATATTTGTTTCCTCCGGGGACTTCATCGGAAAGGTCGATGATTCGGTATATCGTTGCCTACGTTGAATTCAGAGAAATCAAGAGCAGGAGTGCGAGAAGAAATTGTTTCACAGACATTCTCGGCGATGATCTTTGAATGCCTGATAGGCTTCCCAAGAAGATGTCTCTATTTGTATACAGTACATAGAAGAAGAACAAGACATGAAGGTCTTGATTAGCCAGCCTCTCTGAGTGCTACTTTTTTGTGTCACATGGCAAGTGTTCCAATGACATGGGGCCTTCTCACCATCTACTGCTGTGACACCATGTTGTTCTTGCCGTCCTCTTAAAAATCGATGAAAACGACGTCGCCTCAGGGGCTAAGGAAGAAGCACAAGACCGTCACTCTCCTCATTATATATGCTATCGAAGTGTTGCATTTGCTTATAGCGATGAGCGCTTCGATGGTTTCTAGTAAACTTGACGTGACTGCACACGTCATAAACCCATTTTCAAAATCAAGTAATCAAGAAAAATCACTCTTAAGCTGCGTTTGGTTGTTTGGATATTTCTACTATCAGTATTCTATTCTGATAGGATGAAGATCAAATACATTGGAATTTACTGTATCATCAAATGTTTGTTGATGTGTCGATATAACATGAAATGAAATAAATATTGTTCAAATGAGTTCTTGATTTTCGGAGTCTCCCCTGGACGTCCCTCGGTGGTTGGCCGTCCTTGATTTCCCTCCAGTGGCCTTGATTTGCTCGCGGATCTCCAACTTGGTTCGGGTTGAGCCCGTGAAACTGAGACCCCCATGGCCCAAATTCTCGCCGTCGTCGCACCACCAGGTGTCCCCCACTCCCTCGACATCACTCCAGCGACCCCAGGAGCCGTCCCCAGGGTCCTCGTCGCCTCCGGCACAGCCTAGCTCCGCCACAACTCGAGCCGGACGGAACCCTAGCTAGCCGGACGTCCCGCACTCCAATTCCGGCCACAAGCAGCCACAGTCAACCCCTGATTCAAGCCGCCCAAGGAGAAAATTGTCCGGTCGGGCTGAACTTGATTCAGGGTAGACCCTGGGAAAAGAAAGAGTCTGACGAATTTGTATCGGCGACTTACATTTACGGGGTAAGGATTGATGATGACTCTTCTACATCAAAGCAATACCCTTGGACTGAGAACAGGACCTGCGGGTTATAGGCCAATTCGTAACTAGTCTTGGGAACTGGTTCTCCCCCAAATTGCAAGGTTTGTATGATTGAACTTGACACGAATAATTTGAGTATCGATCAGAACAAAGTTCTTTAGTTTGTTAAATGATCAAGAGTTTGGGACCACAGGACTTGTCGAGTGCGTAACCAGCAAGCCATTCTGTCCGTATGGTTTTCAAGTTTGCTATTAGCATTCATTGATTTCTGATTCGTGTTATTGACTGTATGATCATTGAAGAAGTCACCATTACCCGGGCTGAGCAAGGACTAATTAGGAAATCCTGACTTGAGACAAATACTTATCCACTGAAACAGGATATGCTCTGTATATATCCAATCATGCCTTCGAATTTATATGGAAGTCCAAAAGTAAAGAGCAAATAGAAACCAGTAAACGAAAGTCGTGCGTTTATACATGGAAAATTAGGAACAGAAATGTGAGGATATAGCTCGGAATAATTAGTTCATGAAACCCTGGAACTTATTCATCACTGGAAAGCAATGCAGAAGTTGAACGGCAAGATTTCGAGGAGGACAAAGATTGCAGCAACTCGAGCGGTATAGATGGAGGTGCAACATATGTCGGGAGCGGCGATTTCGATGGGAGAACAGGCGGCGAAGCGTCAAAGTTCAGAAAACTTATTACTCTGCTTATGGGAGGCCGTTCCGTGGGGTCCGGATGAGCGCACCAGAGGCCAGTGATCATCAAGCATTCCATTTGTCTCACGTCAAAATTCTTGCCCAACTTCGGATCCACTGCGTCCATTAACTTACCAACTCCATAGAGCTCCCAAACCCACATCACAAGTCGGACTTGGTCTTCTGCCGCTCTTGGCTCGATAACTTTTCTCCCACATGCTATTTCTAAGAGGACAACTCCAAAGCTGTAGACGTCAGATTCCTTGTTTGCCTTGCCTGTGTAGATACATTCAGGAGCCAAATATCCCATGGTCCCCGCCAGTAAAGTTGTTTGCGACCCTTTGGCATGGTCGACTATCCGAGCCAGGCCAAAGTCTCCCAATTTCGCAGTGAATTCCGAATCCAGCAGGACATTGCTAGACTTTATATCCCTGTGCACAACGCATTGTTTCAAATCCTCATGCAAGTACTTCAGTCCCAACGCGATGCCTTTAGCAATGTTGTACCTCTTTTCCCATGTCAATGGCGCCTTACCTTTGAACAAATAAGAATCTAAGCTACCGTTAGACATGAATTCATATACAAGGAGGAACTCATTTCTCTCGTGGCACCAACCAATGAGTTCCACTAAATTTTTATGCCTGAGGAGTCTAATGGTCTTTACTTCTGTCGCATACTCCTTTAGACCTTGTTTGGACTCTGGAGTGATCTTCTTTATGGCAACGCGGACATCCACATCAGCGAGCTGGCCTTCATACACTCTGCCAAAGCCCCCTTCCCCAAGCAACTGGGCACTCGCAAAATTGTTTGTTGCCGTTGTCAACACCCTATAGGAGTACTTCTTGGGTCCCTTGGACTGTTCAAATCCCTCATCAATTGATTGAATATCATCTTCTTCTTCATTTGGAACATTACTATCTCTCCTTGGCGTATAACAGTACCATCCAAATCCTGCAACGAGGAGAACCAAGAAAAAAGAGCCTACACCTGTGATAGCCCATACCCATATTTGACTCGAACCACCCGTTGGTGTGTTGGGAACTCGTAGAGTGGAACTGAATTCCCATGAGTAAATGGTATGAGACTCGAAATATGTTCCTGTTGCAGCTGAGAAACCGAAATTCACCCATTCTGGCAAGATCTCCGTCAGGTTGGCCAGATGATAGTGGAGGCTGGTCGAATTATTACCAGAATCTTTAAAAACAACAGTTAGATTCTTCTCCGTAGAATTAAAAGTTACCTGAGCATGAAGTAGTTCACCGTTGAGTATGCTGTATCTTGCCCACGGAACACAAACGTGACGGACAGAAACCATGCTATTAACATCGATACCAACATGATAACAGCCTGGATCCAGCTGTCGATTGACGAAAGTATCGAACTCTACTGCAACAAATGCAGCACTCGAGTTGGTAGAGTTCGTAAGGCCTAGAGAGCCTCCTTTTGAGCCTTCAGAAATCTGTGTTCCATTGGGGGCGAGAAAGAAAGCCACTCCATCAGCAAATTCTGTGGCATTCTTAGAATTAATAGCAAAAGTAAATCTACTAGTGAAATCTGCCACATTCCCCGTTGAGCTATCCCATAGGTGCATGGCTTGATGATATAGAGCTCGACCAACTATTTCAACACCGCTCTCCGTTGCTGGGACTATAGAAAGTTCTATTGCAGAATTCAGTGGGTTTGCATTACCTTGGAATGTTATGCTCTGATAATTTAATTGGGAGGATGTAAAGTTGAAAGAAATGTTGTGTGATTCAGACATTGCAGATCGAATGATCATGAGGAGGAAGACTGTTTGCGCGACAGCCCTTTTTGTTGATTGCATTTTCACTGAGCTGTGAGCCATCGTCATTCAGAAGCTGCAAAGACGGCTAATCTCTGTCACTATATTTCTCTTCGTAAAGACAACATGCAGCTGCCTGCGAAATGCCAAAATTCGAAGAAACAATTAGCTAGTTATCTCATCAAGTGAAGGACTTAATGGAAATAAAAAGGTTAAACTCGCAATCTGGTGATCATATCCATGAAAAGAAATTGTTTGAGCAGAAATCTTTTGGAACTCATTATAAAAGATATGCAGGGGCAGGAAAGATTTGAAAGAAGCCATCTTCTAAGTGCTTGATCAAATTCACGGTCATTCTCATAAGAAAAATCCAGCAAAAAAAAAAAAAAAAACCATGTGAAGTGCGTTGAAGGGTCTAAGGCAGAAGTCAGTTCAAGTTCGAGGACTCGTTTCACCAATTTTTGCCCAAGGAGTCATCTAACCAACTCGCGAAGCGCATAGTCATATTCGCAATTTTCCGGGAAACAAATTACAGCAGTCGTGGGGTTAGGATGTGCTTAGAAAAAAAGAAAGTGAAGAGATTTCATGATGAGATCACCACGAATCTAGAAAGAAGGCCAAGATCTACTTGCTACCAAACAACATCAAATTGACAAGTATTGCATTCTCTTTTGTCCATTGACTGATTCTCTCATCTTCTTTTAATAAAATTGGAACAAGTAGCAAGTAGAACTCTTCATCGTAGTACGTTAATACTACCCCTTCAATCCTGGAAAATTGGACAGGAATCTCATGTGATTTGTCAAGGCCAATAATAATTGTTATATCGAGCTCTCTTCCTACTTAGGTGGGTCAATTGGCTAATGTTGACGAGTTTGAATATCGAAGCAACGAACCAATCTCGACCGATATTCAGGAGTTTCTGGATTCAATACTAGGATGATGCCTCCATCCGCTAACACTAACATCAATTTAGCAGTTATCAATGCTGGTCGATTAACCTACAGCGTCATCAGACACATAATGCTCACTTTGGAAAAGAAGAAATGAAGCAATTCAAAGTGACGGGGGGTCACCTTGAAAATGCAGCATTCTGCAACAACCCAGCAAAAATGGCAATAAGAACAAAGAGAAAAGCATGTGACAAAATCGAGAATTCCGAAACTACAACAGAAGTATTTTCTTTCGTCGCCTTTACCTTGGGAGCTTGGATCGTGGATGTCAAACTCATCAGGCAAAAGCCAACGATCACTTCATGGTGAGGAAGAAGAGAAATGATATAGAGCAGGTTTTATAGTGCTGCAGATATGTAAGTCGAATTGACGAAAACCGTGGCCATACATGACGGCCAAACTGAAGAAGAACAAGTCCTGATCAAGGAAAAGAAATAGTGCCAAGGAAAGAGTCTCCATTGAATATCTGTTTATGGTTGACTGGAAGTTTATGTCTTCATTCCTAATACATTTCTTCTAGAGAGCTATTTTCTTTTTTTCTTCTCATAGAACATTCGTACTCGTGTGCTAAGGAAAGCCATGCTACGCGTTTCCCTAAAGAAAACTACTCGAAAACATTCTCTTCGAGCATATGACATAATTCATTAGGTACATCTATCTAGCTAATCAATGTCTCAAAAGCTCATTTTTCAGTCAAAGTTGACCCAATAACATCCAAGGCTTAACTTTTTAGCAAATCCTAGTCTTCATTGTCTCTTGGCTTTGTACCAGACAGGGCTAAGTGAGATTCCTCTAGTATGGATAATCCTCAATCTATATCTTTCGAAATAAACTTTTCTTATGAAACTTATCGATTTTCACTTCTCTTTCCTTTGTCGCCATCGATCACTTCAGCTTAAAGAAATTTTGCTTTTATACCATGATTATAAAAAACAAGCGATCGCATAATAGAATTAGTGAAATGAGAAAATGAACGGGACATCTTATTTTATGTAATGACCCGTTTTTGGACTTTTGGAGACTTAAATTTGAGAATTTTGGATTTTCGCTTGTGGCCCGTGGGCCCCCGAGAACCCCATGGATAAAACCGCAAAACTTGGTTTCGGGGCGGTCCCCCAAACTTTTGGAAATTTCAAAGAAATCCCTTGATTTTTCAAAGTTTTTCAATTTCGTCCCTGAGAACTTTTCAATTACGCCCCTGAGAATTTTCAATTTTGCCCCGGTCAACTTTGGCCATCTCCTTCCCTCACGTGTGCGTTGACCGAAGCAGCTCCGTGAGCTGCTTGCCGCCCAGCCGCAATCGGGACTGATTGACTTGATGGTGGCCGCCAAACGCCACCAATCGTCGACCCATGCTTCCACGCGGCGACTCAACTCCCCAGGTGGCCCAATCGTGTCGTGGGTGTCCTCGGATTTGGCCAGAAGGGAGGGACAACGGAGGAGGGCTCTGTTTTTCTGACCGGAGGAGAACCACGCCGGCGAGGGAGGAAATTGGCCGCGCCCAGCCACTCTAACGACCCCCCTGGACCCCTTGACACCCCCTGACTCGTCCTCAGCCGCCTGGCCGTCGCCGTCGCTGCCCGGAAGTCTGGATGGAGCCAGACGCGCATCCCCTGTTTTTGGACCGAGCTGCTGTTCGCCGTCGCCGTTGGCCGCCCAGGCCGATCCTGCTGCAACCGCTGCTTGAGAAGTCTTCCCGAGGCTCCCCTGGAAGTTCCTCGGTCGCTTGCCGTCCTCGATTTCACGCTGGTGACCACGAAAAGCTCTCGGATCTCCAGCTCTGTTCGGGTCGGATCGTTGTGGACCCGAGACCACCGTGACTCAGTCCTCACCGCCGACGCACTACCAGCCGTCCCCCACACTCTTGACGCCACCCCAGCGACCCCAGAAGCCTTTCCCAGGGTCCTCGTCGCCTCCGGCACAGCCCAGCTCCGTCACAACTCGAGTCGAATGAAACCCTAGCTTGCCGGACGCCCCCTGCTTGATCTCCGGCCACGAACAGCCACCATCGACCCCTGATCTGACCAGCCCAGTCGTCCAATCGCCTTTGTTGCCTCGCCGGAGCCAGAATCAGCTCGCTTGAGCTTTGACGGAAGCTTGCCGGAGCTCGCCAGAAAACGGCCGTCGTCACCGCCGCCGAGTTGTGTCGTGGATTATTGAGCCATTCTTGCATTTAGGGCACAAATTTCATGTATTAATTGGCTCGCCGTGGACCGTTGCCTAAAAGCTTGGATCGAGGTGTAAGTTTGTTCCGAGGCTTAATTGTGCGAATTTACGGGTTTAGTTTATGGCCCGTTGGCCTAGGAAACTTTCCGGACTAAACCGTGAAATTTCGTTTCGGATGATTTCGAATTTTCGAAAATCGCGTTTTAGTCCCCCGAAAATTAATTATTTACATTTTGGCCCCAAAAACCTTGAAAAGGATATTAAGGGAAGTTTTTATGATTTTTGGGATTTTTTTAAATTTTTAATTGTATTATTTAAATAAATACTATTTTATTTAGTTCGGTCAACGGTCAACAGTTGACCGACGACCGTTGACCGACTTTCTTCAGCGCATGTGCAAGACCCTCTTCTTCTTCTTTCTTCTTCATTCTTTCTTTTCTTTTCTTCTTCTTTGTGGCATTTCACCGAACACATACAGTACGCACGGTTTGGGGCCCCACCTCCGGCCGAATCTCCGGCCAACCACCACCACGATCTCCTACCCATCCCATTGGAGTGATTCACGGCCATTGGATGGCCGCCACTTGTCTCCAATCGCGAATTTTTCTCCCCCAGCTCACTTATCCTCTGTTTTCGGACCAGTGCAACCCCTCCACTTTGGAGGCCGATAACTTTTCACTCCGACCTCCGTTTGGCGTACCGTCGGTGGCGTTAGATTCTTTGAAACACCATATTTCAGTCCCAATCGTTAGTATCCCCTGTTTCTGCCGTATCTGGCTTCCGTGGCCCCCGAAAGTTGGCTCCACGGAGCTGTTTTCTGGGTTTGAACAGTGCAGACCCTCATCTTTGGAGAGCCATAACTCCTTGCTCCGACGTCCGTTTTGGGTGCTATTTGTGTCATTGTCTTCCTCGTAACCTATAGTTTCCAGAGAGACAAAAATCAGCCAAATAATCCATTAATATCTTATTTGAGAGGCCCTGAAAGAAGCCCCCACGGAACAGTGTTTCTGGGTTTGGACTTTTCAAGATTTGGACCCGAGCGACACCCCATCTTTGGAAGACCTTAACTTTCAGCTCAGACCTCCGATGGACAAGAAGTTTGTGGCGTTGAAATCCTTGTAACACTCTCTTTCCATATTAACCGACCTTATCTCGTGATTCCATCTGTACCACCGCCGGAAAGCCCCCAAAGAATCCTTCCCGGAGCTGGTTTCTGAAATTTCCAGATTTTGGGTCTGAACTTCAAATCGCGATTTCTCCCTAACCTTTGATCTAAAGCCTTTTCCGTTGCTTCCAATGGATTCTTGGGTACTCCTTTACCCTAATCTAGACTTTGGTTGTGACTGATTTGGTCTAGAATCACCCATTCTACCCCCAAAACACCGAGTGCCCCTGTTTCCGCTGGAGCTGCTGTTCGCCGGCCACCGTGCCCTCTCCGGCGACACCCACTCCTCCCCACCACCTCCAATTGATATATGGGAGTCTCACGAACATAACGGCACCGATCTCGACCGTTGGTGTTGAGCCGTTTGAGAGAAATCAGCCCCAAAACACTCCTACCTCCCCCTTGAACTGTAATTCCGGCCAGCAACTTCAAGGAGAGATTTCTTCCTCCTCCGGCCACCTCAAGCGACGCCGCCATCACCATTGGACTCGTGTAAGTCCCCTCTACAAAGCCCAATAGGTTTGGTTTACCAATTTTGCACCATTTGCTCGAATTTGGTCTCATACCAACTAGTGCTCGCCGAACCCAATTTTAGGGCTTGCTGGTCGCGCGCCTCCGAGGCATGTCGGAGCCATTCCGTCGCCACCCACATCCATCCATGAGTCCGTCAACCTTCCAGGACCACCAAGGAACATCCCCGGCCGCCGGATCCTCGCCGGAAGTTCGCTGGAGTTCACCGTGAGCCGCTTATTCGCAAGGAAATCATGTGAGTGGACATCTTATCCCTCAATTAGGGTCGTTCACCGCTTTAGTAATGATTGTGGACTTGTTTGAGGTGGATTAATTGTTAATTTGGGGATTATGAATTGATCGGCGACTTCTGGAGGAAGTAGGGGCGATTTGGTAATTTTGGCCAATTAGGAGTAAATTGGCAAAATTGATTACTTGGAGGGAAAATTGGTAAATTATTTAGGTTAGCTATCTTGGTTAGTAGCTAGTGAGAGTTGTGTGAGAAATTTTTATGATTGTGGAGGTAGATTACTAAATTTGGTCAATAAGGGCCAAATTAGAGCTTAGGGGCAAAATCGTAAATTCGGAAGTTTGGGGGCAAAATTGAGGATTATTGGCTGCAGTTAGATTTGATAATCAGCTGGGTAAGGTTGGATCGACAATTTGCGCAATTAGAAATTTGGCTCAGATTTCGCTCAATGAGGAGTTATTTAAGTATTTTGATCATTTTAGCGAAATTGTGAAAATTGTGTGGTTGGGCAAACGGCTGCCAATTAAGGTGATGGTGCCCGTAGTTTGTCGAATGGATGATTCTGGATTCGATTTAGGGATCCGGGTAAATCCCTAATTAGTAGGCCTAAGCGGTTGACTTTTGGAAAATTTGGGAAATTATCCTAAAATTTATTATACCATATTGTGTTGATTTATTCAATGTCATTGAATGTGCAATTGATTGTGAATGATCGTGATTGATCACTGAGGCGGATGAGTTGATCGGCGTGGTCGTTGACCCCGGTTTGCCTTAGAGGCCAGTGGGCCCTAATCAATGGTGGAAGTCGATGGAACCTGAAAATGGTATCGACATTGATTTGATGAAATGGCATGGTGGTTGGAATGAACCAGCGTGATGAGTGACCCTAGTACTTCATGAATCCGGTTTACCCGAGAAAATTAGCTAGGGTCTCAAGCCGGTTGTGGACGGCTTTATTTGGCTAATTGAGTAATTTATTTATTTTGTAATTTATTTATTTAATTAGTAATTTATTTATTCAATTAGTGAGTAATTTATTTATTCAATTAGTAGTTTAATTATTCAGTTGTGCATTTACTTGTTTAATGAGTGATAGTATTATGGTGGCTAATTCTGACGTGTTCCATGGTTCGGGCTTAGTTCCAAGTCCCAGTCACGAACTGGTTGACTTATAGAAAAGAGGAAGTTGTTATTAGAGAGGGATGGAATAGTTTGAGTTACGTGGGGTTAAGCGAAAGGAGTTTGTCTGGTGGTGACGATTGATGGGAGATACACGATTAAGAACCTCAGGGTGGTAGCATTCTTGGTTCGGGCATAGAAGGTAGACCATTGAGATGTTCCTTTAGCATTAGAGATAGATTCTAGATTGGCTATGTGATGAAGATGGAATCTTTGGAGGAATTAGGGCTATGGAGTGGAGCCAATTGAGGATTGATTATTGGTTGTGGTAGCACCGAGAGTGGTAGTAGCGACCCTATTGCGATGTTCCTAATTCTGGCATAGGGTTAGACTCACTGAGATAGTTATAATCTCAACCCGTCATGGTAACAATTTTCAGGTACTTGATTGGAGATGGAATCCCTAGAGGCGAGCTCTGTGGGAATTGATGGTGCGAAGATTTACGCTTCCGTTAGAGATCTGAAGGCCAGCGACCCGTCTGGGATGTTGCTACTCAAGGGCCAAAGAGAAGAGGTTGATCAGGGACTACAGCACACTCGGGAGCGGGGCGTGACAAAGTTTACCTCTTAATCCTTGATTAGGGTGGTTATTCGCTTTAGTAGTTGATTATTAACTCGTTTGGGCTAACTTGATTATCAATGTGATGATTAGGTGCAACATAGTGATTTTTGGGCGAATTATAGGCGATTTGGTAATTTTTTCCATTTAGGGATAAATTTCTAAAATTGGCTATTGGGGCTTGGTATTTGGCAACTTGTGGATAAACTTAGTAATTTTGCCAAAAGAGGCCAATTTAGTAAATTGGCCAATAGGGGCAATTTAGTAAATTGACTTTTAGGGGTAAATTAATAAATTTGGATATTGAGGAGCGAATTGGTAATTATTGACTACAGTTAATTTGATAATTATCTAGTTGAGAATAAATTGATAATTTGAGTAATTAGGATTAATTAACTCATTTTTACTTAAATAGAGGCGAATTATTAATTTTAGGTATTTTAGTAAAATTAGTGGATAAGGTGTGGTTGGCCAAATGTGTGTCAATTAAAGTGATGGCGTCCGTAGTTTATTGAATTTGAGATTATGGATTCAAAATAGGGACTAGGTGAGTTCCTAATTGGCGGGTCCGGGCGGTTGACTTTTAGAAATTTTGGGGATTTATTTTAAAAATAATTGTGCTCTATTGTATTTAATTATTTAATATTCTTAATTGCGTAATTGATTGTTAATTATTATTTTTTGGTAAAGATTGATTGTTAATTATTCATAATCTGTGATTGAATTTTGGTTGATAATTGATTGAGCTGTATTTGTTATCTGACGGTGCTAGATTGATTGATTTGTGGGTTGGTGTCGAGTTAAATAATATTACCTAGATGGATATAGACCCTAGAATGAATGTCCTCCTAATTGTAGACTAATTAAGTTTTATCTCATTAGTTGTCCTAACCCTTTTTACAGGTACTCAGTGTATCCACTGGAGGGTTAGGTAGTGGAGTAGATGGAAGTGAACGAGGAGGAGGATATGGAGGAATGAGTGGTACCAGATGATCCTGAGGATGGAGGATGGGTGATTGACAGAGTTGAGATAATTACGTAGTGGAGAAACGTGAGAAGACAATATAGGATTGGGATGAGTTCCTATAGTGTTGGGTGCCTCACCAATACTAGGTGAGGTACGCAAGTAAGGTTGGGGATCATTTGGTCTTTCACATGGACTACCATGAGGCACCCTGGGGTGGCTATGAGCTATGAAATATTGATCTAGGGCTCGAGGATCCTTCTGGAGGTAGTGTAAACACCTTAGGGCCAGTTGCTTTCTCCTTCCTTGCCATTTTTTTTTATGTATATTGTGGGTTCAAGTTTCTCCCTTTTTGCTTGGTAACCACGGCCCATAGTTTTTTTATTGTACATGTATATGGGTGGACTTTTGTATATGTATATACTAGTCTCAAACCTAATCGATCGGATCTTTTCCTTACCCTAGATTTTGTCAGAGTTGATTTAATTTATTTTGTTGCATTTCTATATTTATTTCTATATCTATTTATTTATTTTTATTGGTCGGCAATAACTCCTAGGAATGTCGCTAATTTTATTGACCGGTGATGACCATTTTCGGGAACTGTCGCATGCTCAGATTTGGGGCATGACATTTTATGCCTTATTTTGCAACCACTACACCCTTCCGCTCTTATTTGACATGCAAGTTTTGCTGTGCTGGATTATCATATTGCTTTCACCCAATACAAATTCTTACCTTTACTAAAAAATGAGACATCTTATTTACGTGATTAGGTCAGTTGGACTTACTGCATGGCAATAGCAGCAAAAAATTCCATGATAGATCAAGCGATATGATAAAGATCACAATTATATTTCAGTCACTTAAGCACTTCCAGTATTTTCCATCCCCAATTATATCCTATAATTCACTCATAACTATGTTTAGCCCTCACGATATCTCGTTGATCTTACAATAATTCATGGATATTACCACAAGATTTATTGACTTGAACACTAAAAGCTCATCTTGAACACAATTCACGAAAATGACTCAACTCTTACATGGACTATAATTTGATTACAAATAGGAAACACCTTTTTGGGAATCTACTCGAAGTAGGAAAACTACTAGCATTGGGTATTCATTATGGGGTTAAACTCAATACCTATTCTCAACACAATTTATCTTTCCTACAATTGTGTCCTGTTGAAGTTTTATTTTTAATCAAAATTTCTAGAAAAGCTTATCTTCCTCTAGCTTTAACATCTAAAAGTCCCCAGTTTAGTAGGTGGCAGTTGAAGTTTGTGGCCAAGTTAAAAACCAGAAAAAATCTCCGACAAATGCAGAGATTAATTGCATGCGTAAGTCCGTGGCTTAAGCCTATTGACAGACAAGGCTGCTCGGTCATGTACACAGCAGAGACCGATAAAAAAGAAACTTCGACCCATAAGCTTGTAATTCTTTCACCCTTGGCTGTTTTGTCCCACAAACAACTCAGTACACACACTTTCACATCAAGATCCATATCAAACACTACCACCAATATCTAACACAATGAAGAGCAAACAGAAACTAGAAACTAACGGTCTGCTTGCATACATGCAATAGTTACAGATCATAGCACTGAATAGTTGTAATACAGACCATAAAAGCAGTGAAATTACACTGTCCTCCGAAGCAATGCAGAAGAAGATGAATCGGAAAACTTCTTGAAAGAGCTTGTAGATGTGGACGGCTCGGTACAGTAAGCACTCGATGGTTCACTACTTCCGAAGCTGGTGGACAAAACATGCAATGATTCGGGCATCGAAGATGGAGGCACAACATATGTCGGGATAGGCAGCTTTGGTGGGAGAATGGGTGGTGAAGCATCGAAGTTCAGAAAGGTTATCGCTTTGCTTATGGGAGGCCGTTCCATAGGGTCTGGATGAGCGCACCAGAGGCCTACAATCATCAAGCGCTCCATTTGTCTCACATCGAATTTTTCTCCTAACTTTGGATCGGCCGCATCGAGTAGCTTTCCCATTCCATGGAGCTCCCAGATCCATTCCACGAGTTGGATTTGGCCTTGTGATGCTCTCGGCTTGATAGCTCTTCTTCCACACGCTATTTCTAAGAGGACGACTCCAAAGCTGTAGACATCAGATTCCTTGCTTGCCTTACCTGTGTAGATACATTCAGGGGCCAAATATCCCATCGTCCCAGCCAATAGGGTTGTTTGCGACCCTTTGGCATGGTCAACTATCCGAGCCAGGCCAAAATCCCCCAATTTAGCCTCAAATTGTGCATCAAGTAGGATATTGCTAGACTTTATAACCCTGTGCACGATGCATTGTTTCAAATCCTCGTGCAAGTATTTTATCCCTAAGGCAATGCCTTGAGCGATATCGTACCTCTTTTCCCATGTCAGCAGCACTTTATCTTTGAACAAATGAGAGTCTAAGCTGCCGTTGGACATGAACTCATACACGAGGAGGAACTTATTTCTCTCATGACACCAGCCAATGAGCTCCACTAAATTTTTATGCCTGAGATGTCTAATCGTCTTCACTTCGGTGGAGTACTCCTTTACGCCTTGTGTGGAATCTGGAGTGATCTTCTTGATGGCAACATGGGAATTATCATCAACCAGGTGGCCTTCATATACTCCTCCGAAACCCCCTTCCCCAAGCAACCGGCTATTGGCAAAGTTGTTAGTCGCGGAAGCCAAGACGTTGTAGGAGTATTTCTTGGGTCCCTTCGACTGCTCAAATTCTTCATCCATCCCCGGAACTTCTTCTTCTTCTTCTTCTTCTTCTTCTTCTTCACTTTGATCATTTCTATATCTCTTTAGCTTATAACGATACCAGCCAAATCCTGCAACAAGAATTAGAAACACCAAAGAGCTTAAGCCTAAGATGGCCCCCCTCACCCAGGGCTTACTCTTTTTCCCTCGTGTCATACCATCCGTAGGTGTGTCGACAGCAGGCGCATTAATTGTACCGTTTACATTATCAAGGATTTGTAGACTAGAGTTGAATTCCCACGAGAAAATAGCATGAGCTTCAAACAACGCCCCTGTCGTTGCCGAGAAACCGAAAACCACCCATTCAGGCAAGTACTTTGTCAGGTTGACTGGATGATAGTAAAGGCTGGTATAATTATCAGCATCATCTCCAAAAACAACACCCAAGTTCATTGCTCTAGAATTATATGTGATCCGAGCATGGAGTTTTTGACCATGGAGTATCTTGTAATCCATCCATGAGACACATTTTGTGCGGACAGAAGCCATGCTGTTTACATCTATACCGACATGATTACAGAGCGGATCCCATGTATTTGTTGAATGGTCATAGAAAGTATCAAACTCTACCCCAACAAATGCAGTACTAGAGGAGGTAGAGTTTGGATTCGAATTATAGAGGCCTAGAAAGCGTCCTTCCGAGTGTTCAGGGATCTGTGATCCATTGGGAGCGAGAAAGAAAACCAATCCATCAGCATGGGAGTAGTTCATATGGGAATTGATAGCGAAACTAAACTGGCTGACAAAATCTGCCACATTCCCTGTTGCACTATCCCGCAGGTGCATGGGTTGATGATATATTGCTCGGCCAACTATGTTTGTGGGTGTCTCCGTTGGCACACCTAGAGTGAGTTGGATGATGGAGTTCAGAACAGAGGCACTGCCCTGAAAAGTTATTCTCTGATCGTTCAATTGAAAGGATGGGAAGCTGAAAGAAATGTTGTCGAAGGATTTGGGATTGGCAGATGGAATGCTTAATGAAAGGATGAAGACGGTTTGCGCTAGAGCCTCTTTCATCCGACCCATTCTCACTGAGCCGTGAGCTATCATTGTTCCAAAGATTCAGAGGCTCGTCTGCGTTCTTTCACTAGCTTCTGTTCGTTGCAGAGAGCACCTGCAGCTGCCGTAGTCTGAATATTTTGGTCATTGATGAACGATTAGACAGAAATACAAAAGTTAAAATGCACAATCTCGGTGATGGAAGAGCTAGTGGAAATAAAAGTTTTTGAGGATGGCCTACAGAAATTCTCGAAATCATCCCATGCCCTGTAAAGGAGCTGGAAGAAGTATGAAATGGATATTATAATGTTTCATCACTGTTGTTCTCCGTGACATTCATCTAGTTGATCCCATGTAAGCCAAGTGATTCTACTGAATTGATGGACTCGTGAAAAACTTTCTTGTGGGGTTGGATTGAAAATGAACATGGCGCAACAACTGGAAGACAGATGCGGCCTAGACCTTTAAAAATCAAAAGTTTTATACTAGCTCTGGTTGATCTTAATCGAAACGGTAGTTCTTCAAACAACTTGCTTAATGCCGATACCTCGCTTGCTCAAACCAAACTGTAAGTCTCTCTCAGTGGTGCCTTCGCTTCGACCTGTTGGGCCTTTTCGAAATCTAAAAATACACATCAGGTCCTTCAAATTCATGGTCCCTCTGCCACATCACGTGAACCGCCTTAACCCTAGTAACTATAGATGATTTCTTTAGCCACACGATGGTAACCTCAAACAGTCATGAGACTTAGATAAGTTTATGTTAAGTTGTGTCTCGAGTTTAAGTCATTTACGAAACTTGATTTGTTTAGATAAGTTTACGTATTTGACCTTGAAGATATCTTTTCAGTTGGATAAAATATTCAAGGTTGCCAGCATCAGAGAATTACCTCGTAAGGCCGTACAGTGCATGTCTTCTCCTTTGCTTGTGGTCTGTTGGTCAACAAAAGAGGAGAGCGTGTGGAATGGTGGACGTCTCTCCCTCCCAAAAGGCGCAGATATATTTTCTAATTGAATGGTCGGTGGGACCCAAAATCTAAAAGTTGGTCGGAGGAAAGAAAAAGAGGGTGGGTTTTGTTTCTTTTTGCTTCTAGCCTCGTGAACCAGCTGGTTCAGCCAGGTACGGTGAATTCTGTGCTGTGTGTTTACATTGCTTTATATATATATATATATATATATATATATATATATATATTGAATTTATGTGTAATTTGGAATCAGTGGAGTGTGTGTGAACGATTGTAATTCTGATTTCCGACCATAGTTGATCATTTGATGTAAACTCTCACTATAGTTGTTCTTTATTTATGTCTAGTGTACATTTGTATTGATTTTACTTGCGAGATCCCATTAATTCTGTGTTAATATTACAATGGTTTCGATTGAAACATTCTCTAGCAGGATTATTAGAGATGGTATCGGATTAACGCTACTAGAGTGGAAGCTGAATTACGAGGACTTTGTGATGGACTCAAACTCGCTTAGACCAACTAAGTTATCGATAGAGTGACAAACCAGGAAATGGATTCAGTGCATGGAATTGATTTTTAAGAAAAATAGGAAAGGTCTACGAGGCCGCTACTCCTGACACAACTGTAAAGCTATGCTGTTGTGAAAGCATTTGCTCATAAGTAACCATATGGTCTACAAACAATGTGACTTGGTATGATGAGAATCATTGATCAATGGATCACAGAGCCCATGTGATTAAGCTTCATCTACATGGTCTACGCACCATATATTGTTCTTTCCTTCACCGGAAGTTATGCTATCTAAAACCCGATTTGGCAAAATATGAGCATGTCTAACTGACGCTACTGTTTGCAGATAACTCCATTTACCCTTATTATGTGCAACATCCCTTTCAAGCTAATGCAGCAAAACAATAAAGAAATTCTTGCTTAGCACTATTGCCACAGCAAAAGAAGTAAGTCAACCAGAAGTCAAACTCTCCTAAATTAGAATGAAAAACACTCCACGCCCTGATGTCCGACTCGACAGTGACTAGGATAAGGAACATGTGAAATTTGAACCTTGTCCCTGACCCTTTTCTAAAGCCGGTGCATAAACTCTTAAGAACCTTGCTGCACTAATATGTTGCAGCAACTGTTAACGGCTACTTGTTCAAAGCAAAAAAGAAAAAAAAGAAACTGTTGATGGCTACTGTTGACTCTTGAATGCTACAGAAAAGTTTCACTAAATATTATTCCAAATCAAACACAAAAGTTCGATAAATTTGCTTGACATGTGCATTTATTTCACAGAATATCCTTAAACCAACAAAAATACCACAACACTAGACATGCGCGCAGAGAGAGAGAGAGAGAACCTGGATCTTTGAATGAAATCTGAGGTACAGCCACAGAGCCAGTCATCAGAAGAAGACAGAGAGGATACAGAGAGGAGAATGTGTTTTCTCAGTAATATGCGACAAAAGTCGATTATTTGATAAACACAAGTGCGAAAAAAAGAGAGCCGGCCTTTGATTCATGGTCATTCTTTCTGAAATAATTGATCTGTGTAGGACCAAGCGACAGCTGTATGTGCCCTTTTCTCATGCTCCAATGAATGATTAGAGAGCAATTGGTGAATTATTCTTTAATTTTTCATTGGAGCATAGTCAGAAGACATGAAGATGATGTGTGGATGATATTTTCAAGTAGATGTTTTTTCGGGACCAAAGTAAAAAGAAACGGTACTTTTATTCACGTTAAAATTAAGAATTATGAAAAAAAATATAAATTTATGTGTCAACATTTGAATGTTATAGGAGTGTTAGGAGTTTCGGATTAAGAAAAAAGTCAAATTTGGGGAATCTTAATATCTAGATAAAAAGAAAATCAACTAGGTCCTCTCATCTGCAACGCTGGTATGTCAGCTAGAATTTCTTGATTCTAAAATGAACTTGGTAATTGGTAATAAGATTGCTTGTTGAAATACTAATACACATTGTCAAGGACCACTAGTCAACAATGGCTCTGATACTCCGACCGCAAAAAGACGCAGCTAAGGTCTAATATGAATTGGGAGATTTGATAGGAAGCTCGAAGCTTATGTTTGAGGCTAACAGTTTCAAATATAGGGGATGAATAGGTGATCTTTGACTATTCTTGACAAAATTAAAGCAAAAATAAAAAGTCAAAATCGAAATCTGAACAATATGCAAGTATTCGCAAGACTTTAAAAGTTTGAAGTCGTAAGTCTAAAAAATTTCAGAACAACTTGATAATGTGCTAATATAGCTATCTAAATCAATCAAAAGGAGTTAAAGAAAATTTGCACAAAAAATTTATAATGGTTTGGCTTAGTTCAAGCCTATGGTCACTTTTTCACATTGATAGTTTACTGGCTAGATTTTACTAGATGATCAATAAGAGATTACAATTATAACTTATAATCCTAGTGTATGATAGGTCATACTATCTCACTTAATCGCTCTGTTAAGTATCTCTCAAAAATTACAATTTATAGCCCAAGAAAAACAAGTATGTAAAATTGAAGTACACTTAGCCTTTGGAATTATTATTTTGGACCTTTTCTTTTTCTCCTCGATAACTTGGTCTCTTTTTCTATTCCCCTACTTCCAAATTAGCAGTTGAACAGTCTCCAAAGGATAATCTTCTAATCTATTTGTTAGACAGAACTATATCAAGAAATTGAGTAGCCATTGAGAAACAAAATCTGAATCCTTGTTGATTTAATCGCCTAGCAAGCAAATCTCCAACTATAAATAGAGCTCTTCAAGTTTAGAAAGTAGCTTTGTCTTCGTAATGATTGCCAATCAATCAAGATGCTTTGCATATCGATCCTTGGCAAAATAATATCTGCGACTGAGAGTCAATCAAATTGTCTATTAAAGAAAATCCAAGCTAGATTACTAGCTATTGTGTATTGTATATTTCAAAGTCCGAAGTTTATCTCTTGTACAAACTCTGAAAGGTATCTTTAGTACAAAGTCTGAACATATAATCTGAACAGTGTCTTTAGTATAAAGTTTGAATGTATAATCTGATTCAAATTATGCTTCTTAATGAATTTGATTATATGCAATCTTCTATCTTCTGGTCCTTCCAAGTATATTGACAATCATCTACCTCGCCGTTGATACCTCCAAGCTTTATTGAACCCCTTATTCTAGGCTTGTAGACCTTCTACTCAAGTATCTCTAGTTTGTGGAAACCTCTATGCCCAATGTCTTATTCACTGTTAATAGAAAACTCATAACCAAAAAGGCGTTCATATTAATATATAATCAATATAACTACTTGTGCTTCTTTCACCTGGTTATTTAACCATTAAACACGCTAGACAGTCTTTGATTATTTTGTCACCTTGGAAACATCATAAGGGATTTCCCTAATAGCTTGAGCCTATTGCAATATTTAGTGAGACTCTCCTTCACTTAGAGCTCCTTTTCCTCCATTTCGACACATGACACTTGCACGGCCATTACTTAATCTCAACTTGCTGGTTGCAAATTTTAAATTCGCTTTTTGGTTGACAAAATTGGTCACAGACTTTCTAGCTTGAAATTCAGCTTGAAATTTTCTGCGCCCGCAAACATAAGCTAGGATTATGAATCCACTCACATAGTTTGAAACAATAGCAAAAAGTCAAGAACTATGCACATTTACATCGTGTTTTATTGGTCATGCCCGTATGGTTTGTGTTGACACCTAATTTTTCCTCTCCGATAAGTTATTTTAGCTTAATTTTTGAGAAAAATATTATCAATTAAAATTTTGAAAAAAAATTTAAAATTTAAAATTAAAGAAAAAAAGAGGTCGAATGAAGGGGGTTGATTGAAGGACTCGGTGGGAAAAAATTAAAAAAGAACTAAAAATTGAAAAAAAAACAAAAAATAATTAAAAAAAGTAAAATAATGAGGAAAAAGAAGCACCTGAAGATAGGGCAGTGAGCTAAAAGGACAAGACCTTTGAAAAAAAAGAAGAAAAGAAGGAAAAAGAAGAAAAGATGGGGGGAAGAAAATCATAGAAAAAGGGTTTTACCAAAAAAAGAAAAGAAAATCATAGAAAAGGACAAGGCTCAGCGGGGAAAGAGGGAAAAAGAAGAATAAAAAGAGAAGAGAGAGGGAGTGTCTGGGGCTTTAGCCAAAAAGGGAGAGAAAGGGAATGGCTCAGGAGGAGAGGAGAAAAAGAAAAGACAAGAGAAAGGAGGGGTGAGCTTCGGAAGAAAAAAAGAAGGAAGAGGAGAGACAGCGAGTTCGGAGGAAGAAAGAGGAGAACCGGTAAGGAAGAAAAACTCCGGCGGTTCGGCTTTGCCCCACTGCCCAAAGCCTTTTTTCCCTCCATGCCAAGACTCTGGTAGGTCTCTTATATTTTTTATTCTTTATGGTTGAGTCGATCTCTCGAGGACCTCAGCTCAGAGACGCACGAGGCGTGCAGAAGTAGTCCAATCCATCAAGCTCACCTCCCAAATAGTGCTTGCTGCATGTTTGATATTGGGCACCGACCTGGGACTTGCAAGTCTGGGGCGTGACAAGGTTTCTCCAAATAAATCAACACAAAATCACAAGAGAATATAAAGACACCAAAGAATTAAATGGCTAGATTCGAGTGTCAGCATCTACTTCATGAGAAGAGTCAATAATAAATAATTTATCAATAACTAGAGAATGAGAGTTAACCTTGGCCAGCTTTTTATTTCTATCGTGCCGCCACACATAAGAGTGAAACAGCCACACATCTCCCTTGACCAAAACAAAACAAGCCAATAAGCTTGGACTATCCGTTAAAACCTCTCGAGAAAACTACATTATCTAATAAATCCTAATCCACAAAAGAAAATGGATTTCGCGAGATTTCTCATACGAACTCAAACTTAAAACATAATTTAAGAAGAGCTTAGCATCAAAAGAGTAATATTAATGCTCATTCATTTCAGATAATTGGGCAGCCATCTTCTGTTTATGTGCTTTGGTGGTTTCCTTACATTGAAAATGGTTCCAAGTTGGACATTTATTTTTCATGTACCAAATACTAAAAATCAACTTGAAATATTTTTAAAAAAGACACTTTTGACAAAGTAAGCATATCCTCATTGGAACAGTTGATTCGTCGTAGAAAAATATCACGGTCTGTTAATAAAACGATTAGGCTCAATTTGCGTGGACCAATCAATTAAAAAAAATTATCCAAGTGTCATCAATTAATACAAAGACCATTTTAAGTTGGGTAGTAATAAATCCCTTTCTTGAGGCATTTTGCGATTGTTATGGGATTTGGAGTAGTAAAATTTTATTTAAAATATTCTTCACCACCAAGAATTTCAAATTCCATCATATGCCGCAACAAAATAGAAATGCTTTGACAAAGTAATACAAATCCTTACCTTTACCAAAAATAAAATAAAATATAAATGCTTTACTTCGAAACCCCAAGAGCAAGAACCACAACGACTGCTTTGCTTACATCTCTTATTAAGATGGTACGTTTACCGAGATCTACTTTCGAAATAAAGCCACTATAAAGTCCTTCACTTATTTGAAAGGGAAGACATGGTCGTCCACACCCGTGAGGATGAAAACTCGATAAGAGGAGCTCCAAGCTCTTTACGAAAAAGTACATACGACTACTCAGAAACGCATAACTTTCGTACCGCATTCTGCAATCTTTCAACTGAACTTGAGCCCCAATTCTGTTGGGACACTTCCCATCTACAACGTTTGCAGCTTGATATAAGCACGCGGTGCAATTTGGATGAGAAATCACCCCATTGCACGCCACATGACCGTAACAGTCGTCACCTAACCATATTGACTAGCAGTACTTATTGTAACCCGAATCTGCAGTATTATCTAATAAATAGAGGATAACATCCAGGATGTTATGATCGTAGTCGCTACCTGTCTGGTATGTTGCTTCGTTACATGAATAGTTCTCAAGAGTTGTGTCGGGGTCACAACCTACAACATAAAAAGTGAAAAATATCGCAATCAAGAGTGTTGCAATCCTTTGTAAAATAGTCATTTTGCTTAATCTTGATTTTGCGCCTCTAGCTAATCATCTTGGCTAGCTAAAGGGATTGATCTTGAAATTATCTCCAGAATATTCCCGACGATGTTACTTGGCAGGATCTTGTAATTATAAGCTATTATTCTACCTTTTTCTGTTCTTTTACGCTATTGATTATGAGCACTAGCACTTCCAACTTCGACGACATAAGGAATGCTGCCCTTAAATTTATCAAGGTTCGACTTCCTATGTTAAACTTATTATCCACCATTCGGCTGGGAATTTCAATGGAATAACTTGTAGTCAATGCAAGATCTGGATCACCTCCCCTTAGGGCAGGTGACATGATGGAAGGGCCTCAGGGGCTGTCCGATTCTAGATCGAACGGCCCCCATTAATAAGGGGAAGTTTTCTATTTTTTTTTTTTTGAAAAAATCACAGGAATTGAACTGCTGCGGGTCCAATCAGGTCACCTGATCCAAATCTGTCAATGCATGCCTTTGTCACAGGGACAAACACAATAGTAATACAAATAGATAATTCAACAAAACTTCTCAGAAGACAAAGTGAAGTTGTATTACTTTTTCCCCAAAATGTTTTGTATTTAATCAACAACCAACATTAGGAGTGTACTTCCAGTTAGCAAAGAACGAGGGAGTTTGAGTTCAGGGGGACAATGATAAAATGGCACAAAAATCACGAAATATCAAATATCATGTTTTGCGGCCCAATTGTTTGTAGTTTTCTTTTTCCAGGGTGGCATCGTCATGACCAGTTAATGTTAATGTTGCCCATATCAAAACATCTTCTGATCACACCTATACAAATCCCAGGATAGTTACCGTAATTATGTCTAATTATATGTATCTGTTGCCCTAAATTCGCAATGTATGATTGACTATTAAAGCGTAATTATTATATTCAGTTTAAAATTTAATTTAGGGATTCTTTTGGAAATTCTGATGCTACTTTTCTTGAATTACACTTGTCATTCATGACAACATTACTTAAAATAAACATCATAATAGGTAAGGCAGTTCTCTATTACATTACAATGCTATAGCTATTACACCGTAACGTTTTATTTCATTCCTCTAACCAAACACGTTGCCAGGTTCATTTTCTATTGCTTATCATATTTCTTGTTTGTTTTCAAATATTCGATTGCCGATTCAATAATCGGCCAACCAAGGATTGATGGAGTGGTCCATGACTTGATTAATAGGTATTTGATCCTTGTCCTCGTTCCTTCCCATGCATGTCCATCAGTAGGAAGGTAAGTTTCATAGCAATACCTCGTTCGTGCTATGCGAAGATTGATGTTGCTAATATCCATCTGTTTCAATTTGTGCAAAAGTTGTCATAAGTTAGATTACTTACTCGGAATTCTAGATCTAAATAGTGATATCCTTTGATTTAGTCAGTAGTTTGACCCTATTATTTTTACCAAAACAATTTGATGTTACGCTGCTAGTTAATTATTGGGTGCACCTTCTAGCTTTTTAGCTACTTATGAGTTCCTTAACATGAAACTTGTTAATCTGGCAGACAGTAAGTTCGTTTCAGGCTGGAAAAAGGTAGTGTTAGAGAGACAATATAAAATGTCTTCGATACAGTATGGGATAAATGCCATTGGGAAGACTATCTGAGGCACTTCCATCAAGAGTTTTGACGGCACAAGGCATCCACTCTTATGTACCATGGATGTAGGCTTGAATAAAGTTGAATCACTATAAACTCTTTGTGCGAAGTATTCTCTTCTCTCAACTATTGATTAAGTGTTTTTGAACAATATATACTTGCACATTGTCAAGTGGCATTGAACTTACGTAGTTTCAAAATTTCAGACTTTTAAAGTCAAGTGTGTATCTACTTATTCGACATACTTATCCCATTTGTTTTACTTTCGTGATAATTTTTAAATTTGTCAAGAAACAACTATTCACCCCCTCTAGATGTTATAGCTAGCCTCCAACAAATGTTAGTAGTTCCTCTAAAGATTGTTCAAAAACACCTTAATTGATTGGATTGCGACTACTAAGTTCATTCTTGATTAACTCAAATTCATTCTTTTTAAGTGGCTTCATGGAAATGTTTGCTAATTGATGCTTTCAATCAACAAAGTGAATGCTAAATTGCCATTGGCTGACATGATCTCTAAAAAAGTTGTGTCAAATTCCAATATGCTTGGCTCTTAAGTGCACAGTAAGACTCTGGTATATAAGATTGATTATATTGATATTATCACACATAATGAGTCTATTTGAGCAATCTTCACCAAAGTCACGTAGTTGTTGTTATAAAAGATAGTAATTAGCAGCCGCAAACGTTACCCACAAATAATTATTCGCAAGAAAATGTTATCCGTAAAAGGTGCAGAAGATTGTCTATGCTGTCACGCTTCGAATCTCTGGGTGAAGATCTGACAATTTGAGACACATTGTCAAATTATGAAATTACTTTTTTAATTTACAAAAATTACATCTAGAAATTTTGCGGATAAAATTTTATGCGATCTTTTCTAAGTTAAAGTTTGAAAGTTAACATAACCGAACAAGGCAACAAATCAAACAAATTCAAAAATCAGTGGTGGCATGGCGCGAGTGAAGGCAGTGGTGGCGAGCGGCTTACCTGTGTGGAGGCAACGACAGGCATGCAGTGGCAACGGGCAGCGGTGATCCGAGGCACGTCAGGAAACGAAATCCTCCATTTTCTCACGTCTCCTTCTCTATTTTATAGGAGCATTCTGAAATTTTAATCGCCAACCCAAAACCTTGATTCACAATTGGGTATATATAGGTGTTGAAACTTTTATAATTAAGGAACTCAAGTTTCTGGTATTACAAAATTGAACCTAAAATTTGGAAATTCTTTCAATTAAGTTCTTGGAGGGTCAAATTGCACAAACTGTTTTAAATTTGGGGTTAAATTTCAGCCAAGCCTTCCCTTGAGTGGGCTGGCCAAAATCCCTAGTCTTTCGGGCTACGAATTCGCAAGCCTCGACATATTTCTAGGGCTTATTCTAATTAATTTTAAGGCATGACAAATTAATAAGCCAAATTTACTTCAATTAAAGCTCGAATCATCCCAAATTCGGGACTAGGAATTTCAATCCACTCCTCTTAGGTGCTAGCCAAAAATCTCCGGAGTGAGGGCCAGGTTCATGCAATTGATCTTAAGTCATGCTATCACTAGACTGATGCTAAATGTTATCATAAATGTTTAAATTATATGTTATGCAATATTTAAAAATATTTTTCTTAGGAATTAAATAATTAAATCCTAAATTTTTTATGCAACGTGTACCTAAATGAATCGTAAAAATTTAACTGTCAATACTATTACACGTGTTATATTCTCAAAAATGCTAATGGCAATATTGGTAAATTTAAGCGGAGAGCAAGTGAACGTATATTTCTTAGACAATCTATAATGGGCAAAGCATATCATGTTTCAGCAAGGTATGGCATGAAGTGGAAGACTCCATCTACGTAAAGTTTGATGATAGTCTGATGGGTGTCCATAGAAACAATGAAGACGAAGAGTCATTAGCAACGCAAATAACAGACACCACCCAATATCAACAATTCGAAATGCCAAATTATAGTCAAGATCCATTGCCCAGACATTGTAAATATAAGTCGAGGCATCATAATCATTGGTGATGCTAGTGAAGGCATCAATACTAGATGATCCTCAAGGAACTCGTGAACTCTCTGTTTCTAAAATCTGATATGGAACCCAAAGAACTTGAAGAGACAGCTACCGACGAAAATTAGATCGAAGTAATGCAAGAGGAGTTTCGCCAATTCAAAGTCAATGAGGTTTGGGATCTATAAGTCGTCCTAATGAACATTATCGACACCAAATGGGAATTCAGAAATAAAATGGATGATAAAGGAGAAACAAGGCCAGGCTCATTGTTAAAGGTTACTCAGAAAAAGAAATTATAGAATGATGAAGTTTACAGGTAGCAATGTTAGGAGCTATTCGTATATTTACTTTCATGATTTCAAATTATATCAAATGGACGTGAAGAGTACATTTTCATATGGTTATAGTCGAGAAAAGTTCTTTGTTGTGCAACCTTCAGGTTTTGAAGATCTAAAGAAAGAAAATCATGTATATCAACTCAAGAAAGCTTTGTATGAACTCAAGCAGGCTCCAAGAGCTTGGTAGAAAAGACTCATCACCTTTCTCATTGAGAATGACACTGGGAAAGGCAAGATTAATACCACACTTTTCATTAAGAAGAATGACAATGATGTTATGTTGATATAAATATATGTTGATGATATCGTTTTTGGTTCTACTAATGAAAAATGTGTAAGCAATTTGCAAGGATCATGAAAATTGAATTTGAAATGAGCATGATTGGAAAACTCAATTTCTTTTTTGGACTTCAAGTACTATAAGTAAGTGAAGGAACATTAATAAGCAAACGAGTCAATTTCTTTCTTGAACAATCAAGTCAGTTCTTTGTGGAACACTTTTATAGGAGTATATATGGATTTGAACATACTATTTACTTGTTTACCTAACAAACATGCATTGAAAAGTTCAGTCTTCTCATACCTAATCATAGGTGGTCCACGTACACTAGATCTTTCACCACTAGTTTGGCAACTGGTTTCATACTGATGTGTCCTAACTTGTTATATAACAGTTTTTGTTTCTCTTTGACAGAAACGAGAAATCATGCAATATCACAATTGATATTAATTAAGCAGTCGTTTTCATACATTTTTCCTGAGAAAGTTTGTGATTTATCTCACAAAGTTAACTGATTTTTTTTTTCTTTTGTTACAAAGTTGATTGATAAATTGGTAGTGTTGAGAGGATGGGAGGCGGTAGTTGGTCCCCAAGTCCTTTGACTAGGGCCACGTCTTCTAAAATTGATGTTATCTTTTCCAACAATTCTACTTTTGTCTTTTCTTCCAAAGGTAATAATTCCTAGGGGTGTGCATTATAAACCGTCTACCTAGGAACCGTTCGGACCGGTCGGTTCCCGAGTGGAATGGTCCGGTTCTCGGTTCCGGGGTGGAACCGCCCGGATCGGACCGAAATTATTTTTATTTATTAAAATATATAAAAATATATATTTCATATTTTTATTTTTTTCCATCTCACGTGGAAAATTTCTCGAGCCTCGTTGAGTAATTATGATTTGAACACTTTGCTTAAGATAATCAAATAGAGAAAAAAGCAGACAACCAACAGGCATCAATTTGTTAACGAACAAAAAATGAATTCACAGAGCTTAGCTCCAGGTTCACATGGAAGAAGAGAAAGTGCGAGAGTAAAGGAATAACCCACCTTAATGAAAAAAACAGAGGATCCTGCGAAAAGATGGGAACTTTGAAGAGCCCAAAAAAGCAGCAGCGAACTTGTCGTGAAGACGTACTCGATCACACCAAATAATCTTTATCTCCCCCTTTTCCTTCCTTTCCTCTTTGATCTTTTCTCTCTCGCACGCGGAAAGATGGCAATCAGAAAGTGTAAAAACCAGAGTTACCCGTTCTGGGTTCTCTTTGTCAGACAAACGGAAGTCTTTCATGTTTTGGTCAAGAGAAAAAAATTTGATCTTCGGACAGCAATCTCGGGGAAGATCGACTCGACTCAATCGGTAATGTCGAAGAAGGAACATAAATCCCGAGTAAGTATAATTACCCACCCGGGATCTGGACCGGACTGCCTAGTCGGGTCCGGTCCCATTCCTGGTTCCACATAACAGGGAATCGGTTTCACCGGTCCGGTTCCCGATTCATAGGGGAACTGGAAACCGATCACTCCTAATAATTCCGCTATCAACTTGTGCCAGTAATAGGAATTTGTTGGGATTACCATTCATGTTTCTAGAGCATTCACTATCCAAACATCATTTTGCATTTGATCTTGTTTCCTACATCAAAGAAAGAATCCATTTCTTCTTTAGTTCACTAACATAATTTGGCACTTTGCTATTAGTAAACTTAAACTTCCATTATATCTGTTTTGGTTTAGTTTGCTAGACATTCACATTTGGAATGGCCAGCTTTATCGCCACCAAAAGATCTAGTGAAAATAAATAAATAAAATTTGTAAACATGATGGGGTGGTTTCTTTCTAATCCTTTCTTTTGGATTTGGAAAAGTGACATGTTCACTAGAAGTTCTAAAACTTGTAACGAAAGTGCAAGTGAGTCCTAAAACTTGTCAAATTCGTTCAATTCAGTTCCTTCATTAACTACATTAATTAAATAAACGAAAAAAAAAGGTGACGTGGCGTCGACGTGGCATTTTTTAATATCTTTAAGAAACGGAGGTGCCACGTCAGCAAAAAATAGAAATATAAACTAAATTAATAAAGAAAAAAGGTTTAAAATTTTGAAAAAAGGATATTATGTTTAAATTTAAAATATAAAATTTTAAAAGGTTTAAAATTTAAAAATTTAAGTTAATTTAACTATTTAAAATTTAAAAATTAATTTAATTTAATTAATTAAAAATATAAAATACAAAATAAATTTAATTATCTTAAATTTAAAATTTAAAAATTTAAAAATGTAAAAAATAAAAAATAATAATTTAAAATTTAAAAAGTTTAATTTTTTTAAAAAGTGTAAAATTTAAAAATTTAAAAATAATTATAAAGTTTAAATTTTTTAAAAATAAAAATAAAAATATTTATATTTATATTTAAAAAATTAATTAGGTCATAAAGGATATATTAAAAAATGAATTAGTAAATTTTTAAATTAAAAACTGTACAATTAAAATGTAATTTAATTTATAGTTACATTTTAAATTAAAAAAAATTAACTTAAAAAATAAAATTAGTTAATTTTAAATTACAAAAAACAAATTTATTTATTTAAATTTTTTAAGTTAAAATGAAAAAAATTTAAATCTAAATTTAAATTTAAATCTGAAAAAATAATTAAATTAAAATTTTGAGCAATTATAAAAGTTTGAGTAATTTCTTAATAAATATATATTTTCAAAAAATTAATTATAAATAATATTTAATTTTCAAAAAATTAATTTAAAATTAGTTATTTTAATTAATAAGGTAGGAACGACGTCGTTTAGGGCCGGCAACTCTCCAAAACAGCGTCATTTTGAAGATGTGGAGTGAGCAATGGACATTAATTGCCACATAGGAGAGAGAAAATAATAAAATAAGCCACGTCAGCATTTTCCGTGAGAATAATTGGACGGCGCTAACAGAGGGACTAAATTGAACGAATTTGACAAGTTTTAGGACTTATTTACACTTTTTACAAATTTTAGGACTCACTTGCACTTTCGCTACAAGTTGTCGGATTTCTAGTGAACATGTCCCTTTGGAAAAAGGGTTTCTTTCTTCTTTATCTTCCTCATATCCTAAATCAGATCTATTATAATAAGGAATTTGAATGGAAAGAATGTGCTCAAGTGATTTCGAACCAAGATAAAACTTCCTGATGATTTTTGGAATTTGTTATTTGAGAGAGTCACCTTCATTAGGAGAAAACTAATGTTCACTTTTGAGAGTGACCATTTCCTTCTTCAGATTTTCAGGCTCTTCTCTTTAAGAAACTTATGAATTATGAATTTAAAACTTATTCTTTCAAATCATAATTTTTCTTCGGAGCCTTTTTATTTTTCTAAAAATCTCTTTAAAAAACTCTTGCATTTATTTTTAATGTGTTCACGTGTTTCTACCTCAAATTCCTCAAACATGCCTAAGTTAGCCATATGACATTCTTTGGCTTGGTCACTATCTTTATCACTTGTTACACACTATGTATCACTCTATGTCTCTACCTTTAGTGTACGTTTCTTCTTTTTGGCTTTCAATTTTTATCTTTCTTTTTTTTTTTGGGGGGGGGGGGGGGGGGGAAGGCAATCTAGCTTGATGTGACGTAATTTTTTACATTCATAGCACATGACTTCCTTTTCTTTGTTATCATATTTGAGTTTGGACTTATTGCATGAAAATAGCAATGAAGGATTTCATGATAGATCAAGTGATATAACAGAGATGACAATTGCATATGAGTCATTTGAACACTTTCAATATTTTCCAACACCAGTTATACCTTATAATTCACGCATAACAATGTTTAGCCCTTACAATTTCTCGCCGATCTTACAAGAATTGACAAATATTACCACAAGATTTATTGACTTGAACACTAAAAGCTCATCTTGAATACAATTCACCAAAAAGACTCACTTCTTATATAAACTAGAATTTGATCCAAACTAGGAAAAGCCCTTTTGGAAGATCGAGTCAAACGAGGAAATCTACTTGTATCGAGTATTCTTTACGGGTTAAACTCAAGAACTGTTCTAAACACAATGTATCTTTCCTAAAATTGTGTCGTGTTGAATTTTTTTTTAATCAATTTTTCTAGAAAAGCTTATGTTCCTCTAGCATTAACATCTACAAGTCCCTAGTATAATAGGTAGTTGCTGAAGTTTGTGCCCAAGGGAAGTCCAAAACCTGCAAAATATCTCCGACAAATGCAGAGATAAATTGCACGTGTAAGTCCGTGGATTGAGCCTATTAACAAACAAGGCTGTTCGGCTATGTATACAAAAGAGACCAATAGAAAAAGAAACTTCAACCCGTAAGCTTGTAATCCTTTCACGCTTTGCTGTTTTTTCCCACGAACAACTCAATACACACATGTTCACATCAAGATCCATATCAAACGCTACCATCAATTTATAACACAATAAGAGCAAACAGAAACTAGAAACTAAAAGGTCTGGTTGCATCCATGCAATAGTTACAGATCATAGAACTGAATAGTTGTAATACAGGGCGGGCAGGGCTTCCGCAAGAGCCTCCCCCCTCTTCCCGGTCAAGATAGATGGGAAGGAGCCCCATCAAGTAAAGGCCATAACCAGTCTCTTTATTTATTTTTTGTACGTACACCTTTGTTTCAGGGTGGGGCCGCCCTTCCTTCAGCTGGTGAAAATAAAAGCAGTGAAGTTACACTGTGTTCCGAAGCAATGCAGAAGGAGTTAAATTGGAAGGCTTCGTGGAAGAGCCAGCAGATGTGGACGGCTCGGTATTGTAAGCCCTCGATGGTTCGCTACTTCTGAAGCTGGTGGACAAAATATACAATGATTCGGGCATCGAAAATGGAGGCACAACATATGTCGGGATGGGCAACTTTGGTGGGAGAATGAGTGGTGAAGCATCGAAGCTCAGAAAGGTTATCGCTTTGCTTATGGGAGGCCGTTCCTTAGGGTCTGGATGAGCGCACCAGAGGCCTACAATCATCAAGCGCTCCATTTGTCTCTCATCGAAATTTTCTCCTAACTTTGGATCGGCTGCATCGAATAGCTTTCCCATTCCATGGAGCTCCCAGATCCATTCCACGAGTTGGATTTGGCCTTGTGATGCTCTCGGCTCGATAGCTCTTCTTCCACAAGCTATTTCTAAGAGGAGAACTCCAAAACTGTAAACATCAGATTCCTTACTTGCCTTGCCTGTATAGATATATTCAGGGGCCAAATATCCCATGGTCCCGGCCAATAGGGTTGTTTGCGACCCTTTGGCACGGTCGACTATCCGAGCCAGGCCAAAATCCCCCAATTTAGCCTCAAATTGTCCATCAAGTAGGATATTGCTAGACTTTATATCTCTGTGCACAACGCATTGTTTCAAATCCTCGTGCAAGTATTTTATCCCTAAGGCAATGCCTTGAGCGATATTGTATCTCTTTTCCCATGTCAGCAGCACTTTATCTTTGAACAAATGAGAGTCTAAGCTACCGTTGGACATGAACTCATACATGAGGAGGAAATTATCTCTCATGACACCAGCCGATGAGCTCCAATAAATTTTTATGCCTGAGATGTCTAATCGTCTTCACTTCGGTGGAGTACTCCTTTACGCCTTGTTTAGAATCTGGACTGATCTTCTTGATGGCAACATGGGAATTTTCATCAACCAGGTGGCCTTCATATACTCCTCCGAAACCCCCTTCCCCAAGCAACCGGCTATTGGCGAAGTTGTTAGTCGCGACAGCCAAGACGCTGTAGGAGTACTTCTTGGGTCCCTTCGACTGTTCAAATCCTTCATCCATCCCCAAAAGTTCTTCTTCTTCTTCTTCTTCTTCTTCTTCTTCTCCATGTTGATCATTTCTATATCTCTTTAGCTTATAATGATACCAGCCAAATCCTGCAACAAGGATAAGAAACACCAAAGAGCTTAAGCCTGATATAGCCCCCCTCCCCCAGGGCTTACTCTTATCAGGGAGTTGTAGAATATAGTTGAATTCCCACGACAATATAGTATGAGCTTCAAACAATCCCCCTGTCGTTGCCGAGAAACCGAAAACCACCCATTCAGGCAAGTACTCTGTCAGGTTGAGTTGCTGATAAAGGCTGGTATAGTTATGAGCATCATCTTCAAAAACAACACTCAAGTTTTTTGCTCTAGAATTGTATGTGATCCGAGCATGAAGTGTTTGACCATGGAGTATCTTGTAATCCATCCATGAGACACATTTTGTGCGGACAGAAGTCAGGTTGTTTACATCGATGCCAACATGATTACAGAGCGGATCCCATTTATTTGATGAATGGTTATAGAAAGTATCCAACTCTACCGCAACAAATGCAGTACTAGAGGTGGTAGAGTTTGGATTCGAACTTCGGAGGCCTAGAAAGCGTCCTTCCGAGTGTTCAGGGAACTGCGATCCATTGGGAGCGAGAAAGAAAACCAATCCATCAGCATGGGAGTTGTTCATATTGGAATCGATAGCGAAACTAAACTGGCTGACAAAATCTGCCACATTCCCTGTTGCACTATCCCACAGGTGCATGGTTTGATGATATATTGCTCGGCCAACTATGTCTGTGGGTCTCTCCGATGGCACGCTTAGAGTGAGTTGGATGGTGGACTTCTTGAAAGGGGCAGTGCTCTGAAAAGTTATTCTCGGATCGTTCGAGCGAAAAGATGGGAAGTTGAAAGATATGTTGTCGAAGGATTCGGAATTGGCAGATGGAATGCTTAATGAAAGGATGAAGACCGCTTGTGCTAGAGCCTCTTTCATCCGACCCATTCTCGCGGAGCCGTGAGCTATCATTGTTCCAAAGATTCAGAGGCTCGTTTACGTTCTTTCACTGGCTTCTGTTAGTTGCAGAGAACACCTGCAGCTGCCGGAGTCTGAATATTTTGGTTATTGATGAACGATTAGACAGAAATACAAGAGTTAAAATAAACAATCTCGGTGATGGAAGAGCTAGTGGAAAGAAAATCTTTTGAGGATGGCCTGCAGAAATTCTCGAAATCACTCCATGCCCTGAAAAGGAATTGGAAGATGTATGAAATGGATGTTATAATGTTTCATCACTGTTGCTCTCATTGACATTCATCTCGTTGATCCCATGGAAGCCAAGTGATTCTACTGAGTTGATGAACTCCGGAGAAACTTCTTGTGGGGTTGGATTGAAAATGAACATGGAGCAACAACTGGAAAACAGATGTTCGGCCTAGACCTTTAGAAATCAAAGTTCTATACTAGCTCTGGTTGATCTTAATCGAAACAGTAATTCTTCGAACAACCTAAGAAACCTTGGTGTCGGTTTGCTTAACGCCGATACCTCGCTGACTCAAACCAAACTGTAAGTCTCTCTTTCTGTACTGCCTTTGCTTCAACCGTTTGGGCCTTTATGAAATCTAAAAATGCACATCACGTCAACGGCCTCAACCCTAGCAATTATATATGATTTATTAGACACGCGACGGTAGCCTCAAACAATCATAACATATTTTATTAAATCGTGGTTCGAGTTTAAGTCATTTGTCATGCTTGGGATCGATTGGTCAATAGTATCTGGATTTTCAATCGTAATTTTTTTTTAATCGTTCGATTCAGATTTAACGATTATGGAGGACTTACATGCAATCGCATGGACCCTAATCCACAAAAAGAGTATCCTAATCAAAAGATAGCATCTGGAAACGGCGGACGTCTCTTCCAAAAGGCGCACAAACTTTTTTTAATTGAATGTTCGGTGGGACCCAAAATCCGAAAGGTGGTCAGAGGAAAGAAAAGAATAAAAGAGTGGGTTTTGTTCCTTTTTGCTTCTAGCCCACTGGACCAGCATCCTTGGCTCAGCCGGAACGGTGGAATTTTGCTGTTTGTGTTCACGTTGCTTTATTCATAAATATTTTGAGTTTCGGTGTGATTCAAGTGTGAAAATCACTTAAGTGTATGAGCGATTATAATTTTGATTTTGTAATTATAATTTATTAATTGATGCATGATCTCTTTGTAAATATAAGTATCGATATTCGGATCGAACCATGTAAATTTCAACGTGATTATCGTTCTCTTTATTTTTTTCTATTATACTTTTATATCGATTTAATTTGCAAGATCCATCGATTTCGTGTTAATATTATGAAAGTTTCAACTCAAACGTCCTTGGGAAGGATGATAAGAGACCATACCAGATTAAAGCTTCTAGTGTGGAAGCTGAAATAGGAGGACTTTATAATGGACTCAAACTAGCTTAGAGCAACCAAACTAAAGAGAGATAGAGAGAGAGTTATCCCAAGTTAATGCGGATAACTCCGTTTACCCTTATTATGGGCAACATCCCTTTTCTACCAAATGCAGCAAAACAATGAAGAAATTCTCGCTTAGCACTACTGCCCACAGCAAAAGGAGAAAAAAAGACATGTCTGTAGTAAGTCAACCAGAAGTCAAATTCTCCTAAGTTCGGATGAAAAACACTGCACGTCCTGATGTCCGACTTCACACGGACTAGGATAAGAAGCATGTTACTTTTAAAACATCTTCTTAATGTTCGAAATTTTTGTTTTTTCCCCTCTTTGTTTGGATTAGGATCGTTGTCCGATGGCACTTCCCACTTGGCAGTTGAAAGGACTCATAAAAGGAAACGTCCTAGCTTGTCTCCTAGGACCAATTGAAACTCTATGTCCCAAAAATCTTCCCATCTAAAATTACCTTTCTTTTTCTTTAAACCAAATCTTTCGATAAACTCTCGAATTATGATTCGTCAACCTACAACCATTTAATCTTTTTTTTTTCAAATATGTTGAGCATTGCATTCCTCTTTATCTTTTCACTGGTCCCGGGGGAATCTCCAAGTCCTCAAATTAGAATTCCATATATCAAGATTTGAACCTTGTTCCTGACCCTTTTCTAAAGCCGGTGAATAAACTCTTAAGAACAATACTCTACTTATGTGTCAGCAACTGTTAATGGGCTACAGGTTGACGCTAGAATGCTACAGAAAAGATTCACTAAACAATGTTCAAAATCAAACACATGAGTTGATAAATCTGCTTGACATATGCATTTATTTCATAGAATATCCTTAAACCATCAAAAGTACCATAACAATAGGCACGTGGGGAGAGAGAGAGAGAGAGAGAAAGAGAACCTGAATCTTTGAATGAAATCTGCGGTACAACCACAGAGCCAGTCAGAAGAAAGACAGAGAGGGATGAAGGTCCTACAGTGAAGAGAACGTCCGTGTTTTCTCAGTTATATGGGACAAAAGTCGATTGTTTGATAGACACAAGGGTGGAAAAAGAAGGGCCGGCCTCCAAGTCAAGGTCATTCTTTGTGAATTAATTAATCTGTGTAGGACCAAGCGACATTCTCATGTGCCCTTTTCTTCATCCTCCACTGAAAAATTAAAGACTAATCCACCAATCAGACTACGAGGGGCGTTGATGCGTGTACGATAGTTTCCAGTAAATTGTTTGATCGGGACCAAAATAGAAAGAAACTTTACTTTGGTTTGCGTCAAAATTAAGAATTACGAAGAAACAATATATAAATTTATGTATCAAGATTTGAATGTTTTAGGAGTTTTGGATTTTAAGAAAAAAAAAGGTCAAATTTCAACAATATTAAAATCTAGATTAAACGAAATGTGAAGGGTGATGTCTTTCTTGAGGTATAGGTCGGCTTGCGGTCTGGGTATATGGGCTGGTGATGGAATCCTAGATTATCAAAAAAATAAAAATAAAAGATGAAAAGTGAAAATCAATAAAGATAAGCCCTTTAGATGAATATGTTCTAGTGACAAAGTCTTGGCAGCTAAGCGTCATTTTTTTTATTTCCCCATCTTTTCCCTCTCCTCTTTCCCCTCAGCTGAGCCGAACCTCTTTCCTCTTCTCCCTTTTAACACGCCAACCCCTCTCTTCTTCTTCATACGACTAAGGGCGCGTTTGGTAACCATTCTCGTCCCAGAAATAGGTTCTTTTTAGAATGAGTTTTTTTTAGAAATGGTTCTTGGATGAGTTTTTGGGAAGAGAAACGCGTTTGGTAACTGTACAAAATTTTTGTCTCTGGAATAGAAAAAGAACAGAAACGCGTTTGGTAACTGTACAAAATTTCTGTCCCTGGATTTTTTTTTCATTTAATTGAAAAAATATTAGTGAAGACAATAGCTTGATTTATGAAACACTTTTGTATTATCCAAGAAAATAATTTTTGCAAATTGAATCCATGCCTTCACAAAAAAAAATTATTAGGTGGACGATTTGCTAGGTAGACGATTAGGAGTAAAAAAAAGAATATGCACATTGCTTTTTCTGTTTAATTGAGTTCTACATGACATTCAAAACTGGTTTTTCTATAGAAAATATTTTTACTTGAACACAAGTTGAATTTATAGAGCAATAACCGATCACTCTACATTTTAGCTTTCCAAAAGTTGAGACTTGAGAGCCAAGCATTTTTTTTTCGTTATTTTCAAGAATGATGGACGTAAATGAACATTTAGAGAGACATTGTAAAATATCGCACGTGGCAAATTTGTCATGGGTATAAACATAATATATAAGGGAAAGCATTTAGTAAAAAAAAGAGATGCAATCAACTTGATCAAATGAAAATTTGATTGTCATATAAAACATTCACCTGCAATGTCAAAGAAAGAACTTAAAAAGACCATAACCACCAAAACATGACAGGCTTAAAAAAGACATTGGAGACGTGATACCGGATAAAAGACAAAATTATTTCCATCTACAAATTCTACAAATGGCTTAAAAAAGTCAGCAAACACTTGGCTGTCCAGGCAGCTCATTGCCAAAGTATGTAGCAATGTGGAATTGCAACAACTGTGCAAACTCCGATATGATATGTGCTGGTGCATCATTCCTCTCCTATTGCCTTAGATTCTCATTATGTCTTATAATCATTGACAATTGATGCGTCAGATCATCCTGTACACAAAAATGGGAAAGATGTAAGCATCTCACCACGTTTTCATAAGAGCTAAACTTATCAAGTTGATTTCAAGAAAAAATCCAAAAAGTAAAGAATAGCAAAAGGAAAGATCATCCTGGGCCTATGGGTAAGCTTCTTCGTTTCTCATTATCCTCTCTTGAGCTTCTTCGTTTTATAATCTCTGGAACCAATAGATAATATCATGCACGTATTGCTCTCCCATTTACAATCCAGCAATATAAATTTCAATCATGGCATGGTTTCAAAGGAAAGTTCAATGAATAGATAAACTTCAAACATCAAAGAAAGGACTGAGTCACTAAACATGCTTCAGCCAAACACCCCATCATGCCCCACCCTCTCGCCCTCCGACACAGCCGAGCAAGAAAAATGAAAGAGAAAAAGGGAAGGGGGCTACAGATCATCATGGCCGTGTGAGAATTCCCAAATGAGAAGATATTTAGCAAAGCCACTCCTCATCGCCAAGACAAGAAGATATTTTAGTAGGCTGCCGTGGTTGCTATCTAAACAGGTACATATCTAACCCAGACGTGGCTTGATTTAAATGTTGATGGGAAAAACCTTCTCCCATAGGCTAAAAGATAAGCACTTAACTGAGTACCTCCACATATTAATGATAACAGCAGCATTCTTTGTTTTGTTGAATCCCATAAGTCGGTCCTCTGCGATTTTTTTGTTCTAAACCCCAGTCAGACTAGTGCATTAACCCTTTTTTTTTAATTTGTAAGAGAGAAATGAAGCATCCATGCACGCTAAACATTATCTCTCCCTGCAAACGAACTTGGTTAATTTAACCTGGAGCAGAAGTCCTAGACTTGCCATGGTGGAGCACTCATGTAATGCTAGGAGATTTGCATTTCATGTTCACAATTTTCAATGCTAATTAGTGGAATGACAAACCTTTCGTGTTTAAGGATAGTTAGGAAACAATGAAAACTCTCTTCCTCGCATTTGCTTTTCCAATTACAAAAGCCATAATGCTCTATGTTTACAAAGTTAGTCCACAAGTACTGCTCTCCGGAACTGAGTTCCCCATCGAACCTAACTCACAAATCATCTGTCTCTTGCTTCATAGAACCATCAACGACTCTATCCACAACCAACAAAAAGATTTATCACAACTTCTCGTGCGAGTATGTTGCAAGACCCCAGTTATTATTCCAATCAAAGCACTCAAAGCTATTAGCTGGGTAACTACACGCAAAGATTAGTATCAACCCAGAAACACTAAATGTGAGGCCCCACAGAGTTCAACATGAAATAAGTGATGAACTTCAAAACAGAAGGCCGACTAAAGAATCCGCCTCAAAACAGAGGGTGCGCACCTTCTCACCATAGTTTCTTCATAAAGGAAAGCTACCCAGATTAGTGTCTAAGATTAGCCGAAGAAAAGACCCCAGAAACCAGGATTAAAGAACTATAGAAGCCCGGGCAAGGATTGAATTTGAACAACCCACTAATAGGAACACAGAGAAGTGGAAACACTCACAAGGGCGAAAACAGAGCAGCAACCGTAATAAATCGGTTTTCTTTCATACCAATTTCAACTCATAATGCTTACACTTCCCCGAAGAACATACCTTAGGGTTTTCTTCGGGATTGAGGAAGAAATCGGTTCTGAGATGCCGCCTCCGCGGTGACCGCTCCGGGTTGCGAGCTGGACAGGGCCAGGCCTCAGGGAAGCGAAAGGGAGAGAAGGCGGAGGGAGGAGGAGGAGGAGGCCGCAATTGTGAGTCGCGAAACCCTAGCTACGGCGGAGAAGGAGGAGGAGGCCGGACCGGTGCGAGCGGAGGAGGTGGAATGGAGAAGGAGCAGATCGTGGGTTTCTTCTGTCATCGTGCTCTTCCTTCTGTTTTGTGCGAGTGGAGAGGAGCAGATGAAATCAGTTCTCTTTTTGTTACTGTTCGCTCATGTCCGAAAAACAGAAAACTAAAAAAATATTGGTTGTGATTTCTCGTCCCAAACACATCCTTAGCCTTTTTTTCATCCCGGGAATAGAAATTTTAAGTACATTTGCTTTCTCGTCCGAAACTCGTCCAGACGAGAAATCAAGAACTAGAATGGTTACCAAACATACCCTAAAAAGAACAAAAAAACCCATCTCTTCTCTCTCTTTCCCCTCTTGTCAGGTTTCGACCTGACACTTTCTCTCCTTCTTTCCTCTTTCTCTCTTTCTCTCTTTCCCTTTTATTATTAATTTATCTCTCCTCTCTTCCCCTTCTTTCTTCCTTTTTCTTGTTCTTTCTCTCCCCTTTCTCCTCCTTTTCCCGAATCCCCCCTGTTGTGCTGACTTCTCCTTATTTTCTTTCTTACTTTGACCAGTCCCATCTCTCTCTCTCTCTCTCTCTCACGCCCGAAGTCTTCCTCTTCCTCACTGTTCTTCCTTCCTCTTCCTCACTGTTCTTCTTCTTCCCCTGGGCGAGACGACGTTGCTGTTTCTCCTTCGCGTTTTGCTTCTCCGTGCCGCCACCTGCTGCCGCCGGAGCTCCGCTCCGCTCACCTTGCGCCTTCTTCCCTCTCCTCGCCTGATTCTCTCCCCTCCCTCGTCCCGTTGTTCTTCTTACCGGCGTCTTCCAGCTTGGCTTCCCTCTCATCGGCCCGACCTTGCTGCTCCTCCGCGCCTCCGCCTCAGCCACCGTCCTCAGCCAGCAGCTCCGAAGGCTCCTCCGCTCGCCGTCTCCGCTCGGGCTAGCCGTTTCGCCGCTGTCCAGCAACATTTCGCCATCTTCCGGCCATCTTCCGACGCGCGGGGGCCACCCGGAGCCGCCGACCAGCCTCCCCGCCACTTGCTTCAAGTTCACAGCCGCCATTTCGTCATCGTAGGACGGGACCGGCCGGGATTCAGCCCTTTCCAGCAGGGACCCGCGGCCTTGTTTTCTGTTTTTCAATCACCGGAGACTCGTCAGAGAAAGTCGTCGGAACCTCGCCAGAACAATACACGCCGGGGCAATACCTAGCCAAGCGTGCCGGGCCAAGCAGGACCGTCCGTGCCCTTGTTGCGCGAGTTAGGGACCGCCTTTTAGGGAATGCGCACAATATAGAATCGAATAATCTTGCGCTCGAGTTGCCGCCACCTAGAGGCATCAAATGGATGGGTTGGATCGGCTTTGAATCGGGTCAAATATGATTTAACCCGTTTTGACCCATATTCATGTAGTGTAAAATTCGACCCGTATTGTTAAAACACATACATAATTAATCAAGTTCAAGAAAATTTACTCCATGATTTTTTTTAAATGTATAGTTAAAATTAATTTATACAATATGATTTATTTAATAATTTTTCTAAAATTTTTAGTTTTGATTGGTAAATTCTTGATCGATACTAAATTTTCTACTTGAGCTCGGCAAAAAACACAGACGCTTGATAAGCATGCAAAGATGGCAGATAGAAAGCATAGACGCTTGTAGGTGCCCTTTCCTCAAATGGCTAGTTTGATGGTAAGACCAAAATTCTGAAGACAAGCTCTTATGCGAATGATAAGCATATGACAGCTAGACATGCTTGTGGAAGTCACGGGACCAACTCCCGACAAAAGAAGTCTCATTTATGTGCAAAAAGAGCCACCAAAAAAACTATTCAGACAAACAAATTTCTTGCAAAAGTTACATACATGACATTAGTGAATTTTACCCAGTTTGAGATCAAACTAGATTACATTGGGGTAATTTTCTCACGAGTATAATTGTCCAAATCTAGATGACCCCTTTCCCCCCCCTAGATTTAGGTATATTCTTACGCAGTTATCTGAAAAATCAAATAAGACACCGTTCTAGTCGTAACAAGAAAAGAAAAAATTGAAGTGCAACTCGAAAGATTTTCCTTAAGCTGCAATTATTATAAAAGTTACAGCATAGTAAATGAAAAACATTACTCATCTGGACTGCCTATGGGCGGCAGAGCGAGTAACTTCTTAGCATTAGGCTCGCCTTAGTTTTCATTCACGAGAGAAACTGGCGAAGCGAGTTCTTTGGTTTCTCCGGCGATATTTGCGGTGGTGAACATGCCGTCGCTTGGCAACCTACACTGGTTCTGTCACCTTCTCATTATTCTATTAATCACACACATTAGTTTTTCTCATCGTAGAAGCGTGTGTTCCAAGCGAAGCATTGATTTTGGAAACTAAAAGTCGGACCTGAAATTTTCTGCGTTTTCTATGTCTCACGGCACAAGATCCTCAAACTTGGTGACCAAGTACTTGACTAGATATAAAGTAGTCCCCCCTAAACTCTCTACGTGTAGCACACTTTCTCTCTGTTTCTCGATCTCTCAATGGCGCCCAAGGCAAAGAAGCAGGGCCACCACGGCCAGAAGAAGAGCCAAAACCAGAGAGAGGAGACCACCACCAACTCCTGCTCTTGGCCCGACCTTCCGCGGCCACTTCTCATCACAATCCGCAACCACCTCCACCTCATGCGCAACATGACTTTTGGTGTCACCACCAAGTCGTGGAGATCGAAGCCGGCCCCGTGCTCACTTTCAAATCAGCTTCAACTCCTCCACACGACCCCCGAGACCCGTATCACCCGTTGCAGCATCGCGTTCCCTCCAATGTGGCAGTGGAGGTACTCCAGGAGGGAACTGAACTGCCGGCATCGCTGGGCTTACTTCGTCGGTTACTCGAACGATGTGCTCGTCGCCCGAGGTGGGCCAAATCTTTCCGAGGTCTGTCTGTGGAATCCAGCCGACATATACCTGTACTCGTGTCTCCCGCCTTGGGATTGCCGAGTTCCTTTCAAGCGCGCCGTCGTGAATTTGCCCTATTCAGGCATTAGCCCTGGTCCCCACCGTATCGTGATGGTCGTGACAGGCATGAGCCGCCCCGCTTTCATGTTCTGTGATCTTTCCAGGCGGCAGCCGGGTGACTTCAAGTGGGTTAAGTATGATTGCAATGTTGAGGATCCGAATTATGGGAACGGTTCGGAGCGTCCTATGGACTTCGCCCATGCCATTGGTGCAAATGGCAAGTTTTATGCCCTGAGTTCCCAGGGGACGCTCGCGGTTATAGAGTATGGAGATTCGGGCGCTGAGTTCGTTGCCTTGTGTCGAAGCAGGGTGGTTCCTAATGCCTCGTGGAGGAGCTTCAGGGACTGTTTGCTCGAGATCGAGGGTGAAGTTTTGGTTGTTTTACTCGTTTCCAGGAGGACAGTGAAAGTCGTGGATGATGTTGAAGTTCTGAGGCTCAACGTCGATAACCAGTCGTGGACCAAAGCGAGTAATATCGGGAATCGAGCAGTTTTCATGGGGGCTAATTGCTGTCTCCATGTTTTGCTGAGTGAACTTGAAGAGGGGTGGTGCAGGAGAAACTGCATCTACTTCGTGCAGAAAGCAGGGGATCATAATGTTTGGTGGGTGTTTGACATGGAAAAAAGTCGCATTTCCCGGGGTTGGAACGAAGAAGATTGTCCACGAGAGTTGAACTTGAATCAGGGTAGCGAACTGTTGGCCTGAGAAAGATACAGTCACGACGAATTTGTATCAGTCATTTAAATTTACGGTGTCAAGAATTGATAATAACACTTCTACGTCAGTACAAAATCCTGGAGAGAGAACTGAACCATTATTGGCCAATGTAATTTTGATCGAATTCAACTGGTATTATTTTGAGTGCAGATCAGGAGAAAATAATTCAATGCATGAATTTATCAGAAGTTCGGAGCACATGACTCCTACTTGTATATCGAGCACGTGACGAGTGTTAAAGATGGAATGCAAATATTTGTATCTTATTGTTTCCTTTTCCATTTTAGCCTTTTGCTATATACTTGTATGTAACTTTGATTAGAATAATAATACAGAAAATACGTTCTATCAAGTTTCTTTCATGGTATCAGAGCCTACCTAGGATTTGGATTCTGACGGTGGTGTTCCACCGGTGTTCAGCCACACGTGCCGCTGCCGCGCTGTCAGTCGTTGCCACGCTGCTGCTCCTCTAGCAGGTTTATGTGATCTAATCTATCTGTTTCGATTGGGTTTTGAAAGGGTGTTCCATTCAATTATTTTAAGTTTCGAGGGTGTGATTGTCGCACGTCTGTGTTGATATTTGATCACTCGTTCCAACGGAGTGAATTCGGTGGTATTGGTGGGGAAAGATCGGTCAGATTTGTCACCTGGGGAGATTATGTGTTTCTCTGACCTCGTTCCACGTTCTGGATGCCATTGATCTGTGTCCTTCGAGGGGTTTTGTCGACAATCACGTTTATTTGCTCCCTCCCTTTGTTTGTTCTCTCTTCGGAGTGGTTGTTGCTAGATCTCTCCGTGTAGGATCGAGATTTCTCTCGTGAAAGTAGCGCAGAAAGATTTGCTTTTGACTGATATCGAGACATGGATTCTTGATTTTCTGAGGGATTGGAGCTCCTTTGCTGCGTTTATGGGTCGTCTTTGGGAAATTTCTCAAAGAAATTGTGAGTTGGGTAGTCTGTGAATTGAGCCGATTCGTTGCTGTTTGGAGATTGAAGTGGAGCGCTGCTGATTCACGACGAGCAGGGGAATTCGGGGCTGATTTGAAGTGGTTTGGACTTTGTGTTTATTTATTTATTATAGTGATTGGGATTGCAACAAGAAGAAACAGTCTGGGCAATCTAGAGGGTGCCCATTGTACTTCAAAAGGTACTTAGAGGAAACGCCAATCCACATTCTTGAGTCAACTTGAACCATCACCGTTCGACGTTTTGAGCTTCTTCGGCAAATACATGGCAAGAAGAGAATATCATGTTTCTAGGAGATGGGATTGTGACTCTTCCTCCAGAAGGGATCACTCAACTTGTCGCCATGAATTTAGCCAGTACCGTGGGCATGCGGCTAAGAGGAATGATGGGCGCAAGTTGGAGTCCAAGAACATAGTGGTATCGGATAACACTAAATCAGATGAAATTGTTGCAATTGTTCGACGACTTGAGCAACTAGACTTTTCTTGCGCCGACATGACATCTCGGCCACAAACTCCGAGGGCTACTATAAGCCACTCAAGTATGACTTCCAACTGCTTTATAGCGTCAAAATCATCATGGATTGTTGATTCATGTGCTACTGACCACATGACTGGTAACAAAAGTATACTGTCCGGACTTGCCACCACCTCACAACCACCTGTCCAAATAGCCAATGGCTTTACCTGTAATATTGAAGGGATTGGATCTACCCAGATTTCACAAAATATGCCCTTATCATCTGTCTTGTATGTCCCTTCTTTTCCTGAAAATCTTATGTCTGTAAGTAAAATAACAGAACAGTTACACTGCTCAGTTACATTTACTCCAACTGAATGCATCATTTAGGAATTGGGGATGAACAGGTTAATTGACACTGCGTATAAGGATAAAGGATTGTATTGCATGGAGAACTTACCTCAGCGAGTGGCATACCTGAGTACTATTAGTGCTAAGGAGGTTCATAATCAATTGGGGTATCCATCTCTCCCGGTATTGAAAAAGATTCGTCCTGAATTTCAGTTTATTTTAGAATTAGTTTGTGAGTCATGTATTTAGGGAACGCATGTTCGTGCTTCCCACCCGCCTAGAGTTATTAGTCGATCTAAAAGTCCCTTTGCTTTAGTGCATTTGATGTTTGGGGTCCTTGTCCTGTTGAATCAGTCTCTGGTTTTCGGTACTTTGTTATTTTTGTGGATGATTTGTCCCGTGCAACTTGGATTTTTGTAATGAAGTCTAGACAAAAAAAATTTTGCAAAATTTTCAGCTTTTTGTTCTCTTGTGCAAACTCAATTCAAAACCTCTGTTAAAACTCTTCCCAGTGTATAATACAAAAGAATATTTTTCAAATGAATTTGTGCAATATACGACTGATAATGGTATTATCCATGAATCATTATGTGCTTATACACCTCAACAAAATGGCATTGCTGAACGAAAGAACATATACATTCTTGAGGTGGCTCGTACTATGATGATTCATGGACATGTCCCTCATCGCTTCTGGGCAGATGCAGTTCTAACTGTGTGTTTCCTGATCAACCGCATGCCATCTTCCGTCCTTGATGGCGCCATACCATATAATGTCTTGTATCCCTCTTCGTCTTTATTTCATGTTCCTCCCAAGATATTTGGTTGCGTCTGTTATGTGTATGATACCCGACCAAGTCGTACGAAACTTGATTCTAAGTCACTGCGTTGTGTCTTTCTGGGATATTATGGGACTCAAAAGGGTTATCGGTGTTATAATCCTACTCTTAGGCGATACTTTATTTCACCTGATGTTACTTTTATGGAGTCTATCCCTTACTATTTTGATTATGAGTCTAGTGAGTCTAATATCTCTTCTGCTCCTGCACCGGTCCTGTCTATTCTGAAATATCCTGATATTCTAACTAATTCTTCTTCAACTCCCCGTGAGTGGGGAGACACCGACACCTCCTACGCCTGCCATTACTCAGGTATATACTCGAAGGGGTAAGCAACTCTTTAATGATACTAACCCTGTTCAGTCTATGTAGGATCATGAGCCTTGTGCATCCTTTGTTCCTTCACATATACCTTCAGCAACTACCGAACTTGACCCAACCACTATATTTCCTACACCTTCTAGTCCACCACACGCTGCTCCTAACCCTCCACCTCCGACATCCGACCTTGACCAACCTATTGCACTTTGCAAAGGATCACGCAACTGTCCTAGTACCAGATATTCTCTCGATAGCTTTTGTACCTACGCAGCCTTATCCATCGATCACCATGCATTTACTACCCATCTTGACAGTTACTCCGTTCCTAAGAATGTGACAGAGGCTCTGTAACATCCGAGGTGGTTTCGTGCTATGCAAGAGGAAATGTCAGTTTTGTGGAAAAATAAGACTTGGACTCTTTGTCCTCGTCCACCTGGTAAACCGGTGGTCGGTTGCAAGTGGATCTTCACGGTTAAGATTCATCCCGACGGGTCCCTTCATCGACTTAAAGCTCGGTTAGTCGCCAAAGGTTACTCTCAATCATATGGCATTGATTATGATGAGACATTCTTTCCTGTTGCCAAGATGTCATCTATTCGCATTTGTATGGCTCTCGCTGCTACTCGCCATTGGCCACTATACCAACTTGATGTCAAGAATGCATTTCTCAATGGCATTCTTGAGGAGGAGGTATATATGACTCAACCACCTGGATTTGTTGTTCAGGAGAAGGCCTCTAAAGTCTGTCACTCGCGAAAGTCTTTGTATGTTCTCAAACAATCTCCTTGAGCTTGGTTTGGTCGTTTATCTCAGGCTCTCAGTCATTTTGGCATGACCAGAAGTGCCAATGATCATTCGGTTTTCTACAGACACTTGAAGAAAAAGACTGTCATTTTGGTCGCATATGTGGATGATCTCATCATTACTGGTGATGATGATGATAGAATCCTCGCACTTAAGAAGTTCTCAGATGAGCAGTTTCAGATTACCGACCCTGGCAAGCTTAAGTACTTTCTTGGCATTGAGGTATCACGATCTTGTGACAAACTTCTCATCTGTCAGAGGAAGTATGTACTCGATATACTCTTAGAAAGCGGGTTACTTGGATGCAAACCTGTTGATTCACCGATGGTTCCTGAGACTAAGCTTATGCCAGATGATGGAGAATTATTACATGATTCCGAGAGATATCGAAGATTGGTTGGTAAACTAAATTATCTGACTATTACTCGGCCTGATATTTCGTATCCAGTGAGTGTTGTAAGTCAGTTCATGTCTGCCCCTAGCACTACCCACTGGGATGTAGCTATTCAGATTCTCAAGTATCTTAAGGGGTCTCTAGGAAAAGGGTTAACATACTCTGATTAGGGACATGACAGGATAGCAGGCTTCACAGATGCAGATTGGGCAGGTTGTCCTATTAAGCGGAGGTCTACTACAGGGTTTTGTGTCTTCTTTGGTGGTAACCTTGTTTCTTGGAAGAGTAAGAAACAGATTGTTGCATCTCAATCTAGTGCGGAGTCAGAATATCATGCAATGGCAAACACTTCTTGTGAGCTAGTTTGGACATAGCGTTTGCTTAAAGAAATAGGTGTTCACCACGATGGTTTGATGAGACTACACTGCGACAATCAAGCGGCCATGCATATCGCTAAGAATCAGGTTTTTCATGAGCGAACAAAACACATTAAGGTTGATTGTTATCTGGTTCGAGATCTTGTCATGAGGACATCCTCTTGTCCCCCATGTATTCAGCTCGTTCATGTTCGGACAAATCTTCAGCACGCCGACATTCTGACCAAACCTCTTCGCAAAGCTCAAATTGATACTATATGTAACAAGTTAGGCATGTTAGACATATACGCTCCAACTTGAGGAGGAGTGTTAAAGATAGAATGCAAATATTTATATCTTGTTGTTTCCTTTTCCATTTTAGCCTTTTGCTATATACTTGTATGTAACTTTGATTAGAATAATAATACAGAAAATACGTTCTATCAAGTTTCTTTGAACGAGCAAGCCACACAAATGGCTTGTGTTGTGTCCTTCTGTTTCGAAGCTTGCTATTAGCATTCATTGATTTCTTGTTCATATAATTGACTGCAGAACCATTGAAGTTGCGGATGCCGGGGCAATTACATAAGGTCCTATTGGGAAATCATGACTTCAGATGAGTAATAGCCACTGGAACAAAATATAATCTGCATATCCGGTCATGCTTCCAAATCTTCAATATGAAAGTCCAGTAGTAGAGCGCAAACAGAAACCAGTAATTGGAAGGTGTGCGTGTATATATGGATATCAGGAACAGAAATCTTATACTATAAGTTGGACTATACACTCCATAAAATCCTGCAACGTATTCCTTATTGGAAAGCAATGCAGAAGATGAGCTGTGAGATTTCTAAGAGGACAAAGTGTGGAGCTGCTTAAGTATTATGAAGGTGCAACACATGTCGGGACTGGTAATTTTGATGGGAGAAGAGGAGGTGAAGCGTCAAACTTTAGAAAAGTTATTGCTCTGCTTAGGGGAGGCCATTCACCATGGTTCCATGAGCGCACCAGGGGCTTGCGATTATCAAGCACTCCATCTGTCTGACATCAATCCTCGCCAAACTTCGGATCTGCCGCATCAATCAACTTACTAATTTCACAGAGCTCCCAAACCCATTTTACAAGTCAGACTTGGTCTTCTGCCGCTCTCGACTCGATAACTTTTCTTCCACTTGCTATTCTAAGAGGACAACTCCAAAGTTGTAGACATCAGATTTCATGCTTGGCTTGCTCGTATAGATACTCTCAGGAGCCAAATATCCCATGCTCCCTGCAAACAGAGCCCCTGTGATGGTTAACAATCCTGACCAGGCCAAAATCTCCCAATTACATTGAATTATGTCAAGCAGGACATTTCTATACTTGATATCCTCATGCACAACACATTGTTTCAAATCCACATCTCAGTACTTCAGTCCTAATGCATTTAGCAATGTTGTACCTCTTTTCCCATGTCATTGGTGCTTTATCTTTGAATAGATGAGAATCTAAGCTACTGTTGACAAGAATTCGTATATGAGAAGGAACTCATTTCTCTCGAGGCACCAGCCGATTCCATGACATTTTTGCGCTCGAGGTGTCTGATGGATTTTACTTCTGTCGCATACTCCTTTTGGCCTAGTTTGGACTCTGAAGTGATCCTCTTTATAGCAACACAAGCATTCACATCGCCGACCTGCCCTTTTTACACTCTGCCAAAGCCCTCTTCCCTGCGCAACCGGGCACTCACAAAATTGTTTATCGCCATTGATAACACCCTGTAGGACCATCTCTTGGGTTCCTTGGGACTGTTCAAATCCTCCATCAATCCATTAGAAAATAACTCATTCTCCATATCTACCATTTCTATCTCTCCTTGGCATATAACGACAGCCAAATCTTGCAACAAGGAGGAGCAACGAAATAGAGACTAAACCTGAGACAGCTCATACCCATGACTAGAGGTGGCAAAATGGGTCAAAAACTCATATTTTAACCCATATTTGATAATATGAGTCATAAATTGGTTAGCTTAAAAAGTTAGTTTGGTCTTAAATGGATCATTTAACAACCTCATGGATTTTAAATGGGTTCTAAACGGATTATAAATGAGATGCATAAGAAATTTTAAGTATTATTAACACATTATTTTAAATACTATTAACAAGCCATTTTTAAATTAAGAAAATTTTGATAATCTAATTATTTTATTTTAAAAAATAAAAATTAGATTATTTTTATTTTCCCTTATTTTTCCGTTATTTCTTTCTTTTTCTTTTTCTCCTTTTTCCGTCTTTCCAAGTTGGTCATTGGCCAAGAGGCGAGGAATGAGCTCACCAGACTTCGGTCACTAGAAGACAAAAAAGCAAAAAATAAAAAATAAAAAAATATTTTTAAAAATTAAAATAATTAAAATTTTGAAAAAAATTAAAAAATTAGAAAAATTATCAAACAATCGTATTGCATAAAATTATTTCTACAATACATTTTCTAAAAAAATCACCAAGAATTTTTTCCCAAACTTGGTAAAATATGAAAGTATTTTAACAATATGTGTAGGGTCTGGTCATGGTCAGGATCGGGTCGGGTATGTGTCATTATATTTACTCTATATGAATATGGATCAAAACGGGTTAAATAAGTCAAATATGGTCCGACCCATATTTAAGCCTACCCAAACTCGACTCGACCCACCCGTTTGACACCCCTACCCATGACTTACTCTTTTTCCTTGAATCATACCACCCCTTGTGTGTCTGGAACTCATAGAGTGAAACTGAAACCCCAAGAGAAATAAGGCGAAAACCTCAATACCTCAAGTTAAGCGAAAGCTCCATTAAGTCCAACACATCAAGTGTTCTGTAGAATGTTAACTAAAAAATATATGCATGACCTAAACTTGATTTGTAAATGCAATAGTAATTAATTTTTTGGGGTTTTCTTAATAAAAATTAAACTATATGTAGTGCATCAGATGCAATTTTAGTCTAAATTGCATCCATATTAGTTCTAATTTAACATGCTTGAACTATTAAATTGATCACATGAGATTGGATTATTTACATGTAATCCACCTATGACAAGATATGCAACATGCATGAAAATAAGATAAAAGCAGAAAATCTAATGAAAGTGCATATTATCTAATTGAAGGGCAGTATAGTTGAATAACTTCAAGAATTATTATTATGCGTGGCTCATGGAACTTATGCAATATCATTCAAGAATCATCAATATCTATAAAAATATGCAATCATTAAATTTCGACATTATGATGCAGATATAATATTCTTGATTAATCTTATATGCAGATTACTATATGACTCGTAATGCACTTAAGATATGAATTAGAATAATTCAGGAAATAAGCATTAATGAATCTAATCCTAAATGCCATACAATTTTTTTGTGATGCCTAATCAAATACTCTCAACATATTTGGGGACCCAATTTTAGGTCTTAAAGATCGAAACCCAAATTGTAACAATTCAAAGGATGAATTTTATACTTGGGAAACACCTAAAAACTCAAATGAAATCATGTTAGAATCTAATAGCCACAATTTAGGCAATTGAATATTTGGGGACAATTGTCATTTAAGTCTTAAATCTTTTGCAACTTTGCCGATTAAGTTCGTCCGATGGATTTTGACCGAATAATGCATACATGGCACGACCGGCCGTCGCTAGCGACGACGTGACGACAAACTTTTACCCCAAATTTTTTTCTTTTTTTTTTTCTAAAAAGAATACTTGGCCAGCAAGGGTTGCCCCGTCCGGCCAAAATCCGTCGGAATGACTTAATCGGCAAAGTTGCAAAATGTTTAGAACTTACTTGGCAAAAAAAAAAAAAGAAGGTTTATGACTGACTTGGTAAAGTTGCAAAAGGTTTAGGATTTAAATGACAATTGTCTCGAATATTTGAATCAAACTTAACTTATCCAATTACTTGAATTGGATTACTGACTGAAATGATAAATTGTCGTCGAAGGGATCGCGAGGAAGATTCACGTTGGCCGAGGTGATTCACAGGGTACTATGGATTGAAGTGTGTTTGTTAATAGTTAAACAACATCCATTTCGGCTATAATTTTTAAAGTTGAAGTTGCCAATTATGCGGAGAGATTATCGATGTAGTGGACCGGTTGTCAATTTGGAAAGAGTTGTCGATTGACTATCGAGTTTGGTCGGCTCCCAAGACTATCTTTATTGTAGTATTGTTTTCAAGAGTTTGTTCGTATCTCTACGTTTAGTGTAATGTTTTGCAAATTTTTAGGAATCTATTGCCATACTAGATATATTAATGAGTCATCTAACAAGTCCATATAAAGGCAAGTCTTGTGATCATTGCTGATAAGGTGAAATAAGGTGAATTAAAAATAAAAATAAAAAGCCTATGTGTCTCCTTCTTGATGTTGACATCTTGAATCGACAACTCTCTTGCTAAATCGGCAACTCACCTACAAATTTCCCCATCAAATGCTTAGTACCCTCTGTTGAATCGGGTTTGAGTTACGAAGAGACACTACATACGCTTACGTTGAAGATAGAGTATTGAATGAAGATCAAATAAAACTCTCAAGGGCTTAATCCATCGTAAATGTTCTTACACGGGATGCCACATTAGAAAATGATTAGGCCATATACCAGTAGTTAGTCGATCCACTCTGTCGAGAATACTACTAAAGTTACTAAAAGTATCATTATAGAGTTCTTGCTAAATGATGTGTGCCACAACCTTACAAAGATGATGACAAAGGGTTCGATGAAGAGAAAGATGATATAGAGTTCTCGTTAAATTTAATGGTAAAGTTGACGAAAGCTAACAAAGGATGAATGTGTAACACATATATCAATATGGGATTTCTTGTAACTCAAAAAATTAATCTAGGGTAAATTTGTCACAGGTGTATTGATTCATGATTTTTCGCGGTATTAACCTATTAATTGATCCACATGTCCCCGTGACATCCAAATCAGCAATCTAACTGCCATATTCGATGGAAGCTAATGGAATGATGTACGAAATTATTTTGCGTTGTGGGGTGTTAATTGTTTTTTAAATTTATTATATCGAAAGGTAATATATTTTCCAGAGGAGGTGGATGGAATACTTTTCCGTATTTGTTTACGTAATATTTGTTAATTGTCATTGAGAGGGCTTGTTGCATAAAACAGAAAAATAAGTGATAAAAATTCAAGTACTGAATATTTCAAATCTTCAAGTACTATAAGTATGAACATAAATATGTTGTCTGATAATAGATGAAAATTACACAATCTAGATGTATCTTTGCAATCCAATTGAGTCTTGGCATTGCGTCTTCTGCTCAGGATTGCATAGTTCCATCCAAGCACGCCACAATGGACAAGACTGGCATGAGCCACTTGGCTTTTATTTTTAGCAATCTCTCTAGGAGACGGCTGACCTGGCGAATTCAAGTGGGTTAAGTACGAACTATACCTAAGAATTTCAAATCCAAACATAATAAATAAATAAATGAATAAGCGAGAGAATTTCAGGGTCGGTCTTGGTCCTAAAAACCAGAAGCTAAAAGCCACATCTACCAGCTCCTAAGGAGACCTTGGAACTGGTTTTCCCTCCTGAAAATACCCATGAAAAATTGAGCAAATTTGATGGTTACCAATACATATCGAGAATGAGAAGCACAATGCGATATAAGTTGTGACTACATGATTTTGCAAGACGCAAAATTACAAAATCCTAGACTGAGATGACCATTAGCTACTGAAACACATCATGAGTTTAATAGGTGGTGGTTGAAGTTTGTGGCCATGGTTCGAAGCAAAGAAATACATTTCGGACAATTGCAGAGATAAATTGCATGTATGAGTCGGTGGATTGAGTCAACGAATAGGCAAGACGGTTCAGTCATATGTATACAAGATAGACCAACCCAAAATTAAAAATAAAAAAGATAAAAACTAAATTGTGATCCTTTCTCAGTATAAATTATATCCGTTTCCTTTTCGCCCTATGCTGGGTTGTCCCACTAACATGTACACACACACTTTCACATCAAAATCCATACAATGCTACACCAAAATCTTACACGTTGTGTGATAATGCAAGAATAAGAGCAAATAGAAGCTTGTAAGTAAAGGTCTGCTTGCATAATGTAATAATTACGTATCATAAAACACCGAAGTCGCATTGTAGAACCCATAGAAATAATGAACTTACTCTGTGTTTCGAGAGCTATGCAGAAGAAGATGAACCACAAGATTTCTTGGAAGGGCCCGTACATGCGGACAATTCATTATTGGAAGTGCTCGGTGGTGTAATGCTTCTCAAGCTGGCAGAAGAAACGTGCGACAATTCGGGCATCAAAGAAGGAGAGGCGATATATGTCGGGATGGGCACCTTTGGTGGGAGAATGGGTGGTGAAGCATCGAAGTTCAAAACGCTTATTGCTTTGCTTATGAGAGGCCGTGCCTTAGGGTCCGGATGAACGCTCCAGAGGCCGACAATCATCAAGCACTCCATTTGTGTCGCATCGAAATTTTCTCCTAACTTAGGATCTGCCGCATCTAATAGCTTTCCAGTTCCATAGAGCCCCAGACCCACTCCACGAGGTGGACTTGGTCTTCTGATGCGCTCAGTTTGATAGCTTTTCTTCCACAGGCTATTTCTAGGAGGACGACTCCGAAGCTATAGACATCAGATTCTTTGCTTGCCCTGCCTGTATAGATACATTCAGGGGCCAAGTATCCCGTGGTTCCAGCCACTAAAGTCGTTTGCGACCCTTTGGCATGGTCAACTATCCGAGCCAGGCCAAAATCACCCAATTTAGCCTCGAATTGGGCATCAAGTAGGATATTGCTAGACTTTATATCCCTGTGCACTATGCATTGTTTCAAATCCTCATGCAAGTATTTCAGCCCTAAGGCAATGCCTTGAGCAATATTGTACCTCTTTTCCCATGTTAATGGCGCTTTATCTTTGAATAAATGAGAGTCTAAGCTACCATTAGACATGAATTCATACACGAGGAGCAACTTGTTTCTTTCATGACACCAGCCGACGAGCTCCACTAGATTTTTATGCCTGAGATGTCTAATCGTCTTCACTTCAGTGGAGTACTCCTTTATGCCTTGTTTGGACTCTGGCGTGATCTTCTTGATAGCAACATGGGAATTTTCATCAGCTAGGTGGCCTTCATACACTTCTCCAAAACCCCCTTTCCCAAGCAACCAGGTAGTGGCAAAGTTATTAGTCGCCTCAGCCAAGACCTTGTAGGAGTAGTTCTTCGGTCCCTTGGACCGTTCAAATCCTTCATCAATCCTCGGTATATCTTCTTCTTTTCCACTTTGATCATTCCTATCTCTCTTTAGCTTGCACCGATACCATCCAAATCCTACAACAAGGATAAGCAAGACCAAAGAGCTTAAGCCTAAGGCAGACCCCCTTACCCACCACTTGCTTTGTGGGTTGGCCTTAGTCTCTTTTGTTCTGCCGTTTATTTTTAGACTGGAGTTAAACTGCCACGAGGAAATAGTATGAGCCTCAAACAATATCCCCGTCGCTGCTGAGAAACCAAATTCCACCCATTCCGGCAAGTGCTCTGTCAGGTTGAGTGGATGATAGTAAAGGCTGGTAAAATTTCCAGCATCATCTCGAAAATAAACGCTCAAGTTCATTGCTCTAGAATCGTAGGTGACCTGAGCATGGAGTCCTTTACCATAGAGTATGCTGTAATCCATCCATGGGACACAATTGTTACGGACGGAATCCACACTGTTTACATCGATACCAACATGTTCACATGGCGGATCCCATGCATTTGTCGAGGCGTTATAGAAAGTATCAAACTCTACTGCAACAAATGCAGTACTAGAGTTGGTAGAGTTTAGAGGTGCCATGCCCAGAAAGCCTCCTTCTAAGTGTTCAGGGATCTGCCATCCATTGGGAGCAAGAAAGAATACCAATCTGTCGGCATGAGACTGGTTTTCCTTGGAATTAATAATGAAAGTAAAATTGCTAACAAAATCTGCCACGTTCCCTGTTGAACTATCCCACAAGTGCAAGGGTTGATTATATATTGCTCGGCCAGCAATGCGTCCGAGGCCCTCCATTGGCGCACCAAGAGTGAGTTGGATGGCAGAGTTCAGTGAGGCGGCATTGCCCTGGAAAGCAATTCTCTGATCGTTCGATTGGAAAGATGGAATGTCGAAAGAAATGTTGTGGAAGGATTTGGAATTGGCAGATAAAATGCTTAATGAAAAGATCAAGACTGTTTGTGCTAAAGTCTCTTTTGTCAGACTCATTCTCACTGAGCTGCGAGCTATCCGTGTTCCGAATAATCAGATACTCGTCAGCATTTTTTCACTAGCTTCTATTCATTGTGGAGAGCACCTGCAGCTGCCAAAGTCTGAAAATTTGAGTTATTAATGAGCGATTAACCTGAAAAACAAAAATTAAATACACCAGTTTCGGTGATGGAAGCTCTGGTATAAACAGAACGTTTGAGACAACCAACAGACATTTTCGAATTATTCCACGCCCTGAAAAGGAATTAGAAGTGTGGCATGGATGTCATGATGTTATACTTTGGAATCACCGTTGTTATTGACAACATTCATCTAGTTTATAACATGGACAGTAACTAATAAAGAAATTGACAGTGATGGGAGTGACGAGAGTCCTAAGTTTTTTGGAGGTGCAGTCGGAAATAATGGAGAGCATGATGGGCAATGACAAATCCAGAAAAATCTTGGCGCCCAAGATGTAGATGAATCACACGCTAAGCGTTATGCTTTTCATTTCTAGAAGTATAAGATCGAGCGAGTGACTCTGAATCAATGGGTCGCTTGAGTTATGCCTCTTGTGAAATCCATCAGCTATGACCCCTTAAAAGCCAAGTGATTATACTGGATTGACAGACTTGTGAGAAGCTTCTTGTGGTGTTTGATTGAAAATGAACATGGCGCAACAATTGAAAACCATATACGGCTTAGACCTTAAGAAAAAATAGATTTTGTGGGATCACTGCCAATTGCTTTTGTAATGGCCGCGTTTTGGCCTTCTTTGGGATTTATTGTGTAATTATTTTGTTACGGAGGGTGGCCTAAGAGCCCCAGGAATTTTCCCAGTAAATATTGCAATTTTTGTGTGGACGTAGGAATTTCTGAAATTTGTTTCGAGTTCCCGAAAATTGATCTGATCGCGTTTTGACCCCAGAAATACTTAGTTTTATTTTTGGGAAGCTTTTCTAATTTTTTGGAAATTTTCCATAATTTTACTATTGTTTTATTAGGTTTTATTATTTTAATGTTTTTCTTCAGGTTGGGCTACACTCGCATTGACTTGGTCAGGCTCGCATTGACCCGGCCTAGGCCCATATGAGTAAGCCCCTAGCCACCCCCTCTCTCTCTCTTTCTCAAGCTTTTGGTAGAATGCCTAGTGGGCACGTCATCATAAGGGCCCACCGCCGGCCAAATGATCGGCTAGCCGTTGGCAAAGGCCACTAGCCGCCTCAGCGTTCTCATTAGCGGGCATCATGGCCACTGGTTGGCACTACCTTCCATCAGCGAGCTCTTTTTCTCTCTGGCCACGTCTCCTCCCTTGTTTTCTTCATTGACGACCACCCCTCTTCATGTCGTGGTATCTTCCAACTCCAACCTCCATTTGCTCGCCGCTAATGCCTACAGCTTCCCTACAACACCATCTCCACAACCCAGCCATCTGTCTCCGCCCCCATCACCGTCAACAACCACTCAAAGGAGCCTTCACACCTCGGGTTTGCCTTATTTTGGTCATGGACTTCAACGACGGAGATCGAGCAATCTTTCAATCTAGAGCTCACGTCATTGCTTCCAATGGGTTTCTAGGCACCCATTTACCCTAGTTATAGCTTAAAATTGTGATTGATTTGACCTAGATTTGGCCATTTCATGATCAAACATGTATCGCCCTAGAAATCTTGCTGTTGACGTCGAGTCTGGCCATCGTGCCGTTCGAGCAACCCACCGACCTCGCCACCACCACCAATAGGTTTGTGGACGTCCCTAGATCAAAGCCCAACTTTTTAATTAGATTGATTTGATCCCAATTGCGAGAATCGACCCTCGAATCAATTGAGCCGTAATTGGGTCTAGTTCAACCTGAGACTCCCTTCGTTGCTGTTTAGCCATCCTCGCTACCTCCAGCCATTGTCCAGGAGCTCTCCGGCCACCTAGCAACGCCCAGAGACAAGCTTGGCCACCAACGACGCCTATCTTGCCATCCGGCGACCTAGTTCGCATCCAATCAAGCTCGAAGGTGGTTTCGAGTCTGGGACCCTCTTGCTGGTACCGCTTTCCTCACTGTTCACCCTTGCCATCTCATCCACAGCCTCAACCATCCTCTCACGACTGAGAACCACATCCGGGAAGCTCACTAGAGCCTCACCAGAACTTTGCCGCCACCAGAGCCGTCACTGAAGTCTATTGGGTTTGGGTCATCCTTCCTAGGCGTTGGACCAAGGTTTGGTGGGCCTTAGCTAGCCCAAACTCAAGCCAGAAGAAAGGAAAATCACGTCACCACGGGCCACCGTAATCCGTCGCCGCGAGCCACCTTTTGGCGAAATCTAAGGTGAGTGGACCTCCTATTCCTCAATTAGGCCTGTTTACTGCTTCAGTAGAAATTATTTGGATTGATTGGGTGACTCGATTATTTAATTTGGCAATTAAGGACAATTAAGGGTTATTTAATTATTATTTTTGTTGAATAATTAATTGGGCTAATTAGGTGGCCCGTTGGCCCTAACCAATTTGGAAGTCGATAAAACCCAATGAGGTGTCGACTGGACCATGATGAGTTGTCTCGATCTCGTAAGTGATTGATGTGGTTGTTGACCCTGATTTACCCTCGATTTTGGCTTTTAGCCAAGAAAATTAGCTAGGGTCTTAGGTTGATCGTGAACAACATTAATTGTTTTAATTGCAATTTATTTACACTTTAATGAATTTTATTATTATTATTATTATTATTATTATTATTATTATGGCTAGTTTTAATTGGCTAGTTCCCTGGCTTTAGGGCAAGTTTCGGTCATGCACCGATTGACTTAGAGGTAGATTTGAATAGGACAGAGAGGAGCTTTAGTCTAATTAACAGTGAGAATTTGCCGAGTCTCTTTAGAAATTTAGGAGAATTGGGACCTTAAGGCGATTACGTTCCTAGTTCTGGCATAGATGTTAAATTCACTAGGATTTATATCTCGGATTTATATCTCACATCGTTGTTTTAAAACCTTTTCTCAGGACCAGATTATGGACCCCAAGGAGGAATCGATAGAGGAAGAGTTGATCGAAGAGGAGTTGATGGAAGAGGAGGAGGAGGAAGAATGGGTGCTAGAAGCACTCCTGATCTCTAACGAGGAAGAGGAACATCGAGAAGAATGGGTGGTACCAAACCACCCAGCAGATGCAGGATGTGTGATAGCCACATCTCTCTGAGACTCTTTTTTATAATTAATTAGATCTGAGGACCCCGAGAATTTTCCCGATAAATTATTGTAATTTTCGAGAGAACGTAGAAATTTTTAATAATTGGTTTTGGGCTTTTGAAAATTTACTTTATGGAACTTTAACCCAAGGATACTTAATTTTATTTCTGGGAAGATTTTCGAAATTTTTGGGAATTTTCTTGGATTTTATTAAATTTTATTTTAATTATTTTAATTATGTTTTTATTAAATTAGCTTAATTTCCGGTGAAATGGACCAAGCCCACGCGTGACCTGGCCCATCTACCGTTGACCCAGCCCTCCTCCCTCTCTCTATGGCATTCCGTCGAATAGGTTGAAGATACATCGCCATTGGAGCCCACCGCCAGCCAAATGGTTGGTCATTCATCGGTAAACAAGGCTAGCTGCTATAGGGCCTAGCCAAGAGGTTCTTGGCCAATGGTTGGTTGCTATTTGCCCCTAGCGAGTTGCTTTCCCTTCAGGACATCACTGTTTGCCCCCTGTTTTTCCATCCGCACGAGCCCCTCCCTTTTGACATCTATTTCTTCTTGCTCCGAGCTACGTTTGGCTTGTCGTTGGTGTCGTTGGGTTCGTTACAATGCCATCTTCAAAACCAATCAACTGCCGCTGCTAACTTCACCTGGTCCGCCGCCAATAGCCCCCAAAAAACCCCTTCACGGCCCAGCCTCCCTCTGTTTTCCAATAAGCTTTCCCGAGCTTTCTTACTCGATTTCTTCCAATCCTTCAACCTAGAGCCTGAACCAATGCCACCAATCGATTCCTAGGAACTTGAATACTTAGATTTGGCTCTTAATTGGATTGAATTGGTCTAGATTTGCCTGGATTTTGATCGAACCCATTTTTCTCCAAAAACACGTTGTCCGACCCCTAGGTCCGGCCAATCCAGTATTTCGGTGATACCTATTCTCCACCATTGCTCTCAATCCATTCATATGAGTCTCGTGAGTGAAGTTTAGGTAATTAATTTGATTGATTTGGTCCAGGTTTCGCGAATTGAAGCTCGATTGTATCTTGCTCTCTCCCAGAAATCCTAACCTCTGAACCGCCATCGTTGAAGATTGAATTATTGGCGCTTTGGCCACCTCAGCCGCCGCCATGGGTACCAATCGACTCGTGGGGAAGTCTTCTTCAAAGCCCAACTAGTCGCTAACTCTAATTTGGCCCAAAGAGAGAGAATCGAGCCCAAACCTATCTCGACCTCCTCCTAACCCGATTCACAACTCGTATAGCTTAACTGAGTCTGTTCATGGGTTCTTCGCGCGATCAGAGCCATTTTGTTCCCTGTGATCATCACCCACAGCCTTGGCCTGCCTCCCGGAGCCAAGAAAAGTCACTGAAACGTTTGTTGGAAGTTTGCCAGAGTTTCGCTGGAATCTCGTCGAACCTCTATCGAAGCCATCCCGAAGTCGCTCCGAACCCATGCAAACCATCCGCGCTATCGAACCGGAGATTGAAGGTCCACATCAAGCCCGAACGCTACCGAAGTTTCGGAAGACCGCGTCGCTGCCAACCGCTTAAAGCGCGCAAATTTGAGGTGAGTGGACCTCTTATGCCTTAATTAGGCGTGTTTACTGCCTTAGTAGAATTATTTGTGTTAATTGAATGGCTTTATTGATGATTTGGTGAAATGGGCCAAATATGGCTGGGTACCTAGTATAAAATTTATGGCGATTGAATGGATTGATTATGAAAACAATGGGCCCTAATAATTTATTGGACGTCAAAGGAGTTCAATGGGAGGTTGATGGGATCATAATTAGTGGTAATTAGATTGCAAATGTAGCAATAATGTTAGTTAGGGTCTCAAGCTGGTTGTGGACAACCTTAATCGATTGGTTGCACAATTTATTTATTTATCGAATTATTTAATTGCTGGTTTGTTTAATTACTGCAATAAACCTTGATTTGCTAGGCGGTTGGGCTTAGCGCCAAATTCTGATTAGAGACTAATTGACTTATAGATGGGACGAGTGCGAAAGAGAGATTATTGGAGCGAGCGAATATAATAGGAGGTTGAGGAAGGTTTAAATCCTAGTTGACGGTTGACACATAAGACACGATTAGGGACCATAGAATGACAGCATACCTAGTTCTGGTGTAAGAGGTAGGCTCACTGAGATGTCCCAATGTCTCATCCCACCACCCTAAACCCCTTTCAGGTGCTGAACATGGAGATTGCGGTAGCGGACCTGCCCATTCTAGAGAAACCTGCCGATGGCGGGTGGGTATTTGATAGGATGGAGACCAGACACAGGTTTATTCTTTAGAAGCATGAGAAGACTCTATAGAAGTTTGATTATCATCTGTGGTGTTGGGTGCCTCATTAGTACCAGGAGATGTACATGGGGAAGATAGGTGGACCCTTAGAGGTCTATCAAGAACGCCACAACCAACCGTGGGGAGGATTTAGAGATTGGCAATTGGATCTGTGGAGACACGATCCTCCTAACAGTATTGTAGTAAACCTTTAAGGTGTTTCTTTTGTTGGTTGTATGAAGTTGCACATTTTGATATAAAGTGTAATTTGTATATTAACTACGGGTGTAATTACGGTAAAGAATGGATGTATTATTAGGGTTGGAAGGGTTGTAAATTAATAATCATTTTACTTTGCTTTCGTTGTGTTTGACTTTGATTATTAAGAAAGCCAGCGACCTACCTATGAGGTCGAAAAATTATTTGGCTATATGATAAGAAGGTAATCGGAGACTGCCGCACGTTCGGGTAACGAGGTGTGACAAGATGGGTCATAGAAAGACATGTAAGGCAGAACGGACAAGTTTTGGAGAAACACAAGAGAAGAATTTGGGAATTTAATGAGGAGATATGGGTTTGGGTTCCACATCAATACTGGGTGTTATACACTGGAGTAATAAGGGGTCGACTGCATTACTACAGAGAACATCACGAAGACCTCTAGGGAGGATATGAGCAGTGGGACATTGACCCTAACGGGGGTGACAATTCACCAAATGGTACTGTGATCGATCCCTAGGTTCATTGGTCTAGGTTGATCTCTAGGGCCATATTCCCTATAGGTCAGTAAACCTCCCTTCTCCCACAACTTTTGATTGTAATTTATGTGGGTTTTAAACCGTACTATCCTAGTCAGGCATGGCTTGTACCCTTTTTCCCCTAATGTACACAGTTGTAAATTAATGGAGGAGTAGATGTTCATAGTATGTTGTGGATGGTTGTTATTTATTTATCTCGCTATCATTGTATATGACTCAGAGGTTTTAGAAGGCCGGCGATCTACGTGGGATGTCGCGATTTTTTGGCCAGTCAAGAAAAGAGTAACTACTACTGTCGCACGCTCAAGAGCGGGGCGTGACAGCTCTAAAAACTTAAGCTGTTAAAAAACTTAAGCTGTTAGATGAAGGCGTGGATTAATATTTAATTACTCTTATATTATCTCTTACGCTTAGTCTAGTCTTTTTGCCTAATACTAATCGTGGAAATATATAATTGGGGAGATAAATATGTGCTTAGAAAGATTCAAACTTAAGTACTCCTCTTCTAATATCATGTGAGATTTCATGGGATCATTGACAATTACTTTAAAAGTTTAAACTGTTAGATGAAGGTGTGGATTAATATTTAATTATTCTAACATATCTTAAATTAAAATGGCAATTCATGGAACGAACAGCGGAAACTTGGTGTCCGCTTGATCCGAACTCCTCATTCACTCAAATCTAACTAGAAGTGGGATGGTGGGGTTGACTGAATCAAAATGGGCAGGCGGCCCAAAAAAGAAAAGAAAAAGACACAGAATTTTTTGACTGGTCATCAAAAGGAAAGGAAAGTGGACAGGGGTTACAGAAGGAAAAGACAAGGCATGCATGGCGAAGGAAAGAAAGGAAAGTAAAAGAAAGAAGAGAACTTTGCACGTACACGTTTCAGAATCCTCATCAAGCCAGCTTAAGTTGTAAAATTATATGGAAAAGATAAGTTAAGGAATTGTGAAGCTATGGGATTTGACGGAAATCAATTTGAAGTAGTGGTTTAATCGAAACGATTTTTTAAAGTTTAAGGTGTAAGCATCATACAAAGGATAGCTTTTAATATTTGCTTTGGATGTAATTTATTGAGTTTGTAGGTGTGAAAATCACTCAAGTGTGTGAGCGATTGTAATTCAGATTTCTGATTATTTGATATGGACTCTCCTGTGAGTGTGGGTATTGATATTCGAATCGAATCATATAAATCTTCACGTCTTTCTATTGTATATTTATATTGACTTAACTTGTGAGGTCCCATAATATCTGTTTTAAGTACTAACACAGTTTCAATTGAAACATTCTCTGGCAGGATGATTAGAGACCATATCGGATTGACGCTTCTAGTGAGAAAGCTGAATTACGAGGACTTGTGATGGACTTAAACTAGCTTAGAGCAACTGAGTTAGAGATAGAGTTGCTCAATGTATGCCGGTTGACATCAACATACGGCCGTTTCTTACAGAACCGACATGTGACAAACCAGTGCACGGACTTGATTTTTAAGAAATATAGAAAAGGCCTACGAGGCCGCTAATCCTGACACAACTGTAAAGTTACGCAGTTGGGAAAGCATTTGTTGATAAGTAACCGGGTCGTCTACAAACAACGGGACTTGATATCATCAGAATTATTGATCATATGAATTTCACTTTAGAGTCCACACTATCAAGCTTGATCTACACAGTCTATACACCATGTATCGTTCTCTCCTTAGACGGAGATTATGCTATCTAAAACCCTATTTGGCAACATAAGGGCATGCCTCGCTTATGCTACTGTTTGCAGATAGCTCCGTTGACCCTTATCATGGGCAACATCCCTTTCGAGCAAATGCAGGAAAACAATAAAGAAATTCTAGCTTAACACTACTGCCCACACCAAAAGAAGAAAGAGACGTACCTGTAGTAAGTCAACTAAAAGTCAAATTCTCCTAAGTTAGGATGAAAAACGCTACACTTCCTGATGTCCGACTCCACAGTGACTAGGATAAGAAACATGTTACTCTTTAAACATTGAATCACTTCTTAATGGTCCAATTTTTTTGTTCTTTTTTCCCCTCTTTGTTTGGGTTAGGATCGTTGTCTGAAGTCGCTGCCCAGTTGGGAGTTGGAAAGACTCATTAAAGAGAAACTTCCTAGCTTGTCACCGAGGACCAAGTGAAACTCTTGTGTCCCAAGAATCTTCCCATCTAAAATTACCCTTCTTTTGCTTTAAACCAAAGCTTTCGATGACTTCCTGAATTATGCTTCGTCAACCTACAACCATTTAATCCTTTTTGTTGAATATCTCGAGCAGTTCATTCCTCTTTATTTTTTCAATGGGTAAGACGGGGGAACTCGCCAAGTTCCCAAGTCTAGAATCCCATATACCGAGATTCGAAACTTGTCTCTGACCCTCTCCGGCTTTTCTAAAGCCGGCGCATAAACTCTTAAGAACGATACTGCCCTAATATGTAGCGGCAACTGTTCATGGCTACTTTGTTAATGCAAAAGAAAAAGATGAAACTGTTGATGGCTACTGGTTGACACTTGAATGCTAGAGAAAATATTCACTAAAGATTGCTCAAAATCGAACACATAAGTTGATAAATCTGCTTGACATATGCATTTATTTCACGGAATATCCTTTGACAAACCAACAAAAATACCATAATGCTAGGCACGTGCGCAGAGAGAGAGAGAGAACCTGGATCTTTGAATGAAATCTGAGGCAGCCACAGAGCCAGTCATCAAAAGAAGACAGAGAGGGATGAAGGTCCTTCAGTGAAGGGAGCGTGTTTTCTCAGTTTTATGTGACATAAGTCGATCCTCTGATAAACACAAATGTGAAAAAGAAGACCCGGAATCCAAGGCAATATCATTCTTTGTGGAATAATTGATCTGTGTAGGACCAAGCGACATAGTCATGTGCCCTTTTGATGCTCCAATGATGAACTAAAGAAGAATCCACCAATCAAACAGGCCTTATACGGATCTGAAGCATCGTCAGCAGACATGAAGATCTACGAGGGGCGTTGTTGTATGAATGATATTTTCAAGTAACTTGTTTGTTTGGGACCAAAATAAAACAAACAATAATATTTATTTTCGCATTAAAATTAAGAATAATACCTCAATATTCAGAAAATCATGAAAGAATTTTATATGAAATTATGCGTCCACGTTTGAATGTTTTAAGAGTTTCAAATTAAAAAAAAAAGAAGTCAAATTGTGAATCATAAAATCTTGATCTAATGAAAAGGGAAAAGTGAAAACCAATCAAGATGGACCCTTTAGTTGAACATGTTATAGTGACTAAATTGTGGCAGCTAAAATAAAACTCAATCCTGAAAGTAGGGGTGTCAAATGGGTGGGTCGGATTAGGTTTGGGTCGATTAAAAAATGGTCCAACCTATATTGACTCATTTAACCTATTTTGATTCATTTTCGTATAATACAATTCTAATGACTTATATCCAACCCAACTCATACCTAACTCATACTCGACCCATATTGTTAAATCACTTCCATATATAACAAAGTCTAGAAAAATTTGCTTCATGAGTTATTTCAAATGTATTGTTAAAACAATTTTATGAAATACAAATTAGTTGATAATTTTTTTTATTTTCATTTTTGAAATTTTAATTATTATTCAAATATTTTTTATTTTTTTGCTTTTCTTCTTCCAGTCGTCGACATGACTCAAGCTCGCTAATTTGGTGAGGTCTTAGCCTCCCTAGAATTCTCAAGCATTGAACTTTTTTCTAATCAATGTCTTCTTCCTAGTTTTTGGATTTAATGCTTCCACAAGGCTTCTTGTTCTATAATGCTCCCAAAGCCACTCCACAAGCGGCGCAATGGTCCAATAACGGCCTTGAGTTGACGACTTCTCCTTCGCTAAGAAGCACCAACACTCTCCAGGATCCTTTATGTTGTGTCTGACACTCTCCGACATGCGGTCAACTGTTTCTGACACACGAGTCGACGTGAGTCGAAAATTTCGACACGTGACTCTGACACGCATGGGGTTATATTTACAAATTTTCAATATTTATGGGGTCTAAATATAAATATATCATGATGATGCAAATCTTTCACTTGATAAGCCGGAGATGGAGTCTGTTTTTTTTTTTTCTTAGAAGAAGAGGATATTATGGATGGATGACTTTTTGTTATATTTGATGATGGAATGTTGATTTTTTTTCTTCTTGTTAAGTTTTAAGTTAATAGTAGAATGTGGATTATTTGTTTTTTTCTCCAAATGTTATTGATTGTTACAATAAAATATAGTTGAATTTGTCAAATAAAACAATGAATGATATTAACAAATGTAGGATTAATGTTTTCAGTATAGATTAATTCTAGACTATTATTATTATTATCACTACTACTACTATTATTTAGTTATTTATGTATTTATATATAAAAATATTAAATTAATAAATAACGTGTCGGAACGTGTCGAAATTTTCTACTTTTTGAGAAATGATGTGTCAACATGTCATGTTGCGTCGTGTCGCGTGTTTGTGTCGGTGCTACATAGCTCTTTCACCCACTATCCCCTAGAGGACAACCCCAAAGCTATTAGGTAATTGTATAAAAAGTCTTAAATCTTTTGAAACTTTGCCGATTAGTCCTAAATCTTTTCTTTTGTTAATTCAGTTTTAAACCTTTTGGAACTTTGCCCTTTGTCCACCACTGCCCTCAACATCAATTATAATAGCATCATTGAAAGATGGATGTCGATCTGATCCCCTAGATTGAGCATGAGCAGGTGAAGATGCGACGCTTTGCTCAATTTGAGCCACATATCTCATGGTCATGTATCGAGCACAAAGAGGTGTAAGCCATTAACTTGTTATCCTAATCATCTTTGATGCTTGACCTCATATTCATCCTCACGAATGCTCTAATTGGTGCCAGTGAGGAGAAGTCAGATCGAAGTCCCTAAACTAGATTTATTAGAGGTTTTTGTGACATCTCTGCAATCCTTATGTATACTGATTCATTTAGTAAAACATGCAATTTTGGGAATTTCTGAGAGATTTTGCCTTTTTTTTTCCTGTCTTGTTCTTCTCCCTTGAATATGTGCAAATAGTATTTCAAGGTTAAAAAAGGCAAATTTGTTTGTACATACACAGAACCAAACTCATTTGTTTTTCAGCTTGTGTGTTCTCGCGGTTTTGATTTGAATTGCTCCTAGAGGCCAGTATCTTCAATCCCCAAATAAGTCTATTTTTTTCATCTAGAGGCATCGATAGACTTGCAAGTCAGAATGATTCGCCAACTAGATAACTAGCATGCACCACCCAATTGGACGCTGTGAAGAAGCCACAAATTCCACCTCAATAGAAACAACATCTGGGAATGTTATAAGTCCTTTAGCCCAAACTTAGTAGAACAATCCCAAGAAACTATGAGTCAAAGTTATCATGCCATAGCCAATTTCACTAGCAAGGAGAGCATTAAACTATTACTTTAATTACCAAAATAAGTCCTTACGAGAAAAAAAAAGAATCAAAACAAAGCCCATTTACGAATATATTTCGATTCTCAAGTTCATCATCATCGTCGGTCTCTTTGGGATGATACTGAAAACTAATCCTGAAGTGGCAGCTCAAAAGTCTATTTGACTAGGAGTTCCCATTCGTCCTGGATATCTTATTTTCGGAGAAGGTAACTGGTGGCGAATAACTTCAATCCAGCTTCTTGTCGCCGAAATCGATGAGTGCCTGCGCGAGGTTGAAAATTATAAAACGCAGAGCACGCGATTTGAAGTTCGCTGATGGGGAAGCTGCAAACTTCTCGGATATAAGGCAAACATGCATTGAATTTGAATTTTGATTTTTGTAGTTTTGTAAAACTGAAGCAAGCAGTTTGCAATTTTGCAAACCTGCAAAACTTCTCGAGTATCTTTCCATTTTTCTTCTTTTCCTAAATTGTTCAAATTATTCTGTACTTGTGCATGCTCGCTAGTGAGGAGCCTGATGTTGTTGTCAAGGAGCGGATACAGAGTGGAAAAAAAAAAAAGACGTGAGCAAGATGAGGAAAGGAAAAAAAAAGAGAATAAGAAAAAAAAGAAAAAGTTCTTAGACGAAAATACCCTTAACTACAAATAAGAATTGACTAGTTTCTAAGTTTATAATTGTATTTGTTATTAAGTCAATTGCTTCAAGCTTTATTGAGAACAAGATACACTTTAGATCCTTTTTTGAGAAAACGATTTTACTTTAGGCTCCTATGTGACAAATTTCCTTATCTTAGTGTGAACTAAAGAGCAACTAGAGTATAAGAACAAGCTTCTCTTTGACAGTAGGGGGTGCATATGAAAGAAAAGTAAGGAAGTCATTTTCTTATCACGTAACTGACTTGAAATAAATCGGTGCTTCGCCTTAATTTTCTTAAATAGAAGAAAATAGATGAGGTCTACGAGACTGCTATTCCCGACACAAGCATAAAGCTCCACCGTTAGGTGAGCACTCACCAATAAGTTACCATATGATTTGCAGACCATGCATCATGTAAATTTCTCTCCTTCGCCGGAGATCATGCTATCTAAATCAGAATCTGGCATTATATGAGCATTTCTTCTTCACGCCAGTGTTTGTAAACAACTCCCGTTAACCTTCGTTCATGCAACCTCCCGTTCAAGCAAATGAAGGGAAATAAATAAAATTCTTGCTTAGTGCTATCCCCCAGCAAAAGAGGAAAGACACATGTCTGCAGTAAATTAGAAGTCAGTCTACTCCAGAGTGTCTTGAAAAAAGTTCATGGTACAGAAGTCTGCTCCCCACTAAGATTGACTCATCAACGAGAAGCTTACCAGCTCGTCTCATAAGACCAATTGAAACCATACGTCCGAAAAATCTTCCCATCTGCAATTACCCTTTTATTTCTTTAAAAGAAATTTTCCGATGAACTCTGGATTGGGCTTCGTCAACCTATGAACAATTTAAAACATTTTTGTTGAAAACTTCGAGCAAGATGGGGAAACTCCTTAGGTCGATGATCCCATCCACCAAGATTTGAACCCGTCCCTGATCGGTCTTCACCTTTGCTAGTGACACCATAAAAGCCGGTACATACCAGTGAGATCCATGGCGCACTAATGTATAGCAGCAACTGTTAATGGCTACTTGTTCGTGCGAAAAACAAGACAAATTGTTAGTGCCTACTTGTTGATTAAACCTGTCGGTTTGGTCGGATCATGCATGCTTCAATCCTATTATGACTCATTTATTGTAATGCAAATATCTTGAACTATATTCGACATAACCCAACCAATTTGCTAAAACATCTAACCCAACCAATTTTGCTAAAACATTTTCATACTTAATCCATCTGAGAAAAATTATCTTTTATTAATTTTTCAAAAATCATATTGCTAAAAACATGGTGCATAATTTTTATAATTTTATGAAATATAAATTTTTTTTTGGCTATGCCCGACCCTCGTTTGTGGGCGAGCCATCACCGTGGTTGTTGACCAGCAGAAGAAGAAGAAAAAAGAAAAGGAAAGAAAAGAAAAGAAAAAATAACCATAAAAATGACAAATAATTAACTTTTTATTTAAAATAAAATAAACAAGATGAAAGATGAAAATATTATAAAATAAACTGGAAAATTAAAAGATGACTTGCTTATTATGACTCACTTTATCTATTTTATGATTCATTTAAAATTCATTTAAGATCAATTAAGTTGTTAAGTAAGACATTTATGACCAACTAAAATTTATTTTTAAAACTTAAAGCGACACATTTATGACCCACACCATTGAAAATGATTTAATATATGGGTTCTAGACCCATATTACCAACTTTTGATCCTAAATGCTACAAGATGAAGGTCCAATAGTGAAGAGAATATGTGTGTTCTCCTAATTATATTGGCTAAAACTGTATGGATAAATGTAAGTGAGGAGGAACAGCCCTCGTCGAAGTCTGAAGCATGGTCAGCAGACATAAAGATCTGCGAGGTGCATTGACGTATCTATGATATTTCAAATGCCCTGTTTGTTTGGATTTAAATGAAAACAAGAAACGCTTTTTTATTTTCCTACCACAATTTAAAATATTATCCAAAATTTAGAAGATTAAATTAAAAAAAAATATTTATGTATCGTACATCAACATTTGAGTGTTTCATGAGCTTGAGATTTACAACATTTGAAGTACATCACTACGAGATTTGGCAAATTTATTCAAAAAGTCGTAAACCCCTTGTAATTTTGCTAATTTAGTTCCAAAAATGTTCAATTTTGAAATATATTTTATATTTTTTTCTAACTCCTTTATTTCTTAATTTTCTTTTATTTTTTTCTTTGCTTTTCTTTGTATTTTTTTTTTCTAGTGGGCGAGGATCATTGAGGACCCTTATTGGCTGGGAAGGCTTTGGATGAGGGCCTTTGCATCCCCGCTGACCGTGGGCAAGGGTGTGATTATGCGGCCCTTGCCAAATTTAGGCCTAGACCTTTAAGACCCCACGATCTATGAGTGAGGTTGCTTTCGGCTAGTTTTTGTGAGGACTTTCTACCGGCGAGGGTCACGGGAAACATTGCCAAACAAAATAGAAGCACATAAAAAAATAAAAAATTCGAAAAATATTAACATATTATTATAACTCATCTGTATCATCACTGACTATTCCAGATAAAACGGCTCACATCCACATTAGCCATTCCTAACCAAAATTGGCCGGATGAATTCAATTTGCTAAATTGAAAAGGTTTAGGATTCACTTGGCAAAATTAAAAAGATTTGTAACCGAATTGACAAAAATACATTAGGTTTAAACCTTTGTGGATAACTTTCCCCTCGAGATTTATATCAAGTAAAAAGTAAAAGTAAAAACCAATCCAAATAAGCCCTTTAGAATAATTTGTTAAGGTGACTATGTTTTGACGACAAAAGTAAAAGTCGTCCCTGAAGAAGATCTGTAACGACAAAAATCCCATATTCCGTTGCGAAAGTTCATCTTTAGGGCGCGAAAGTGCAAACATCGTTGCTAAAGCTGGAGCATTTCTCAATGGAAACCGTGTCCATCAACAATGACTTGACTTATGCCGACAGAAGTCCAGCACCGTGACCCAAAGATTTTGGCGGAATGAAAAGAAACGATCAATAACATTCTTTATTGAGTCAACCTACCGGTACATATCATCTAGGCCCACCAAACAGCCATCAGGTCTGGTGCCGCTCTTGCGAAGGACGCAGCAAAAGTTAGAAGTTTAAGGAATTAGGAGATCCAATGGGAGCCCCAAACTTAAGTCCACTGAAATATCTAGTAAGATCCCCCTAGTAAGAGCTGCTTCGGCTCCATTTTGATGCCTCACGCATGCATTGCCGTCGTTAATTGTAACTCAACTTGTTAATGGGTCATGGACTTTCTGGTTTGAAATTTTGCAGTGCATACAAACATAATCTACAATTATGAAGCCATTAACATTGTCTGAAACAAGAACTAGATGTTGTGAACTAAGCGCATTTATCAGCAGCTTCATTGGCAGTTGCCGTCTCGTGTAAAGAAATGGCTGACGACATAGATATGCCCGAAAAAGGAGCTACATCTGTTGGGACAGGCATCTTTGTGTGAAGGCCTGGGGGCAAAACCTCACCATTAAGAATGCTTGTTGCTTCTCTGATAGAAGGCCTGAGTTGATAATCTCGATGAGTACACCAAAGTCCTAGAATTGTCAAGCATTGAACTTGTTTCTCATCAAAGTCTTGGCCTAGTTTTGAATCTAATGCTTCCAAAAGGCTTCCCCTCCCATAATGCTCCCAAACCCACTCCACAAGCCCCACATCGTCCGGCAACAATCTCGAATCGTTGACTTTTATTCCACACACTATCTCCAGAAGGACAACCCCAAAGCTATAGATGTCGGATTCCTTGAATGCCTTGCCGGTTTGAATGCATTCGGGAGCCATATAGCCCATGTTCCCGGCTAGTGCGGTCGTTTGCACCCCTTTAGAATGGTTAACTAATCTAGCCAACCCAAAATCTCCTAGCTTGGCATTGAACACTTCATCGAGCATGATGTTGCTGGACTTGATGTCCCTATGGATCACGCACTGTTTCCATTCTTGGTGGAGGTATAGCAATGCCCAGGCTACTCCCTAAGCAATTTTGTAACTAATTTCCCAAGTCAACAGGGTTTTGTCTTTGAACAAATGATAGTCCAAACTACGTTGAGACATGAACTCATAGACAAGGAGGAACTTTTTTTTCTCGCGGCACCAACCGATTAGCTGAACTAGGTTTTGGTGCCGAAGTTGGCTAATTGTCTTCACTTCGGACGTGTACTCCTTCACCCCCTGTCTGGATTCGGGGGTTATCTTCTTGACGGCCACATGAGTCGTATTGGTCAGGTGACCTTCGTAGACGCTCCCAAAGCCCTCTTGACCAAGTAAACGGCTGTCTGCAAAATTGTTCGTTGCCACCACCAGTTCCTTGCAGCAGAATTTCCTCCCCCCAGTAACCTCTTTGAGTTCTTCACTGATGGACGCAGTATCCTTATTTTCTTCCCCAGTAAGTTCATCCTTTCGGTTCCTCTTTGACCTACAAAATAACCAACACAAGCATGGAACGAGAATAAGCGGTACAATGCCACCTAAACCACCTAATGTAACCCAAAGTCTTGTGTCTTTGCTCTTCTTTGCACCACCACCTAATGTACTCCAAAATCTCGGGTTATTGCTCTTATTTGGACCGATCCCAACTGGTGGTGCAGTCGTTTTCGGATTGGTTGGAACAACACGTGCAGGGACTTTTGATCCAAGTGTCGAATTCTACAGCAATAAATGCGGAAGTGAAGTCGGAAGTGTTCCGACCATCGTTACCCACGAGGGCTAAGTAGCCTGCACCCGGCTCGTCGGGGATCTTTGATCCAATGGGAGCAAGAAAGAAGGCCAAACCATCGTCGTGCAACCCTTCACCTAACGAATCGATGGCGAAAGTAAACTGGGTGCTGAAATCAGCCATGTTGCCCGTGACATTGTCCCAAAGGTGCATTGGCTTGTAATATGTGGCTCGGCCGCTCTGGTTGAAGCCCCCGTAGTATGCGAGCCCGATGGCCCCGGCCATGATCAATGCATCACCTTCGAGAGAGATTTGATGATCTTCTGAGTTGAAATGTGGGAAGCTGAAGGATATATTGTCAAATGTTGCCAAAGTTGTTAATTGAAAGACTAAAGAAAGGATGAAGGTGGGTAGGAAATTCATGGTGTGGAAACCTTGGAAATTCATCATTGGTAGCCAATAAATAGGAGAGAGCAATATTCTGTATAAGAGAAAAAAAAGAAAACAAAAAGGTTTTAAATGAAAAATAATTTGACAAGACGGTACCGTCCTCGGCCGGACATTCACCCCTAAGTTGATTTGTTCATAGTATATGGACAGATGGTGTTTACAAGAGCTTTACAAGGTCCTCTTATAGTATGATATTTTACATCATTAATCGTTCGACGATACCAAGATCAACCCCATAAAAGAGGTTTGTGTACGCAGATAAGAATGATAACTGACTAGTTCAATATCCTTTATGGCAGATTGAAGCAAAGAGGTTTGTAGTTTTGCCAATTTAATACTAAAATTTTTAATTTTCAATTATATATTAATATCTTGTCGAACTCTTTTATTTCTTCATTTTCATTTTTATTTTTCTTTGCTTTTCTCTGTGTTTTTTTTTTTAGCTGGCAAGGAGGATCATCCAAAACCCTTGTTGGCTGCAGAGACCCTCGACGAGGGCCTTTGCAGCTCCGCTGACTGCAGACAAGAGCATGATTTTGCGACCCTCGCTAGATTTAGGCCTACGCCTTTGCAACCACACTAGCTATGAGTAAGGTTGCCTTTGCCTAGTTTGCATGAGGACTTTGCTACTTGCCAGGGTCGCGGATGATCTCGCCAACCAAAATAGAAGCATAGAAAAAATAAAAAACAAAAAATATGAACATGTAATACATCTGTATCATTGTCGATTGCGCAGGATTGAACGGTTCACATCACGTTAGTCATTCTCCATTAAAATCGGCTGAATAAATTTCTCGATCAAAATCGATAAAATATGAAAAAGTTTAAAATTCGCTTGGCAAAATTAAAAAAATTTATGACCGAATTGATAAAAATAAAATATAATAGGTTGAAGACTTTATGGATAATTTTCCAACGATATTTATATCAAATAAAAAATAAAAAGCAACAGCCAATCAAAATAAGTCCTTTAGGATAATTTGTTTTAGTGACTAAATTTTGGCGACAAAAGTAAAACTCTGCCCTGAAGATGATCTGTAATGACAAAACTCCCATCTTCCGTTGTGAAAGTCCAACTTTAGGGCACGAAAGTGCAAACATCGTTGCTAAAGCTTGAGCATTTCATAAGGAAATTCTTGCCCACAGAATTCCAGCTCCATGACTCAAAAGATTTTGGCAGCTTTCCGCGGAGGTAAATCTTTGCCTGAGATAGCAAGTTAGGGCGCGCATGATTCGGCGCCGTTTCTCATCCGGAATGAATTCTGGAGCCAAAAAATCCATTCCGGATGAGAAACGCGTTTGATAAAAAAGTTTAAGAAAATCAATTCTGGATGAGTTTTCTCATCCGGAATGGATTTTGCAGCAAGAATGAGAAATGATTTTTCAACCATTTCTCATTCTTGGCCATGGGAAGAGAATCCATTCTCACGCCACTCCCCTCTTTTCTTTGTTCACGATTCGTGCCTCCCCTCTTCGTGCCCTAACGCCTCTGCCTCACAAGACACTCTCCCCACGCCTCTGCCTCCACCTCGCCTCTGCCTCCGCCTCGCCTCGCCTCCGCCTCCCCTCGCCTCCGCCTCCGCCTCCGCCTCGCCTTCCACCTCCGCCTCGCTGCACGACCCGGCTTCGCCTCCGCCTCCGCCTCGCCTCCGCCTCGCTGCACGACGAGGCTTCCGCCTCCACCTCGTCGCACGCCTCGGCCTCCACCTCCGACTCGCTGCACGCCTCTGCCTCCGCCTCCTCCTACACCACCGCTGGCCTCGGCTTCCACCTCCGCCTCGCTGCACGACCCGGCGTTCGCCTCCACCTCGTCGCACGCCTCAGCTTCTCGCAGCATGCCTCCTACTTCCGCCTCCGCCTCGTCGCGCCTTGGCCTCTGCCTCCGCCGCTGACCTCGGCCTCCACCTCCAACTCGCTGCATGCCTCTGCCTCCGCCTCCGCCTACACCACCGCCGGCCTCGGCTTCCACCTCCGCCAAACAGATCCATTTCCAGTAGACTATTTGATTGATTAATTAATCCTTCATATAAAAACAAATGGGTGAAGAGTCAATTGATTTTGGCGCTTTCTGATGAGAACGTATCAATTTCTTAAAGACTATATAGCCTAGTCATGTCATGCATAGCTATATCATAACTATACAAGTGAAGAATTCGATTCAAGTACAAATCGCTATGGCGGATGTACCTATTCCGAGATGAAATTTTAAAGCGGACGATTAATCATAAATTTAGAAAGTTGAAATTTTATCTCATTCTGTAAAGACATGTCGTGTGTTCTTATGATATTTTATTTTGAGTAGAGGTAAAAAAAACCCATGCGATACATAGGATTTCCTATTAAGCATTACGGTTTGGATTGATATTGACTTTATTATGCATCATCCATTAAATTTCTCATTAAGTCTTACTTAAGCACAGATAAAGAAACCGCATGTATCTAAAAAGTTGTCCCAGGCCTTCGAAGATTTGTTGCCGTCTCAATGCAAATTCGTGTGTAACAACCAAAATATGAATTATTATCTCAACGTTTGTAATGTCATGTTGCAATGTGAGCTTTGGTTCCATATCTTATCTTAATATTGGAGATCCTCCTCTCCCCTAGTTTTTTAGGAATTATTATATACTATGATTTATGCAATTAAAAAGAATCCGGAGTTCAATTACAATCAAAGATGTGAAAAAAATTTGTCAATTTTTGGGCTAAATAATAAGTATTTGATTTTTAATATGATGAATATCTTGCAATCTAAAAAATTTATTTTTTTTAAATGAAACATAAATAGAATTAGAAACAGAAACATAATTTTTTTACCATATCAAACAGATTTCTCATTCTGGATGAGAAATTCGTTAACCATATCAAACGCATTTCTTTCTTCAAAAACTCATTCTGACACAGAATCAGAAAAATTGAATTCTATCCAGAATTCAGTTTCTAGATAGAAACTGAATCATGCGCGCACTTACAAATTCTGTTTAGATAGGACATGAAAAGGAACGATCCATAACCTTCTTTATTGAGTCAACCTACCATCAGGTCTGGTGCCGACGCAGCAAAAGTTCGATGTTTACGGAGTTAAGGAGATCCAAAGGGAGCCCAAACTAAAACGATAAACAGTCTGTGAACTCACATGTCCGTCCTTCCGTCCTGGACGCGTTGACGATAACTCGTGGCAGAGCTCGCGACGTTGTAAAACTCGTGCAACGAGAGCTCGTATAGACTCGGCCCGGCGCGGCGGCGGCGCACCTCCGGTGAAGCTCTGGTGAGGCTCCGACGGCTGTTTCCGGTGGCGGATCGGTAGAACGGGCCGGCAGAGGCAGCTGGACGGCGGAGAAGCCCAAACCAACGGCGAACGGCGGCTGGTCAGTGGCTCCGGCGGGCTTACAGCGACGTCCGGAGCTGGGGAAGGGCAGAACGGCGCTGGGATGGCGTCGGGGTGACGTGGCCAGTGGCTGAGGAGTGTCGGGGACGGTGTCGCTCGAGTCGTGCTGGCGGAGCTCCGCGGTCACAGCGAGCAGAGGCGAAATCTCGGGTGGACGGAGGAAAACAGGGGGAGCCGGCAGCGAGCTGGCCGACGTGAGCTGCAAGCAGGGGCCGCGCGGCGGCGTCAAGGCGTCGTGGTAGGTGTCGGAGTGGCATCTCGAAGTGGCTGCCATGGCGGGGGAGCGCGAGCGAGCTGCGGCCGCAAGCTGGGATGGTGACCAGGAAACAGGGGTGGCGTCACGGGAGCGGCGTTGCGGAAACAGCGTCGATCGCGGCTTGCCAGCGACGAAGCAGGAGCTCGGAGCGGCAGGTGGAAGCAGAAGCCGAGACGAAGTGAGACTTCACCGGGAGCAACAAGCAGCCGCTGCGAAGTGGAACCGGAGGAGCAGAAGCAAAGCACACCGAGGCAGAGAAGCATCCCCTGGGGAAGAAGACGACGCCTGGAAGAGGGGAAGAGAGAGAGTAAGCGGCGAGGGGACGCGATGGGACGGGGTCAGCGAAAGTGGGGCCCCCTTCGCGTGCGTCTGCAGGAGCTGGGACAAACAGATAGAGGAGAGAGAGTGCGAGGAAGACGACGAAGTGCTCAGGATAGAGGAGAGAAAAGTAAGAGTCAACGAAGACGGGGGGCGTCAACGTCAAGGTCAGAAGAAAACAGGGGGAAGTCAGCGGGAAAGAAGGGACAAGAAAGGGGAAGAGAGAGAGAGGGAGAGAAGGGAGTCGGTCGGCAAAGAGGAGAGAGTTGTGAGTTTGTCATTAAACATCTTGAATTGACAACTCTCTTGCTAAATCGGCAACTAACTCGCAAATTTCCCCATCAAATGATCAGTACCCTCTTTTGAATGGGGTTTGAGATTCCAATGATTACCGCCCTAGCACTTACGAAGGGACACTTCTTATGCTTACGTTGAAGATGGAGTATTGACTGGGGGTCAAGTAAAACTCTCGAGGGCTTAATCCATCGTTAATGTTCTTACACAAGATAGCACATTAGAATATAATTATGTCATATAGTGGTAGTTAGTCGTGCCATTTTATCAACAATACTACTAAAGTTACTAAAAGCGTCACTAAAGTGTTCTTATTGAATGATGTTCGCAATTTCCATTATCTTAGACAAAGAACGATGACAAAGGATTCGATGAAGAAAAAGGCTATCTAGAGTTCTCATTTAAATTTAACGGTGAATCTGACGAAAGTTAACAAAGGGTAAATATGTTACGGACATATCAATTTGGGAGGGGGGAGGTTTCTAACTCAAAATATTAGTTTGGAATAAATTTGTTGCGGATGTAGTAGTTCATGATTTTCTGTAGTATTAACCTATTAATTGATACATGTGTCCGCGTGACATCCAAATTAGCAATTTAGCTGCAATATTTTACGAAAGTTAACGGAATAATGTACGAAATTATTTTGCATTGAGGGGTGTTAGTTGATTTTTGAATTTATTATATCGAAAGGTAATTTATCTTCTTCTTCGGAGGTAGTTGGAATACTTTTCCTTATTTATTTATGTAATATTTGTTCATTGTCATTGAGAGCCAGAGGGCCCGTTGCATAAAACTGAAAAATAAGTGATACAAAATTCAAGTGCTGAATATTTGAAATCTTCAAGTACTAAGTATTTTGACAAAAAAAAAATACTAAGTATGAACATAAATATGTTGTCTGATAATAGATGAAAATTACACAATCTAGATGTATCTTTGCAATCAAATTGAGTTTAGGCACTGCTTCTTTTGCTCAAGATTGCACAGTTCCATCCAAGCATGCCGCGATGGACAAGACTGGCACGAGCCATTTGGCTTTTATATTCAGTAATCTCTCTATGAGTGGGTCGACCTGGCGAATTCAAGTGGGTTAAGTACAGAATTTCGAATCCAAACATAGTAAATGAATAAATAAATAAGGAAGAGAATTGCAGGGTCAATCTTGGTTCTAAAGACCACATCTGCCAACTCTAAGGAGACCTTGGAACTGGTTTTCCCTACTGAAAATTCTCATGTAAATTCGAGCAAATTTGATGGTTACCAATACAGATCGAGAATGAGAAAAGATTAAGAGGAAGGACAATGTGATTAAAGTTGTGACTGCATGATTTTGCAAGCCGCACAATTACAAATTCTAGACTGAGATGACCATTAGCCACCGAAACACATCATGAGTTTAATAGGTGGTGGTTGAAGTTTGCGGCCATGGTTCAAAACAAAGAAATACATTTCGGACAATTGCAGAGATAAATTGCATGTATAAGTCGGGGGATTGAGTTTACGTATAGGCATAGGCAAGACGGTTCAGTCATATACACACAAGATAGACCAACCCAAATAAAAACAAAAAATAATAACTTAATCCATCAGCCTTGTGATCCTTTCTTAGTGAAGTTATATCTGTTTCCTTTTCGCCCTATGCTGGGTTGTCCCACTAACATGTACACACACTTTCACATCAAAATCCCTACAAAGCTAACCCCAAAATCTTTACACGTTATGTGATAATCCAAGAATTAGAGCAAATAGAAGCTTGTAACTAAAGGTCTCCTTGCATAATGTAATAACTAAGTATGATAAAACACCGAAGTCGCATTGCAGAACCCATAGTAATAGTGAACTTACTCTGTGTTTCGAGAGCTATGCAGAAGAAGATGAACCACAAGATTTCTTGGAAGAGCTCGTACATGCGGACAGTTCATTATTGGAAGCGCTCGGTGGTGTAATGCTTCTCAAGTTGGCAGACGAAACATGCGACGATTCGGGCATCAAAGACGGAGAGGCGATATATGTCGGAATGGGCACCTTCGGTGGGAGAATGGGTGGTGAAGCATCGAAGTTCAAAACGCTTATTGCTTTGCTTATGAGAGGCCGTTCCTTAGGGTCGGGATGAACGCTCCAGAGGCCGACATTCATCAAGCACTCCATTTGTGTCGCATCAAAATTTTCTCCTAGCTTAGGATCTGCCGCATCTAATAGCTTTCCAGTTCCATAGAGCCCCAGACCCACTCCACGAGGTGGACTTGGTCCTCTGATGCATTTTTGTTTGATAGCTTGTCTTCCACAGGCTATTTCTAAGAGGACGACTCCGAAGCCGTAGACATCAGATTCCTTGCTTGCCTTGCCTGTATAGATACATTCAGGGGCCATATATCCCGTGGTCCCAGCCACTAGAGTCGTTTGCGACCCTTTGGCATGGTCAACTATCCGAGCCAGGCCAAAATCACCCAATTTAGCCTCAAATTGGGCGTCAAGTAGGATATTGCTAGACTTTATATCCCTGTGCACGATGCATTGTTTCAAATCCTCATGCAAGTATTTCAGCCCTAAGGCAATGCCTTTAGCGATATTGAACCTCTTTTCCCATGTTAACAGCTCTTTATCTCTGTATAAATGAGAGTCTAAGCTACCATTAGACATGAATTCGTACACAAGGAGCAACTGGTTTCTCTCGTGACACCAGCCGACGAGCTCCACTAGATTTTTATGCCTGAGATGTCTAATTGTCTTCACTTCAGAGGAGTACTCTTTTATGCCTTGTTCGGACTCTGGAGTGATCTTCTTGATAGCAACATGGGAATTTTCATCACCTAGGTGGCCTTCATACACTCCTCCAAAACCCCCTTTCCCAAGCAACCGGGTACTGGCAAAGTTATTAGTCGCCTCGGCCAAGACCTTGCAGGAGTACTTCTTCGGTCCCTTGGACCGTTCAAATCCTTCATCAATCCCCGGTATATCATCTTCTTCTCCATTTTGATCATTTCTATTTCTCTTTAGCTTGCACCCGTACCAGCCACATCCTACAACAAGGATAAGCAACACCAAAGAGCTTAAGCCTAAGGCAGCCCCCCTTACCTACGACTTGCTTTTTCCTCCACGAGTTATGACACCAGTAGGTGTGTCGACGTTAGTCCCATTTGTCGTGCCGTTTATCTTGTCAAGGATTCGTAAACTGGAGTTGAACTGCCACGAGAAAATAGTATGAGCCTCAAACTTGTCACCCGTCGTTGCTGAGAAACCAAAATCCACCCATTCCGGCAAGTACTCTGTAAGGTTGAGTGGATAATGGCAAAGGCTGGCAGAATTTCCAGCATTATCTCCAAAAATAATGCTCAAGTTCATTCCTCTAGAATCGTAGGTGACCAGAGCATGGAGCCTTTCACCGAGGAATATGTTGTAATCCATCCACGGGACACAAGTTGCATTGACGGAATCCACACTGTTTACATCGATACCAACATGTTCACATGGCGGATCCCATGCATTTGTCACGTTGTCGTGGAAAGTATCAAACTCTACTGCTACAAATGCAGTACTAGAGTTGGTAGAGTTTAGATTCGATGTGATGCCTAGAAAATGTCCATATGAGTGTTCAGGGATGAGCGATCCCCTGAGAGCGAGAAAGAATACCAATCCATCGGCATGGGACATGCTTCTGTTGGAATTAATAGCGAAAGTAAAATGGCTAACAAAATCTGCGGCGTTCCCTGTTGAACTATCCCACAAGTGCATGGGTTGATTATATATTGCTCGGCCAACAATACCACCGGAGCTCTCCGTTGGCGTAACAAGAGTGAGTTGGATGGTGGAGTTCAGTGGGGCGGCATTGCCCTGGAAAGTTATTCTCTGATAGCTCGATTGGAAAGATGGAAAGTCGAAAGAAATGTTGTGGAAGGATTCGGAATTGGCAGATAAGATGCTTAATGAAAAGATAAAGACTGTTTGTGCTAAAGCCTCTTTTGTCAGACTCATTCTCACTGAGCTGCGAGCCATCCTTCTTCCGATTAATCAGAGACTCGTCAGCATTTTTTCACTAGCTTCTATTCATTGTGGAGACCACCTGCAGCTGCCAAAGTCTGAAAATTTGAGTTATTGATGAGCGATTAACCGGAAAAACAAAAATTAAATGCACAGTCTCAGTGATGTTAGCTCTGGTAGAAACATAATGTTTGAGATAGCCAACAGACATTTTGGAATTATTCCACGTCCTAAAAAGTAATTAGAAGTACGGCATGGATGTTATGATGTTATACTTTGGAATCACCGCTGTTATTGACAACATTCATCTAGTTGATAACATGGACAGTAACTGATAGAGAATTTGACAGTACTGGGAGTGATGGGAGTCCTAGGTTTTTCGGAGGTGCAGTTGGAAATAATGGATAGCACGATGGTCAATGACAAATCCAGAAAAGTCTTGGGGCCCAAGATGTAGATGAATCGCATGCTAAGCGTTATGCTTTTCATTTCTAGAAGTATAAGATCGAGAGACTCTGACTCAGTGGGTCGCTTGAGTTCTGCCTCTCGTGAAATCCATGAGCTCTGACCCCTTAAAAGCCAAGTGATTCTACAGGATTGACAGACCTGTGAGAAACTTCTTGTGGTGTTCGACTGAAAATGAACATGGCGCAACGACTGAAAGCCAGATACGGCTTAGACCTTAAGAAAATGGAATTTGGTCTTAGCTCTGGTTGATCTTAAATCAAAATGCCAATTCATGGAACGAACAGCGAAACTTGGTGTCGGTTCGCTTGATCCGAACACGTCGTTCACTCAAATCTAACTAGAAGTGGGATGGCAAGGTTGACAGAATCAGAATGGGCAGGCGGCCCCAAAAAGCAAAGGAAAGGAAAGTGGACACGTGCTACAGAAGGAAAAGACAGGGCATGCATGGCGAAGGAAAGAAAGGAAAGGAAAGAAAAGAAAAGTAAAAGAAATAAGAGAAAGGCTTTGCACGTACACGTTTCAGAATCCTCGTCAAGCCAGATTAAATTGTGAAATTATATGGAAAAGATAAGTTAAGGAGTTGTGAAGCTATGGGATTTGACGGAAGTCAATTTAAAGTAATGATTTAGTCAAAACGAATTTTTAAAGTTTAAGATGCAAGCATCATACGAAGAATAGCTTTGAATATTTGCTGTAATTTAAGTGTGAAATCACTTAAGTGTGTGAGTGATTGTAATTCTTATTTCTGATTATAGTTGATTATCTGATGCGAACTCTCCCTATGAGTGAGGGTATCGATATTCGAATCGGATCATACATATATATATATATATGTACACATGCCTTTCTATTGTGTATTTGTATTGACTTAACTTGAGAGGTCTCATAATTTCGTGTTAATATCAATAACAGTTTCAATTGAAACATTCTCTGGCAGGATGATTAGAGATGCTATCGGAATAACGCTTCTAGCGAGGAAGCTGCATTACGAGGACTTTGTGATATACTCAAACCAGCTTAGACAAACTGAGTTAGAGATAGAGTTGCTCATGTATGCCGGTTGACATTAACATTCGGCCGTTTCTTACAGAACCCTAGAGCACATACTTGATTTTTAAGAAATATAGAGAAGGCCTACAAGGCCACTACTCCTGACACAACTGTAAAGCTATGCCGTTGTGAAAGCATTTGCTGATAAGTAACCGTGTCGTCTACAAATAATGTGACTTGGTATCATGAGAATCATTGATCATACGAATTTCATATTAGAGTCCACACGATCAAGCTTCATCTACAGAGTCTATACACCATATGTTGTTCTCTCCTTAGCTGGAGATTATTCTAAAACCCGATTTGGCAACATAAGGGCATGCCTCGCTTATGCTACTGTTTGCAGATAACTTCGTTTACCCTTATCATGGGCAACATCCCTTTCAAGCAAATGCAGCAAAACAATAAAGAAATTCTTGGTTAGCACTACTGCCCACAGCAAAAGAAGAAAGAGACATGTCTGTAGTAAGTCAACTAGAAGTCAAATTCTCCGTAGTTAGGATGAAAAACACTACACTTCCTGATGTCCGACTCCATAGTGACTAGGATAAGAAATATGTTACTCTTAAAACATTGAATCACTTCTTAATGTTCCATTTTTATTTTTTGTTTTTTCCCCTCTTTGTTCGGGTTAGGATCGGTGTCCGAAGTCGCCGCCCAGTTGGAAGTTGGAAGGAGTCATCAAAGAGAAGCGTCCTAGCTTGTCTCCTAGGACCAATTGAAACTCTTTTTCCCAAGAATCTTCCCATCTAAAATTACCCTTCTTTTGCTTTAAACCAAATCTTTCGATGAGCTCCTGATTTATGCTTATTCGTCAACCTACAACCATTTAATCCTTTTTTGTCTAATATCTCGAGCAGTTCATTCCTCTTCATTTTTTCAATGGGTAAGACGGTGAACTCCCCAAGTCTAGAATCCCATATACCGAGATTTGAACCTTGTCCCCTGACACTCTCTACCTTTTCTAAAGCCGGCGCACAAACTCTTAAGAACAATACTGCACTAATGTGTTGCGGCAACTGTTCGCGGCTACTTGTTCATACCAAAGAAAAATAAGAAACTGTTGATGGCTACTGGTAGACACTTGAGATTCGCTAAAGATTGCTCCAAATCAAACACATAAGTTGATAAATCTGCTGCGGGGGACTGCAAATCCTTTTTCCCCAGTTCAAATCCGGGTGTCGGGAAATTTCCAAACGAACAATTTCAACGAAATCTTTCAATTTCTTATTTTACTATGTTCAGACATATGCATTTATTTCACGGAATATCCTTTGACAAACCAACAAAAATACCATAACGCTAGGCAGGTGCAAAGAGAGAGAGAGAACCTGGATCTTTGAATGAAATCTGAGGTACGGTACAGCCACAGAGCCAGTCATCAGAAGAAGACACAGGGAGGGATGAAGGTCCAACAGTGAAGGGAACTTGTGTTGTCAGTTTTATGTGACAAAAGTCGATCGTTTGATAAACACAAGTGGGAAAAAGAAGAGCCGGCCTCCAAGTCAAGGTCATTCTTTATGGAATTGTTGATCTGTGTAGGCCCAAGCGACATTCTCATGAGCCCTTTTGATGCTCCAATGAAGAACTAAAGGAGAATGCACCTTTCAAACAAGCTTTTTACGCATAAATCTGAAGCATCGTCAGCAGAAATGAAGATCTACGAGGGGCGTTGTTGTATGTATGATATTTTCAAGTAACTTGTTTGTTTGGGACCAAAATAAAACAAACAATAATATTTATTGTCTCATTAAAATTAAAATAATACCTCAATATTTAGAAATCATGAAAGAATTTTATATGAAATTATGTGCCAAAGTTTGAATGTTTTAAGAGTTTAAGATGATAAAAAAAGTTAAATCGTGAATTGTTCTAGTCAAGATGGACCCTTTAGATGAACATGTTACAGTGACTAAATTGTGGCAGCTAAAATAAAACTCAAAAGTAGGGGTGTCAAATGGATGGGTCGGGTTGGGTTTTGGTCGGGTTAAAAATGGTCTGATCCATTTGACCCATTTTGGCTCATTTTCATATAATATAATTTCAGCAACCCACACCAGACTCAACTTATACCCAACCCGACCCATATCATTAAATCACTTCCATATATAACAAAGTTCAAAAAACAATTATTTCATGATTTATACTAAAATGTATAGTTAAAACAATTTTATGCAATACAATCTAGTTGATAATTGTTTTTTGAAATTTTAATTATTAATTTTTAAGATATATTTTTATTTTTATTTTTCTGCTATTCTTCTTCCAGTCGTCGACGAGGCCTGAGCTCGCTAATTTGGCGAGGTCTTAGCCTTTCTAGAATTCTCAAGCATTGAACTTTTTTCTCATGAATGTCTTCTTCCTAATCTTTGGATTAAATGCTTTCACAAGGCTTCTTGCTCCATAATGCTCCCAAACCCACTCCACAAGCGGCGTAATGGTCCAACAACGGCCTCGAGTTGATGACTTCTCCTTCGCCCACTATCTCCTGGAGGACAACCCCAAAGCTATAGATGTTTAATTACTTGCTTGCCTTGCCAATTTGTATGCATTCAAATCCCATATATCCCACGGTCTTATGTGTGCACCCTTCTCATATTTTATTGATTGGTTACTTTTGGGTCACTGCCTCGTGACACATGTGTTATGTAAAATAACATTAACTCTCTCACAGCTCGTCGTGTTGCTCATTCTCATTGTTGTCCACCTCATTTGCCACCACGGTCTTAATCACAATTATGGTAGTCTCTCCATCTATCTCCTTAGAAAGCAGTAAACCTCCATGGTCACCATTCATCAACCAAAGTGAGAACATCTCGGTATGAGTTATCTTGATTTAAATATATTTCATCTATATAAACTAATGGCCCGATCCCAAAACTGTTCATACCCTGATGCTTCGAGGAAAATTCTAATCACAGTCTTTTATTGTCTAAAAAAGAAAGAGAACGACTTTTTGCTTAAGGTGTAAAAAGGCCCTGTTATCTTTGCCGTCTGAATGATCATTACACAATAGCTCTTGCGACAATCGCGTTAACAGTTTCAACTGACGTGACACTTTTCATTATAAAAAAAAACTAAAGAAATAAAGTTAGCTATTTAAATATTAAAAGCAAAACAAAGCTATGGATCACTAATGAGAACCACCGACGCTCGCAGCAACAGTTCGAGTTCATCAACATTACAGGGAAACAAAAATTCTTCTGCTTCATGCTCAATTTATTTCGAGAAAATACTTTTTCAAGCATTTATGAAAATAAATCAATGAGAAACGTTTTCCTAATCAATGAAGAAGCTGTACTTAATTTCACGAAAGCAATTTCCTCTTTAAAAAATTGAAAATAATTTTTAGAATATAATTAGATGTTGATTGTCAGATTCAAAAACTCTATGCTAGAAGATGACAACCACAACACTTGTTCTCATATCTCTAACGTTCAAAACCATGTCTTTTGTGCTATAGCGGCCTCCTAATTCTGAACATGCTGTTGGACCTAACCTCGCAGGTTCTCAAGGGACTTTAGGATCCTTTCAACCCGGGGGTCTCCCTGGGTATTCTCCTCTCTGATCCCGAAGCGTCCAATAGTCGCTCTTCTCCTTGGAGGTCTCTGATTTCTATTCATTTTTCACTAACTAACAACCATGGTTCCAATATTTCAATAATTCCATTACACAAAAAGAAACTACAATAATCTACAATCAGTGAGAGCAAGTAATATGCAACAAGTCTCTATATCTAGCGTGCCATTCATGAACATCACTATACCACTGACACGCAAAACATGCAACCAGTAATATATCAATTTGAGACACGGTCACTCCGCCCTACGTTGTCCCTGCGGTGAGCCTCTATAACTCTTTCATTAGTGGAGCACGGGTACATTGCCCCTGTGACGCCCCCATCGACGTGCCCCTCAGAGGCGCGGCCACTTCGACCTATGACGTTCCGGTGACATGCCTCCTTGAGGCACGGTCACTCTGTCCTGTGGTGTCTCGGCAATGTGCCTTTTCAAACCAAATAGATCAATGCCTATCTTGTTGCGCACGTCCCATACCGTGCCAACTCAACCGAACAAATGACTATTAAATCCTAATAATCGCTAATAGATAACTTAATCTATCCCATGATCCCTAACCTAACATCCTCATCAACCATTTTCACCGTATCACTCCATAGTCCTAGTCCTCCCTAGTTCCTAACATGGCTCTGATACCAAATCAATCGGGGGTTGTCACGCCCCACTCCCGAGCGCGCTGCAGTCCCCAATCTCTTCTCGTTGGACCAACGAAAGGTTGGCAACGTCTCAGATAAGTCGCGGATCATCTTAAACATGAAAGTACAAGCCATGAAAGTGAGGTAATTAAAATAAACTACAACCTTCCTTGAGCTAAATATACAAATATCAGTCTTTCCATTAAAATACATCCATACTTACATAATTCATCAAGTAACTCCAGATCGAATACATCAAAACATAATTAGCTCCAAAAGACTTCCAAAAACGACCCTGGAGGAGGCTACATCCTATGAACTATACAACCAAAAATGTCAAGGTGGGGAAGGGTAATACAACATAAGGGAAAATGGAGGTCTACACTTATGAACTAGACTAAGCTAAGAGACATAGGGGTCAATCACACAGCCATCAAAAGGATACGTTTTGGCAGGGTCGGTGTGCCACATATCATATCCGCCCGATGGTATCTCGTGAAGCTTTGTGTAGAAGTGCAATGGACCCCATTTCCCTCCCTTGTACATTACCAGTACTAATGGGGGATCTACTTCTAGTAATCGGCACTCCACTCCAATATCGTCCTCTCATGCCTTTCTAAAACTTGCCCATTTTGCAGCTCGCGCTAATCTATCACCCATCCAGAGTCCGCTGGACAATCGGAGATGAACCATTCTTCTGGGTGCTCATGTTCTTTGTCTGAGCTAATGAGTGCCTACAACACCCAATCTTCCTCTAGCTCCTCCTCCTCTACCTCCTCCTCTAGCTCTATCGGCTCCTATTTCGAGTCCATAACCGAATCCTGAAATGGGGTTGTGGTGGTGGGGTGAGATATTGGGATATCTCAATGAGTCTACTCCCTGTACCAGAGCTAGGAATACTACCACTCTAGGGTCACTATGCACGTCTCACTCATCAATAGTCACTTCTAATCAAACTCCCTCACCTATACCATGCTTAGAACTAATTAAATTCTAGCTCTCGCAATTAATTAGTTTCTCTACAATCTATGAGTCAATAAAGACTTGGTACTAAGCCAAATTCGCCTGTCAAATCAGGGTTAGCCATGATAATAATATAATTTATCAAATAAATAATTGCATAGTTTAATAAATAAATATTAACTAAATAGATGAATTACAAATCAAATAAATAAATTACTAATTAATTAATTAAATTGCACAATTAAATAACTAAGGCCGTTTACAATCGGCTTGAGACTCTAGCTAAACTCCTCAGTACCAAGCTCAATCCAAATGACGATTAGGGCCCATCGGCCACCTAATCGGTCCATTAGTCGCCATAATTGACCTCGTCATCTAGTTTGGTAATTAATCATCTGTAATCATAATAATTATACTAAAATGGTAAATATACCTAATTGAGGTATAGGAGATCCATTCACTTCAAATTTGCTCACGAGATAGCTAGAGCGAAGATTCGGAGCGACTGCTGCGAAAGATAATTTTTTATTTTATTTTTGTTACTCTTTTTTCTTTTTCCTTGCTCACCTAAGCCGAACTGGGTTGAGGCCCACTAAGCCTGGCCCAGCTACTGAGAGAGGTGGCTCACCTCTTAGACCTCCGACGATGGCAAGGATTCCGGCGAGCCACGAACAGACCTAATTCGGCTAACCATGTTAAGAGCCGGGTTAGAGGAGGGGCAGCCGGGTCGAGACTTGGTTCTTCCTCCTTGAGCCAAATCGAAGCCCGTGACCGATTGGATCTAGAAGCTGACTCCATGGCACGTCGATTGATGAAGAAGGCGATGACTGAGGTGGCTTGAGCTACGAGAACTTGCTCCTCGAAGATGACAGTTCTTCGAGCTGGGATTCTGGGAAAATGCACAAACCAAATCGAACCTTAATCTTTTGATTCTCGACCAAATCAATCAAATTAGAGGGCTACGATTTACTCATGAGGTGCTCACGAGTCTAACAAGACCAACGAGGAGGAGTGGGTGTCACTCGAATGGCGAATTGGAACGTCGGCTCCGGTGGCTTAGTTTAGGGAAAAATGAAGTTTAATCGAAATTCAACCAAATCTAGACCAAATTAATCCAATCAAAGGCCAAAACTAAGGTATAGGAACGCCTATGAACTTATTGGAAGTAGTGGTACAAGTTCTAGATTAGAGGATTGGGAGAACTCACCTCTTGAAACTCGGTGAGTTTTTCCAGAAATAGGAGAGATTCGTGCCACAAAGCCTTCCTTTAGGAGCTGCCATGGATGAACCAGGCGAAGACAGCGACGACGGTTGGTCAACTTCTATAGAGGACGTTGCAAGCTTCACAATGACACAAACAATGATCGTAGGGGAGCTCGGAGTCGAGAGATAGGTCAATCAAAAGAAGGATTGTTCACTCGATTCGTGGATAGGGGGTGGTTGAAGGTCGAGGAAGAAATGAGCTCGCCGGTGCCACACGACGGCCTCCCAATGGCTATAGGGTACTCTGGCCATGCCTCAAGAACGGAGGGTAGTTGATGGCAGTGGCTAGCTGACCATTTAGCCGACGAGTGTTGTCACGGTGATGTGCATGCCAACTACTTGTTAGAATGTCACAGAGGAGAGAGAGAGAGAGAGAGAGAGAGAGAGAGAGGAGGAGGAAGGAGGAAGAAAGAGTTGGTGCGTGGGTTGGGTTGGGCCGTGCACACGCTTGGCCAGGGTCGCGCATGTGCTTGGCCTAGTTCATGGGAAAACCATAAATAATAATAATAATAATAATAATAATAATAATAATAATAATAATAATAATAATAAGATCCTCACATTTGGGTTGAGATTCTTAATTAATGAAACGTTTATTCCTATAAATATATATTTTAAAGAAAAATTGAATTTTTAGTAATTTTCTTTATTTTACTTCTTTTTAGTTTTCCTAGTTCATTGGCTGACCACTAGTTGGGGGCAATAGTCGAAAATTGGCCATAGGACAAGTACAAGCTCACCCAAGGCTTTAACCTCGCTGATCTAATGAGGTGGCACCTTGCTTGAGGTTGGAGAGGCTAGAGCTCGTGGACCTTGGGCGAGCTCAACCTTACTCAAATCTAGAGAACTCAAGCCTTGCTAGCCTTGGGTGAGCTTGTCCTTCGACTATAACAGCTGTGACTACTTGAGAACAAAGGAAAAAAGAAGAAAAAATAGCAAATAAAAGTAAAAAACTATAAATTTTTAGTAATTTTTTCATGAAAACTATATCATATTTTCCATACTAAACACTTTTGTGTTTATTTCCAGGTTTCAGTCAAATATTAAAAAAAAGAGAGTATATGTAACTGTTATGTTTTGACTTGGTTAAAAAAGAAAAAAAAAGAAAAGAAAAGGGATAACATTGGGGTAATTTCTCACGAGTATAATTGTCCAAATGTAGATGACCCCTTTTTCCCCCTGGATTTTGGTTAAATCTTTTCTCAGCTATGTGAAATCATAGAAGACACCGTTCTAGTCGTAACAAGAAAAGAAAAATTGAAGTGCAACTCCAAAGATTTTCCTTAAGCTGCAATTATTATAAAAGCTGCAGCATAGTGAATGAAAAACATTACTCATCATGGACCGCCTATGGGAAGCAGCGCCAGAACTTCTTAGCATCCGGCTTGCCTTTGTTTTGGTTTACGAGAGAAACCGACGAAGCGAGTTCTCGGGTTTCTCCTGCGAGATTTGCGGAGGTGAACATGCCGTCGCTTGGCAACCTACGCCGGCTCAGTCACCTTCTCATTATTCTAATAATCACATACATTAATTTTCTCTCTGTAGAAGCGTGTGTTCCAAGCGAAGCATTGGTTTTGGAAACTAAAAGTCGGACCTCAAATTTTCTGCGTTTTCTATGTCACACGGCACAAGATCCTCAAACTTGGTGACCAAGTACTTGACTAGATATAAAGTAGTCCCCCCCCAAAACTTTCTACGTGCATCACACTTTCTCTCCGTTTCTCGATCTCTCAATGGCGCCCAAGGCAAAGAAGCAGGGCCACCACGGCCAGAAGAAGAGCCAAAACCAGAGAGAGGAGACCACCACCAACTCCTGCTCTTGGCCCGACCTTCCGCGGCCACTTCTCATCACAATCCGCAACCACCCCCGCCTCATGCGCAACATGACTTTTGGTGTCACCACCAAGTCGTGGAGATCGAAGCCGGCCCCGTGTTCACCTTCAAATCAGCTTCAACTCCTCCACACGACCCACGAGACCCGTATCACCCGTTGCAGCATCGCGTTCCCTCCAATGTGGCAGTGGAGGTACTCCAGGAGGGAACTGAACTGCCGGCATCGCTGGACTTACTTCGCCGGTTACTCGAACGATGTGCTCGTCGCCCGAGGTGGGCCAAATCTTTCCGAGGTCTATCTGTGGAATCCAGCCGACATATACCTGTACTCGTGTCTCCCGCCTTGGGATTGCCGAGTTCCTTTCAAGCGCGCCGTCGTGAATTTTCCCTATTCGGGCATTAGCCCAGGTCCCCACCGTATCGTGATGGTCGTGACAGGCATGAGCCGCCCCGCTTTCATGTTCTGTGATCTTTCCAGGCGGCAGCCGGGTGACTTCAAGTGGGTTAAGTATGATTGCAATGTTGAGGATCCGAATTATGGGAACGGTTCGAAGCGTCCTATGGAGTTTGCTGATGCCATCGGTGCGAATGGCAAGTTTTATGCCCTGAGTTCCCAGGGGACGCTCGCGGTTATAGAGTACGCAGATTCGGGCGCTGAGTTCGTTGCCTTGTGTCGAAGCAGGGTGGTTCCTAATGCCTCGTGGAGGAGCTTCAGGGAGTGTTTGCTCGAGATCGAGGGTGAAGTTTTGGTTGTTTTACTCGTTTCGAGGAGGACAGTGAAAGTGGTGGATGATGTTGAAGTTCTGAGGCTCAACGTCGATAACCAGTCGTGGACCAAAGCGAGTAATATCGGGAATCGAGCAGTTTTCATGGGGGCTAATTGTTGTCTCCATGTTTTGGTGAGTGAACTTGAAGAGGGGTGGTGCAGGAGAAACTGCATCTACTTCGTGCAGAAAGCAGGGGATCATAATGTTTGGTGGGTGTTTGACATGGAAAAAAGTCGCATTTCCCGGTGTTGGAACGAAGAAGATTGTCCACGAGAGTTAAACTTGAATCAGGGTAGCGAACTGTTGGCCTGAAAAAGATAGTCACGACGAATTTGTATCAGCCATTTAAATTTACGGTGTCAAGAATTGATAATAAGACTTCTACATCAGTACAAAATCCTGGAGAGAGAACTGAACCAGCTCATTATTGGCCAATGTAAATTTGATCGAATTCAACTTGCATCAGTTGAGTGCAGATCAGGACAAAATAATTCAATTCATGAATTTATCAGAAGTTCGGAGCACATGACTCCTACTTGTACATTGAGCACGTCACGAGCAAGCCACACAAATGGCTTGTGTTGTGTCCTTCTGTTTCGAAGCTTGCTATTGGCATTCACTGATTTCTTGTTCATATTATTGACTGCAGAATCATTGAAGTTGCAGATGCCGGGGCAATTACACAAGGTCCTACTGGGAAATCATGACTTGAGATGAGTAATAGCCACTGGAACAAAATATAATCTGCATATCTGGTCATGCTTCTAAATCTTCAATATGAAAGTCCAAAAGTAGAGCGCAAACAGAAACCAGTAATTGGAAGGTGTGCGTGTATATATGGATATCAGGAACAGAAATCTTATACTATAAGTTGGACTATACACTCCATAAAATCCTGCAACTTATTCCTGATTGGAAAGCAATGCAGAAGATGAACTGTGAGATTTCTAAGAGGACAAAGTGTGGAGCTGCTCAAGTATTATGAAGGTGCAACACATGTCCGGACTGGTAATTTCGATGGGAGAAGAGGTGAAGCATCAAAAGTTTAGAAAAGTTATTGCTCTGCTTAGGGGAGGCCGTTCACCAGGGTTTCATGAGCGCACCAGGGGCCTGCGATCATCAAGCACTCCATTTGTCTGACATCAATCCTCGCCAAACTTCAGATCTGCCGTATTAATCAACTTACTAATTTCACAGAGCTCCCAAACCCACTTTCAAGTCACACTTGGTCTTCTGCCGCTCTCGACTCTATAACTTTTCCTCCACGTGCTATTCTAAGAGGATAACTCCAAAGTTGTAGACATCAGATTTCATGCTTGGCTTGCTCGAATAGATACTTTCAGGAGCCAAATATCCCATGCTCCCTGCAAACAGAGCCCGTGTGATGGTTGACAATCCTGACCAGGCCAAAATCTCCCAATTTTACATTGAATTCTGCCAAGCAGGACATTTCTAGACTTCATATCCTTGTGAACACATTGTTTCAAATCCTCATCTCAGTACTTCAGTCCTAATGCATTTAGCATTGTTATACCTCTTTTCCCATTTCAAGGATGCTTCGTCTTTGAATAGCTGAGAATCTGGGCTACTGTTGACAGGAATTTATATACAAGGAGAAACTCATTTCTCTCGAGGCACCAGCTGATGAATTGCGCTACATTTTTGCGCTCAAGGTTTCTAATGGATTTTACTTCTGTCGCATACTCATTTTGGCCTTGTTTGGACTCTGAAGTGATCCTCTTTATAGCAACACGAGCATTCCGCCTCTTTTACCCTCTGCAAAATTGTTTGTCGCCATTGATAGCACCCTGAAGGACCATCTCTTGGGTCCCATGGAATGTTCAAATCCTTCATCAATCAATTGGACAATATCTCATTCTCCATATGTACCTTTTCTCTCTCTCCTTGGCCTATAACAACAGCCAAATCCTGCAACGAGGAGAAGCAACATAATAGAGACTAAACCTAAGATAGCCCATACCCATGACTTGCTCTTATTCCTTGAATTGTACCACCCGTTGGTGCGTCTGGGAACTCATAGAGTGGAACTGAAATCCCAAGAGAAATAAGGCAAAAACCTCAATACCTCAAGTAAAGCAAAAGCTCCATTAAGTCCAACACATCAAGTTTTCTGCAGAATGTTAAGTAAAAAATATATGCACGACCTAAAAATGATTTCTATATGCAATAGTAATTAGTTTTTTGACCTTTTTCTTTTCTAATAAAAATGAACCTTATGCAATGCATCGGATGCAATTTTAGTCTAAATTGGGTCTATATGAGTTCTACTTTAACATGCTTGAACTATTAAATTTATCACATGAGATTGGATTATTTACATGGAATCCACATAGGACATAAAATATGCAACATGCATGCACATATGATAAAAGCACAAAATTTAACGAAAGTGTAGTATCGGCGAATAACTTCAAGAATTATTACTACACATCAATGCTCATGGAAATTATGCAATATTACGGTAGAGTCATCAATATCTTATGACATAAAATATGCAACCTGCATGAACATATGATAAAAGCAGAAAATCTAATGAAAGTGCATATAATCTAATTGAAGGGCAGTATCGTTGAATAACTTCAAGAATTATTACCATGCGTGGCTCATGGAAATTATGCAATATCATTCAAGAATAATCAATATCTATAAAAAAAATGAAATCATTACATTTTGACATTATGATGCAGATATAATATTCTTTGATCTTATATGCAGATTGCTATATGATTCGTAATGCACCAAGATATGAACTTATAATTCAGGAAATATGCATTAATGAATCTAATCCTAAATAGCATGCAATTATTTTGTGATGCCTAATCAAATACTCTTAACATCCAAATTAATAAATAAATGTAATCAGGAACCCGATCTTAGGTCTTAAAGATCGAAACCCAAATTGTAAAGATTCAAAGGATGAATTTTATATTTGGGAAACACCTAAAAACTCTAATCAAATCACGTTAGAATCGAATAGCCACAAATTTAGGCAATTGAATATTTGAATCAAACTTAATTTAGACAATTACTTGAATTGGATTACTAACTCAAATGATAAATTGTCGGCGAGGGGGTCGCGAGGAAGATTCACGGTGGCCAATTAGGAACGAGCCTGACCCGCGGGGGGAGTATGGAGATGACCGAGGTGATTCACGGGGTGCTATGGATTGAAGTGTGTTTGTTAATAATTAAAACAATATCCATTTCGGCTATAATTTTAAAAGTTGAAGTTGCCAAATGCGAAGAGATTATCGATGTAGTGGACCGGTTGTCAATTTGGAAAAGAGTTGTCGATTGACTGTCGATTTTGGTCGGCTCCCAAGACTATCTTTATTGTAGTATTATTTTGAAGAGTTTGTTCGCATCTTTATGTCTAGTTTGTTGTTTTGTAAATTTTAATGAGTCATATAACAAGTCCATATAAAGGCAAGTCTTGTGATCGTTTCTGATAAGGTGAAATAGGGTGAATTAAAAATAAAAATAAGAAGCCTATTCGTCTCCTTCTTAAGGTTGACATCTTGAATCGACAACTCTCTTGCTAAATCGGAAACTCACCCACAAATTTCCCCATCAAATGTTCAGTACCCTCTTATGAATGGGGTTTGAGTTACAAAAAGACACAACTTACGCTTACGTTGAAGAGAGAGTATTGACCGAAGATCAAGTAAAACTCTCAAGGGCTTAATCCATCGTAAATGGTCTTACACGGGATGCCACGTTAGAAAATGATTAGGCCATATACCAGTAGTTAGTCGATCCACTCTGTCGAGAATACTACTAAAGTTACTAAAAGTATCATTAAAGAGTTCTTGCTAAATGATGTGCGCCACAACCTTACAAAGATGATGATGAAGGGTTCAACGAAGAGAAAGATGAATAGAGTTCTCGTTAAATTTAATGGTAAAGTTGACGAAAGCTAACAAAGGATAAAGGTGTAACACATATATCAATTTGGGATTTTTTTGTAACACAAAAAATTAATTTAGGGTAAATTTGTCACAGATGTATTGATTCACGATTTTTCACGGTATTAACCTATTAATTGATCCACATGTCCCCGTGACATCCAAATCAGCAATCTAACTGCCATATTCTAATGGAATGATGTACGGAATTATTTTTCGTTGTGGAGTGTTAGTTGCTTTTTAAATTAAATATATCGAAAGGTAATGTATTTTCCAGAGGAGGTGGATGGAGTACTTTTCCGTATTTGTTTATGTAATATTTGTTAATTGTCATTGAGAGGGCTTGCTGCATAAAACAGAAAAATAAGTGATAAAAATTCAAGTACTGAATATTTGAAATCTTCAAGTACTATAAGTATGAACATAAATATGTTGTCTGATAATAGATGAAAATTACAATCTAGATGTATCTTTGCAATCAAATTGAGTCTTGGCATTGCGTCTTCTGCTCAGGATTGCACAGTTCCATCCAAGCACGCCACAATGGACAAGACTGGCATGAGCCACTTGGCTTTTTTTTTAGTAATCTCTCTAGGAGACGACTGACCTGGCGATTTCAAGTGGGTTAAGTACGAACTATACCTAAGAATTTTGAATCCAAACATAATAAAATAATAAAAAATAAATAAGGGAGAGAATTTCAGGGTCGGTCTTGGTCCTAAAAACCAGAAGCTAAAAGCCACATCTGCCAGCTCCTAAGGAGACCTTGGAACTGGTTTTCCCTCCTGAAAATACTCATGTAAATTTGAGCAAATTTGATGGTTATCAATACAGATCGAGAATGAGAAGTCAAGAGTAAGAGGAAGCACAATGCGATTTAAGTTGTGATTACATGATTTTGCAAGATGCAAGATTACAAAATCCTAGACTGAGATGACCATTAGCCACTAAAACACATGATGAGTTTAATAGGTGGTGATTGAAGTTTGTGGCCATGGTTCGAAACAAAGAAATACATTTCGGACAATTGCATAGATAAATTGCATGTATGAGTGGTGGATTGAGTCTATGAATAGGCAAGACGGTTCAGTCATATATATACCAGATAGACCAACCCAAAATGAAAAAGAAAGAGAGATAAAAGCTAAACCCATCAGCCTTGTGATCCTTTCTCAGTATAAATTATTTGTCTCCTTTTCGCCCTATGCTGGGTTATCCTACTAACATGTAACACAGACTTTCACATCAAAATCGATACAATGCTAACACCAAATCTTACACGTTATGTGATAATGCAAGAATAAGAGCAAATAGAAGCTTGACTAAAGGTCTGCTTGCATAATGTAATAATTACGTATCATAGAACACCGAAGTCGCATTGTAGAACCCATAGAAATAAAGAACTTACTTCTGTGTTTCGAGAGCTATGCAGAAGAAGATGAACCACAAGATTTCTTGGAAGAGCCCGTACATGCGGACAGTTCATTATTGGAAGTGCTCGGTGGTGTAATGCTTCTCAAGCTGGCAGAAGAAACGTGCGACAATTCGGGCATCAAAGACGGAGAGGCGACATATGTCGGGAGGGGCACCTTTGGTGGGAGAATGGGTGGTGAAGCATCGAAGTTCAAAACGCTTATTGCTTTGCTTATGAGAGGCCGTGCCTTAGGGTCCGGATGAATGCTCCAGAGGCCGACAATCATCAAGCACTCCATTTGTATTGCATCAAAATTTTCACCTAGCTTAGGATCTGCCGCTTCTAATAGCTTTCCAGTTCCATAGAGCCCCCAGACCCACTCCACGAGGTGGACTTGGTCTTCTGATGCACTCAGTTTGATAGCTTGTCTTCCACAGGCTATTTCTAAGAGGACGACTCCAAAGCTATAGACATCAGATTCCTTGCTTGCCTTGCCTGTATAGATACATTCAGGGGCCAAATATCCCATGGTCCCAGCCACTAGAGTTGTTTGCGGCCCTTTGGCATGGTCGACTATCCGAGCCAGGCCAAAATCACCCAATTTAGCCTCGAATTGGGCATCAAGTAGGATATTGCTAGACTTTATATCCCTGTGCACAACGTATTGTTTCAAATCCTCATGTAAGTACTTCAGCCCTAAGGCAATGCCTTGAGCGATATTGTACCTCTTTTCCCATTTTAACGGCGCTTTATCTTTGAATAAATGAGAGTCTAGGCTACCATTAGACATGAATTCATACACGAGGAGCAACTTGTTTCTCTCGTGACACCAGCCAACGAGCTCCACTAGATTTTTATGCCTGAGATGTCTAATCGTCTTCACTTCAGTGGAGTACTCCTTTATGCCTTGTTTGGACTCTGGCGTGATCTTCTTGATAGCAACATGGGAATTTTCATCAACTAGGTAGCCTTCATATACTTCTCCAAACCCCCCTTTCCCAAGCAACCGGGTACTAGCAAAGTTGTTAGTCGCCTCGGCCAAGACCTTGTAGGAGTACTTCTTGGGTCCCTTGGACCGTTCAAATCCTTCATCAATCCCTAGTAAATCTTCTTCTCCTCCACTTTGATCATTCCTATCTCTCTTTAGCTTGCAACGATACCAGCCAAATCCTCCAACAAGGATAAGCAAGATCAAAGAGCTTAAGCCCAAGGCAGACACCCTTCCCCACCACTTGCTTTGTAGGTTGGCCTTAGTCTCTTTTGTTCTGCCATTTATTTTTAGACTGGAGCTGAAATGCCACGAGAAAATAGTATGAGCCTCAAACGATAGCCCCGTCGCTGCTGAGAAACCAAAATCCACCCATTCCGGCAAGTGCTCTGTCAGGTTGAGTGGATGATAGTAAAGGCTGGTAAAATTTCCAGCATCATCTCGAAAATAAACGCTCAAGTTCATTGCTCTAGAATCGTAGGTGACCTGAGCATGGAGTCCTTTACCATAGAGTATGCTGTAATCCATCCATGGGACACAATTATTTCGGACAGAATCCACACTGTTTACATCGATACCAACATGTTCACATGGCGGATCCCATGCATTTGTCGAGGGGTCATAGAAAGTATCAAACTCTACTGCAACAAATGCAGTACTAGAGTTGGTAGAGTTTAGAGTCAATGCCATGCCCAGAAAGCCTCCTTCTAAGTGTCCAGGGATCTGCGATCCATTGGGAGCAAGAAAGAATACCAAGCCGTCGGCATGAGACTGGTTTTCCTTGGAATTAATAGTGAAAGTAAAATCGCTAACAAAATCTGCCACGTTCCCTGTTGAACTATCCCACAAGTGCATGGGTTGATTATATATTGCTCGGCCAGCAATGCCTCCGAGGCCCTCCATTGGCGCACCAATAGTGAGTTGAATGGTGGAGTTCAGTAAGGCGGCATTTCCCAGAAAAGTTATTCTCTGATCGTTCGATTGGAAAGACGGGAAGTCGAAAGAAATGTTGTGGAAGGATTCGGAATTGGCGGATAAGATGCTTAATGAAAAGATAAAGACTGTTTGTGCTAAAGCCTCTTTGGTCAGACTCATTCTCACTGAGCTGCGAGCTATCCTTGTTCCGAATAATCAGAGACTCGTCATTTATTCATTGTGGAGACCACCTGCAGCTGCCAAAGTCTGGAAATTTGAGTTATTGATGAGCGATTAACTGGAAAAACAAAAATTAAATGCACAGTCTCAGTGATGGAAGCTCTGGTAGAAACAGAATGATTGAGATAGCCAACAAACATTTTTAAATTATTCCACGTCCTGAAATGGAATTATTAGTATGGCATGGATGTTTGATGTTATACTTTGGAATCACCGTTGTTGTTGACAACATTCGTCTAGTTGATAACATGGACAGTAACAAATAAAGAAATTGACAGTGATGGGAGTGACGGGAGTCCTAGGTTTTTGGGAGGTGCAGTCGGAAATAATGGAGAGCATGATGATTAATGATAAATCCAGAAAAATCTTGGGGCCTAAGATGTAGATGAATCGCACGCTAAGCGTTATGCTTGTCATTTCTAGAAGTATAAGATCGAGCAAATGACTCTGACTCAATGGGTCGTTTGAGTTCTGCCTCTAATGAAATCCATCAGCTCTGACCCCTTAAAAGCCAAGTGATTCTACTAGATAGACAGACTTTTGAGAAACTTCTGGTGGTGTTCAATTGAAAATGAACATGGCACAACGACTGGAAACTAGGGCTGAGCACCGGGTACCTCCCAACCAGAGAACCGCCCGGACCGGACTGGCCGGGTTGGTCCGGTTCTTCGAAGTTGTGATCCGGTCCACGGTTCCAAAAAATGGAACCGGTTCCCAGGTGGTCCGGTTCCCTTTTCTAGGGTGGTTGGGATTGGACCGGACCACCCGGACCAGACCATTAGGACCGACCACTAGGACCTTCAAAGTGTCTCTTGGCCCAAGTGACTTGGGAGCCCAACTCCAGTATAAAGTCCAGAAGCTTCAAATTTCCAGAGCCCACTTATTAGTTATTTCCGATGCCCAACCCATCAAAGCCGACTTTTCACATTCACGCTCAAACAAGAAAGAAGAAACCCTAGGGAGAACAGGCTTTCTCATTCCTGAGTCTCGACGGTAGCAACAAACAATTTTTTGATTGATTTTAGTAATGGAAATGTTCATCACACTTCTCGCATCTTCGACTTCTGCAATTTTTTGATCTTAGAAGGGGACTTCAACAGGGTTGAAAGAGTCATGTGTGTTTTACCGGTGTAAGGAACGATTTTCGTTTTAGTTTAACCTTCTTTTTGAATTTTTCCCGGTCTCATTGGACCGCCCAAGAACCGGACCGGACCTATTGGTCTGGTCCACGGTCCTAGAGATTGCGGACCTGTCCCATCGGTCTGGTTCCCAGTTTCGGGAGGGAACTGGACTGCCCTGGACCACGCACAACCCTATTGGAAACCATATACGGCTTAGACCTTAAGAAAAAATATATTTTGTGGGATCACTGCCAACTGCTCTTGTAACGGCTGCGTTTTAGCCCTCTCTGGGATTTATTGTGTAATTATTTAGTTATGGAGTGTGGCCTAAGAGCCTCGTGAATTTTCCCAATAATTATTGTAATTTTCGTGTGCATGTAGGAATTTCTAAAGTTAGTTTTGAGTTCCCGCAAATTGATCCGATCCCGTTTTGACCCAAAAAAATACCTAGTTCTTATTTTTGGGAAGCTAGTCTGAATTTTTAGGAAGTTTTTGTAATTTTTATAATTTTATTTTAATTAATTAATTATTTTATTAGTTTTATTATTTTAATGTTTTTCTTTGGGTTGGGCCAGACTTGTGTTGACCTGGCCATGCCCACGTTGACTCGGCCCAGGCCCATGTGAGTCAGCCCCTAGCCACCCTCTCTTTCTCTCTCTCTCTCTCTCTCTCTCTCTCAGGCGTTTGGTCGAAAGCCTAGCAGGCACATTGCCAGAGGGGCCCATCGCTAGCCAAATCACTAGCCAGCCATCGGCAAAGGTTGCCAGCCGCCTCAGGGATCTCGTCGGCGGGCGTCATGGCCACTGGTTGGCTACCACCTGCCGCCAGTGAGCTCTTTTCCTCTCCAGCCAGATCTTCTGCCATGTTTTCCTCATCAACAACCACCCCTCTTCTCGCCGTTGTATCTTCCAGCTCCGACCTTTGTCTTGCTCACTGTCAACACCTATAGCTTCCTTGCAACACCCTCTTCACGACCTAGCCAACCGTCTTTGCCCCTATCACCGTTGACAGCTATTCGAAAGAGCCTCCACGCCTCGAGTTTGCCTTATTTTGGTCGTGGACTTCGTCGGCGGAGATCGAGCGATCCTTCAATTTAGAGCTCATGCCATTACTTCCAATGGGTTTCTAGGTAACAATTTACCCTAGTTATAGCTTTGGTTGCGATTGATTTGACCTAAATTTGGCCACTTCATGATCAAACGTGTTATGCCCTAGAAATCTCACTATCGACATCGAGTCCGGCCACCGTGCAGTTCAGGCAACCCACCGGCATCCCCACTGCCACTAATCGGTTCATGGATGTCCCTTGATCAAAGCCTAACACTTTCATTGGATTGATTTGATCCTAGTTGCAAGAACTGACCCTCAAATCAGTTGAGCCCTAATGGGTCTGGTTCGACCCGAGACACCCTCCGTCCCCATTTAGCTGTCTTCGTTTCCTCCAGCCACCATCTAGGAGCTCTCTAGCCACCCAGCAAAGCCTAGAGACGAGCTTGGCCATCGACGACGCCCATCTTGCCTTCCCGCGACCTAGTTCACCTTTGATTGACTTGATCAGAGGTGGTTTCAAGTGTAGGACCCTCTCGCCAGTGTCGTTTTTCTCCCATGCCATCCTCCCATGACTGAGAATCACCTTTGGGAAGCTCGCTGAAGCCTCCCCAGAGCTTCACTGCAGCCACTGCTGGAGTCATCGCCGGAGTCTATTAGGCTTGGGCCATCATTCCTTGGTGTTGGGCCAAGATTTGGTGGGCCTTAGCTAACCCAAACTAAAGCCAGAAGAAAGAAAAATTGCATTGCCGTGGGCCGCAGCAATTTCGTCGCCGCGAGCCACCTTTTGGCAAAATCTGAGGTGAGTAGACCTCCTATCACTCAATTCGGCCCGTTTATTGCTTTAGTAGAAATTATTAGGACTCGTTGGGTGATCGATGATTCAATTTGACACTTAGGGCCAATTATGGGTTATTTAATTATTATTGTTATTATGGCCTGTGGGCCTAATCGGTTTGGAAATTGATAAAACCCAATGAGGTGTCGATTGGATAGTAATGAGTGGTCTCGATCTTGTGACTGATCGGTGTGGTCATTGACCCCAATTTGCCCTTGATTTTGGCTTTTAGCCAAGAAAATTAGTTAGGGTCTCATATTGATTGTGAACAACCTTAATTGCTTAAATTACAATTTATTTACACTTTAATTACTTTTCTTATTATTATGACTAATTTTAATTGGCGGATTCCCTAGCTTTGGGCTAAGTCTCGATCGTGCATCGATTGACTCATAAGTACATTCATAAAGGACAAATATGAGCTTTAGTCTGATTAAGAGTGAGAATTTATAGAGTCTCTTTAGAAAATTAGGACCCTAAGGCAATTACGTTACTACTTCTTGCATAAGGGTTTGACTCACTGAGATTTATATCTCACCCCATTGTTTTAAACCCTTTTCTTATGACTACATTGTGGACCCCCGAGAAACCGATAGAGCAGGAGTCGATAGAGGAGGAGTTGAGCGAAGAGGAGCCGATGGAAGAGGAGGAAAAGGAAGAGTAGGTGCTAAAAGCTCTTCCAAGATCTGACGAGGAAGAGAAAGACCTTGAAGAATGGGTGATGCTAGACTGCCCAGCAAATGCAGGATGGGTCATAGACATACATGTAATGCAAAATGGACAAGTGGAGAAACACGAGAGAACATTTTGGGAATGGGATGAGGACATATGTGCTTGGGTTCCATACTAGTATTAGGTGTTATATGCTGGAGTAATAGGAGGTCCACTGCATTACCACGGAGAACATCACGAAGACCCTTGGGTAGGATATGAGCAGTGTCACATAGAACCTGGCGGGGATGACGATTCACCAGATGGTATCTTGATCGATCCATTAGGTTAGTTAGTCTAGGTTGATCTCTAGGGCCAGATTTATTTTCTATAGGTCAGTAAACCTCCCTTCTCCCACAACTTTTGTTTGTAATTTACATGGGCTTTGAACTGTACCATCTTAGCCAGGCCTCGCTTGTACCCTTTTTCCTTTAATGTATACAGTTGTAAATTAATGGAGGAGTAGATGTTCATAGTATGCTGTGGATGGTTGTTATTTATTTATCTTGCTTGCGCTGTATATGACTTAGAGGTTTCAGAAGGCCAACGATGTACCTGAGACGTTGCGATTTTTTGACAAGTCAAGAAAAGAGTAACTGATACTACCGCTCGCATAGGAGCGGGGCGTGACAATACCGGTTGACTTGGTATCAGAGTGAGGTTAAAACCTTGAAAAGATTAAGATCTTTGAGTGATAAGGAAGTATCGATTAACTAAGATTAGTAGGATAGTACTTGTGGGTTAAATTAGGTACTAAAAACTAACTAGTTCTTGATTGGCTGATTCGATGTGATGGCTCGCTGTGTATCACTTGTCTTATTAAACATGTTGTGTATCGCATGTTGGTTGTGGTCTTATGTGTATCGCTCGCCCTCAATAGCTTGTTGTGTATCACTTGCCCTATATAGCTTGTTGTGTATTACTTGATATTATATCAAAAGCTTGCTAAGTATGGCTTGCTTCCTCCTTATTTTTGGTTTGTTATATCTGAAAGGAATATTGGAATATTGGAATATTGGGAGCAGGTTTGTTAGAATTTGAGTATGGTTAGAAGGAAAAGGCCTCAGTGGAGAATAACTACTATAGGGCGCTTTGGGATCATGGAGAAGCCTCAAGGAGATCCTAGGATCAGGGGGATCCTTAAATCCCTTGAAGATCCCCGAGGCGAGGTTGCCCAACAAGCACACAACCAAAAAGCAGCCATCACAACTGCTGCTATTGCTGTAGCAGATATCACCATTAACGCAATGATGAACGCCATCGTCACCCATGGGCCTGCTAAAGAAACCGTGGAGGATGAGATGGAGGATCCTACTTTTGATCCAGTCTTAGCTGCTGAAGGTGCCAGTGAGGAAAGGAGGATTCATAAGCATGTGGAGCAATTCCTTAAACTGAAACCTCCACATTTCTTCGGTAAAGGAGATCTAGAAGTCGCCATCTCGTGGGTTAGGGGAATTGAAAAGGTCTTCTCCATGTTGAGATGTACGGATGAATACAATGTAGTACTAGTTGCGTACCAATTGGAGAGTAATGTTAGCCATTGGTGTGAGGCCAACAAGCGAACGATCTTTCCTAAAGGAGTAGCATCAACTTGGGGTACTTTTGTTGATGCCTTCAGTGAGAACTAATTCTTGGATATCGCCAAAGAACAAAAGCTGGTGAAGTTTTTAAGACTTCGTCAGAACCACTTATCGGTTGAGGAATATGAAGCTAAATTTGCAGAACTATCATGATATGGTCGAAGTAGAGGATCCACTTGATAGGGCTGCTAGGTTTTGGGATGGACTAAAACCTGATATCAAGAGTCAACTAGTGCCCTTCAACTTGCACAGTTACAAGGAAGTACTGAATAGAGCACAAAAGGTCGAAAGGGATATAGCTGAAATGTCAACCGCACCTGGGTTCCAATTCTTCTTAGTTAGGGACAGTCGTAGGCAAGGAAAAAGGCCTATGATGGGAAACATGAACCCCTTCCCTCTCAATATGAGTGGTGGAATCAGGGAAGTCGCCCTTCCCTCTCAAACACTGTGGCAGATTCCACAAGATTAAGACTTGCCCCATGCGGATTGGAGCGTGTTTTGGGTGGGCCAGCAGGGCCATCTATTGAGGGATTGTCCGCGACGTCTAATTGGGACGCAATTGTTGCCATCACGTATTCGCCAGCCAATAGGGAATGCCCCTCTGCGTAGTATGGATCGATCTCCAGCTCAAGAAAGAGTATTTGTTGTGACCCGGGATGAGGCTTAGAACTCGAGTGGAATTATCACAGATACCATTTCCTTACACTAATATTCAGCTTATGCTTTATTCGATACTGGGGCTACACATTCTTTTATTGCAATTGAGCTCATTGATTTGGCCATAGAACTGTTAGAGGTAGTCCTTAGTGTTTCAACTCCCATGCATATTAGCATGTTGTCGATCAATGGGGGTAAAATGATTGATTGATCTGTTGTACTTGCTATGTATGATTTTGATGTGATTATCGGAATGGATTGGTTTAGAAAACGTAGGGCCACAGTTAATTGTTTTAAGAAAGCCATATATTTCCAACCTCTAGAAGGCTCGAGTTATGAGTTTGTCAGTAATCGAAGAGGACCCTCGACCACACTAATCTCATCTCTGGAGGTAAAGGTGCGTTTGGTTCAGCATTTGGGAAAAGTCATTAAGAAAATGCAAACGCCTTTGGCCTAAAGGGGTTTGGTGAAATGCAATTACTATTTGGTAAATTATAACTGAAAATTGCCTTTGGTAAACATATATTTGAAAAGTTGTTTGTTGTAACCAATTTTAATTTTTTTTAAACTTTAATTTGTTTGAAATTGAAGAGAAAATATTATTTTCACATTTAGAATAATGTAAAAGAGGCACACTAACAAATTTATAAATAAAAAATTCACATTAAATAATATCTTTTTAATTAAAGAAAAGAGTCATTTCATTATAATAAACATAAGCCCTCTAAAGTTTGTCATTAGGAAAAAGATTTGGACAAAAAAGTTCAGATTAGTTTTTCCTTCCTTTTTTTGAGTATTTTTGGGAAATTTTTATTGAAGGAAAGTATTAGAAACTGCCTTCCTTTTCTTTTTATTCATTTTCCCTCTTCTCTGCTCATGGGCTCAGCTCGGCCCATCTCCCTTCAGCCATGCGAGCAGCTCAGCCCATCTCCATCATCTTCTTGCTCTTTCCTCTTGCACGTGCAAGACCTTTTGAAACCCTAGCTGCCGCGCCAATCAACGCGAGAAGGAGGTGGAGTAGGGCACGACCAAGAGGGAGAAGGAGGCGAGAGGGAGGGACGACCGAGAGGGAGATGGAGGCAAAGCAGGCGAGGACGAGAAGGAGGCGGAGCAGGCGAGGACGAGAGGGAGGCGAAGCAGGGGATGACCGAGAAGGAGAGGGAGGGACAACCGAGAGGGAGAGAGAGGCGGAGCAGGCGAGGACGAGAGGGAGGCGAGAGTCTCGACGGAGCAGGGGACGATCGAGAGGGAGAGGGAGGCAAGAGGGAAGGACGACCGAGAGATAGGAGCAGGCGAGCAGGAGGCGAAGCAGGCAACGACGATGAGAGGGTAGAGCACGTGGACAACCGGAGAAAGTGACGACGAGAGGGAAGCGGAGTAGGCGACAGCTGGAGGGAGGAGCATGCGGAAGACCGGAGGAGGAGCATGCGGAGAGGAGGAGGAGGAACAAGCTACAGAGGAGAAGACAAGAGGAAAAATGCATTTTAGGGTTTCTAAGGGCAAAAGTGGAATATTAGTAACAAATGAGGGCAAAATGGGAATGAGCTGTAATTTTCTTTAAACAAGGGGACTTGCATTCCGAAAATGCAAGTTTCAAATGCACCTTGGCTTAAAGGCCTTTGAAGGGCATTGGAGATGCAATTGCATCACCAAAAAGTTGGCCAAATGCTGAACCAAACGGTCCAGCATTTGGCCGGTCCAGCATTTGGCAAGTCTTTTACACCCGAAAAGTAGCATTCAATTGCTAAACCAAACGGGGCCTTAGTCTAATAGAAGATGGCTACCAGAGCTTTTTGGCCAACATGTTGGATGTCTTAGTGGAAGGACTAAAATTAGAATATACTGAGGTAGTAAGAGAATTCTTGGATGTGTTTCCGAAGGAATTACCATGATTACCTCCAGAGCGAGAAATCGAGTTTGTGATCAAACTAGTTCATGGTACGAACCCAATATCGGATGTTACTAACGGAGTTGATAGAACTCAAGGTCCAGATGCAAGAATTACTTGATAAAAGGGTTCATCCATCCTAGCACGTCGCCATGGGGTACGCTAGTTCTCTTTGTCAAGAAAAAAGATGGGTATTTACGTTTGTCTATTGACTATCGCCAACTGAATCGAGCAACCATCAAGAATAAGTACGTTCTGCTTGGGATTGATGACCTATTTGATCAACTGTAATGTGCTTCGGTGTTCTCTAAGATTGATTTGAGATATCACCAGCTAAGAATCATGATTAAGGATGTTTTGAAGAGTGCATTTCGTACCCACTATGGCCACTATGAGTTCACAGTGATGTCGTTCAAGTTGATGAATGCTCCAGCTGCGTTTGTGGATTTAATGAATATGATCTTTAAGGAATATTTGGATAAGTTTGTTATTGCGTTCATCGACGACATATTAGTATACTAAAAAATTCTAGAAGAGCACGAACAACACCTAAGGTTGGTCTTAATGACTCTTTGGGAGCATGCACTCTACGCCAAGTTTAGTAAGTACGAGTTCTGGCTTAGCCGCATGGCTTTTCTAGGTCATGTGATTTTAGGAGAAGGAATTTTGGTGGACTCTACAAAGATTGAGGCGGTAACAGACTGGCTAAAGCCAACGGAGATTCGCAACTCTCCAGGTTTAGCCAGGTATTATCATCACTTTATCGAGAAGTTCTTGAGTATAGTGACGCCTCTAACGATGTAATTGAAAAAGGAGGCAATGTTTGAATGGACAAGTGTGAGGAAAGTTTTCAAGAATTGAAATAGAGACTGACTACAGCTCTTGTACTAATGATTCCCTCAAGTCCTGGTAGGTACGAGATTTACAATGACATTTCTTATCAGGGACTTGGATGTATTTTAATGTGGTTCGGTCAAGTAGTGGAATATGCATCAAGACAATGAAGGCCTCACGAACAAAATTACCCCACGCATGACCTGGAGTTGGCTACAATCATTTTCGCTCTCAAGATTTGAAGGCACTATCTATGTGAAGAAAGGTTTACCATATTTACAAACCATCAAAGTCTCACATATTTATTCTCTCAAAAGGAGTTAAATATGAGACATCGGAGATGGATGGAACTTCTAAAGGATCACGACTGTGATATTCTATATCACCCAGGTAGAGCGAATCGAGTGGCTGATGCCTTTTCGTAAGTTCTCTCTAGGTTTGGTAATGGTCCAAGAATGACATCTATTGGAGAAAGTCAAGGATTCAGACTTCAAATTTGAAGTAGGTTAGCTCACTTGTTTAATGGCCACCTTGAGAGTGGAACCTCAAATTCAATCTAAGATCAAAGAGTTGCAACCCACAGACCCTGCTATCTAGAAGATTATCCAGGCTAATGTTGAACTCAGAAAACCATATTTTCTGGTTTCAAAAGAGGGAATTCTCAAGTTTCGAGGAAGATGGTGTGTACTTGAAAACACCACACTTAGAGAAGAAATTCTGGCTGAAACACACATGAGTAATTATAGTGTCCATCCAAGAAATACGAAGATGTATTAGAACCTGAAACCACACTATTGGTGGAGTGGTACAAATGCCGATGTGGCAAGGTTCATGGTCAGATGCTTGACTTGTCAACAGGTGAAGGCACAATATTGTAAGCCTGGGGGACTACTGAAGCCACCGGAGATCCCTGAGTGGAAATGTGAACATATCATAATGGATTTCGTGACAAGATTACCTAGGAGTCAGCGGGGACATGACACAATTTGGGTCATAGTGGATAAGACTGACCAAATTGGCTCATTTTCTTGCCGTGCGTAAGGACCTCCCATTGTATAGGTTAGCTTACCTATATGTATGATAGACAGTTTGGCTTCATGGAGTGCCAGTGATGATTACTTCTAATCGTGATCCTAGATTCATTGCGTCTTTTGGAAAATTTTGCAGACTGCTTTAGGCACGAGACTGCAGTACAACATAGCCTACCATTCGCAAATAGATGGGCAATCAGAGAGCACCATCCAGGCTTTAGAAGATATGCTACGAGCGTGTATTTTAGACTTCAAGGGAAGCTAAGAAGACCAGTTACACCTGGAAGAGTTCGCATATAATAATAGCTAACAACAGAGTATTGGAATGGCTCCCTTCAAGGCACTGTGTGGCCGTGCTTGTAGAACTCCAATCAATTGGAATGAAGTGAGAGAATGAAAAGTTCTAGGACCTAAGTTAGTACGACAATCTCAAGAAGCGGTCAAGCTAATAGAAATTAGACTGAGAATAGGTCAGAGTCGATAGAAAAGCTATGTAGATCAAAGGCGTAGACCATTGGAGTTTCAAGAAGGGTGACATGTCTTCACGTAAAGGTATTGCTTGAAAGAGGGATGTCTTGATTCGGGAAAAAGGAAAAATTGAGTCCTAGGTATGTGGGATCGTTTGAAATTCTAGAAAAGATAGAAGCCGCGGCTTACCGCTTGGCTTTACCACCGAATCTGGCTTAGATACATAATGTTTTTCATGTGTCCATGCTGAGGAAATATGAACTTGATCCTCCCATGTACTGAGTTTCGGGGAGATCGATGTCGATGATAGAATCTTATAAGTAGAGAAACCGATTATAATCGAGGGTCGAAGGGACCAGGCATTAAGAAACAAAGTGATTTCGTTGGTCAATGTGGTTTGGCAACATCATGATGCAGAAAGTGCCACCTGGGAAAGTGAATAGGCCATAAGACGCTAGTACCCCTATCTATTTGGGGAGACAAGCTGTGTAAATTTCGAGAACGAAATTTCTTAAGGGTGGAAGAATTGTAAATGCCGTGTTTCGGCCTTCTCTGGGATTTATTGTGTAATTATTTAGTCGTGGAGTGTGGCCTAAGAGCCCTAGTAATTTTCAGGTAATTGTAATTTTCGTGTGGACGTAATAATTTTTTATTTAGTTTCGCGTTCCTGAAAATTGATCCAATCATGTTTTGACCCCAAAAATGCTTAGTTTTACTTTTGAGAAGCTTTTCTGAATTTTAGGGAATTTTCTATAATTTTATTATATTTTTAATTATTTAATTATTATTTTGTTAGCTTTATTATTTTAATATTTCCTTAAGGTTGGGCTAGACCCGTGTTGACCCGACCTAGGCCCACGGGAGTCAGCCCACGTCCACCCCTATCTCTCTATTTTCTTAGGCATTTGGTCGAATGCTTGGTGGGCACATCGCCGGAGGGGCCCACCGTTAGTTAAATGGCTGGCCAGCCATTGGCAAAGATTGCCAGCCACCTCATGGGTCTCGTTGGCGGGCTTCATGGCCATTGGTTGGCCGCCACCTACGGCCGGCGAGCTTTTTTCATCTCTGGCCATATCTCTTCCCCTATTTTCCTCACCAACGACCACCTCCTCTTCTCGCCATTGTATCTTCTAGCTTCGACCTCCATTTTGCTCATTGTCAAAGCCAACAAGTTCCTTGCAACACCTTCTTTACAACCCAACCAACCGTTGCCTTTGTCTCTACTCCCATCGCCATCGACAACCGCTTGAAGGAGCTTCCACGGTTCAAGTTTTCCCTGTTTTGGTCGTGGACTTCATCGCCGAAGATCAAGCAATCCTTCAATTTAGAGCACATGCCATTGTACCAATGGGTTTTTAGGTACCCCTTTTACCTTAGTTATAGATTTGGTTGTGATTTCTTTGACCTAGATTTGGCCATTTGACAATTGAACGTGTTTTGCCCTAGAAATCTCACCGTTGACTTCGAGTTCGGCCACCATGTTGTTCAGGCAACCCACCAGCCTCACTACCACCACCAATCAGTTCGGGTACGTCCTTAGATCAAAGCCCAACCCTTTAAGTGGATTGATTTGATCCTAGTTACGAGAATTGAGCCTCGAATCAACCGGGCCTTAATCGGGTCTAGTTCGACTTGAGACGCCCTCCATCGCCGTTTAATCATGCTGTCCAGGAGCTCTCCTACCACCCAGCAATGCCTAAAGATGAGCTTGGCCACTGACAACGCCCATCTTGTAGTCCGACGACCTTTCACTTCCCAATCAGCTTCATCGGAGGTGGTTTCGAGTCGGTGTCGTTTTTCTTGTTGTTCGCCCCTGCCATCTCGCCCACAACCCTAGCCATCCTTTCACGACTAAGAACCACCTTTGAGAAGCTTGTTGGAGCCTCGCCAGATTTTCTTCATTGCTGTCGCTAGAGTCTATTAGGCTTGAGCCATCCTTCCTTGGTGTTGAGCGAAGGTTTGGTGGACCTTAGCTAGCCTAAACTCAACCAAGAAGAAAGAAAAATCGCATCACTGCAGGCCACCGCAATCTATCACCGTGATCCACCTTTTGGCAACATTTGAGGTGAGTGGACCTCATATCCCTCAATTAGGCTTGTTTACTGCTTTAGTAGAAATTATTAAGACTGATTGGGTGACTCGATTGTTTAATTTGGCAATTAGGGCCAATTAGGGGTTATTTAGTTATTATTTTTATTTAATAATTAGCTGGGCCGGTTAGGTGGCCCATGGGTCCTAACCAGTTTGGAAGTTGATAAAACCCAATGAGGTATTGACTGGACCGTGATGAGTGGTCTTGATCTGGTGAATGACATATGGTCGTTGACCCTGGTTTGCCCTTGATTTTGGCTTTTAGCCAAGAAAATTAGTTAGGGTCTCAGGTTGATTGTGAACAATCTTAGTTGCTTTAATTGCAATTCATTTATGCTTTAATAAATTTTATTATTATTGTGGCTAATTTTAATTGGCAGGCTCCCTAGCTTTGGGCCAAGCCTCTGTCGTGCACCGATTGACTTATAGGTAGCTTCTAATAGGACAGAGAAGAGTTTTAGTCCGATTAAGAGTGAGAATTTGTTGAGTCTCTTTAGAAAATTAGGGTCCTAAGGCGATTACATTCCTAGTTCTAGCATAAGGGTTAGACTCACTAAGATTTATATCTCACTCCGTTGTTTTAAACCATTTTCTTAGGACTAGATTATGGACCCTGAGGAGGAACCGATCGAGCAGGAGCCGATAGAAGAGGAGTTGAGCGAATAGGAACTGATGGAAGAGGATGAAGAGGAGGAACATTGGGTGTTGGAAGCACTCCAATAACCAGACAAGGAAGAGGAAGACCCAGAAGAATGGGTGGTGCCAGACCACCCAGCAGATGCAGGATGGGTTGTAGACAAATATGTAAGGCAAAACGGACAAGTTTTGGAGAAACATGAGAGAATAATTTGGGAGTGGATAGAGGACATATGGATGGGTTCTACACCAATACTGGGTGTCATACACTGGAGTAATAAGAGGTCCGCTGCATTACCACGAAGAACATCACAAAGACTCCTGGGTAGGATATGAGCAGTGGCACATTGACCTTGACAAGGGTGACGATTCACCAGATGGTACTGTGATCGATCCCTAAGTTAGTTAGTCTAGATTGATCTCTAGGGCCAGATCTATTCCCTATAGGTTAGTAAACCTCCCCTCTCCCTCAACTTTTGATTGTAATTTACGTGGGTTTTGAACTGTACCATCCTAGCCAGGCTTGGCTTGTAACCTTTTCCCCATAATGTACACAATTGTAAATTAATGGAGGAGTAGATGTTCATAGTATGCTGTGGATGGTTGTTATTTATTTGTCTCGCTATCACTATATATGACTTGGAAGTTTTAGAAGGCCAGCAATTTACCTAGGATGTCGCGATTTTTTGGCAAGTCAAGAAAAGAGTAACTGGCACAGTTGCTCGCTCAGTAGCGAGGCGTGACAACTCTAAAAGCTTATGTTGTTAGATGAATGAGTGTATTAATATTTAATTACTCTTACATTCCCTCTCACGCTTAGTCTGGTCCGTTTGCCTAGTACTAATCGTGGCAATATATAATTGGGGAGGCAAATAGAGGTCTAGAAAGATTCAAGCTTAGGACCTCATGCTCTGATACTGTGTGAGATTTCGTAAGACCACTACCAACTGTTCTAAAAGTTAAACCATTAGATAAATGTATTGATTAATATTTAATTACTCTAATATATCTTAAATTAAAATGGCAATTCATGGAACGAACAGCAGAAACTTGGTGTCCGCTTGATCCGATCCCCTCCTTCGCTCAGATCTAACTAGAAGTGGGATGGTGGGGTTGACTGGATCAAAATGAGCAGGCGGCCCAAAAAAGAAAAAAAAGACAGGACTTTTTGACTGGTCAACAAAAGGAAAGGAAAGTGGACACGCGTTACAGAAAGAAAAGACAATGCACACATGGCGAAGGAAAGAAAGGAAAGGAAAGGAGAGGAAAGAAAAGTAAAGTAAAAAAAAGAAGAGTACTTTGCACGTACACGTTTCAGAATTCTGGTCAAGCCAGCTTAAGTTGTAAAATTATATGGAAAGGATAAGTTAAGGAGTTGTGAAGCTATGGGATTTGACGAAAATCAATTTGAAGTAATGATTTAGTCTAAATGAATTTTTAAAGTTTAAGGTGTAAGCATCACACAAAGGATAGCTCTAATTATTTGCTTTGGATGTAATTTACTGAGTTTGGATGTAATTTAGGTGTGAAAATCACTCAAGTGTGTGAGCGATTGTAATTCTGATTTCTAATTATTTGATGCAAACTCTCCCTATGAGTGTGAATATCAATATTCGAATCGAATCATATAAATCTTCACCTCCTTCTATTGTATATTTGTATTGACTTAACTTGTGAGGTCCCATATTTCCGTGTTAATTACTAACAGTTTCAATTGAAACATTCTCTGGCAGGATGATTAGAGATCATATCGGCTTAACGCTTCTAGTGAGGAAGCTGAATTACGAGGACTTTGTGAAGGACTTAAACTAGCTTAGAGCAACTGAGTTAGAGATAGAGTTGCTCAATGTATGCCGGTTGACATCAACATACGGCCGTTTCTTACAGAACCGACATGTGACAAACCAGTGCACGGACTTGATTTTTAAGAAATACAGAAAAGGCCTACGAGGCCGCTAATCCTGACACAACTGTAAAGCTACGCAGTTGTGAAAGCATTTGTTGATAAGTAACCGTGTCGTCTACAAACAACGGGACTTGGTATCATCAGAATTATTGATCATATGAATTTCACTTTAGAGTCCACACTATCAAGCTTGATCTACACAGTCTATACACCATGTATCCTTCTCTCCTTAGCCGGAGATTATGCTATCTAAAACCCTATTTGGCAACATAAGGGCATGCCTCGCTTATGCTACTGTTTGCAGATAGCTCCGTTTACCCTTATCATGGGCAACATCCCTTTCAAGCAAATGCAGGAAAACAATAAAGAAATTCTAGCTTAACACTACTGCCCACAGCAAAAGAAGAAAGAGACGTACCTGTAGTAAGTCAACTAAAAGTCAAATTCTCCTAAGTTAGGATGAGAACAGTTCCTGATGTCCGACTCCACAGTGACTAGGATAAGAAACATGTTACTTTTTAAACATTGAATCACTTCTTAATGTTCCAATTTTTTTGTTCTTTTTTTCCCCTCTGTGTTTGGGTTAGGATCGTTGTCTGAAGTCGCTGCCCAGTTGGGAGTTGGAAAGACTCATTAAAGAGAAACTTCCTAGCTTGTCTCCTAGGACCAATTGAAACTCCTGTGTCCCAAGAATCTTCCCATCTAAAATTACCCTTCTTTTGCTTTAAACCAAAGTTTTCGATGACTTCCTGAATTATGCTTCGTCAACCTACAACCATTTAATCCTTTTTGTTGAATATCTCGAGCAATTCATTCCTTTTTATTTTTTTTAATGGGTAAGACGGGGGAACTCCCCAAGTCCCCAAGTCTAGAATCCCATATACCGAGATTCGAAACTTGTCTCTGACCCTCTCCGGCTTTTCTAAAGCCGGCGCATAAACTCTTAAGAACGATACTGCACTAATGTGTAGCAGCAACTGTTCACGGTTACTTGTTAATGCAAAAGAAAAAGAAGAAACTGTTGATGGCTACTGGTTGACACTTGAATGCTAGAGAAAATATTCACTAAAGATTGCTCAAAATCAAACACATAAGTTGATAAATCTGCTAGACATATGCATTTATTTCACGGAATATCCTTTGACAAACCAACAAAAATACCATAATGCTAGGCACGTGCGCAGAGAGAGAGAGAGAGAACCTGGATCTTTGAATGAAATCTGAGGTTCAGCCACAGAGCCAGCCATCAAAAGAAGACACAGAGAGGGATGAAGGTCCTTCAGTGAAGGGAGCGTGTTTTCTCAGTTTTATGTGACATAAGTCGATCCTCTGATAAACACAAATGTGAAAAAGAAGACCCGGCCTCCAAGTCAATATCATTCTTTGTGGAATAATTGATCTGTATAGGACCAAGCGACATAGTCATGTGCCCTTTTGATGCTCCAATGATGAACTAAAGAAGAATCCACCAATCAAACAGGCCTTATACGGATCTGAAGCATCGTCAGCAGACATGAAGATCTACGAAGGGCGTTGTTGTATGTATGATATTTTCAAGTAACTTGTTTGTTCGGGACCAAAATAAAACAAACAATAATATTTATTTTCTCATTAAAATTAAGAATAATACCTCAATATTCAGAAAATCATGAAAGAATTTTATATGAAATCATGCGTCAACGTTTGAATGTTTTAAGAGTTTCGAATTAAAAAAAATAAGTCAAATTTGTGAATCATAAAATCTTGATCTAATGAAAAGGGAAAAGTGAAAACCAATCAAGATGGACCCTTTAGCTGAACATGTTATAGTGACTAGATTGTGGCAACTAAAATAAAACTCGATCCTGAAAGTATGGGTGACAAATGGGTGGGTCGGATTAGGTTTGGATCGAGTAAAAAATTGTCCGACCTATATTGACTCATTTAACCTGTTTTGATTCATTTTCGTATAATACAATTTTAATGACTTATACCCAATCCAACTCATACCTAACTCATACCCAACCCATATTGTTAAATCACTTCCATATATAACAAAGTCTAGAAAATTTTGCTTCATGAGTTATTCCAAATGTATTGTTAAAACAATTTTATGAAATACAAATAAGTTGATAAATTTTTTTATTTTCATTTTTGAAATTTTAATTATTATTCAAATATTTTTTTATTTTTTTGCTTTTCTTCTTCCGGTCGTCGACATCACTCAAGCTCGCTAATTTGGTGAGGTCTTAGCCTCCCTAGAATTCTCAAGCATTGAACTTTTTTCTAATCAATGTCTTCTTCCTAGTTTTTGGATTTAATGCTTCCACAAGGCTTCTTGTTCTATAATGCTCCCAAAGCCACTCCACAAGCGGCGCAATGCTCCAATAACGGCCTTGAGTTGACGACTTCTCTTTCGCTAAGAAGCACCAACACTCTTCGGGATCCTTCGTGTTGTATCCGACACTCTCCGACATGCGATCAACTGTTTCCGACACGCGAGTCGAAAATTTCGACACGTGACTCTTATACGCATGGGGTTATATTTACAAATTTTCAATACTTATAAGGTCTAAATATAAATATATGATGATGATGCAAATCTTTCACTTGATGAGCCGGAGATTGAGTCTGTTTTTTTCTTAGAAGAAGATGATATTATGGATGAATGACTTTTTGCTATATTTGATGACGGAATGTTGATTTTTTTCTTATTGTTAAATTTTAAGTTAATAGTAGAATGTGGATTATTTGTTTTTTCTTCCAAATGTTATTGATTGTTACAATAAAATATAGTTGAATTTGTCAATTAAAATAATGAATGATATTAACAAATGTATGATTAAGGTTTTCAGAATAGATTAATTCTAGACTCTTATTATTATTATTATTATTACTACTACTACTACTATTTAGTTATTTATGTATTTATATATAAAATATTAATTTAATATATAACGTGTCGCAAAGTGTCGAAATTTTCTACTTTTTGAGAAACGACGTGTCAGGGTGTCGCGTGTCCGTGTCGGTGCTACATAGCTCCTTCGCCCACTATCCCCCAGAAGACAACCCCAAAGCTATTAGATAATTATATAAAAAGTCCTAAACCTTTTGAAACTTTGCCGATTAGTCCTAAATCTTTTTTTTTTGTCAATTCAATTCTAAACCTTTTGGAACTTTGCCCTTTGTCCACCACTGCCCTCAATAGCAATTACAATAGCTTCATTGAAAGATGGATGTCGATCTTATCCCCTAGATTGAGCATGAGCAGGTGAAGATGCGACGCTTTGCTCAATTTGAGCCACATATCTCATGGTCATGTGTCGAGCACAAAGAGGTGTAAGCCATTAACTTGTTATCCTAATCATCTTTGATGCTTGACCTCATATTCATCCTCACGAATGCTCTAATTGGTGCCAGTGAGGAGAAGTCAGATCGAAGTCCCTAAACTATATTTATTAGAGGTTTTTGTGACATCTCTGCAATCCTTATGTATACTGATTCATTTAGTAAAACATGCAATTTTGGGAATTTCACAGAGAGTTTGCCTTCTTCTTTTTTTGGTCTTGTTCTTCTCCCTTGAATATGTGCAAATAGTATTTCAAGGTTAAAAAAGGCAAATTTGTTTGTACATACATAGAACCAAACTCATCTGTTTTTCAGATTGTGTGTTCTCACCGTTTTGATTTGAATCGCTCCTAGAGGCCAGTATCTTCAATCCCCAAATAAGTCTATTTTTTTTTTCATCTAGAGGCATCAATAGACTTGCAAGTCAGAATGATTCGCCAACCTTTGTAGATAACTAGCATGCACCACCCAATTGGACGCTGTGAAGAAGCCACAAATTCCACCTCAATGGAAACAACATCTAGGAATGTTATAAGTCCTTTAGCCCAAACTTAGTAGAACAATCCCAAGAAACTATGTGTCAAAGTTATCATGCCATATCCAATTTCACTAGCAAGGAGAGCATTAAACTATTACTTTAATTACCAAAATAAGTCCTTACGAGAAAAAAAAAAGAATCAAAACAAAACCCATTTACGAATATATTTCGATTCTCAAGTTCATCATCATTGTCGGTCTCTTTGGGATGTTACTGAAAACTAATCCTGAAGTGGCAGCTCAAAAGTCTATTTGACTAGGAGTTCCCATTCGTCCTGGATATCTTATTATCGGAGAAGGTGACTGGTGGCGAATAACTTCAATCCAGCTTCTTGTCGCCGAAATCGATGAGTGCCTGCGCGAGGTTGAAAATTATAAAACGCAGAGCACGCGATTTGAAGTTCGCTGATGGGGAAGCTGCAAACTTCTCGTATATAAGGCAAACATGCATTGAATTTGAACTTTGATTTTTGTAGTTTTGTAAAATTGAAGCAAGCAGTTTGCAATTTTGCAAACCTGCAAAACTTCTTGAGTATCTTTCCATTTTTCTTCTTTTCCTAAATTGTTCAAATTATTCTGTACTTTTGCATGCTCGCTAGTGAGGAGGCTGATGTTGTTGTCAAGGAGCGGATACAGAGTGAAAAAAAAAAAGACGTGAGCAAGATGAGGAAAGGAAAAAAAAAAAGAGAATAAGAAAAAAAAGAAAAATTTCTTAGACGAAAATACCCTTAACTACAAATAAGAATTGATTAGTTTCTAAGTTTATAATTGTATTTGATATTAAGTCAATTGCTTCAAGCTTTATTGAGAACAAGATACACTTTAGATCCTTTTTTGAGAAAACGATTTTACTTTGGGCTCCTATGTGACAAATTTCCTTATCTTAGTGTGAACTAAAGAGCAACTAGAGTATAAGAACAAGCTTCTCTTTGACAGTAGGGGGTGCATATGAAAGAAAAGTAAGGAAGTCATTTTCTTATCACGTAACTGACTTGTAATAAATCGGTGCTACACCTTAATTTTCTTAAATATAAGAAAATAGATGAGGTCTACGAGACTGCTATTCCCGACACAAGCATAAAGCTCCACCGTTAGGTGAGCACTCACCAATAAGTTATCATATGATTTGCAGACCATGCATCATGTAAATTTCTCTCCTTCTCCAGAGATCATGCTATCTAAATCAGAATCTGGCATTATATAAGCATTTCTTCTTCCCGCCAGTGTTTGGAAACAACTCCCATTAACCTTCGTTCATGCAACCTCCCGTTCAAGCAAATGAAGGGAAATAAATAAAATTCTTGCTTAGTGCTATCCCCCAGCAAAAGAGGAAAGACACATGTCTGCAGTAAATTAGAAGTCAGTCTACTCCAGAGTGTCTTGAAAAAAGTTCATGGTACAGAAGTCTGCTCCCCACTAGGATTGACTCATCAACGAGAAGCTTACCAGCTCGTCTCATAAGACCAATTGAAACCATACGTCCAAAAAATCTTCCCATCTGCAATTACCCTTCTATTGCTTTAAAAGAAATTTTCCGATGAACTCTGGATTGGGCTTCGTCAACCTATGAACAATTTAAAACATTTTTGTTGAAAACTTCGAGCAAGATGGGGAAACTCCTAAGGTCGATGATCCCATCGACCAAGATTTGAAGCCGTCCCTGATCGGTCTTCACCTTTGCTAGTGACACCATAAAAGCCGGTACATAACAGTGAGATCCATGGCGCACTAATGTATAGCAGCAACTGTTAATGGCTACTTGTTCGTGCGAAAAACAAGAAAAATTGTTAGTGCCTACTTGTTGATTAAACCTGTCGGTTTGGTCGGATCATGCATGCTTCAATCCTATTATGACTCATTTATTGTAATGCAAATATCTTGAACTATATTCGACATAACCCAACCAATTTGCTAAAACATCTAACCCAACCAATTTTGCTAAAACATTTTCATACTTAATCCATCTGAGAAAAATTATCTTTTATTAATTTTTCAAAAATCATATTGCTAAAAACATGGTGCATAATTTTTATAATTTTATGAAATATAAATTTTTTTTTGGCTATGCCCGACCCTCGTTTGTGGGCGAGCCATCACCGTGGTTGTTGACCAGCAGAAGAAGAAGAAAAAAGAAAAGGAAAGAAAAGAAAAGAAAAAATAACCATAAAAATGACAAATAATTAACTTTTTATTTAAAATAAAATAAACAAGATGAAAGATGAAAATATTATAAAATAAACTGGAAAATTAAAAGATGACTTGCTTATTATGACTCACTTTATCTATTTTATGATTCATTTAAAATTCATTTAAGATCAATTAAGTTGTTAAGTAAGACATTTATGACCAACTAAAATTTATTTTTAAAACTTAAAGTGACACATTTATGACCCGCACCATTGAAAATGATTTAATATATGGGTTCTAGACCCATATAACCAACTTTTGATCCTAAATGCTACAAGATGAAGGTCCAATAGTGAAGAGAATATGTGTGTTCTCCTAATTATATTGGCTAAAACTGTATGGATAAATGTAAGTAAGGAGGAACATCCCTCGTCGAAGTCTGAAGCATGGTCAGCAGACATAAAGATCTGCGAAGTGCATTGACGTATCTATGATATTTCAAATGCCCTGTTTGTTTGGATTTAAATGAAAACAAGAAACGCTTTTTTATTTTCCTACCACAATTTAAAATATTATCCAAAATTTAGAAGATTAAATTAAAAAAAATATTTATGTATCGTACATCAACATTTGAGTGTTTCATGAGCTTGAGATTTACAACATTTGAAGTACATCACTACGAGATTTGGCAAATTTATTCAAAAAGTCGTAAACCCCTTGTAATTTTGCTAATTTAGTTCCAAAAATGTTCAATTTTGAAATATATTTTATATTTTTTCTAACTCCTTTATTTCTTAATTTTCTTTTATTTTTTTCTTTGCTTTTCTTTGTATTTTTTTTTCTAGTGGGCGAGGATCATTGAGGACCCTTATTGGCTGGGAAGGCTTTGGATGAGGGCCTTTGCATCCACGCTGACCGTGGGCAAGGGTGTGATTATGCGGCCCTTGCCAAATTTAGGCCTAGACCTTTAAGACCCCACGATCTATGAGTGAGGTTGCTTTCGGCTAGTTTTTGTGAGGACTTTCTACCGGCGAGGGTCACGGGAAACATTGCCAACCAAAATAGAAGCACATAAAAAAATAAAAAATTCGAAAAATATTAACATATTATTATAACTCATCTGTATCATCACTGACTATTCCAGATAAAACGGCTCACATCCACATTAGCCATTCCTAACCAAAGTTGGCCGGATGAATTCAATTTGCTAAATTGAAAAGGTTTAGGATTCACTTGGCAAAATTAAAAAGATTTGTAACCGAATTGACAAAAATACATTAGGTTTAAACCTTTGTGGATAACTTTCCCCTTGAGATTTATATCAAGTAAAAAGTAAAAGTAAAAACCAATCCAAATAAGCCCTTTAGAATAATTTGTTAAGGTGACTATGTTTTGACGACAAAAGTAAAAGTCGTCCCTGAAGAAGATCTGTAATGACAAAAATCCCATATTCCGTTGCGAAAGTTCATCTTTAGGGCGCGAAAGTGCAAACATCGTTGCTAAAGCTGGAGCATTTCTCAATGGAAACCGTGTCCATCAACAATGACTTGACTTATGCCGACAGAAGTCCAGCACCGTGACCCAAAGATTTTGGCGGAATGAAAAGAAACGATCAATAACATTCTTTATTGAGTCAACCTACCGGTACATATCATCTAGGCCCACCAAACAGCCATCAGGTCTGGTGCCGCTCTTGCGAAGGACGCAGCAAAAGTTAGAAGTTTAAGGAATTAGGAGATCCAATGGGAGCCCCAAACTTAAGTCCACTGAAATATCTAGTAAGATCCCCCTAGTAAGAGCTGCTTCGGCTCCATTTTGATGCCTCACGCATGCATTGCCGTCGTTAATTGTAACTCAACTTGTTAATGGGTCATGGACTTTCTGGTTTGAAATTTTGCAGTGCATGCAAACATAATCTACAATTATGAAGCCATTAACATTGTCTGAAACAAGAACTAGATGTTGTGAACTAAGCGCATTTATCAGCAGCTTCATTGGCAGTTGCCGTCTCGTGTAAAGAAATGGCTGACGACATAGATATGCCCGAAAAAGGAGCTACATCTGTTGGGACAGGCATCTTTGTGTGAAGGCCTGGGGGCAAAACCTCACCATTAAGAATGCTTGTTGCTTCTCTGATAGAAGGCCTGAGTTGATAATCTCGATGAGTACACCAAAGTCCTAGAATTGTCAAGCATTGAACTTGTTTCTCATCAAAGTCTTGGCCTAGTTTTGAATCTAATGCTTCCAAAAGGCTTCCCCTCCCATAATGCTCCCAAACCCACTCCACAAGCCCCACATCGTCCGGCAACAATCTCGAATCGTTGACTTTTATTCCACACACTATCTCCAGAAGGACAACCCCAAAGCTATAGATGTCGGATTCCTTGAATGCCTTGCCGGTTTGAATGCATTCGGGAGCCATATAGCCCATGTTCCCGGCTAGTGCGGTCGTTTGCACCCCTTTAGAATGGTTAACTAATCTAGCCAACCCAAAATCTCCTAGCTTGGCATTGAACACTTCATCGAGCATGATGTTGCTGGACTTGATGTCCCTATGGATCACGCACTGTTTCCATTCTTGGTGGAGGTATAGCAATGCCCAGGCTACTCCCTAAGCAATTTTGTAACTAATTTCCCAAGTCAACAGGGTTTTGTCTTTGAACAAATGATAGTCCAAACTACGTTGAGACATGAACTCATAGACAAGGAGGAACTTTTTTTTCTCGCAGCACCAACCGATTAGCTGAACTAGGTTTTGGTGCCGAAGTTGGCTAATTGTCTTCACTTCGGACGTGTACTCCTTCACCCCCTGTCTGGATTCGGGGGTTATCTTCTTGACGGCCACATGAGTCGTATTGGTCAGGTGACCTTCGTAGATGCTCCCAAAGCCCTCTTGACCAAGTAAACGGCTGTCTGCAAAATTGTTCGTTGCCACGACCAGTTCCTTGTAGCAGAATTTCCTCCCCCCAGTAACCTCTTTGAGTTCTTCACTGATGGACGCAGTATCCTTATTTTCTTCCCCAGTAAGTTCATCCTTTCGGTTCCTCTTTGACCTACAAAATAACCAACACAAGCATGGAACGAGAATAAGCGGTACAATGCCACCTAAACCACCTAATGTAACCCAAAGTCTTGTGTCTTTGCTCTTCTTTGCACCACCACCTAATGTACTCCAAAATCTCGGGTTATTGCTCTTATTTGGACCGATCCCAACTGGCGGTGCAGTCGTTTTCGGATTGGTTGGAACAACACGTGCAGGGACTTTTGATCCAAGTGTCGAATTCTACAGCAATAAATGCGGAAGTGAAGTCGGAAGTGTTCCGACCATCGTTACCCACGAGGGCTAAGTAGCCTGCACCCGGCTCGTCGGGGATCTTTGATCCAATGGGAGCAAGAAAGAAGGCCAAACCATCGTCGTGCAACCCTTCACCTAACGAATCGATGGCGAAAGTAAACTGGGTGCTGAAATCAGCCATGTTGCCCGTGACATTGTCCCAAAGGTGCATTGGCTTGTAATATGTGGCTCGGCCGCTCTGGTTGAAGCCCCCGTAGTATGCGAGCCCGATGGCCCCGGCCATGATCAATGCATCACCTTCGAGAGAGATTTGATGATCTTCTGAGTTGAAATGTGGGAAGCTGAAGGATATATTGTCAAATGTTGCCAAAGTTGTTAATTGAAAGACTAAAGAAAGGATGAAGGTGGGTAGGAAATTCATGGTGTGGAAACCTTGGAAATTCATCATTGGTAGCCAATAAATAGGAGAGAGCAATATTCTGTATAAGAGAAAAAAAAGAAAACAAAAAGGTTTTAAATGAAAAATAATTTCGAGTTAACAAGACAAGGCCGTCCTCGGCCGGACATTCACCCCTAAGTTGATTTGTTCATAGTATATGGACAGATGGTGTTTACAAGAGCTTTACAAGGTCCTCTTATAGTATGATATTTTACATCATTAATCGTTCGACGATACCAAGATCAACCCCATAAAAGATGTTTGTGTACGCAGATCAGAATGATAACTGACTAGTTCAATATCCTTTATGGCAGATTGAAGCAAAGAGGTTTGTAGTTTTGCCAATTTAATACTAAAATTTTTAATTTTCAATTATATATTAATATATTGTCGAACTCTTTTATTTCTTCATTTTCATTTTTATTTTTCTTTGCTTTTCTCTGTGTTTTTTTTTTTAGCTGGCAAGGAGGATCATCCAAAACCCTTGTTGGCTGCAGAGACCCTCGACGAGGGCCTTTGCAGCTCCGCTGACTGCAGACAAGAGCATGATTTTGCGGCCCTCGCTAGATTTAGGCCTACGCCTTTGCAACCACACTAGCTATGAGTAAGGTTGCCTTTGCCTAGTTTGCATGAGGACTTTGCTACTTGCCAGGGTCGCGGATGATCTCGCCAACCAAAATAGAAGCATAGAAAAAATAAAAAACAAAAAATATGAACATGTAATACATCTGTATCATTGTCGATTGCGCAGGATTGAACGGTTCACATCACGTTAGTCATTCTCCATTAAAATCGGCTGAATAAATTTCTCGATCAAAATCGATAAAATATGAAAAAGTTTAAAATTCGCTTGGCAAAATTAAAAAAATTTATGACCGAATTGATAAAAATAAAATATAATAGGTTGAAGACTTTATGGATAATTTTCCAACGATATTTATATCAAATAAAAAATAAAAAGCAACAGCCAATCAAAATAAGTCCTTTAGGATAATTTGTTTTAGTGACTAAATTTTGGCGACAAAAGTAAAACTCTGCCCTGAAGATGATCTGTAATGACAAAACTCCCATCTTCCGTTGTGAAAGTCCAACTTTAGGGCACGAAAGTGCAAACATCGTTGCTAAAGCTTGAGCATTTCATAAGGAAATTCTTGCCCACAGAATTCCAGCTCCATGACTCAAAAGATTTTGGCAGCTTTCCGCGGAGGTAAATCTTTGCCTGAGATAGCAAGTTACAAATTCTGTTTAGATAGGACATGAAAAGGAACGATCCATAACCTTCTTTATTGAGTCAACCTACCATCAGGTCTGGTGCCGACGCAGCAAAAGTTCGATGTTTACGGAGTTAAGGAGATCCAAAGGGAGCCCAAACTAAAACGATAAACAGTCTGTGAACTCACATGTCCGTCCTTCCGTCCTGGACGCGTTGACGATAACTCGTGGCAGAGCTCGCGACGTTGTAAAACTCGTGCAACGAGAGCTCGTATAGACTCGGCCCGGCGCGGCGGCGGCGCACCTCCGGTGAAGCTCTGGTGAGGCTCCGACGGCTGTTTCCGGTGGCGGATCGGTAGAACGGGCCGGCAGAGGCAGCTGGACGGCGGAGAAGCCCAAACCAACGGCGAACGGCGGCTGGTCAGTGGCTCCGGCGGGCTTACAGCGACGTCCGGAGCTGGGGAAGGGCAGAACGGCGCTGGGATGGCGTCGGGGTGACGTGGCCAGTGGCTGAGGAGTGTCGGGGACGGTGTCGCTCGAGTCGTGCTGGCGGAGCTCCGCGGTCACAGCGAGCAGAGGCGAAATCTCGGGTGGACGGAGGAAAACAGGGGGAGCCGGCAGCGAGCTGGCCGACGTGAGCTGCAAGCAGGGGCCGCGCGGCGGCGTCAAGGCGTCGTGGTAGGTGTCGGAGTGGCATCTCGAAGTGGCTGCCATGGCGGGGGAGCGCGAGCGAGCTGCGGCCGCAAGCTGGGATGGTGACCAGGAAACAGGGGTGGCGTCACGGGAGCGGCGTTGCGGAAACAGCGTCGATCGCGGCTTGCCAGCGACGAAGCAGGAGCTCGGAGCGGCAGGTGGAAGCAGAAGCCGAGACGAAGTGAGACTTCACCGGGAGCAACAAGCAGCCGCTGCGAAGTGGAACCGGAGGAGCAGAAGCAAAGCACACCGAGGCAGAGAAGCATCCCCTGGGGAAGAAGACGACGCCTGGAAGAGGGGAAGAGAGAGAGTAAGCGGCGAGGGGACGCGATGGGACGGGGTCAGCGAAAGTGGGGCCCCCTTCGCGTGCGTCTGCAGGAGCTGGGACAAACAGATAGAGGAGAGAGAGTGCGAGGAAGACGACGAAGTGCTCAGGATAGAGGAGAGAAAAGTAAGAGTCAACGAAGACGGGGAGCGTCAACGTCAAGGTCAGAAGAAAACAGGGGGAAGTCAGCGGGAAAGAAGGGACAAGAAAGGGGAAGAGAGAGAGAGGGAGAGAAGGGAGTCGGTCGGCAAAGAGGAGAGAGTTGTGAGTTTGTCATTAAACATCTTGAATTGACAACTCTCTTGCTAAATCGGCAACTAACTCGCAAATTTCCCCATCAAATGATCAGTACCCTCTTTTGAATGGGGTTTGAGATTCCAATGATTACCGCCCTAGCACTTACGAAGGGACACTTCTTATGCTTACGTTGAAGATGGAGTATTGACTGGGGGTCAAGTAAAACTCTCGAGGGCTTAATCCATCGTTAATGTTCTTACACAAGATAGCACATTAGAATATAATTATGTCATATAGTGGTAGTTAGTCGTGCCATTTTATCAACAATACTACTAAAGTTACTAAAAGCGTCACTAAAGTGTTCTTATTGAATGATGTTCGCAATTTCCATTATCTTAGACAAAGAACGATGACAAAGGATTCGATGAAGAAAAAGGCTATCTAGAGTTCTCATTTAAATTTAACGGTGAATCTGACGAAAGTTAACAAAGGGTAAATATGTTACGGACATATCAATTTGGGAGGGGGGAGGTTTCTAACTCAAAATATTAGTTTGGAATAAATTTGTTGCGGATGTAGTAGTTCATGATTTTCTGTAGTATTAACCTATTAATTGATACATGTGTCCGCGTGACATCCAAATTAGCAATTTAGCTGCAATATTTTACGAAAGTTAACGGAATAATGTACGAAATTATTTTGCATTGAGGGGTGTTAGTTGATTTTTGAATTTATTATATCGAAAGGTAATTTATCTTCTTCTTCGGAGGTAGTTGGAATACTTTTCCTTATTTATTTATGTAATATTTGTTCATTGTCATTGAGAGCCAGAGGGCCCGTTGCATAAAACTGAAAAATAAGTGATACAAAATTCAAGTGCTGAATATTTGAAATCTTCAAGTACTAAGTATTTTGACAAAAAAAAAATACTAAGTATGAACATAAATATGTTGTCTGATAATAGATGAAAATTACACAATCTAGATGTATCTTTGCAATCAAATTGAGTTTAGGCACTGCTTCTTTTGCTCAAGATTGCACAGTTCCATCCAAGCATGCCGCGATGGACAAGACTGGCACGAGCCATTTGGCTTTTATATTCAGTAATCTCTCTATGAGTGGGTCGACCTGGCGAATTCAAGTGGGTTAAGTACAGAATTTCGAATCCAAACATAGTAAATGAATAAATAAATAAGGAAGAGAATTGCAGGGTCAATCTTGGTTCTAAAGACCACATCTGCCAACTCTAAGGAGACCTTGGAACTGGTTTTCCCTACTGAAAATTCTCATGTAAATTCGAGCAAATTTGATGGTTACCAATACAGATCGAGAATGAGAAAAGATTAAGAGGAAGGACAATGTGATTAAAGTTGTGACTGCATGATTTTGCAAGCCGCACAATTACAAATTCTAGACTGAGATGACCATTAGCCACCGAAACACATCATGAGTTTAATAGGTGGTGGTTGAAGTTTGCGGCCATGGTTCAAAACAAAGAAATACATTTCGGACAATTGCAGAGATAAATTGCATGTATAAGTCGGGGGATTGAGTTTACGTATAGGCATAGGCAAGACGGTTCAGTCATATACACACAAGATAGACCAACCCAAATAAAAACAAAAAATAATAACTTAATCCATCAGCCTTGTGATCCTTTCTTAGTGAAGTTATATCTGTTTCCTTTTCGCCCTATGCTGGGTTGTCCCACTAACATGTACACACACTTTCACATCAAAATCCCTACAAAGCTAACCCCAAAATCTTTACACGTTATGTGATAATCCAAGAATTAGAGCAAATAGAAGCTTGTAACTAAAGGTCTCCTTGCATAATGTAATAACTAAGTATGATAAAACACCGAAGTCGCATTGCAGAACCCATAGTAATAGTGAACTTACTCTGTGTTTCGAGAGCTATGCAGAAGAAGATGAACCACAAGATTTCTTGGAAGAGCTCGTACATGCGGACAGTTCATTATTGGAAGCGCTCGGTGGTGTAATGCTTCTCAAGTTGGCAGACGAAACATGCGACGATTCGGGCATCAAAGACGGAGAGGCGATATATGTCGGAATGGGCACCTTCGGTGGGAGAATGGGTGGTGAAGCATCGAAGTTCAAAACGCTTATTGCTTTGCTTATGAGAGGCCGTTCCTTAGGGTCGGGATGAACGCTCCAGAGGCCGACATTCATCAAGCACTCCATTTGTGTCGCATCAAAATTTTCTCCTAGCTTAGGATCTGCCGCATCTAATAGCTTTCCAGTTCCATAGAGCCCCCAGACCCACTCCACGAGGTGGACTTGGTCCTCTGATGCATTTTGTTTGATAGCTTGTCTTCCACAGGCTATTTCTAAGAGGACGACTCCGAAGCCGTAGACATCAGATTCCTTGCTTGCCTTGCCTGTATAGATACATTCAGGGGCCATATATCCCGTGGTCCCAGCCACTAGAGTCGTTTGCGACCCTTTGGCATGGTCAACTATCCGAGCCAGGCCAAAATCACCCAATTTAGCCTCAAATTGGGCGTCAAGTAGGATATTGCTAGACTTTATATCCCTGTGCACGATGCATTGTTTCAAATCCTCATGCAAGTATTTCAGCCCTAAGGCAATGCCTTTAGCGATATTGAACCTCTTTTCCCATGTTAACAGCTCTTTATCTCTGTATAAATGAGAGTCTAAGCTACCATTAGACATGAATTCGTACACAAGGAGCAACTGGTTTCTCTCGTGACACCAGCCGACGAGCTCCACTAGATTTTTATGCCTGAGATGTCTAATTGTCTTCACTTCAGAGGAGTACTCTTTTATGCCTTGTTCGGACTCTGGAGTGATCTTCTTGATAGCAACATGGGAATTTTCATCACCTAGGTGGCCTTCATACACTCCTCCAAAACCCCCTTTCCCAAGCAACCGGGTACTGGCAAAGTTATTAGTCGCCTCGGCCAAGACCTTGCAGGAGTACTTCTTCGGTCCCTTGGACCGTTCAAATCCTTCATCAATCCCCGGTATATCATCTTCTTCTCCATTTTGATCATTTCTATTTCTCTTTAGCTTGCACCCGTACTAGCCACATCCTACAACAAGGATAAGCAACACCAAAGAGCTTAAGCCTAAGGCAGCCCCCCTTACCCACGACTTGCTTTTTCCTCCACGAGTTATGACACCAGTAGGTGTGTCGACATTAGTCCCATTTGTCGTGCCGTTTATCTTGTCAAGGATTCGTAAACTGGAGTTGAACTGCCACGAGAAAATAGTATGAGCCTCAAACTTGTCACCCGTCGTTGCTGAGAAACCAAAATCCACCCATTCCGGCAAGTACTCTGTAAGGTTGAGTGGATGATGGCAAAGGCTGGCAGAATTTCCAGCATTATCTCCAAAAATAATGCTCAAGTTCATTCCTCTAGAATCGTAGGTGACCAGAGCATGGAGCCTTTCACCGAGGAATATGTTGTAATCCATCCACGGGACACAAGTTGCATTGACGGAATCCACACTGTTTACATCGATACCAACATGTTCACATGGCGGATCCCATGCATTTGTCACGTTGTCGTGGAAAGTATCAAACTCTACTGCTACAAATGCAGTACTAGAGTTGGTAGAGTTTAGATTCGATGTGATGCCTAGAAAATGTCCATATGAGTGTTCAGGGATGAGCGATCCCCTGAGAGCGAGAAAGAATACCAATCCATCGGCATGGGACATGCTTCTGTTGGAATTAATAGCGAAAGTAAAATGGCTAACAAAATCTGCGGCGTTCCCTGTTGAACTATCCCACAAGTGCATGGGTTGATTATATATTGCTCGGCCAACAATACCACCGGAGCTCTCCGTTGGCGTAACAAGAGTGAGTTGGATGGTGGAGTTCAGTGGGGCGGCATTGCCCTGGAAAGTTATTCTCTGATAGCTCGATTGGAAAGATGGAAAGTCGAAAGAAATGTTGTGGAAGGATTCGGAATTGGCAGATAAGATGCTTAATGAAAAGATAAAGACTGTTTGTGCTAAAGCCTCTTTTGTCAGACTCATTCTCACTGAGCTGCGAGCCATCCTTCTTCCGATTAATCAGAGACTCGTCAGCATTTTTTCACTAGCTTCTATTCATTGTGGAGACCACCTGCAGCTGCCAAAGTCTAAAAATTTGAGTTATTGATGAGCGATTAACCGGAAAAACAAAAATTAAATGCACAGTCTCAGTGATGTTAGCTCTGGTAGAAACATAATGTTTGAGATAGCCAACAGACATTTTGGAATTATTCCACGTCCTAAAAAGTAATTAGAAGTACGGCATGGATGTTATGATGTTATACTTTGGAATCACCGCTGTTATTGACAACATTCATCTAGTTGATAACATGGACAGTAACTGATAGAGAATTTGACAGTACTGGGAGTGATGGGAGTCCTAGGTTTTTCGGAGGTGCAGTTGGAAATAATGGATAGCACGATGGTCAATGACAAATCCAGAAAAGTCTTGGGGCCCAAGATGTAGATGAATCGCATGCTAAGCGTTATGCTTTTCATTTCTAGAAGTATAAGATCGAGAGACTCTGACTCAGTGGGTCGCTTGAGTTCTGCCTCTCGTGAAATCCATGAGCTCTGACCCCTTAAAAGCCAAGTGATTCTACAGGATTGACAGACCTGTGAGAAACTTCTTGTGGTGTTCGACTGAAAATGAACATGGCGCAACGACTGAAAGCCAGATACGGCTTAGACCTTAAGAAAATGGAATTTGGTCTTAGCTCTGGTTGATCTTAAATCAAAATGCCAATTCATGGAACGAACAGCGAAACTTGGTGTCGGTTCGCTTGATCCGAACACGTCGTTCACTCAAATCTAACTAGAAGTGGGATGGCAAGGTTGACAGAATCAGAATGGGCAGGCGGCCCCAAAAAGCAAAGGAAAGGAAAGTGGACACGTGCTACAGAAGGAAAAGACAGGGCATGCATGGCGAAGGAAAGAAAGGAAAGGAAAGAAAAGAAAAGTAAAAGAAATAAGAGAAAGGCTTTGCACGTACACGTTTCAGAATCCTCGTCAAGCCAGATTAAATTGTGAAATTATATGGAAAAGATAAGTTAAGGAGTTGTGAAGCTATGGGATTTGACGGAAGTCAATTTAAAGTAATGATTTAGTCAAAACGAATTTTTAAAGTTTAAGATGCAAGCATCATACGAAGAATAGCTTTGAATATTTGCTGTAATTTAAGTGTGAAATCACTTAAGTGTGTGAGTGATTGTAATTCTTATTTCTGATTATAGTTGATTATCTGATGCGAACTCTCCCTATGAGTGAGGGTATCGATATTCGAATCGGATCATACATATATATATATATATGTACACATGCCTTTCTATTGTGTATTTGTATTGACTTAACTTGAGAGGTCTCATAATTTCGTGTTAATATCAATAACAGTTTCAATTGAAACATTCTCTGGCAGGATGATTAGAGATGCTATCGGAATAACGCTTCTAGCGAGGAAGCTGCATTACGAGGACTTTGTGATATACTCAAACCAGCTTAGACAAACTGAGTTAGAGATAGAGTTGCTCATGTATGCCGGTTGACATTAACATTCGGCCGTTTCTTACAGAACCCTAGAGCACATACTTGATTTTTAAGAAATATAGAGAAGGCCTACAAGGCCACTACTCCTGACACAACTGTAAAGCTATGCCGTTGTGAAAGCATTTGCTGATAAGTAACCGTGTCGTCTACAAATAATGTGACTTGGTATCATGAGAATCATTGATCATACGAATTTCATATTAGAGTCCACACGATCAAGCTTCATCTACAGAGTCTATACACCATATGTTGTTCTCTCCTTAGCTGGAGATTATTCTAAAACCCGATTTGGCAACATAAGGGCATGCCTCGCTTATGCTACTGTTTGCAGATAACTTCGTTTACCCTTATCATGGGCAACATCCCTTTCAAGCAAATGCAGCAAAACAATAAAGAAATTCTTGGTTAGCACTACTGCCCACAGCAAAAGAAGAAAGAGACATGTCTGTAGTAAGTCAACTAGAAGTCAAATTCTCCGTAGTTAGGATGAAAAACACTACACTTCCTGATGTCCGACTCCATAGTGACTAGGATAAGAAATATGTTACTCTTAAAACATTGAATCACTTCTTAATGTTCCATTTTTATTTTTTGTTTTTTCCCCTCTTTGTTCGGGTTAGGATCGGTGTCCGAAGTCGCCGCCCAGTTGGAAGTTGGAAGGAGTCATCAAAGAGAAGCGTCCTAGCTTGTCTCCTAGGACCAATTGAAACTCTTTTTCCCAAGAATCTTCCCATCTAAAATTACCCTTCTTTTGCTTTAAACCAAATCTTTCGATGAGCTCCTGATTTATGCTTATTCGTCAACCTACAACCATTTAATCCTTTTTTGTCTAATATCTCGAGCAGTTCATTCCTCTTCATTTTTTCAATGGGTAAGACGGTGAACTCCCCAAGTCTAGAATCCCATATACCGAGATTTGAACCTTGTCCCCTGACACTCTCTACCTTTTCTAAAGCCGGCGCACAAACTCTTAAGAACAATACTGCACTAATGTGTTGCGGCAACTGTTCGCGGCTACTTGTTCATACCAAAGAAAAATAAGAAACTGTTGAGGTTACTGGTAGACACTTGAGATTCGCTAAAGATTGCTCCAAATCAAACACATAAGTTGATAAATCTGCTGCGGGGGACTGCAAATCCTTTTTCCCCAGTTCAAATCCGGGTGTCGGGAAATTTCCAAACGAACAATTTCAACGAAATCTTTCAATTTCTTATTTTACTATGTTCAGACATATGCATTTATTTCACGGAATATCCTTTGACAAACCAACAAAAATACCATAACGCTAGGCAGGTGCAAAGAGAGAGAGAGAACCTGGATCTTTGAATGAAATCTGAGGTACGGTACAGCCACAGAGCCAGTCATCAGAAGAAGACACAGGGAGGGATGAAGGTCCAACAGTGAAGGGAACTTGTGTTGTCAGTTTTATGTGACAAAAGTCGATCGTTTGATAAACACAAGTGGGAAAAAGAAGAGCCGGCCTCCAAGTCAAGGTCATTCTTTATGGAATTGTTGATCTGTGTAGGCCCAAGCGACATTCTCATGAGCCCTTTTGATGCTCCAATGAAGAACTAAAGGAGAATGCACCTTTCAAACAAGCTTTTTACGCATAAATCTGAAGCATCGTCAGCAGAAATGAAGATCTACGAGGGGCGTTGTTGTATGTATGATATTTTCAAGTAACTTGTTTGTTTGGGACCAAAATAAAACAAACAATAATATTTATTGTCTCATTAAAATTAAAATAATACCTCAATATTTAGAAATCATGAAAGAATTTTATATGAAATTATGTGCCAAAGTTTGAATGTTTTAAGAGTTTAAGATGATAAAAAAAGTTAAATCGTGAATTGTTCTAGTCAAGATGGACCCTTTAGATGAACATGTTACAGTGACTAAATTGTGGCAGCTAAAATAAAACTCAAAAGTAGGGGTGTCAAATGGATGGGTCGGGTTGGGTTTTGGTCGGGTTAAAAATGGTCTGATCCATTTGACCCATTTTGGCTCATTTTCATATAATATAATTTCAGCAACCCACACCAGACTCAACTTATACCCAACCCGACCCATATCATTAAATCACTTCCATATATAACAAAGTTCAAAAAACAATTATTTCATGATTTATACTAAAATGTATAGTTAAAACAATTTTATGCAATACAATCTAGTTGATAATTGTTTTTTGAAATTTTAATTATTAATTTTTAAGATATATTTTTATTTTTATTTTTCTGCTATTCTTCTTCCAGTCGTCGACGAGGCCTGAGCTCGCTAATTTGGCGAGGTCTTAGCCTTTCTAGAATTCTCAAGCATTGAACTTTTTTCTCATGAATGTCTTCTTCCTAATCTTTGGATTAAATGCTTTCACAAGGCTTCTTGCTCCATAATGCTCCCAAACCCACTCCACAAGCGGCGTAATGGTCCAACAACGGCCTCGAGTTGATGACTTCTCCTTCGCCCACTATCTCCTGGAGGACAACCCCAAAGCTATAGATGTTTAATTACTTGCTTGCCTTGCCAATTTGTATGCATTCAAATCCCATATATCCCACGGTCTTATGTGTGCACCCTTCTCATATTTTATTGATTGGTTACTTTTGGGTCACTGCCTCGTGACACATGTGTTATGTAAAATAACATTAACTCTCTCACAGCTCGTCGTGTTGCTCATTCTCATTGTTGTCCACCTCATTTGCCACCACGGTCTTAATCACAATTATGGTAGTCTCTCCATCTATCTCCTTAGAAAGCAGTAAACCTCCATGGTCACCATTCATCAACCAAAGTGAGAACATCTCGGTATGAGTTATCTTGATTTAAATATATTTCATCTATATAAACTAATGGCCCGATCCCAAAACTGTTCATACCCTGATGCTTCGAGGAAAATTCTAATCACAGTCTTTTATTGTCTAAAAAAGAAAGAGAACGACTTTTTGCTTAAGGTGTAAAAAGGCCCTGTTATCTTTGCCGTCTGAATGATCATTACACAATAGCTCTTGCGACAATCGCGTTAACAGTTTCAACTGACGTGACACTTTTCATTATAAAAAAAAACTAAAGAAATAAAGTTAGCTATTTAAATATTAAAAGCAAAACAAAGCTATGGATCACTAATGAGAACCACCGACGCTCGCAGCAACAGTTCGAGTTCATCAACATTACAGGGAAACAAAAATTCTTCTGCTTCATGCTCAATTTATTTCGAGAAAATACTTTTTCAAGCATTTATGAAAATAAATCAATGAGAAACGTTTTCCTAATCAATGAAGAAGCTGTACTTAATTTCACGAAAGCAATTTCCTCTTTAAAAAATTGAAAATAATTTTTAGAATATAATTAGATGTTGATTGTCAGATTCAAAAACTCTATGCTAGAAGATGACAACCACAACACTTGTTCTCATATCTCTAACGTTCAAAACCATGTCTTTTGTGCTATAGCGGCCTCCTAATTCTGAACATGCTGTTGGACCTAACCTCGCAGGTTCTCAAGGGACTTTAGGATCCTTTCAACCCGGGGGTCTCCCTGGGTATTCTCCTCTCTGATCCCGAAGCGTCCAATAGTCGCTCTTCTCCTTGGAGGTCTCTGATTTCTATTCATTTTTCACTAACTAACAACCATGGTTCCAATATTTCAATAATTCCATTACACAAAAAGAAACTACAATAATCTACAATCAGTGAGAGCAAGTAATATGCAACAAGTCTCTATATCTAGCGTGCCATTCATGAACATCACTATACCACTGACACGCAAAACATGCAACCAGTAATATATCAATTTGAGACACGGTCACTCCGCCCTACGTTGTCCCTGCGGTGAGCCTCTATAACTCTTTCATTAGTGGAGCACGGGTACATTGCCCCTGTGACGCCCCCATCGACGTGCCCCTCAGAGGCGCGGCCACTTCGACCTATGACGTTCCGGTGACATGCTTCCTTGAGGCACGGTCACTCTGTCCTGTGGTGTCTCGGCAATGTGCCTTTTCAAACCAAATAGATCAATGCCTATCTTGTTGCGCACGTCCCATACCGTGCCAACTCAACCGAACAAATGACTATTAAATCCTAATAATCGCTAATAGATAACTTAATCTATCCCATGATCCCTAACCTAACATCCTCATCAACCATTTTCACCGTATCACTCCATAGTCCTAGTCCTCCCTAGTTCCTAACATGGCTCTGATACCAAATCAATCGGGGGTTGTCACGCCCCACTCCCGAGCGCGCTGCAGTCCCCAATCTCTTCTCGTTGGACCAACGAAAGGTTGGCAACGTCTCAGATAAGTCGCGGATCATCTTAAACATGAAAGTACAAGCCATGAAAGTGAGGTAATTAAAATAAACTACAACCTTCCTTGAGCTAAATATACAAATATCAGTCTTTCCATTAAAATACATCCATACTTACATAATTCATCAAGTAACTCCAGATCGAATACATCAAAACATAATTAGCTCCAAAAGACTTCCAAAAACGACCCTGGAGGAGGCTACATCCTATGAACTATACAACCAAAAATGTCAAGGTGGGGAAGGGTAATACAACATAAGGGAAAATGGAGGTCTACACTTATGAACTAGACTAAGCTAAGAGACATAGGGGTCAATCACACAGCCATCAAAAGGATACGTTTTGGCAGGGTCGGTGTGCCACATATCATATCCGCCCGATGGTATCTCGTGAAGCTTTGTGTAGAAGTGCAATGGACCCCATTTCCCTCCCTTGTACATTACCAGTACTAATGGGGGATCTACTTCTAGTAATCGGCACTCCACTCCAATATCGTCCTCTCATGCCTTTCTAAAACTTGCCCATTTTGCAGCTCGCGCTAATCTATCACCCATCCAGAGTCCGCTGGACAATCGGAGATGAACCATTCTTCTGGGTGCTCATGTTCTTTGTCTGAGCTAATGAGTGCCTACAACACCCAATCTTCCTCTAGCTCCTCCTCCTCTACCTCCTCCTCTAGCTCTATCGGCTCCTATTTCGAGTCCATAACCGAATCCTGAAATGGGGTTGTGGTGGTGGGGTGAGATATTGGGATATCTCAATGAGTCTACTCCCTGTACCAGAGCTAGGAATACTACCACTCTAGGGTCACTATGCACGTCTCACTCATCAATAGTCACTTCTAATCAAACTCCCTCACCTATACCATGCTTAGAACTAATTAAATTCTAGCTCTCGCAATTAATTAGTTTCTCTACAATCTATGAGTCAATAAAGACTTGGTACTAAGCCAAATTCGCCTGTCAAATCAGGGTTAGCCATGATAATAATATAATTTATCAAATAAATAATTGCATAGTTTAATAAATAAATATTAACTAAATAGATGAATTACAAATCAAATAAATAAATTACTAATTAATTAATTAAATTGCACAATTAAATAACTAAGGCCGTTTACAATCGGCTTGAGACTCTAGCTAAACTCCTCAGTACCAAGCTCAATCCAAATGACGATTAGGGCCCATCGGCCACCTAATCGGTCCATTAGTCGCCATAATTGACCTCGTCATCTAGTTTGGTAATTAATCATCTGTAATCATAATAATTATACTAAAATGGTAAATATACCTAATTGAGGTATAGGAGATCCATTCACTTCAAATTTGCTCACGAGATAGCTAGAGCGAAGATTCGGAGCGACTGCTGCGAAAGATAATTTTTTATTTTATTTTTGTTACTCTTTTTTCTTTTTCCTTGCTCACCTAAGCCGAACTGGGTTGAGGCCCACTAAGCCTGGCCCAGCTACTGAGAGAGGTGGCTCACCTCTTAGACCTCCGACGATGGCAAGGATTCCGGCGAGCCACGAACAGACCTAATTCGGCTAACCATGTTAAGAGCCGGGTTAGAGGAGGGGCAGCCGGGTCGAGACTTGGTTCTTCCTCCTTGAGCCAAATCGAAGCCCGTGACCGATTGGATCTAGAAGCTGACTCCATGGCACGTCGATTGATGAAGAAGGCGATGACTGAGGTGGCTTGAGCTACGAGAACTTGCTCCTCGAAGATGACAGTTCTTCGAGCTGGGATTCTGGGAAAATGCACAAACCAAATCGAACCTTAATCTTTTGATTCTCGACCAAATCAATCAAATTAGAGGGCTACGATTTACTCATGAGGTGCTCACGAGTCTAACAAGACCAACGAGGAGGAGTGGGTGTCACTCGAATGGCGAATTGGAACGTCGGCTCCGGTGGCTTAGTTTAGGGAAAAATGAAGTTTAATCGAAATTCAACCAAATCTAGACCAAATTAATCCAATCAAAGGCCAAAACTAAGGTATAGGAACGCCTATGAACTTATTGGAAGTAGTGGTACAAGTTCTAGATTAGAGGATTGGGAGAACTCACCTCTTGAAACTCGGTGAGTTTTTCCAGAAATAGGAGAGATTCGTGCCACAAAGCCTTCCTTTAGGAGCTGCCATGGATGAACCAGGCGAAGACAGCGACGACGGTTGGTCAACTTCTATAGAGGACGTTGCAAGCTTCACAATGACACAAACAATGATCGTAGGGGAGCTCGGAGTCGAGAGATAGGTCAATCAAAAGAAGGATTGTTCACTCGATTCGTGGATAGGGGGTGGTTGAAGGTCGAGGAAGAAATGAGCTCGCCGGTGCCACACGACGGCCTCCCAATGGCTATAGGGTACTCTGGCCATGCCTCAAGAACGGAGGGTAGTTGATGGCAGTGGCTAGCTGACCATTTAGCCGACGAGTGTTGTCACGGTGATGTGCATGCCAACTACTTGTTAGAATGTCACAGAGGAGAGAGAGAGAGAGAGAGAGAGAGAGAGAGAGGAGGAGGAAGGAGGAAGAAAGAGTTGGTGCGTGGGTTGGGTTGGGCCGTGCACACGCTTGGCCAGGGTCGCGCATGTGCTTGGCCTAGTTCATGGGAAAACCATAAATAATAATAATAATAATAATAATAATAATAATAATAATAATAATAATAATAAGATCCTCACATTTGGGTTGAGATTCTTAATTAATGAAACGTTTATTCCTATAAATATATATTTTAAAGAAAAATTGAATTTTTAGTAATTTTCTTTATTTTACTTCTTTTTAGTTTTCCTAGTTCATTGGCTGACCACTAGTTGGGGGCAATAGTCGAAAATTGGCCATAGGACAAGTACAAGCTCACCCAAGGCTTTAACCTCGCTGATCTAATGAGGTGGCACCTTGCTTGAGGTTGGAGAGGCTAGAGCTCGTGGACCTTGGGCGAGCTCAACCTTACTCAAATCTAGAGAACTCAAGCCTTGCTAGCCTTGGGTGAGCTTGTCCTTCGACTATAACAGCTGTGACTACTTGAGAACAAAGGAAAAAAGAAGAAAAAATAGCAAATAAAAGTAAAAAACTATAAATTTTTAGTAATTTTTTCATGAAAACTATATCATATTTTCCATACTAAACACTTTTGTGTTTATTTCCAGGTTTCAGTCAAATATTAAAAAAAAGAGAGTATATGTAACTGTTATGTTTTGACTTGGTTAAAAAAGAAAAAAAAAGAAAAGAAAAGGGATAACATTGGGGTAATTTCTCACGAGTATAATTGTCCAAATGTAGATGACCCCTTTTTCCCCCTGGATTTTGGTTAAATCTTTTCTCAGCTATGTGAAATCATAGAAGACACCGTTCTAGTCGTAACAAGAAAAGAAAAATTGAAGTGCAACTCCAAAGATTTTCCTTAAGCTGCAATTATTATAAAAGCTGCAGCATAGTGAATGAAAAACATTACTCATCATGGACCGCCTATGGGAAGCAGCGCCAGAACTTCTTAGCATCCGGCTTGCCTTTGTTTTGGTTTACGAGAGAAACCGACGAAGCGAGTTCTCGGGTTTCTCCTGCGAGATTTGCGGAGGTGAACATGCCGTCGCTTGGCAACCTACGCCGGCTCAGTCACCTTCTCATTATTCTAATAATCACATACATTAATTTTCTCTCTGTAGAAGCGTGTGTTCCAAGCGAAGCATTGGTTTTGGAAACTAAAAGTCGGACCTCAAATTTTCTGCGTTTTCTATGTCACACGGCACAAGATCCTCAAACTTGGTGACCAAGTACTTGACTAGATATAAAGTAGTCCCCCCCCAAAACTTTCTACGTGCATCACACTTTCTCTCCGTTTCTCGATCTCTCAATGGCGCCCAAGGCAAAGAAGCAGGGCCACCACGGCCAGAAGAAGAGCCAAAACCAGAGAGAGGAGACCACCACCAACTCCTGCTCTTGGCCCGACCTTCCGCGGCCACTTCTCATCACAATCCGCAACCACCCCCGCCTCATGCGCAACATGACTTTTGGTGTCACCACCAAGTCGTGGAGATCGAAGCCGGCCCCGTGTTCACCTTCAAATCAGCTTCAACTCCTCCACACGACCCACGAGACCCGTATCACCCGTTGCAGCATCGCGTTCCCTCCAATGTGGCAGTGGAGGTACTCCAGGAGGGAACTGAACTGCCGGCATCGCTGGACTTACTTCGCCGGTTACTCGAACGATGTGCTCGTCGCCCGAGGTGGGCCAAATCTTTCCGAGGTCTATCTGTGGAATCCAGCCGACATATACCTGTACTCGTGTCTCCCGCCTTGGGATTGCCGAGTTCCTTTCAAGCGCGCCGTCGTGAATTTTCCCTATTCGGGCATTAGCCCAGGTCCCCACCGTATCGTGATGGTCGTGACAGGCATGAGCCGCCCCGCTTTCATGTTCTGTGATCTTTCCAGGCGGCAGCCGGGTGACTTCAAGTGGGTTAAGTATGATTGCAATGTTGAGGATCCGAATTATGGGAACGGTTCGAAGCGTCCTATGGAGTTTGCTGATGCCATCGGTGCGAATGGCAAGTTTTATGCCCTGAGTTCCCAGGGGACGCTCGCGGTTATAGAGTACGCAGATTCGGGCGCTGAGTTCGTTGCCTTGTGTCGAAGCAGGGTGGTTCCTAATGCCTCGTGGAGGAGCTTCAGGGAGTGTTTGCTCGAGATCGAGGGTGAAGTTTTGGTTGTTTTACTCGTTTCGAGGAGGACAGTGAAAGTGGTGGATGATGTTGAAGTTCTGAGGCTCAACGTCGATAACCAGTCGTGGACCAAAGCGAGTAATATCGGGAATCGAGCAGTTTTCATGGGGGCTAATTGTTGTCTCCATGTTTTGGTGAGTGAACTTGAAGAGGGGTGGTGCAGGAGAAACTGCATCTACTTCGTGCAGAAAGCAGGGGATCATAATGTTTGGTGGGTGTTTGACATGGAAAAAAGTCGCATTTCCCGGTGTTGGAACGAAGAAGATTGTCCACGAGAGTTAAACTTGAATCAGGGTAGCGAACTGTTGGCCTGAAAAAGATAGTCACGACGAATTTGTATCAGCCATTTAAATTTACGGTGTCAAGAATTGATAATAAGACTTCTACATCAGTACAAAATCCTGGAGAGAGAACTGAACCAGCTCATTATTGGCCAATGTAAATTTGATCGAATTCAACTTGCATCAGTTGAGTGCAGATCAGGACAAAATAATTCAATTCATGAATTTATCAGAAGTTCGGAGCACATGACTCCTACTTGTACATTGAGCACGTCACGAGCAAGCCACACAAATGGCTTGTGTTGTGTCCTTCTGTTTCGAAGCTTGCTATTGGCATTCACTGATTTCTTGTTCATATTATTGACTGCAGAATCATTGAAGTTGCAGATGCCGGGGCAATTACACAAGGTCCTACTGGGAAATCATGACTTGAGATGAGTAATAGCCACTGGAACAAAATATAATCTGCATATCTGGTCATGCTTCTAAATCTTCAATATGAAAGTCCAAAAGTAGAGCGCAAACAGAAACCAGTAATTGGAAGGTGTGCGTGTATATATGGATATCAGGAACAGAAATCTTATACTATAAGTTGGACTATACACTCCATAAAATCCTGCAACTTATTCCTGATTGGAAAGCAATGCAGAAGATGAACTGTGAGATTTCTAAGAGGACAAAGTGTGGAGCTGCTCAAGTATTATGAAGGTGCAACACATGTCCGGACTGGTAATTTCGATGGGAGAAGAGGTGAAGCATCAAAAGTTTAGAAAAGTTATTGCTCTGCTTAGGGGAGGCCGTTCACCAGGGTTTCATGAGCGCACCAGGGGCCTGCGATCATCAAGCACTCCATTTGTCTGACATCAATCCTCGCCAAACTTCAGATCTGCCGTATTAATCAACTTACTAATTTCACAGAGCTCCCAAACCCACTTTCAAGTCACACTTGGTCTTCTGCCGCTCTCGACTCTATAACTTTTCCTCCACGTGCTATTCTAAGAGGATAACTCCAAAGTTGTAGACATCAGATTTCATGCTTGGCTTGCTCGAATAGATACTTTCAGGAGCCAAATATCCCATGCTCCCTGCAAACAGAGCCCGTGTGATGGTTGACAATCCTGACCAGGCCAAAATCTCCCAATTTTACATTGAATTCTGCCAAGCAGGACATTTCTAGACTTCATATCCTTGTGAACACATTGTTTCAAATCCTCATCTCAGTACTTCAGTCCTAATGCATTTAGCATTGTTATACCTCTTTTCCCATTTCAAGGATGCTTCGTCTTTGAATAGCTGAGAATCTGGGCTACTGTTGACAGGAATTTATATACAAGGAGAAACTCATTTCTCTCGAGGCACCAGCTGATGAATTGCGCTACATTTTTGCGCTCAAGGTTTCTAATGGATTTTACTTCTGTCGCATACTCATTTTGGCCTTGTTTGGACTCTGAAGTGATCCTCTTTATAGCAACACGAGCATTCCGCCTCTTTTACCCTCTGCAAAATTGTTTGTCGCCATTGATAGCACCCTGAAGGACCATCTCTTGGGTCCCATGGAATGTTCAAATCCTTCATCAATCAATTGGACAATATCTCATTCTCCATATGTACCTTTTCTCTCTCTCCTTGGCCTATAACAACAGCCAAATCCTGCAACGAGGAGAAGCAACATAATAGAGACTAAACCTAAGATAGCCCATACCCATGACTTGCTCTTATTCCTTGAATTGTACCACCCGTTGGTGCGTCTGGGAACTCATAGAGTGGAACTGAAATCCCAAGAGAAATAAGGCAAAAACCTCAATACCTCAAGTAAAGCAAAAGCTCCATTAAGTCCAACACATCAAGTTTTCTGCAGAATGTTAAGTAAAAAATATATGCACGACCTAAAAATGATTTCTATATGCAATAGTAATTAGTTTTTTGACCTTTTTCTTTTCTAATAAAAATGAACCTTATGCAATGCATCGGATGCAATTTTAGTCTAAATTGGGTCTATATGAGTTCTACTTTAACATGCTTGAACTATTAAATTTATCACATGAGATTGGATTATTTACATGGAATCCACATAGGACATAAAATATGCAACATGCATGCACATATGATAAAAGCACAAAATTTAACGAAAGTGTAGTATCGGCGAATAACTTCAAGAATTATTACTACACATCAATGCTCATGGAAATTATGCAATATTACGGTAGAGTCATCAATATCTTATGACATAAAATATGCAACCTGCATGAACATATGATAAAAGCAGAAAATCTAATGAAAGTGCATATAATCTAATTGAAGGGCAGTATCGTTGAATAACTTCAAGAATTATTACCATGCGTGGCTCATGGAAATTATGCAATATCATTCAAGAATAATCAATATCTATAAAAAAAATGAAATCATTACATTTTGACATTATGATGCAGATATAATATTCTTTGATCTTATATGCAGATTGCTATATGATTCGTAATGCACCAAGATATGAACTTATAATTCAGGAAATATGCATTAATGAATCTAATCCTAAATAGCATGCAATTCTTTTGTGATGCCTAATCAAATACTCTTAACATCCAAATTAATAAATAAATGTAATCAGGAACCCGATCTTAGGTCTTAAAGATCGAAACCCAAATTGTAAAGATTCAAAGGATGAATTTTATATTTGGGAAACACCTAAAAACTCTAATCAAATCACGTTAGAATCGAATAGCCACAAATTTAGGCAATTGAATATTTGAATCAAACTTAATTTAGACAATTACTTGAATTGGATTACTAACTCAAATGATAAATTGTCGGCGAGGGGGTCGCGAGGAAGATTCACGGTGGCCAATTAGGAACGAGCCTGACCCGCGGGGGGAGTATGGAGATGACCGAGGTGATTCACGGGGTGCTATGGATTGAAGTGTGTTTGTTAATAATTAAAACAATATCCATTTCGGCTATAATTTTAAAAGTTGAAGTTGCCAAATGCGAAGAGATTATCGATGTAGTGGACCGGTTGTCAATTTGGAAAAGAGTTGTCGATTGACTGTCGATTTTGGTCGGCTCCCAAGACTATCTTTATTGTAGTATTATTTTGAAGAGTTTGTTCGCATCTTTATGTCTAGTTTGTTGTTTTGTAAATTTTAATGAGTCATATAACAAGTCCATATAAAGGCAAGTCTTGTGATCGTTTCTGATAAGGTGAAATAGGGTGAATTAAAAATAAAAATAAGAAGCCTATTCGTCTCCTTCTTAAGGTTGACATCTTGAATCGACAACTCTCTTGCTAAATCGGAAACTCACCCACAAATTTCCCCATCAAATGTTCAGTACCCTCTTATGAATGGGGTTTGAGTTACAAAAAGACACAACTTACGCTTACGTTGAAGAGAGAGTATTGACCGAAGATCAAGTAAAACTCTCAAGGGCTTAATCCATCGTAAATGGTCTTACACGGGATGCCACGTTAGAAAATGATTAGGCCATATACCAGTAGTTAGTCGATCCACTCTGTCGAGAATACTACTAAAGTTACTAAAAGTATCATTAAAGAGTTCTTGCTAAATGATGTGCGCCACAACCTTACAAAGATGATGATGAAGGGTTCAACGAAGAGAAAGATGAATAGAGTTCTCGTTAAATTTAATGGTAAAGTTGACGAAAGCTAACAAAGGATAAAGGTGTAACACATATATCAATTTGGGATTTTTTTGTAACACAAAAAATTAATTTAGGGTAAATTTGTCACAGATGTATTGATTCACGATTTTTCACGGTATTAACCTATTAATTGATCCACATGTCCCCGTGACATCCAAATCAGCAATCTAACTGCCATATTCTAATGGAATGATGTACGGAATTATTTTTCGTTGTGGAGTGTTAGTTGCTTTTTAAATTAAATATATCGAAAGGTAATGTATTTTCCCGAGGAGGTGGATGGAATACTTTTCCGTATTTGTTTATGTAATATTTGTTAATTGTCATTGAGAGGGCTTGCTGCATAAAACAGAAAAATAAGTGATAAAAATTCAAGTACTGAATATTTGAAATCTTCAAGTACTATAAGTATGAACATAAATATGTTGTCTGATAATAGATGAAAATTACAATCTAGATGTATCTTTGCAATCAAATTGAGTCTTGGCATTGCGTCTTCTGCTCAGGATTGCACAGTTCCATCCAAGCACGCCACAATGGACAAGACTGGCATGAGCCACTTGGCTTTTTTTTTAGTAATCTCTCTAGGAGACGACTGACCTGGCGATTTCAAGTGGGTTAAGTACGAACTATACCTAAGAATTTTGAATCCAAACATAATAAAATAATAAAAAATAAATAAGGGAGAGAATTTCAGGGTCGGTCTTGGTCCTAAAAACCAGAAGCTAAAAGCCACATCTGCCAGCTCCTAAGGAGACCTTGGAACTGGTTTTCCCTCCTGAAAATACTCATGTAAATTTGAGCAAATTTGATGGTTATCAATACAGATCGAGAATGAGAAGTCAAGAGTAAGAGGAAGCACAATGCGATTTAAGTTGTGATTACATGATTTTGCAAGATGCAAGATTACAAAATCCTAGACTGAGATGACCATTAGCCACTAAAACACATGATGAGTTTAATAGGTGGTGGTTGAAGTTTGTGGCCATGGTTCGAAACAAAGAAATACATTTCGGACAATTGCATAGATAAATTGCATGTATGAGTGGTGGATTGAGTCTATGAATAGGCAAGACGGTTCAGTCATATATATACCAGATAGACCAACCCAAAATGAAAAAGAAAGAGAGATAAAAGCTAAACCCATCAGCCTTGTGATCCTTTCTCAGTATAAATTATTTGTCTCCTTTTCGCCCTATGCTGGGTTATCCTACTAACATGTAACACAGACTTTCACATCAAAATCGATACAATGCTAACACCAAATCTTACACGTTATGTGATAATGCAAGAATAAGAGCAAATAGAAGCTTGACTAAAGGTCTGCTTGCATAATGTAATAATTACGTATCATAGAACACCGAAGTCGCATTGTAGAACCCATAGAAATAAAGAACTTACTTCTGTGTTTCGAGAGCTATGCAGAAGAAGATGAACCACAAGATTTCTTGGAAGAGCCCGTACATGCGGACAGTTCATTATTGGAAGTGCTCGGTGGTGTAATGCTTCTCAAGCTGGCAGAAGAAACGTGCGACAATTCGGGCATCAAAGACGGAGAGGCGACATATGTCGGGAGGGGCACCTTTGGTGGGAGAATGGGTGGTGAAGCATCGAAGTTCAAAACGCTTATTGCTTTGCTTATGAGAGGCCGTGCCTTAGGGTCCGGATGAATGCTCCAGAGGCCGACAATCATCAAGCACTCCATTTGTATTGCATCAAAATTTTCACCTAGCTTAGGATCTGCCGCTTCTAATAGCTTTCCAGTTCCATAGAGCCCCCAGACCCACTCCACGAGGTGGACTTGGTCTTCTGATGCACTCAGTTTGATAGCTTGTCTTCCACAGGCTATTTCTAAGAGGACGACTCCAAAGCTATAGACATCAGATTCCTTGCTTGCCTTGCCTGTATAGATACATTCAGGGGCCAAATATCCCATGGTCCCAGCCACTAGAGTTGTTTGCGGCCCTTTGGCATGGTCGACTATCCGAGCCAGGCCAAAATCACCCAATTTAGCCTCGAATTGGGCATCAAGTAGGATATTGCTAGACTTTATATCCCTGTGCACAACGTATTGTTTCAAATCCTCATGTAAGTACTTCAGCCCTAAGGCAATGCCTTGAGCGATATTGTACCTCTTTTCCCATTTTAACGGCGCTTTATCTTTGAATAAATGAGAGTCTAGGCTACCATTAGACATGAATTCATACACGAGGAGCAACTTGTTTCTCTCGTGACACCAGCCAACGAGCTCCACTAGATTTTTATGCCTGAGATGTCTAATCGTCTTCACTTCAGTGGAGTACTCCTTTATGCCTTGTTTGGACTCTGGCGTGATCTTCTTGATAGCAACATGGGAATTTTCATCAACTAGGTGGCCTTCATATACTTCTCCAAAACCCCCTTTCCCAAGCAACCGGGTACTGGCAAAGTTGTTAGTCGCCTCGGCCAAGACCTTGTAGGAGTACTTCTTGGGTCCCTTGGACCGTTCAAATCCTTCATCAATCCCTAGTAAATCTTCTTCTCCTCCACTTTGATCATTCCTATCTCTCTTTAGCTTGCAACGATACCAGCCAAATCCTCCAACAAGGATAAGCAAGATCAAAGAGCTTAAGCCCAAGGCAGACCCCTTTCCCCACCACTTGCTTTGTAGGTTGGCCTTAGTCTCTTTTGTTCTACCATTTATTTTTAGACTGGAGCTGAAATGCCACGAGAAAATAGTATGAGCCTCAAACGATAGCCCCGTCGCTGCTGAGAAACCAAAATCCACCCATTCCGGCAAGTGCTCTGTCAGGTTGAGTGGATGATAGTAAAGGCTGGTAAAATTTCCAGCATCATCTCGAAAATAAACGCTCAAGTTCATTGCTCTAGAATCGTAGGTGACCTGAGCATGGAGTCCTTTACCATAGAGTATGCTGTAATCCATCCATGGGACACAATTATTTCGGACAGAATCCACACTGTTTACATCGATACCAACATGTTCACATGGCGGATCCCATGCATTTGTCGAGGGGTCATAGAAAGTATCAAACTCTACTGCAACAAATGCAGTACTAGAGTTGGTAGAGTTTAGAGTCAATGCCATGCCCAGAAAGCCTCCTTCTAAGTGTCCAGGGATCTGCGATCCATTGGGAGCAAGAAAGAATACCAAGCCGTCGGCATGAGACTGGTTTTCCTTGGAATTAATAGTGAAAGTAAAATCGCTAACAAAATCTGCCACGTTCCCTGTTGAACTATCCCACAAGTGCATGGGTTGATTATATATTGCTCGGCCAGCAATGCCTCCGAGGCCCTCCATTGGCGCACCAATAGTGAGTTGAATGGTGGAGTTCAGTAAGGCGGCATTTCCCAGAAAAGTTATTCTCTGATCGTTCGATTGGAAAGACGGGAAGTCGAAAGAAATGTTGTGGAAGGATTCGGAATTGGCGGATAAGATGCTTAATGAAAAGATAAAGACTGTTTGTGCTAAAGCCTCTTTGGTCAGACTCATTCTCACTGAGCTGCGAGCTATCCTTGTTCCGAATAATCAGAGACTCGTCATTTATTCATTGTGGAGACCACCTGCAGCTGCCAAAGTCTGGAAATTTGAGTTATTGATGAGCGATTAACTGGAAAAACAAAAATTAAATGCACAGTCTCAGTGATGGAAGCTCTGGTAGAAACAGAATGATTGAGATAGCCAACAAACATTTTTAAATTATTCCACGTCCTGAAATGGAATTATTAGTATGGCATGGATGTTTGATGTTATACTTTGGAATCACCGTTGTTGTTGACAACATTCGTCTAGTTGATAACATGGACAGTAACAAATAAAGAAATTGACAGTGACGGGAGTGACGGGAGTCCTAGGTTTTTGGGAGGTGCAGTCGGAAATAATGGAGAGCATGATGATTAATGATAAATCCAGAAAAATCTTGGGGCCTAAGATGTAGATGAATCGCACGCTAAGCGTTATGCTTGTCATTTCTAGAAGTATAAGATCGAGCAAATGACTCTGACTCAATGGGTCGTTTGAGTTCTGCCTCTAATGAAATCCATCAGCTCTGACCCCTTAAAAGCCAAGTGATTCTACTAGATAGTCATACTTTTGAGAAACTTCTGGTGGTGTTCAATTGAAAATGAACATGGCACAACGACTGGAAACTATGGCTGAGCACCGGGTACCTCCCAACCAGAGAACCGCCCGGACCGGACTGGCCGGGTTGGTCCGGTTCTTCGAAGTTGTGATCCGGTCCACGGTTCCAAAAAATGGAACCGGTTCCCAGGTGGTCCGGTTCCCTTTTCTAGGGTGGTTGGGATTGGACCGGACCACCCGGACCAGACCATTAGGACCGACCACTAGGACCTTCAAAGTGTCTCTTGGCCCAAGTGACTTGGGAGCCCAACTCCAGTATAAAGTCCAAAAGCTTCAAATTTCCAGAGCCCACTTATTAGTTATTGCCAATGCCCAACCCATCAAAGCCGACTTTTCACATTCACGCTCAAACAAGAAAGAAGAAACCCTAGGGAGAACAGGCTTTCTCATTCCTGAGTCTCGACGGTAGCAACAAACAATTTTTTGATTGATTTTAGTAATGGAAATGTTCATCACTTCTCGCATCTTCGACTTCTGCAATTTTTTTTATCTTAGAAGGGGACTTCAACAGGGTTGAAAGAGTCATGTGTGTTTTACCGGTGTAAGGAACGATTTTCGTTTTAGTTTAACCTTCTTTTTGAATTTTTCCCGGTCTCATTGGACCGCCCAAGAACCGGACCGGACCTATTGGTCTGGTCCACGGTCCTAGAGATTGCGGACCTGTCCCATCGGTCCGGTTCCCAGTTTCGGGAGGGAACTGGACTGCCCTGGACCACGCACAACCCTATTGGAAACCATATACGGCTTAGACCTTAAGAAAAAATATATTTTGTGGGATCACTGCCAACTGCTCTTGTAACGGCTGCGTTTTAGCCCTCTCTGGGATTTATTGTGTAATTATTTAGTTATGGAGTGTGGCCTAAGAGCCTCGTGAATTTTCCCAATAATTATTGTAATTTTCGTGTGCATGTAGGAATTTCTAAAGTTAGTTTTGAGTTCCCGCAAATTGATCCGATCCCGTTTTGACCCAAAAAAATACCTAGTTCTTATTTTTGGGAAGCTAGTTTGAATTTTTAGGAAGTTTTTGTAATTTTTATAATTTTATTTTAATTAATTAATTAATTAATTTATTAGTTTTATTATTTTAATGTTTTTCTTTGGGTTGGGCCAGACTTGTGTTGACCTGGCCATGCCCACGTTGACTCGGCCCAGGCCCATGTGAGTCAGCCCCTAGCCACCCTCTCTTTCTCTCCCTCTCTCTCTCTCTCTCTCTCTCTCTCTCAGGCGTTTGGTCGAAAGCCTAGCAGACACATTGCCAGAGGGGCCCATCGCTAGCCAAATCACTAGCTAGCCATCGGCAAAGGTTGCCAGCCGCCTCAGGGATCTCGTCGGCGGGCGTCATGGCCACTGGTTGGCTACCACCTGCCGCCAGTGAGCTCTTTTCCTCTCCAGCCAGATCTTCTGCCATGTTTTCCTCATCAACAACCACCCCTCTTCTCGCCGTTGTATCTTCCAGCTCCGACCTTTGTCTTGCTCACTGTCAACACCTATAGCTTCCTTGCAACACCCTCTTCACGACCTAGCCAACCGTCTTTGCCCCTATCACCGTTGACAGCTATTCGAAAGAGCCTCCACGCCTCGAGTTTGCCTTATTTTGGTCGTGGACTTCGTCGGCGGAGATCGAGCGATCCTTCAATTTAGAGCTCATGCCATTACTTCCAATGGGTTTCTAGGTAACAATTTACCCTAGTTATAGCTTTGGTTGCGATTGATTTGACCTAAATTTGGCCACTTCATGATCAAACGTGTTATGCCCTAGAAATCTCACTATCGACATCGAGTCCGGCCACCGTGCAGTTAAGGCAACCCACCGGCATCGCCACTGCCACTAATCGGTTCATGGATGTCCCTTGATCAAAGCCTAACACTTTCATTGGATTGATTTGATCCTAGTTGCAAGAACTGACCCTCAAATCAGCTGAGCCCTAATGGGTCTGGTTCGACCCGAGACACCCTCCGTCCCCATTTAGCTGTCTTCGCTTCCTCCAGCCACCATCTAGGAGCTCTCTAGCCACCCAGCAAAGCCTAGAGACGAGCTTAGCCATCGACGACGCCCATCTTGCCTTCCCGCGACCTAGTTCACCTTTGATTGACTTGATCAGAGGTGGTTTCAAGTGTAGGACCCTCTCGCCAGTGTCGTTTTTCTCCCATGCCATCCTCCCATGACTGAGAATCACCTTTGGGAAGCTCGCTGAAGCCTCCCCAGAGCTTCACTGCAGCCACTGCTGGAGTCATCGCCGGAGTCTATTAGGCTTGGGCCATCATTCCTTGGTGTTGGGCCAAGATTTGGTGGGCCTTAGCTAACCCAAACTAAAGCCAGAAGAAAGAAAAATTGCATTGCCGTGGGCCGTAGCAATTTCGTCGCCGCGAGCCACCTTTTGGCAAAATCTGAGGTGAGTAGACCTCCTATCACTCAATTAGGCCCGTTTATTGCTTTAGTAGAAATTATTAGGACTCATTGGGTGATCGATGATTCAATTTGACACTTAGGGCCAATTATGGGTTATTTAATTATTATTGTTATTATGGCCTGTGGGCCTAATCGGTTTGGAAATTGATAAAACCCAATGAGGTGTCGATTGGATAGTAATGAGTGGTCTCGATCTTGTGACTGATCGGTGTGGTCATTGACCCCAATTTGCCCTTGATTTTGGCTTTTAGCCAAGAAAATTAGTTAGGGTCTCATATTGATTGTGAACAACCTTAATTGCTTAAATTACAATTTATTTACACTTTAATTACTTTTCTTATTATTATGACTAAGTTTAATTGGCGGATTCCCTAGCTTTGGGCTAAGTCTCGATTGTGCATCGATTGACTCATAAGTACATTCATAAAGGACAAATATGAGCTTTAGTCTGATTAAGAGTGAGAATTTATAGAGCCTCTTTAGAAAATTAGGACCCTAAGGCAATTACGTTACTACTTCTTGCATAAGGGTTTGACTCACTGAGATTTATATCTCACCCCATTGTTTTAAACCCTTTTCTTATGACTACATTGTGGACCCCCAAGAAACCGATAGAGCAGGAGTCGACAGAGGAGGAGTTGAGCGAAGAGGAGCCGATGGAAGAGGAGGAAGAGGAAGAGTGGGTGCTAAAAGCTCTTCCAAGATCTGACGAGGAAGAGAAAGACCTTGAAGAATGGGTGATGCTAGACTGCCCAGCAAATGCAGGATGGGTCATAGACATACATGTAATGCAAAATGGACAAGTGGAGAAACACGAGAGAACATTTTGGGAATAGGATGAGGACATATGTGCTTGGATTCCATACTAGTATTAGGTGTTATATGCTGGAGTAATAGGAGGTCCACTGCATTACCACGGAGAACATCACGAAGACCCTTGGGTAGGATATGAGCAGTGTCACATAGAACCTGGCGGGGATGACGATTCACCAGATGGTATCTTGATCGATCCATTAGGTTAGTTAGTCTAGGTTGATCTCTAGGGCCAGATTTATTTTCTATAGGTCAGTAAACCTCCCTTCTCCCACAACTTTTGTTTGTAATTTACATGGGCTTTGAACTGTACCATCTTAGCCAGGCCTCGCTTGTACCCTTTTTCCTTTAATGTATACAGTTGTAAATTAATGGAGGAGTAGATGTTCATAGTATGCTGTGGATGGTTGTTATTTATTTATCTTGCTTGCGCTGTATATGACTTAGAGGTTTCAGAAGGCCAACGATGTACCTGAGACGTTGCGATTTTTTGACAAGTCAAGAAAAGAGTAACTGATACTACCGCTCGCATAGGAGCGGGGCGTGACAATACCGGTTGACTTGGTATCAGAGTGAGGTTAAAACCTTGAAAAGATTAAGATCTTTGAGTGATAAGGAAGTATCGATTAACTAAGATTAGTAGGATAGTACTTGTGGGTTAAATTAGGTACTAAAAACTAACTAGTTCTTGATTGGCTGATTCGATGTGATGGCTCGCTGTGTATCACTTGTCTTATTAAACATGTTGTGTATCGCATGTTGGTTGTGGTCTTATGTGTATCGCTCGCCCTCAATAGCTTGTTGTGTATCGCTTGCCCTATATAGCTTGTTGTGTATTACTTGATATTATATCAAAAGCTTGCTAAGTATGGCTTGCTTCCTCCTTATTTTTGGTTTGTTATATCTGAAAGGAATATTGGAATATTGGAATATTGGGAGCAGGTTTGTTAGAATTTGAGTATGGTTAGAAGGAAAAGGCCTCAGTGGAGAATAACTACTATAGGGCGCTTTGGGATCATGGAGAAGCCTCAAGGAGATCTTAGGATCAGGGGAATCCTTAAATCCCTTGAAGATCCCCGAGGCGAGGTTGCCCAACAAGCACACAACCAAAAAGCAGCCATCACAACTGCTGCTATTGCTGTAGCAGATGTCACCATTAACGCAATGATGAACGCCATCGTCACCCATGGGCCTGCTAAAGAAACCGTGGAGGATGAGATGAAGGATCCTACTTTTGATCCAGTCTTAGCTGCTGAAGGTGCCAGTGAGGAAAGGAGGATTCATAAGCATGTGGAGCAATTCCTTAAACTGAAACCTCCACATTTCTTCGGTAAAGGAGATCTAGAAGTCGCCATCTCGTGGGTTAGGGGAATTGAAAAGGTCTTCTCCATGTTGAGATGTACGGATGAATACAATGTAGTACTAGTTGCGTACCAATTGGAGAGTAATGTTAGCCATTGGTGTGAGGCCAACAAGCGAACGATCTTTCCTAAAGGAGTAGCATCAACTTGGGGTACTTTTGTTGATGCCTTCAGTGAGAACTAATTCTTGGATATCGCCAAAGAACAAAAGCTGGTGAAGTTTTTAAGACTTCGTCAGAACCACTTATCGGTTGAGGAATATGAAGCTAAATTTGCAGAACTATCATGATATGGTCGAAGTAGAGGATCCACTTGATAGGGCTGCTAGGTTTTGGGATGGACTAAAACCTGATATCAAGAGTCAACTAGTGCCCTTCAACTTGCACAGTTACAAGGAAGTACTGAATAGAGCACAAAAGGTCGAAAGGGATATAGCTGAAATGTCAACCGCACCTGGGTTCCAATTCTTCTTAGTTAGGGACAGTCGTAGGCAAGGAAAAAGGCCTATGATGGGAAACATGAACCCCTTCCCTCTCAATATGAGTGGTGGAATCAGGGAAGTCTCCCTTCCCTCTCAAACACTGTGGCAGATTCCACAAGATTAAGACTTGCCCCATGCGGATTGGAGCGTGTTTTGGGTGGGCCAGCAGGGCCATCTATTGAGGGATTGTCCGCGACGTCTAATTGGGACGCAATTGTTGCCATCACGTATTCGCCAGCCAATAGGGAATGCCCCTCTGTGTAGTATGGATCGATCTCCAACTCAAGAAAGAGTATTTGTTGTGACCCGGGATGAGGCTTAGAACTCGAGTGGAATTATCACATATACCATTTCCTTACACTAATATTCAGCTTATGCTTTATTCGATACTGGGGCTACACATTCTTTTATTGCAATTGAGCTCATTGATTTGGCCATAGAACTGTTAGAGGTAGTCCTTAGTGTTTCAACTCCCATGCATATTAGCATGTTGTCGATCAATGGGGGTAAAATGATTGATTGATCTGTTGTACTTGCTATGTATGATTTTGATGTGATTATCGGAATGGATTGGTTTAGAAAACGTAGGGCCACAGTTAATTGTTTTAAGAAAGCCATATATTTCCAACCTCTAGAAGGCTCGAGTTATGAGTTTGTCAGTAATCGAAGAGGACCCTCGACCACACTAATCTCATCTCTGGAGGTAAAGGTGCGTTTGGTTCAGCATTTGGGAAAAGTCATTAAGAAAATGCAAACGCCTTTGGCCTAAAGGGGTTTGGTGAAATGCAATTACTATTTGGTAAATTATAACTGAAAATTGCCTTTGGTAAACATATATTTGAAAAGTTGTTTGTTGTAACCAATTTTAATTTTTTTTAAACTTTAATTTGTTTGAAATTGAAGAGAAAATATTATTTTCACATTTAGAATAATGTAAAAGAGGCACACTAACAAATTTATAAATAAAAAATTCACATTAAATAATATCTTTTTAATTAAAGAAAAGAGTCATTTCATTATAATAAACATAAGCCCTCTAAAGTTTGTCATTAGGAAAAAGATTTGGACAAAAAAGTTCAGATTAGTTTTTCCTTCCTTTTTTTGAGTATTTTTGGGAAATTTTTATTGAAGGAAAGTATTAGAAACTGCCTTCCTTTTCTTTTTATTCATTTTCCCTCTTCTCTGCTCATGGGCTCAGCTCGGCCCATCTCCCTTCAGCCATGCGAGCAGCTCAGCCCATCTCCATCATCTTCTTGCTCTTTCCTCTTGCACGTGCAAGACCTTTTGAAACCCTAGCTGCCGCGCCAATCAACGCGAGAAGGAGGTGGAGCAGGGCACGACCAAGAGGGAGAAGGAGGCGAGAGGGAGGGACGACCGAGAGGGAGATGGAGGCAAAGCAGGCGAGGACGAGAAGGAGCGGAGCAGGCGAGGACGAGAGGGAGGCGAAGCAGGGGATGACCGAGAGGGAGAGGGAGGGACAACCGAGAGGGAGAGAGAGGCGGAGCAGGTGAGGACGAGAAGGAGGCGAGAGTCTCGACGGAGCAGGGGACGATCGAGAGGGAGAGGGAGGCAAGAGGGAAGGACGACCGAGAGATAGGAGCAGGCGAGCAGGAGGCGAAGCAGGCAACGACGATGAGAGGGTAGAGCACGTGGACAACCGGAGAAAGTGACGACGAGAGGGAACTGGAGTAGGCGACGGCTGGAGGGAGGAGCATGCGGAAGACCGGAGGAGGAGCATGCGGAGAGGAGGAGGAGGAACAAGCTACAGAGGAGAAGACAAGAGGAAAAATGCATTTTAGGGTTTCTAAGGGCAAAAGTGGAATATTAGTAACAAATGAGGGCAAAATGGGAATGAGCTGTAATTTTCTTTAAACAAGGGGACTTGCATTCCGAAAATGCAAGTTTCAAATGCACCTTGGCCTAAAGGCCTTTGAAGGGCATTGGAGATGCAATTGCATCACCAAAAAGTTGGCCAAATGCTAAACCAAACGGTCCAGCATTTGGCCGGTCCAGCATTTGGCAAGTCCTTTACACCCGAAAAGTAGCATTCAATTGCTAAATCAAACGGGGCCTTAGTCTAATAGAAGATGGCTACCGGAACTTTTTGGCCAACATGTTGGATGTCTTAGTGGAAGGACTAAAATTAGAATATACTGAGGTAGTAAGAGAATTCTTGGATGTGTTTCCGAAGGAATTACCATGATTACCTCCAGAGCGAGAAATCGAGTTTGTGATCAAACTAGTTCATGGTACGAACCCAATCTCCAAGCCACCATATCGGATGTTACTAACGGAGTTGATAGAACTCAAGGTCCAGATGCAAGAATTACTTGATAAAAGGGTTCATCCATCCTAGCACGTCGCCATGGGGTACGCTAGTTCTCTTTGTCAAGAAAAAAGATGGGTATTTACGTTTGTCTATTGACTATCGCCAACTGAATCGAGCAACCATCAAGAATAAGTACGTTCTGCTTGGGATTGATGACCTATTTGATCAACTGTAATGTGCTTCGGTGTTCTCTAAGATTGATTTGAGATATCACCAGCTAAGAATCATGATTAAGGATGTTTTGAAGAGTGCATTTCGTACCCACTATGGCCACTATGAGTTCACAGTGATGTCGTTCAAGTTGATGAATGCTCCAGCTGCGTTTGTGGATTTAATGAATATGATCTTTAAGGAATATTTGGATAAGTTTGTTATTGCGTTCATCGACGACATATTAGTATACTAAAAAATTCTAGAAGAGCACGAACAACACCTAAGGTTGGTCTTAATGACTCTTTGGGAGCATGCACTCTACGCCAAGTTTAGTAAGTACGAGTTCTGGCTTAGCCGCATGGCTTTTCTAGGTCATGTGATTTTAGGAGAAGGAATTTTGGTGGACTCTACAAAGATTGAGGCGGTAACAGACTGCTAAAGCCAACGGAGATTCACAACTCTCCAGGTTTAGCTAGGTATTATCATCACTTTATCGAGAAGTTCTTGAGTATAGTGACGCCTCTAACGATGTAATTGAAAAAGGAGGCAATGTTTGAATGGACAAGTGTGAGGAAAGTTTTCAAGAATTGAAATAGAGACTGACTACAGCTCCTGTACTAATGATTCCCTCAAGTCCTAGTAGGTATGAGATTTACAATGACATTTCTTATCAGGGACTTGGATGTATTTTAATGTGGTTCGGTCAAGTAGTGGAATATGCATCAAGACAATGAAGGCCTCACGAACAAAATTACCCCACGCATGACCTGGAGTTGGCTACAATCATTTTCGCTCTCAAGATTTGAAGGCACTATCTATGTGAAGAAAGGTTTACCATATTTACAAACCATCAAAGTCTCACATATTTATTCTCTCAAAAGGAGTTAAATATGAGACATCGGAGATGGATGGAACTTCTAAAGGATCACGACTATGATATTCTATATCACCCAGGTAGAGCGAATCGAGTGGCTGATGCCTTTTCGTAAGTTCTCTCTAGGTTTGGTAATGGTCCAAGAATGACATCTATTGGAGAAAGTCAAGGATTCAGACTTCAAATTTGAAGTAGGTTAGCTCACTTGTTTAATGGCCACCTTGAGAGTGGAACCTCAAATTCAATCTAAGATCAAAGAGTTGCAACCCACAGACCCTGCTATCTAGAAGATTATCCAGGCTAATGTTGAACTCAGAAAACCATATTTTCTAGTTTCAGAAGAGGGAATTCTTAAGTTTCGAGGAAGATGGTGTGTACTTGAAAACACCACACTTAGAGAAGAAATTCTGGCTGAAACACACATGAGTAATTATAGTGTCCATCCAAGAAATACGAAGATGTATTAGAACCTGAAGCCACACTATTGGTGGAGTGGTACAAATGCCGATGTGGCAAGGTTCATGGTCAGATGCTTGACTTGTCAACAGGTGAAGGCACAATATTGTAAGCCTGGGGGACTACTGAAGCCACCGGAGATCCCTGAGTGGAAATGTGAACATATCATAATGGATTTCGTGACAAGATTACCTAGGAGTCAGCGGGGACATGACACAATTTGGGTCATAGTGGATAAGACTGACCAAATTGGCTCATTTTCTTGCCGTGCGTAAGGACCTCCCATTGTATAGGTTAGCTTACCTATATGTATGATAGACAGTTTGGCTTCATGGAGTGCCAGTGATGATTACTTCTAATCGTGATCCTAGATTCATTGCGTCTTTTGGAAAATTTTGCAGACTGCTTTAGGCACGAGACTGCAGTACAACATAGCCTACCATTCGCAAATAGATGGGCAATCAGAGAGCACCATCCAGGCTTTAGAAGATATGCTACGAGCGTGTATTTTAGACTTCAAGGGAAGCTAAGAAGACCAGTTACACCTGGAAGAGTTCGCATATAATAATAGCTAACAACAGAGTATTGGAATGGCTCCCTTCAAGGCACTGTGTGGCCGTGCTTGTAGAACTCCAATCAATTGGAATGAAGTGAGAGAATGAAAAGTTCTAGGACCTAAGTTAGTACGACAATCTCAAGAAGCGGTCAAGCTAATAGAAATTAGACTGAGAATAGGTCAGAGTCGATAGAAAAGCTATGTAGATCAAAGGCGTAGACCATTGGAGTTTCAAGAAGGGTGACATGTCTTCACGTAAAGGTATTGCTTGAAAGAGGGATGTCTTGATTCGGGAAAAAGGAAAAATTGAGTCCTAGGTATGTGGGATCGTTTGAAATTCTAGAAAAGATAGAAGCCGCGGCTTACCGCTTGGCTTTACCACCGAATCTGGCTTAGATACATAATGTTTTTCATGTGTCCATGCTGAGGAAATATGAACTTGATCCTCCCATGTACTGAGTTTCGGGGAGATCGATGTCGATGATAGAATCTTATAAGTAGAGAAACCGATTATAATCGAGGGTCGAAGGGACCAGGCATTAAGAAACAAAGTGATTTCGTTGGTCAATGTGGTTTGGCAACATCATGATGCAGAAAGTGCCACCTGGGAAAGTGAATAGGCCATAAGACGCTAGTACCCCTATCTATTTGGGGAGACAAGCTGTGTAAATTTCGAGAACGAAATTTCTTAAGGGTGGAAGAATTGTAAATGCCGTGTTTCGGCCTTCTCTGGGATTTATTGTGTAATTATTTAGTCGTGGAGTGTGGCCTAAGAGCCCTAGTAATTTTCCGGTAATTGTAATTTTCGTGTGGACGTAATAATTTTTTATTTAGTTTCGCGTTCCTGAAAATTGATCCAATCATGTTTTGACCCCAAAAATGCTTAGTTTTACTTTTGAGAAGCTTTTCTGAATTTTAGGGAATTTTCTATAATTTTATTATATTTTTAATTATTTAATTATTATTTTGTTAGCTTTATTATTTTAATATTTCCTTAAGGTTGGGCTAGACCCATGTTGACCCGACCTAGGCCCACGGGAGTTAGCCCACGTCCACCCCTATCTCTCTATTTTCTTAGGCATTTGGTCGAATGCTTGGTGGGCACATCGCCGGAGGGGCCCACCGTTAGTTAAATGGCTGGCCAGCCATTGGCAAAGATTGCCAGCCACCTCATGGGTCTCGTTGGCGGGCTTCATGGCCATTGGTTGGCCGCCACCTACGGCCGGCGAGCTTTTTTCATCTCTGGCCATATCTCTTCCCCTATTTTCCTCACCAACGACCACCTCCTCTTCTCGCCATTGTATCTTCTAGCTTCGACCTCCATTTTGCTCATTGTCAAAGCCAACAAGTTCCTTGCAACACCTTCTTTACAACCCAACCAACCGTTGCCTTTGTCCTTTGTCTCTACTCCCATCGTCATCGACAACCGCTTGAAGGAGCTTCCACGGTTCAAGTTTTCCCTGTTTTGGTCGTGGACTTCATCGCCGAAGATCAAGCAATCCTTCAATTTAGAGCACACGCCATTGTACCAATGGGTTTTTAGGTACCCCTTTTACCTTAGTTATAGATTTGGTTGTGATTTCTTTGACCTAGATTTGGCCATTTGACAATTGAACGTGTTTTGCCCTAGAAATCTCACCGTTGACTTCGAGTTCGGCCACCATGTTGTTCAGGCAACCCACCAGCCTCACTACCACCACCAATCAGTTCGGGTACGTCCTTAGATCAAAGCCCAACCCTTTAAGTGGATTGATTTGATCCTAGTTACGAGAATTGAGCCTCGAATCAACCGGGCCTTAATCGGGTCTAGTTCGACTTGAGACGCCCTCCATCGCCGTTTAATCATGCTGTCCAGGAGCTCTCCTACCACCCAGCAATGCCTAAAGATGAGCTTGGCCACTGACAACGCCCATCTTGTAGTCCGACGACCTTTCACTTCCCAATCAGCTTCATCGGAGGTGGTTTCGAGTCGGTGTCGTTTTTCTTGTTGTTCGCCCCTGCCATCTCGCCCACAACCCTAGCCATCCTTTCACGACTAAGAACCACCTTTGAGAAGCTTGTTGGAGCCTCGCCAGATTTTCTTCATTGCTGTCGCTAGAGTCTATTAGGCTTGAGCCATCCTTCCTTGGTGTTGAGCGAAGGTTTGGTGGACCTTAGCTAGCCTAAACTCAACCAAGAAGAAAGAAAAATCGCATCACTGCAGGCCACCGCAATCTATCACCGTGATCCACCTTTTGGCAACATTTGAGGTGAGTGGACCTCATATCCCTCAATTAGGCTTGTTTACTGCTTTAGTAGAAATTATTAAGACTGATTGGGTGACTCGATTGTTTAATTTGGCAATTAGGGCCAATTAGGGGTTATTTAGTTATTATTTTTATTTAATAATTAGCTGGGCCGGTTAGGTGGCCCATGGGTCCTAACCAGTTTGGAAGTTGATAAAACCCAATGAGGTATTGACTGGACCGTGATGAGTGGTCTTGATATGGTGAATGACATATGGTCGTTGACCCTGGTTTGCCCTTGATTTTGGCTTTTAGCCAAGAAAATTAGTTAGGGTCTCAGGTTGATTGTGAACAATCTTAGTTGCTTTAATTGCAATTCATTTATGCTTTAATAAATTTTATTATTATTGTGGCTAATTTTAATTGGCAGGCTCCCTAGCTTTGGGCCAAGCCTCTGTCGTGCACCGATTGACTTATAGGTAGCTTCTAATAGGACAGAGAAGAGTTTTAGTCCGATTAAGAGTGAGAATTTGTTGAGTCTCTTTAGAAAATTAGGGTCCTAAGGCGATTACATTCCTAGTTCTAGCATAAGGGTTAGACTCACTAAGATTTATATCTCACTCCGTTGTTTTAAACCATTTTCTTAGGACTAGATTATGGACCCTGAGGAGGAACCGATCGAGCAGGAGCCGATAGAAGAGGAGTTGAGCGAATAGGAACTGATGGAAGAGGATGAAGAGGAGGAACATTGGGTGTTGGAAGCACTCCAATAACCAGACAAGGAAGAGGAAGACCCAGAAGAATGGGTGGTGCCAGACCACCCAGCAGATGCAGGATGGGTTGTAGACAAATATGTAAGGCAAAACGGACAAGTTTTGGAGAAACATGAGAGAATAATTTGGGAGTGGATAGAGGACATATGGATGGGTTCTACACCAATACTGGGTGTCATACACTGGAGTAATAAGAGGTCCGCTGCATTACCACGAAGAACATCACAAAGACTCCTGGGTAGGATATGAGCAGTGGCACATTGACCTTGACAAGGGTGACGATTCACCAGATGGTACTGTGATCGATCCCTAAGTTAGTTAGTCTAGATTGATCTCTAGGGCCAGATCTATTCCCTATAGGTTAGTAAACCTCCCCTCTCCCTCAACTTTTGATTGTAATTTACGTGGGTTTTGAACTGTACCATCCTAGCCAGGCTTGGCTTGTAACCTTTTCCCCATAATGTACACAATTGTAAATTAATGGAGGAGTAGATGTTCATAGTATGCTGTGGATGGTTGTTATTTATTTGTCTCGCTATCACTATATATGACTTGGAAGTTTTAGAAGGCCAGCAATTTACCTAGGATGTCGCGATTTTTTGGCAAGTCAAGAAAAGAGTAACTGGCACAGTTGCTCGCTCAGTAGCGAGGCGTGACAACTCTAAAAGCTTATGTTGTTAGATGAATGAGTGTATTAATATTTAATTACTCTTACATTCCCTCTCACGCTTAGTCTGGTCCGTTTGCCTAGTACTAATCGTGGCAATATATAATTGGGGAGGCAAATAGAGGTCTAGAAAGATTCAAGCTTAGGACCTCATGCTCTGATACTGTGTGAGATTTCGTAAGACCACTACCAACTGTTCTAAAAGTTAAACCATTAGATAAATGTATTGATTAATATTTAATTACTCTAATATATCTTAAATTAAAATGGCAATTCATGGAACGAACAGCAGAAACTTGGTGTCCGCTTGATCCGATCCCCTCCTTCGCTCAGATCTAACTAGAAGTGGGATGGTGGGGTTGACTGGATCAAAATGAGCAGGCGGCCCAAAAAAGAAAAAAAAGACAGGACTTTTTGACTGGTCAACAAAAGGAAAGGAAAGTGGACACGCGTTACAGAAAGAAAAGACAATGCACACATGGCGAAGGAAAGAAAGGAAAGGAAAGGAGAGGAAAGAAAAGTAAAGTAAAAAAAAGAAGAGTACTTTGCACGTACACGTTTCAGAATTCTGGTCAAGCCAGCTTAAGTCGTAAAATTATATGGAAAGGATAAGTTAAGGAGTTGTGAAGCTATGGGATTTGACGAAAATCAATTTGAAGTAATGATTTAGTCTAAATGAATTTTTAAAGTTTAAGGTGTAAGCATCACACAAAGGATAGCTCTAATTATTTGCTTTGGATGTAATTTACTGAGTTTGGATGTAATTTAGGTGTGAAAATCACTCAAGTGTGTGAGCGATTGTAATTCTGATTTCTAATTATTTGATGCAAACTCTCCCTATGAGTGTGAATATCAATATTCGAATCGAATCATATAAATCTTCACCTCCTTCTATTGTATATTTGTATTGACTTAACTTGTGAGGTCCCATATTTCCGTGTTAATTACTAACAGTTTCAATTGAAACATTCTCTGGCAGGATGATTAGAGATCATATCGGCTTAACGCTTCTAGTGAGGAAGCTGAATTACGAGGACTTTGTGAAGGACTTAAACTAGCTTAGAGCAACTGAGTTAGAGATAGAGTTGCTCAATGTATGCCGGTTGACATCAACATACGGCCGTTTCTTACAGAACCGACATGTGACAAACCAGTGCACGGACTTGATTTTTAAGAAATACAGAAAAGGCCTACGAGGCCGCTAATCCTGACACAACTGTAAAGCTACGCAGTTGTGAAAGCATTTGTTGATAAGTAACCGTGTCGTCTACAAACAACGGGACTTGGTATCATCAGAATTATTGATCATATGAATTTCACTTTAGAGTCCACACTATCAAGCTTGATCTACACAGTCTATACACCATGTATCCTTCTCTCCTTAGCCGGAGATTATGCTATCTAAAACCCTATTTGGCAACATAAGGGCATGCCTCGCTTATGCTACTGTTTGCAGATAGCTCCGTTTACCCTTATCATGGGCAACATCCCTTTCAAGCAAATGCAGGAAAACAATAAAGAAATTCTAGCTTAACACTACTGCCCACAGCAAAAGAAGAAAGAGACGTACCTGTAGTAAGTCAACTAAAAGTCAAATTCTCCTAAGTTAGGATGAGAACAGTTCCTGATGTCCGACTCCACAGTGACTAGGATAAGAAACATGTTACTTTTTAAACATTGAATCACTTCTTAATGTTCCAATTTTTTTGTTCTTTTTTTCCCCTCTGTGTTTGGGTTAGGATCGTTGTCTGAAGTCGCTGCCCAGTTGGGAGTTGGAAAGACTCATTAAAGAGAAACTTCCTAGCTTGTCTCCTAGGACCAATTGAAACTCCTGTGTCCCAAGAATCTTCCCATCTAAAATTACCCTTCTTTTGCTTTAAACCAAAGTTTTCGATGACTTCCTGAATTATGCTTCGTCAACCTACAACCATTTAATCCTTTTTGTTGAATATCTCGAGCAATTCATTCCTTTTTATTTTTTTTAATGGGTAAGACGGGGGAACTCCCCAAGTCCCCAAGTCTAGAATCCCATATACCGAGATTCGAAACTTGTCTCTGACCCTCTCCGGCTTTTCTAAAGCCGGCGCATAAACTCTTAAGAACGATACTGCACTAATGTGTAGCAGCAACTGTTCACGGTTACTTGTTAATGCAAAAGAAAAAGAAGAAACTGTTGATGGCTACTGGTTGACACTTGAATGCTAGAGAAAATATTCACTAAAGATTGCTCAAAATCAAACACATAAGTTGATAAATCTGCTAGACATATGCATTTATTTCACGGAATATCCTTTGACAAACCAACAAAAATACCATAATGCGAGGCACGTGCGCAGAGAGAGAGAGAGAGAACCTGGATCTTTGAATGAAATCTGAGGTTCAGCCACAGAGCCAGTCATCAAAAGAAGACACAGAGAGGGATGAAGGTCCTTCAGTGAAGGGAGCGTGTTTTCTCAGTTTTATGTGACATAAGTCGATCCTCTGATAAACACAAATGTGAAAAAGAAGACCCGGCCTCCAAGTCAATATCATTCTTTGTGGAATAATTGATCTGTATAGGACCAAGCGACATAGTCATGTGCCCTTTTGATGCTCCAATGATGAACTAAAGAAGAATCCACCAATCAAACAGGCCTTATACGGATCTGAAGCATCGTCAGCAGACATGAAGATCTACGAAGGGCGTTGTTGTATGTATGATATTTTCAAGTAACTTGTTTGTTCGGGACCAAAATAAAACAAACAATAATATTTATTTTCTCATTAAAATTAAGAATAATACCTCAATATTCAGAAAATCATGAAAGAATTTTATATGAAATCATGCGTCAACGTTTGAATGTTTTAAGAGTTTCGAATTAAAAAAAAAATAAGTCAAATTGTGAATCATAAAATCTTGATCTAATGAAAAGGGAAAAGTGAAAACCAATCAAGATGGACCCTTTAGCTGAACATGTTATAGTGACTAGATTGTGGCAACTAAAATAAAACTCGATCCTGAAAGTATGGGTGTCAAATGGGTGGGTCGGATTAGGTTTGGATCGAGTAAAAAATTGTCCGACCTATATTGACTCATTTAACCTGTTTTGATTCATTTTCGTATAATACAATTCTAATGACTTATACCCAATCCAACTCATACCTAACTCATACCCAACCCATATTGTTAAATCACTTCCATATATAACAAAGTCTAGAAAATTTTGCTTCATGAGTTATTCCAAATGTATTGTTAAAACAATTTTATGAAATACAAATTAGTTGATAAATTTTTTTATTTTCATTTTTTTATTTTAATTATTATTCAAATATTTTTTTTATTTTTTTGCTTTTCTTCTTCTGGTCGTCGACATGACTCAAGCTCGCTAATTTGGTGAGGTCTTAGCCTCCCTAGAATTCTCAAGCATTGAACTTTTTTCTAATCAATGTCTTCTTCCTAGTTTTTGGATTTAATGCTTCCACAAGGCTTCTTGTTCCATAATGCTCCCAAAGCCACTCCACAAGCGGCGCAATGGTCCAATAACGGCCTTGAGTTGACGACTTCTCTTTCGCTAAGAAGCACCAACACTCTTCGGGATCCTTCGTGTTGTATCCGACACTCTCCGACATGCGATCAACTGTTTCCGACACGCGAGTCGAAAATTTCGACAGGTGACTCTTATACGCATGGGGTTATATTTACAAATTTTCAATACTTATAAGGTCTAAATATAAATATATGATGATGATGCAAATCTTTCACTTGATGAGCCGGAGATTGAGTCTGTTTTTTTCTTAGAAGAAGATGATATTATGGATGAATGACTTTTTGCTATATTTGATGACGGAATGTTGATTTTTTTCTTATTGTTAAATTTTAAGTTAATAGTAGAATGTGGATTATTTGTTTTTTCTTCCAAATGTTATTGATTGTTACAATAAAATATAGTTGAATTTGTCAATTAAAATAATGAATGATATTAACAAATGTATGATTAAGGTTTTCAGAATAGATTAATTCTAGACTCTTATTATTATTATTATTATTACTACTACTACTACTATTTAGTTATTTATGTATTTATATATAAAATATTAATTTAATATATAACGTGTCGCAAAGTGTCGAAATTTTCTACTTTTTGAGAAACGACGTGTCAGGGTGTCGCGTGTCCGTGTCGGTGCTACAGAGCTCCTTCGCCCACTATCCCCCAGAAGACAACCCCAAAGCTATTAGATAATTATATAAAAAGTCCTAAACCTTTTGAAACTTTGCCGATTAGTCCTAAATCTTTTTTTTTTGTCAATTCAATTCTAAATCTTTTGGAACTTTGCCCTTTGTCCACCACTGCCCTCAATAGCAATTACAATAGCTTCATTGAAAGATGGATGTCGATCTTATCCCCTAGATTGAGCATGAGCAGGTGAAGATGCGACGCTTTGCTCAATTTGAGCCACATATCTCATGGTCATGTGTCGAGCACAAAGAGGTGTAAGCCATTAACTTGTTATCCTAATCATCTTTGATGCTTGACCTCATATTCATCCTCACGAATGCTCTAATTGGTGCCAGTGAGGAGAAGTCAGATCGAAGTCCCTAAACTATATTTATTAGAGGTTTTTGTGACATCTCTGCAATCCTTATGTATACTGATTCATTTAGTAAAACATGCAATTTTGGGAATTTCACAGAGAGTTTGCCTTCTTCTTTTTTTGGTCTTGTTCTTCTCCCTTGAATATGTGCAAATAGTATTTCAAGGTTAAAAAAGGCAAATTTGTTTGTACATACATAGAACCAAACTCATCTGTTTTTCAGATTGTGTGTTCTCACCGTTTTGATTTGAATCGCTCCTAGAGGCCAGTATCTTCAATCCCCAAATAAGTCTATTTTTTTTTTCATCTAGAGGCATCAATAGACTTGCAAGTCAGAATGATTCGCCAACCTTTGTAGATAACTAGCATGCACCACCCAATTGGACGCTGTGAAGAAGCCACAAATTCCACCTCAATGGAAACAACATCTAGGAATGTTATAAGTCCTTTAGCCCAAACTTAGTAGAACAATCCCAAGAAACTATGTGTCAAAGTTATCATGCCATATCCAATTTCACTAGCAAGGAGAGCATTAAACTATTACTTTAATTACCAAAATAAGTCCTTACGAGAAAAAAAAAAGAATCAAAACAAAACCCATTTACGAATATATTTCGATTCTCAAGTTCATCATCATTGTCGGTCTCTTTGGGATGATACTGAAAACTAATCCTGAAGTGGCAGCTCAAAAGTCTATTTGACTAGGAGTTCCCATTCGTCCTGGATATCTTATTATCGGAGAAGGTGACTGGTGGCGAATAACTTCAATCCAGCTTCTTGTCGCCGAAATCGATGAGTGCCTGCGCGAGGTTGAAAATTATAAAACGCAGAGCACGCGATTTGAAGTTCGCTGATGGGGAAGCTGCAAACTTCTCGTATATAAGGCAAACATGCATTGAATTTGAACTTTGATTTTTGTAGTTTTGTAAAATTGAAGCAAGCAGTTTGCAATTTTGCAAACCTGCAAAACTTCTTGAGTATCTTTCCATTTTTCTTCTTTTCCTAAATTGTTCAAATTATTCTGTACTTTTGCATGCTCGCTAGTGAGGAGGCTGATGTTGTTGTCAAGGAGCGGATACAGAGTGAAAAAAAAAAAGACGTGAGCAAGATGAGGAAAGGAAAAAAAAAAAGAGAATAAGAAAAAAAAGAAAAATTTCTTAGACGAAAATACCCTTAACTACAAATAAGAATTGATTAGTTTCTAAGTTTATAATTGTATTTGATATTAAGTCAATTGCTTCAAGCTTTATTGAGAACAAGATACACTTTAGATCCTTTTTTGAGAAAACGATTTTACTTTGGGCTCCTATGTGACAAATTTCCTTATCTTAGTGTGAACTAAAGAGCAACTAGAGTATAAGAACAAGCTTCTCTTTGACAGTAGGGGGTGCATATGAAAGAAAAGTAAGGAAGTCATTTTCTTATCACGTAACTGACTTGTAATAAATCGGTGCTACACCTTAATTTTCTTAAATATAAGAAAATAGATGAGGTCTACGAGACTGCTATTCCCGACACAAGCATAAAGCTCCACCGTTAGGTGAGCACTCACCAATAAGTTATCATATGATTTGCAGACCATGCATCATGTAAATTTCTCTCCTTCTCCAGAGATCATGCTATCTAAATCAGAATCTGGCATTATATAAGCATTTCTTCTTCCCGCCAGTGTTTGGAAACAACTCCCATTAACCTTCGTTCATGCAACCTCCCGTTCAAGCAAATGAAGGGAAATAAATAAAATTCTTGCTTAGTGCTATCCCCCAGCAAAAGAGGAAAGACACATGTCTGCAGTAAATTAGAAGTCAGTCTACTCCAGAGTGTCTTGAAAAAAGTTCATGGTACAGAAGTCTGCTCCCCACTAGGATTGACTCATCAACGAGAAGCTTACCAGCTCGTCTCATAAGACCAATTGAAACCATACGTCCAAAAAATCTTCCCATCTGCAATTACCCTTCTATTGCTTTAAAAGAAATTTTCCGATGAACTCTGGATTGGGCTTCGTCAACCTATGAACAATTTAAAACATTTTTGTTGAAAACTTCGAGCAAGATGGGGAAACTCCTAAGGTCGATGATCCCATCGACCAAGATTTGAAGCCGTCCCTGATCGGTCTTCACCTTTGCTAGTGACACCATAAAAGCCGGTACATAACAGTGAGATCCATGGCGCACTAATGTATAGCAGCAACTGTTAATGGCTACTTGTTCGTGCGAAAAACAAGAAAAATTGTTAGTGCCTACTTGTTGATTAAACCTGTCGGACATTTGGTCGGATCATGCATGCTTCAATCCTATTATGACTCATTTATTGTAATGCAAATATCTTGAACTATATTCGACATAACCCAACCAATTTGCTAAAACATCTAACCCAACCAATTTTGCTAAAACATTTTCATACTTAATCCATCTGAGAAAAATTATCTTTTATTAATTTTTCAAAAATCATATTGCTAAAAACATGGTGCATAATTTTTATAATTTTATGAAATATAAATTTTTTTTTGGCTATGCCCGACCCTCGTTTGTGGGCGAGCCATCACCGTGGTTGTTGACCAGCAGAAGAAGAAGAAAAAAGAAAAGGAAAGAAAAGAAAAGAAAAAATAACCATAAAAATGACAAATAATTAACTTTTTATTTAAAATAAAATAAACAAGATGAAAGATGAAAATATTATAAAATAAACTGGAAAATTAAAAGATGACTTGCTTATTATGACTCACTTTATCTATTTTATGATTCATTTAAAATTCATTTAAGATCAATTAAGTTGTTAAGTAAGACATTTATGACCAACTAAAATTTATTTTTAAAACTTAAAGTGACACATTTATGACCCGCACCATTGAAAATGATTTAATATATGGGTTCTAGACCCATATAACCAACTTTTGATCCTAAATGCTACAAGATGAAGGTCCAATAGTGAAGAGAATATGTGTGTTCTCCTAATTATATTGGCTAAAACTGTATGGATAAATGTAAGTAAGGAGGAACATCCCTCGTCGAAGTCTGAAGCATGGTCAGCAGACATAAAGATCTGCGAAGTGCATTGACGTATCTATGATATTTCAAATGCCCTGTTTGTTTGGATTTAAATGAAAACAAGAAACGCTTTTTTATTTTCCTACCACAATTTAAAATATTATCCAAAATTTAGAAGATTAAAAAATATATATTTAGGTATCGTACATCAACATTTGAGTGTTTCATGAGCTTGAGATTTACAACATTTGAAGTACATCACTACGAGATTTGGCAAATTTATTCAAAAAGTCGTAAATCCCTTGTAATTTGCTAATTTAGTTCCAAAAATGTTCAATTTTCAAATATATTTTATATTTTTTCGAACTCCTTTATTTCTTAATTTTCTTTTATATTTTTTCTTTGCTTTTCTTTGTGTGTTTTTTTTTTTCTAGTCGGCGAGGATCATTGAGGACCCTTATTGGCTGGGAAGGCTTTGGATGAGGGCCTTTGCATCCCTCTGACCGTGGGCAAGGGTGTGATTATGCGGCCCTTGCCAAATTTAGGCCTAGGCCTTTAAGACCCCACGATCTATGAGTGAGGTTGCCTTCGGCTAGTTTTTGTGAGGACTTTGCTACCGGCGAGAGTCACGGGAAACATTGCCAACCAAAATAGAAGCACATAAAAAAAAAATACAAAATTCGAAAAATATTAACATATTATTATAACTCATCTGTATCATCGCCGACTATTCCAAATAGAACGGCTCATCCACATTAGCCATTCCTAACCAAAATTGACCGGATGAATTCAATTTGCTAAATTGAAAAGGTTTAGGATTCACTTGGCAAAATTAAAAAGATTTGTAACCGAATTGACAAAAATACATTAGATTTAAAACTTTGTGGATAACTTTCCCCTTGAGATTTATATAAAGTAAAAAGTAAAAGTAAAAACCAATCCAAATAAGCCCTTTAGAATAATTTGTTATGGTGACTAAGTTTTGGCGACAAAAGTAAAAGTCGTCCCTGAAGATGATCTGTAATGACAAAAATCCCATATTCCGTTGCGAAAGTTCATCTTTAGGGCGCGAAAGTGCAAACATCGTTGCTAAAGCTGGAGCATTTCTCAATGGAAACCGTGTCCATCAACAATGACTTGACTTATGCCGACAGAATTCCAGCACCGTGACCCAAAGATTTTGGCGGAATGAAAAGAAACGATCAATAACATTCTTTATTGAGTCAACCTACCGGTACATATCATCTAGGTCCACCAAACAGACATCAGGTCTGGTGCCGCTCATGCGAAGGACGCAGCAAAAGTTCGAAGTTTAAGGAATTAGGAGATCCAATGGGAGCCACAAACTTAAGTCCACTGAAATATATAGTAAGATCCACCTAGTAAGAGCTGCTTCGGCTCCATTTCGATACCTCACGCATGCACTGCCGTCGTTAATGGTAACTCAAGTTGTTAATGGGTCACGGACTTTCTGGTTTGAAATTTTGCAGTGCGTGCAAACATAATCTACAATTATGAAGCCATTAACATTGTCTGAAACAAGAACAAGATGTTGTGAACTAAGCGCATTTATCAGCAGCTTCATTGACAGTTGCCGTCTCGTGTAAAGCAATGGCTGACGACATAGATGTGCCTGAAAAAGGAGCTACATCTGTTGGGACAGGCATCTTTGTGTGAAGGCCTGGGGGCAAAACCTCACCATTAAGAATGCTTGTTGCTTCTCTGATAGAAGGCCTGAGTTTATAATCTGGATGAGTACACCAAAGTCCTAGAATTGTCAAGCATTGAACTTGTTTCTCATCAAAGTCTTGGCCTAGTTTTGGATCTAATGCTTCCAAAAGGCTTCCCCTCCCATAATGGTCCCAAACCCACTCCACAAGACCCACATCGTCCGGCAACAATCTCGAATCGTTGACTTTTATTCCACACACTATCTCCAGAAGGACAACCCCAAAGCTATAGATGTCAGATTCCTTGAATGCCTTGCCGGTTTGAATGCATTCGAGAGCCATATAGCCCATGGTCCTAGCTAGTGCGGTCGTTAGCACCCCTTTGGAATGGTTAACTAGTCTAGCCAACCCAAAATCTCCTAGCTTGGCATTGAACTCTTCGTCGAGCATGATGTTGCTGGACTTGATGTGCCTGTGGATCACACATTGTTTCCATTGTTTGTGGAGGTAGAGTAATGCCCGGGCTACTCCCTGAGCAATTTTGTACCTAACTTCCCAAGTCAACAGGGTTTTGTCCTTGAAAAAATGACAGCCCAAAACTACCATGAAACATGAAATCATAGACAAGGAGGAACTCTTTTTTCTCGTGGCACCAACTAGTTAGCTGGACTAGGTTTTGGTGCCGGAGTTGGCTAATTGTCTTCACTTAGGACGTGTACTCCTTCACCCCCTGTCTGGATTCAGGGGTTATCTTCTTGACGGCCACATGAGTCGTATTTGTCAGGTGACCTTCGTAGACGCTCCCAAAGCCCCCTTGCCCAAGTAAACGGCTGTCTGCAAAATTGTTCGTTGCCACGACCAGTTCCTTGTAGCAGAATTTCCTCCCCCCAGTAACCTCTTTGAGTTCTTCACTGATGGACGCAGTATCCTTATTTTCTTCCCGAGTAACTTCATTCTTTCGGTTCCTCTTTGACCTACAAAATAACCAACACAAGCATGGAACGAGAATAAACGGTAAAATGCCACCTACACAACCTAATGTAACCCAAACAATCGTGTGATTGCTCTTCTTTGCACCGATCCCAACTGGCGGTGTAGTCTTATTCCGATTGGTTGGTAAGTTAGATTGGTTGGTACAACATGTGAAAGGACTTCTAAGCTAGAGTTGAATTCCCATGTGTGAAGAAGGTGGACCTCAGGGAATTCTCCCGTGCTAGCCGAGAAACCAAAGATTACCCATTCTGGCAAATAGTCTTTCAAGTTCACTATGGAGGAAAGGCTCGAAACGTTTTCACCTGAACTCCAGCTGCCTTAGTCTTCCCCCAAAATAATGCTTAGATTTTGTAGGCTGGAGTCGTTTGTGATCCTTGCATGAAGTTGCTGGCCGGTCTTGACACTGTAATTTAGCCACTGTACACAGACATTCTTGGATGATGCGATGTCATTTAGATCGACTCCGAAATGTTCACACGATGGATCCCAAGAATTAGAACTGCCATAGAAAGTGTCGAATTCCACAGCAATGAAGTCGGAAGTGTTCCGACCATCGTTACTCACGAGGGCTAAGTAGCCTCCATACGACTCGTCGGGGATCTTTGATCCAATGAGAGCGAGAAAGAAGGCCAAACCATCGCTGTACAACCCTTTCCCCGCCGAATCGATGACGAAGCTAAACTGGGTGCTGAAATCAGCTATGTTGCCCGTGACATTGTCCGAAAGATGCATTGGCTTGTAATATGTGGCTCAGCCGCTCTTGTTGATGAAGTCCTGGTTTCGCAGGTAGAGTGCGAGCCCGATGGTCGAGGCCATGATCAATGCATCACCTTCAAGAGAGATTTGATGATCTTTGGAGTTGAAATTTGTGAAGCAGAAGGAAATATTGTCAAATGTTGCCAAAGTTGTTGTTAATCGAAAGACTAAATAAAGGATGAAGGTGGGTAGGAAATTCATGGTGTGGATACCATGGAAATTCATCATTAGTAGCCAATAAATAGGAGAGGGAAATATTTTGTTTAAGAAAAAATAAAGGTTTTCAATGAAAAATAACTTCGTGTTAACAAGACGGGGCCATCCTCGGCCAGACATTCACCCGTAAGTCGATTATTTCAATAGTATATAGACAGAGGGTGTTTACAAGAGCTTTACAAGGTCCTCTCACAGTACGATATTGTATATCATTAATTGTTCAACTATACCAAGATAAACCCCATAAAGAGGTTTGTGTATGCAGATCGGAATGATACGTGACTCGTTGGATATCCTTATGGCAGATTGAAGCAAAGTTCAGCTTGGTGTGATTGGAACTTTTAAGGAGCAACTTGAAGAACCCAGAAAGTATAGTGGTTAAACATGTTGTCTGTAGAAAGATAAGTGTCAAGCCTCTGACCAGAATCAATGAATAGAATCAGATTAGCAAATCGCTAGATAGCCAAATTTACATGACAGTCGTTTGCCCATCTCTCCTTGTCCCCGAAAGATTCGAATGTCACAAGGAATCACAATTTTCGTATCAGTCACACAGACGCGCGCCCCCCCCCCCCCCCCCCCCCAACCTCTTCTTTCTCTTGCTCCCTTCTCACAATGAAGCCTCTCATGTGTTATATACACCACGTGATGGTAATAATACAATAGTTGGGCTTTGACTTGGTAAAAAAAAAGTCGAGAGCAAGATGAAGGAAGAAAAAAAGAAAGAAATTCTTATACGAAAATACCCCTAGCTGCAAATAAGAATTGGCTGATTTCTAATTTAGATTCTTATTTGAGATCGAGTCGATCGGTTTAGGCTTTATTGAGCACAATATTATTTCATATCAGGCCTCTATATGACATTTTTCCCTTTTTTAGTGTGAACTAAAAAGCAGCTAGAGTACAAGAACAAGCTTCTCTTCAACAGCAGGGGGTTCATACGCAAAAAATGTCGGAAATGTAACAGCCGCAATTCTTCTCTTTCCTCCCCCCTTCTTTGACTCTTTTACCTTCTTTTTCCCCCATTTATTTTCCCTCCTCCTGCTGCACGCCACCTTCTACCGCACGCCACCCCCGTCCCATCTCTTTTTCTCTCTCTCTCTCTCTCTCTCCATTTCCCTTCCCCTTTCGGTCTTCTCTGCGTCTTCTTCGTTCTTCATTTTTCCCTGGAGGGTTCATCGTCCTTCGCGGTTCTTCATCTGTGGGGAGCGAACACTGCTGCCTTGTCCCGCGTCCAAGCTTCGCCTCAGGCCGTTGTGGCCAGTCAACGCCGTTGCATGCACCTCGGCTCTTGCTCGCTGTCTTGCGGTTCCTCGGGTTGGCTGGTCGTCGTTCTAGTCGCGGCCACGGCTCGAGCCTCACACCTCTGTCCACGTCGTCCCAACCGCAGCCGCTGTTTCGTCCCGTGGTCGCCTAACCAGCACAACCATCATGACGCCTCACCTCGTCCAGCCCATGCGAACGTCGCTCCGGCCACGTAGGTCACTCGGGAGTTGCCGGAGCCACCAACCAGCCACTGCTTGGTCGTCCTCTAGCCGCTCTACCACCTGTTACGAGCCCCTCGCCGCCGTCCAACCACCGCATCGCCACCAAGATTTTGTTGTTGGAACCGTGACGTCGCCGGAGCTTCGTCGGAATCTCGCCGGCGACTCGCCGGAAAATCTGCCGTCACTGCCGTCGTCGCCGTCGCGTCGTGCTGAGCTGTGTCGTGGAATCTGGGATCCAATCGCACGATCGAAGTGTGAAAATTGAAGATTTATTTGGGTTTGCTGTCGCCAATTAAATTCGAAAGCTTGGATTGGAGGTGAGTTGCCTCCTAATCCCCAATTAGGGCAGTTACATGCTCTAGTAGTTAATTATTGATTTAATTGAGTGAAGTTGATAGCCAATTGAATGACTAGTAGGTCAATTGATTGATTAGGAATTAATTTAGTTACTTTGGAGGTTTTAGGGGTGATTTGGAAATTTTTAGCCAATTAAGGGTAATTTAGTAAAATTGGATAGCTAGAGGACAAATTGGTAATTTGTTAGCTCTAGTTATGTAGTTTATTAGCTATTGGTGTTGAATTATTAATTTCTAGAATTACCGTTGGTTTTCTTAATTTCGGCTAGTTATAGCCTAAGTAGGGTTATACGGGATATTTTACTGAATTATAGAATTAGTGATAATTTGATGATTCAATGGCTTTGATTAATTTTGATAATTAGCTGGGTGAGAGCAGATGGGTAATATATGCAATTATAATTTATTTATTACAATTTTGCCCAATTAGGGATGGATTATTTGAATTGAGATTTATTCTGGAAATTTGATTATTTTGTTATATTGGTTATTTAATATTATTGATTGTGCAATTGGATGTGATTAACAATTGATTGTAATTGGCAATTGACTGTGGTTGATATTGAGTTGTGATTGACAATTGGTTGTGATTGTTAATTGATTGTGATTGTTACCTGTTTAAGTCAATTTTAATCAATTAAGTTATTGCTTGTTGACTTAATTGATTAATTTATTGGTTGCGACTAGTGAGGAGTAAGGACTAGTGAACTAATTAGATATTTGGACCAAGCAACCATGACACGAGAGTTAAGTTACCAAATTGGATAGGGACCCTAGAGTGAGGGCTCTCCTAATCGAGGATTAAGTGGTAGACTCATTGAGATATTTATATCTCAACCCGTCGTGGTAACCATTTTTCAGGTACTTGATTGGAGATCGAAGTTTGGAGACGAGTTTATGTGGGAGTTGATAGGGCGAAGACTCGCGCTTCCGTTGGAGACTTGAAGGCCAGCGACTTGCCTGGAACGTCGCTATTCTTTGGCCGAAGAGAAGAGGAAAATCGAGAACCGTCGCGCGCTCGAAGATCGGGGCGTGACAGGAAAGTCACTTTCTTATTACATAACTGACTTGTAAAAAATTGGTACTTCGACTTGAGTTTGTTATAGAAGAAAATAGATAAGGTCTACGAGACTATTCTCGACACAAACATAAAGCTTTACAGGTAGGTGAGCATTTGCCAATAAGTTACCATATGATCTACAGACCATATGAACAAAAAGTATCCAAATCATTAATTACAAGCCTATATGATTAGTAGTTCAGATATGCTTTATCCATGTAGTCCATGCATCATATAAATTTCTCTCCTTCCCTGGAGATCATGCTATCTAAATCAAAATCTGTCAATATATAAGCATTTCTTCGCCACGCTAGTGTTTGTTACATCTCTCGTTAACCTTCGTTTATGCAACTTCCTGTTCAAGCAAATGAAGGAAAATGAAATTAATACTTGCTTAGTGCTACTCCCCCAGGCGAAATAATAAAGAGACATGTCTGCAGTAAATTAGAAGTCAGTCTACTATGAAGCGTCTTGGAAAAGAATCATGGTACAAAAGTCTGCTCCCCACTTGGATTGACTCATCAACGAGAAGCTTTACCAGCTCGTCTCATAAGACCAATTGAAACCGTATGTCTGTAAAATCTTCCCATTTGCAATTACCCTTCTATTGCAATTTTCCAATGAACTTTGTTTTAGGCTTCATCAAACTATGAACATTTTAGAACATTTTTCTCGAAAACTCTAAGCAAGATGGGGAAACTCCTCAGGTCGATAATCCCGTCCTCCAAGATTTGAACCCGTCCATGATCGGTCTCCGCCTTTTCTAGTGACGCCATAGAAGCCAGTACATAGCAGCAAGATCAATGCTACACTAATGCATAGCAGCAACTGTTAATGACTAACTTGTTCGTGCAAAAAACAAGACAAACCTTTAGTGGCTACTTATTGACTAGACCTATCAGACGAATGAGTCATGTTGCGTCTGGGTTATGATTTAAATGGACCCATTTAACTTGTGAAGGATCTAGTGTGATTACCTAGATGGGGTGAATAGGTGATTTTAAAATTTTTTGCGGAAGTATGTAAAACACAGCGTGTGAAGCGTGATATGTGAGTGATATGCGAAGAACTATAAACACAAACAGAGAGTTAATGAGAATCAAGACACAAGGATTATAGTGGTTCGGCTTAACTCAAACCTATGTCAACTCTTTCGGGCTGACAGCCTATTGGCTGGATTCCACTATGAATGAAAAGAGTTACCGATTATGTCCAAGACTTCACAAAGTCTTTTACTCTCACAAAGCAAGTCTGTAGCACACTCTTTTGTTACAATATAAGCTCACAGTAAATAGACAATTCTAAGTAAATACTTGTCATAATTACCCAATCTTCAGGAAATCTAATATGCCAATAATAAACTTCATATTCTTGGAAATAATCAATCTTGTTGATCCACAAATAAGCTGTCTGAAATCCATGAGCATCAGAGTCGTAAGAATATTCTCTTACTCAACCAGTCATCATAATTCCGACTTCCCAGATTTTACCAAATCTGTCTTCCAGATGATTCGTGTTCAGATGATAAGATCTGACTTTCTCTCAGATCATAAGATTTGACTACCTTCAGATGATAAGATCTGACTACCTCCCATATCATACAAGATCTGCCAACCCTCCAGATGATAAAGATCTGGCCACAAGTAACACTTATATTTATATCAGATCACGGAGTTTCCCTTTTGTTTGTAGAGTTTTGTCATCTTCAAAATCATCGATAGATCTTTCCCTAATAACCTGTTTATGACTCAATTATTGCAATGCAAATTTCTCGATCCATACTCGATCCAACCCATGTAGAGAAACCGATCCAAATCGAGGATCGAAGGGACCATGCATTAAGAAACAAAGTGATTTCGTTAGTCAAGGTGGTTTCGCAATATCATGAAGCAAAAAGAGCCGCTTGGGAAAGTAAAGAGGCCATAAGACGCTAGTACCCCTATCTGTTTGAGGAGACAAGTGATGTTAATTTCGAGAACGAAATTTCTTAAGGGGGAAGAATTGTAATGGCCGCGTTTCAGCCTTCTTTGGGATTTATTGTGTAAGTATTTAGTCATGGATTTGGCCTAAGAGCCCTAGTAATTTTCATGGTAATTACAGTAATTTTCGTGTGGACGTAGGAATTTCTGAAAGGAGTTTCGAGTTCCTGAAAATTGATTTGATCATGTTTTAACCCCAAAAATACTTAGTTTTATTTTTGGGAAGCTAGTTTGAATTTTTGGGAATTTTCTATAATTTTATTAGATTTGTTTTTAATTATTTAATTATTATTTTATTAGTTTTATTATTTTAATATTTTTCTTGGGGTTGGCCAGATTCGCGTTGACCTGGCCTAGGCCTACTTGAGTCAACCCCCAACCACCCTTTCTCTCTCTCTCTCTCTCTCTCTCTTGGTCAAACGCCTGGCAAGCATGTCACCAAAGGGGCCTACCGTCCCGACTAGCCATCGGCAAACACTGCCAATCGCCTCAGGGGTCTCGTCGGCGAGTGTCATGGCCACTGGTTGGCCACCACCTGCTGCCAACAAGCTTGTTTCCTCTCCAGCCGCGTCTCATCCCTTATCTATTGGGCTTGGGCCATCCTTCCTTGGCGTTGGGCCAAGGTTTGGTGGCCCTTAGCTAGCCCAAACTCAAGCCAAAAGAAAGGAAAATCACATTGCCACAAGCCATCGCAATCGGTCACCGCGAGCCACCTTTTGGTGAAATATAAGGTGAATGGACCTCATATCCCTTAATTAGGCCGGTTTACCGATTTTGTAGAAATTATTAGGATTGATTGGGTGACTCGATTATTTAATTTGGCAATTAAGGCTAATTAGGGGTTATTTAATTGATGTTGTTATTGAATAATTAATTGGGTCGGTTAGGTGGCCTGTTGGCTTTAACCAGTTTAGAAGTCAATAAAACCCAATGAGGTATCGATTGGACCGTGATGAGTGGTCTTGATCTTGTGAGTGACTGGTGTGGTAGTTGACTTTAGTTTGCCCTTAATTTTGGCTTTTAGCCAAGAAAATTAGTTAGGGTCTCAGGTTGATCAAGAACAACCTTAATTGCTTTAATTGCAATTTATTTACGTTTTAATGAATTTCATTATTAGTGTGACTAATTGTAATTGGCTAGTTCTCTGACTTTAGGCTAAGTCTCCGTCATGCACTGATTGATTTAGAGGTAGATTCGAATAGGATAGAGATGAGCTTTAGTCTGATTAAGAGTGAGAATTTGTTAAGTCTCTATAGAAAATTAGGAGAATTGGGACCCTAAGGCAATTAGGTTCCTAGTTCTAGCATAGGGGTTAGACTCACTGAGTTTTATATCTCACCCCATTGTTTAAAATGGGCTTTAGTCTGACCAAGTTATGGACCCCAAGGAGGAATCGATCGAGTAGGAGTCGATAGAGGAAGAGTTGAGTAAAGAAGAGCCAATGGAAGAGGAGGATGAGGAAGAATGGGTGCTGGAAGTACTCTCGAGTTCTAATGAGAAAAAGGAAGACCCAAAAGAATGGGTGGTACCAGACCGCCTAGCAGATGCATGATGTGTAACAGTCGCGACTCTCTGAGACTCTTTTTATATTGAGGACTTCAGGAATTTTCGTAGTAACTTATTGTAATTTTCGAGAGAACGTGGAAATTTTGAATAATTGATTTTGGGCTTTTGAAAATTTATTTTATGGTATTTTAACCCCAAGGATACTTAATTTTATTTCTAGGAAGTTTTTCAGAATTTTGGGGATTTTTCTTGGATTTTATGAAATTTTATTATAATTATATAATATTAATTTATTATTAATTTATCATTTTTTTAAATTAGCTTAATTTCCGACGAAATGGACAAAGCCCACGTGTGACCCGACCCATCTACCGTTGACCCGGCCCAGGCGCGTGACACGCGCCCAACCCATGAGCGTTCAACATATATCTCTTTCTCCCTCTCTTTGTGGCATTCCGTCGAATAGGTTGAAGACAAGTCACCGTTGGAGCCCATCGCCGGCCAAATGGCTAGCCATTTGCTGGTAAACAAGGCTAGCTGCCCTAGGGCCTAGCCGGAGAGGTTCTCGACCAATGGTTGGTCGCTGTTTGCCCTCGGAGAGCTAGTTTCCTTTCTCGACCATGGCACCCCTTGTTTTTGAGTCCGCGCGAGCCCCTCCTTTTCAACATCAATTTCTTCTTGCTCCGAGCTCCGTTTGGCTTGTTGTTGGTGTCATTGGGTTCGTTGCAACACCGTCTTCAAAACCCAATCAACCGCCACTGCTAACTTCGCTTGGTCCGCCGTCGGTAGTCTTTCCCAAGCTTTCTTGCTTGATTTCTTTCAATCCTTCAACCTAAAGCCTAAACCAATGCCACCAATCAATTCCTAAGCACTCGTATACCTTAGGTTTGGCTCTTAATTGGATTGATTTGGTCTAGATTTGCTTGGGTTTCAATCGAACCCTTTTTTCTCCAAAAACACGTTGTCCAAGCCCTAGGTCCGACCAATCCGCCATTCCGGCGACACCCATTCTCCACCATTACTCTTAATCAAATTCGTATGAGTCTCGTGAGTGAAGTTCAGGTAGTTAATTTGATTGATTTGGTCCATCTTTCATGAATTGAAGCTAAATTGGATCTTGCTTTCTCCTAGAAACCCTAACCTATGAACCGCCGCCGTCGAAGAGCGAATTCTTACCACTCCAACCACCTCAGCCGCCACCATTGGTACCAATCGACTCGTAAGGAAGTCTTCTTCAAAGTCAATCGGTCACCAACTCCAATTTGGCCCAAAGAGAGAGAATCGAGCCCAAACCTGACTCGACCTCCTCCCAACTCGGTTCACAACCCAAATAGCTCAACAAGTCTGCTCGTGGGTTCTTTGAGCGATTGGAGCCATTTTGTTGCCTGTGATCGCCACCCACAGCATTGGCCCACCTCTTGGAGCCAAGAGAAGTCGTTGAAACGTTCGCTAGAAGTTCACCGGAGTTTCACCAAACAGCCGTTGAGGCCATCTTGGAGTTGCTCCGAACCCAAGCAAACCATCTGCGCTATTGGACTGGAGATTGAAGGTCCACGTCAATCCTAAGCGTAACCGAAATTTTGGAAGACCGCGTCGCCGCCAACTACCTAAAGCACACAAATTTGAGGTGAGTAGACCTATTATGCCTTAATTAAGCATGTCTACTGCCTTAGTAGAATTATTTGGGTTAATTGAAGGGTTCTATTGATGATTTGGTGAAATGGATCACATATGGTCGGGCACCTAGTATGAAATTTACGGCGATTGAACGGACTGATTACGATGCCAATGGGCCATAATCATTTATTGGATGTCAAAGGAGTTCAATGGGAGGTTAAGTAGTGGCAACTCGATTGCAAATGTAACAATGAAACAAAATGTTAGTTAGGGTCTCAGGCCGGTTGTGGATGGCCTTAATCGCTTGGTTGCATAATTCATTTATCGAGTTATTTAATTATTTAATTGTTGGTTTAATCAATTATTGCAATAAACCCTGATTTGCTAAGCAGTTGGGCTTAGTGCCAAATTCTAATTAGAGACTAATTGACTTATAGATGGGATGAGAATGAAAGACACATTATTGGAGCAAGTGAATATAAAAGGAGGGTGAGGAATGATTAAATCCTAGTTGACAGTTGACACATAAAACGTGTTTAGGGACCCTAGGGTGACAACATACCTAATTCTAGTATAGGAGGTAGGCTTATGGAGATATCCTAATATCTCATCCTACCACCCTAAACCCCTTTTAGGTGTTGAAGATAGAGATTGCGAAAGAGGGCCCGCCCATTCCAAGGAACCCCGCTGATGGCAGGTCGGTAATTGATAGGATGGAGATTAGACATGGGTTTATTTTTGAGAAGCATGAGAAGACCTTGTAGGAGTTTGATAATCATTTGTGGTTTTGGGTGCCTCACCAATACCGGGTGATGTACATGGGGAAGATAGGTGGACCCTTAGAGGTCTATCAAGAACGCCATGACCAACTGTGTGGAGCATTAGGAGATTGGCAATTGGATCTATGGAGACACGATCCTCTCGATGGTATTGTAGTAAACCCTTAAGGTGTTTCTCTTGTTGGCTGTATGAAGTTGCAAATTTTGATATAAAGCGTAATTTGTAAATTAACTATGGGTGTAATTACGATAAAGAATGGATGTATTATTAGGGCTGGAAGGGTTGTAAATTAATAATTATTTACCTCTCTTTTGTTGTGTTTGACTCTGATTATTAAAAAGGCCAATGACCTACCTGCGTTGTCAAAAATTATTTGGCCAGATGAGAAGAAGGTAATCAAGGACTACCGCGTGCTCGGATAGTTGGGCGTGACAGGATGGGTCATAGAAAGACATGTAAGGCAGAATAGACAAGTTTTGGAGAAACACAAAAGAACAATTTGGGAATGGAATGAGGACATATGGGTTTAGGTTCTGTACCAATACACTGGAGTAATAGGGGGTCCACTGCATTACTACGGAGAACATCACGAAAACCCCTGGGGAGGATATGAGTAGTGGCACATTAACCCTGACAGGGGTGACGATTTACTAGATGGTACCATGATCGATCCCTAGGTTAGTTAGTCTAGGTTGATCTCTAAGGCCAGATCTATTCCCTATAGGTCAGTAAACCTTTCCTCTCCCGCAACTTTTAATTGTAGTTTATGCAGGTTTTGAACTGTACCATCCTAGTTAGGCTTAGGTTGTCCCCTTTTCCTTAATGTACATAGTTGTAAATTTATGAAAGAGTAGATGTTCATAGTACGCTATGGATGATTGTTACTTATTTATATCGCTATCACTGTATATGACTCAGAGGTTTCAAAAGGCCAACAATCTACTTGGGATGTTGCGATTTTTTTGCCAGTCAAGAAAAGAGTAACTAGTACTCTAAAAGCTTAAGCTATCAGAGCTGTTAGATGAAAACGTAGATTAATATTTAATTACTCTTACATTCTCCCTTACGCTTAGTTTGGTCTTTTCGTCTAGTACCAATTGTGGAAATATATAATTGGGAAGACAAATAGAAGCCTGGAAAGATTCAAACTTAAGACCTCCTGGAGATTTTATGGGACCATTGTTAACTGCTCTAAAAGCTTAAACTATTAGATTAAGGCGTAGGTTAGTATTTAATTATTGTCTAAAAGCTTAAATTATTAGATGAATGCATGATTTAATATTTAATTACTCTAATGGATCTTAAATTAAAATGGCAATTCATGGAACGAACAATGGAAACTTGGTGTCCGCTTGATCCAAACACCTCGTTCACTCAAATCTAACTAGAAGTGGGATGGTGGGGTTGACTGAATCAAAATGGGCAGGCGACCCAAAAAAAGAAAAAAAAAAAGGCACAGAATTTTTGACTGGTCAACAAAAGGAAAGGAAGTGGACACGCGTTACAGAAGGAAAAGACAAGGCATGCATGGCGAAGGAAAGAAAGGAAAGGAAAAAATAGGAAAGTAAAAGAAAGAAGAGAACTTTGCACGTAAACGTTTCAGAATCCTCGTCAAGCCAGCTTAAGTTGTAAAATTATATGGAAAAGATAAGCTAAGGAATTGTGAAGCGATGAGATTTGACGGAAATCAATTTGAAGTAATGGTTTAGTCGAAATGAATTTTTAAAGTTTAAGGAGTAAGCATCACACAAAGGATAGCTTTTAATATTTGCTTTGGATGTAATTTATTGAGTTTGGATGTAATTTAGGTGTGAAAATCACTCAAGTTTGTGATCAATTGTAATAGATTTCTGATTATTTAATGCGAACTCTCTGTGAGTGTGGATATCGATATTCTAACCGAATCATATAAATCTTCATGTCCTTCTATTGTATATTTATATTGACTTAACTTGTGAGGTCCCATAATTTCCGTGTTGAATTACTAACAGTTTCAATTGAAACATTCTCTGCAGGATGATTAGAGATCATATCGGTTTAACGCTTCTAGTGAGGAAGCTGAATTACTAGGACTTTGTGATGGACTTAAACTATCTTAGAGCAACTGAGTTAGAGATAGAGTTGCTCTATGTATGCCGCTTGACATCAACTTACGGCCGTTTCTTACAGAACCGACATGTGACAAGCCAGTGCACGGACTTGATTTTTAAGAAATATAGAAAAGGCCTACGAGGCCGGTAATCCTGACACAACTGTAAAGTTACGCAGTTGTGAAAGCATTTGCTGATAAGTAACCGTGTCGTCTATAAACAATGTAACTTGGTATCATCAGAATCATTGATCATATGAATTTTACTTTAGGGTCCACACGATCAAGCTTCATCTACAGTCTATACACCATATATTGTTCTCTCCTTAGCCGGAGATTATGCTATCCAAAACCCGATTTGGCAACATAAGGGCATGCCTCGCTTATGCTACTGTTTGCATGCTACAGAAAATATTCACTAAAGATTGCTCAAAATCAAACACATAAGTTGATAAATCTGCTTGACATATGCATTTATTTCACGGAATGTCCTTTGACAAACCAACAAAAATACCATAACGCTAGGCACGTGCGCAGAGAGAGAGAGAGAGAGAGAGAGAGAGAGAGAACCTGGATCTTTGAATGAAATCTGAGGTTCAGCCACAGAGCCAGTCATCAGAAGAAGAGATAGAGGGGGATGAAGGTCCTACAGTGAAGGGAATGTGTTTTCTCAGTTTTATGTGACAAAAGTCGATCCTCTGATAAACACGAGTGTGAAAAAGAAGAGCCGGCCTCCAAGTCAAGGTCATTCTTTGTGGAATAATTGATCTGTATAGGACCAAGCGAAATTCTCATCAGCCCTTTTGATGCTCCAATGAAGAACTAAAGAAGAATTTACCAATCAAACAAGCCTTATACGGATAAATCTGAAGCATCGTCAGCAGACATGAAGATCTACGAGGGGCGTTGTTGTATGTATGATATTTTCAAGTAAATTCTTTGTTTGGGTCCAAAATAAAACAAACAATAATATTTATTTTCTCACTAAAATTAAGAATAATACCTCAATATTCATTAATTCATGAAAGAATTTTATATGAAATTATGCGTCAACGTTGACGTTTGAATGTTTTGAGAGTTTCGGATTAAAAAAAAGTCAAATTGTGAATCATAAAATCTAGACCTAATGAAAAGGGAAAAGTGAAAATCAATCAATATGGACCCTTTAGATGAACATGTTATAGCGACTAAATTGTGGCAGCTAAAATGAAACTTGACCCTGAAAGTAGGGGTGTCAAATGAGTGGGTCAGATCAGATTTGAGTCAGGTAAAAAATGGTCCGACTCATATTGACCCATTTAACCCATTTTGATCCATTTTCATACAATACAATTCTAGTGACACATACCTGACCCGACCCGACCCGACCTAACCCATACTATTAAATCACTTCGATATATAACAAAGTCTAGAAAATTATGCTTCATGATTTATTCCAAATGTATTGTTAAAACAATTTTATGCAATACAATTTAGTTGATAATTTTTTTTATTTTTATTTTTATTTTCAAGTATTTTTTATTTTTTTGCTTTTCTTCTTCTAGTCGTCTACGAGACCCAAGCTCGCTAGTTTGGCAATGTCTTAGCCTCCCTAGAATTCTTAAGCATTGAACTTTTTTCTCATCAATGTCTTCTTCCTAGTTTTTGGATTTAATGCTTCCATAAGGCTTCCTGTTCCATAATTCTCCCAAACCCACTCCATAAGCAGCGCAATGGTCCAATAACGGCCTCAAGTTGACTACTTCTCCTTCACCCACTATCCTCTGGAGGACAACCATAAAGCTATGGGGCAATTGTCCAAAAAGTCCTAAAATTTTTGGAATTTTGCCAATTAGTCCTAAATCTTTTTTTTTTTGGACCAATTCAGTTCTAAACCTTTTTAAACGTTGCCATTTCAGTCCTTCCGGCGATTTGTGTTGGAAAATGCCTAAGTGGATGTTTTGTATCTGACGTGGTCGGACATCCACGTAGGCATTTTCCGGAAAAAAGTTGCAGGATTAACTTAAATGGCAATGTTCTAAAAGGTTTAGGACTGAATCGATAAAATTTCAAAACTTTTAGAACTTTTTGGATAATTGTCTCCCAAAGTTATAGATGTTTAATTCCTTGCTTGCCTTGCCGGTTTGTATGCATTCAAATCCCATATAGTCCACGGTCTCATGTGTCACACCCCAACTCACCAATAAAAGGTATGACACGGCCGTTCTCCTTATCAAAGAACGCAGCCTTAGACAATCAAAATTAACCTAATATCTATATATGTATACTTATATACAATAAGAGGTAATATGGTTTACAATATCAGAGTCCACTATAACTATCTAACAATACATGTACATCCATAATGGATTCCTAAATTCAAAATAACTCATGCCAAAATACTACTCTCCAAAAATCCCAGTTGGAATGTGCTCTTGCCTTATGATTGGGTCCTCGAGTAACCTGGAAGACAAATGGAATGGAAGGAATATGCTACAACAGCTCAATGAGTAATACATTTCAATATAATGTTTTCAAACTAAGACTAAAATCAATTTACCAAACAGTATAAAAAAAGTTCAATGGTTGAACCCATTGATCAATCTCATCAATCACATACCAACGGTCAATTCCATCGACTAACCCCATGCTCAGATACAGTGGTCACGGATCACGCCCTATAACTAGGTGACCAAGATTCCCCTCTTGGCTAGGTCTCCACCTATAATGCATATGGCTTGGCTCACGAGAATATCCTAAAATAATATGTGCGCACCCATAGAACCCAATGGGTTCACAGAGATATTGAGCTCATTTCATCAATCAATGATATCCATGATCCACAATATTGAAACGAAAATAACTTCATACATCAAACTCCTTTTGCAAAACATTTTGTAAACCCGTTTTGTAATTGAGACGTATAACCTCTTTCTTGGACATTTCACAAGCCAAAAGCACAAATTTATGTAGCAAAACATATTCTCAAAGCTAGTCTCAAATTCCAAGGGCAACAATTGTTCGATCTAAAATTTATGCGACAAATATGCATTTAGTAACTCATAACACATCAAATATTTGTATACTTCAAGACATGAGTTTTCAAATTCTCAGGAGAAATAGTATCACTCACCTCGAATACATCAAATGCCAATTTCTACCGATAAATATATCAATGTCTCTAGGTTCCTAATAAAATTGGAAAACAAGATAAAAAATTGAGTAAAAATAATTCTCCAATGACTGACTTGACTAAATACGCATATTTTTCATAAAAGCGATGCTAAGAGTCACTAAAGGGCTCGCCAATGACAAAAACCACTATTTTCCAATTTGCGCAACTTGCACACTCAATCTATTTGTGCCATAACTTTCTCCACAAAACTCCATTTCTAACGATCTTATAGTCAACGGAAAGCTCTTTCAATGTACTACAAGATTCCTAAATTGGCCAAACCAAACTTGAATCGAAAACCAACAGAAACGGCCCATGATGTTACTGTTCGTGCGTAGTGAACAGTGTGCAACAAACTTCTAAATTTCATTTTGGACAAACCGTAAGCCCAAATCAAATTCCGTCAGTTGCTATGGCTTCATGACACCCTAAAGTACAATAAATCTATAATTTCTCAACTAAACATGTTCAAAATCAGACTTTGCCTCTCCAATTTCACATAAATCCGAATTTTAGCCTTAATCCCAAAAATTATTCCAATTAAGTCAACGAGAGGCGCGAATACTTACCGAGCACTACGACTTAAAGTTGAATCGGCTAGGCGAAATCCTGGGAGCAAGATTTTCTTCCCTTTTCCTTCCTTTTCTCTTCCTTTCTCTCCTTTTCTTCTCTCTTCTTTATCTTTCTCTCTTTTCTTCTCTTTTTTCTTCTGTTTTCTCGCATCTTCTAGACCCCAAAGTCAGTGAATTGTAGCAATGTTGACGGAGTCAACTTTTTTGTTTTGGCTCTTAAGCTATTACATTATGTGTGTACGCTTCTCATATTTTATTGATTGGTTACTTCTCAGGTCACTACCTCGTGATACATGTGTTATGTGAAATATCATAAGTTCCCTCACAGCTCATCATGTTACTCGTTCTCATTGTCGTCCACCTCATTTGTCACCACAATCGTAATCACAATTATGGTAGTCTCTCCATCCATCTCCTTAGAAAGCAGTAAACCTTCATGGTCACCAATCATCAACTAGAGATTGATGTCGCGATCTTAGAAGACCTGAGAGTGAGGTTGAACATCTCGATATGAGTTATCTTGATTTAAATATATATCATCCATATAAATCAATGGCCCGATCCCAAAACTGTTATGTACCCTGATACTTTGAGGAAAAATCTAGTCACAGTAGTACGACCTTTTGCTTAAGTTATAAAAATGCCCTGCTGTCTTTTCTGTCTGAATGATCTTACACTGATAGCTCTCACGGCAATCACGTTAACAATACAATTGACGTGACGTTTTTCGTTATAAAATACCAAAGAAATAAAGTTAGTGATTTAAAAACTAAAAGGAAAGCAAAGCCTTGGATTACTAATGAGAACCATCGACGCTCACATCAATAGTTCGAGTTCATCAACATTAGAGGGAAACAAAAATTATTCTGCTTCAAGCTCAATTTATTTTGAGAACATACCTTTTTCAAACATTTAATAAAATAAATCAATGAAGAATGTTTTCCTAATCAACAAAAAAACTGTACAATTCACGAAATCAATTTCCTCTTTAAAAAATCAAAAACAACATTTAAAAATAATTAGATTTTGACACTAATATTCAAAACTGTATGCCAGAACTTGACGACTACAACACTTATTCTTGGAACTCAAGTGTTCAAAAACAAGCCTTTGGTGTTTAGGATTGCGTCCATTGAGGTTGTGCCCAAGCCCTAAGCTGCACATCGAAGTCTATAGAGGCCTAGCTTGGGAGCCTGTGTTTATGTCTAATTCTTCAGCGCTCGACGATCCTTGTGCTTGTATCCTTGATGCTTAGGCTTAGATCTCCTACACTCAAGCCCGGATCCACAATACCAGTATGTAGATCCTTGTACTCGGACGGAGATTCCTAATTAACGTTAGCTTCTGTATGAACATACATATATTTGAATTTGAATTCTTAGTTATTTTTATTTATTTTTATTTTTCCTTGTTCTTCGATCGGTCGCTAGTCGTGGCAATGGTCTACAATTGGCCATAGGCCAAGTAAGAGCTCACCTAAGGCTTCAAAGCTCATCGATCTGATGAGGTGGTACTATCACGCCCTGCTCCTGAGTGCATGGCAGTCCCTAGTCTCCTCTTACATTTTGGCCAAATTCTTGAGCGACGTCCCAAGTAGGTTGCTGGCTCTTCTCAAATCATTGGAGTTATTAAACAATGAGATCGAGTAAAATAAACAGCATTACAGCCCTCCATGTTGAAACATACAAATTGGATCTTCACTTACATAATTCTACCTTACGGCTCTAGTTCATGTACACCAAAATATAGTCGGTTCCAAAAGGCTTCAAAAACAAGCCTAGGAGAAGACCTTTACCCACGAACTATATAGCAAAAAATATCAAGGCTAGGAAGGGTAGTACAACAAACGGAAAGAGGGAGGCTTGTACCTACCAACTAATCTAAGCTGAAAGACCTAGGAGTCAATCACACAACTATCTAGGGGATCGGTTCCATCAGGGTCAGTGTGCCACGGATCATATCCGCCCCATGGTGTCTCATGAAGCTTAGTATAGAAATGCAATGGACCCCCAATCACTCCCTTGCACATTACCCAGTATTAATGGGGAATCTATTTCCAGTAATCCTTGTTCCACTCCCATATTGTCTTCTCATGGTTTTTCAACATCTACCCATCCTGCAATTCACGTTCATCTGCCACCAAGCACGAGTCCGCTGGACGATCGGGAACGACACATTATTATGGGTCTTCCTCTTCCTCATTTGAACTAATGAGTGCCTCTAGCACCCACTCTTCCTCATACTCCTCCTTTAGGGGCTCATCCTCCTCTACTAACTCCTCCTCCCAATCCATATCCAATTCCTGAAATGAGATTGTGGTGGTGGTGTGAAATATTGTGATATCTTAGTGAGTCTACCCCTAATACCAGAACTATGAATACTACCATCCTAGGGTCCCTAATCGGGTTTCACCCATCACTCGTCATCTCTAGTCAAATTCCTATCGCCTAGCTTATACTTATAACTTAGTCAATTCTTGTTCTCCCAAATAACTAATTTCTCCCTTTATGTGAGTCAATTAGTCTGTGATTGGGACTTGGCACTAAGCCCAAACCACTTGTCAAACTAGGGTCAGCCACAATAATACCATAATTCATTAAAAATAATTTATTAAATATTAAATATATAAATTACGAATTAGCTAAATAAGGCCGTCCACAACCGGCCTAAGACCCTAGCTAAGTCTCCTTAGTACTAGATACAATTCCATCAACGATTAGGGCCCATTGGCCACCTAATCGGTCCATCAATCGCCACAATTGACCTCATCATCCAACTATGCAAATAATTACTCAATAATTAATATAAACCTACTAAAGTGATAAATAGGCCTAGTTGAGGTTGAGGAGTCCACTCACTTCAATTTCGCTCAAAAGGTAGCCGGTGTGAAGATCCGAGGCAGTCTCTGTGATGAGGCAATTCTTTTTCTCTTCTATTTTCTTTTCTTTTCTCTTTTCTAGCTCAACCTAGGCCGAGCTGGGCTGAGGCCCACTAATCCCGAGATCAACTGCAAAGAGAGGGCCCACGCTCTCCGGTAAGCTAGTTTTTAGCCTTAGTGAGATAGCCAAGCTGTTGGGCGAGGTGGCTCTAGCGTCCGAGCGAGTGATTGGCTTGGATTAGGGGCGGATCAAGTTGAACGTGATCGAAACCGAATGGGGAATCGTCCGTGGCCTGAGGCTGCTATTTTCACGGCTGTGGCTGCGGTTCAGGGTCAAGCCATGGGTAAAGACCAAGTCCATGACCGAGCAAGGAGTTGGACGATGCCGGGGAACTGGCCTATTGTCCTTGGAATAGCAATGACATTCATGATTCAAGCTCGATTTCTTCAATGTTAGGCCAAATCAATCCGATTAAAAGGTTAGGCCTTACTCACGAGGCACCCACGAGTCAATTGGGAGAGATGGCAAGGAGTGGTATCGCTGGAATGGCACGGCGGCAAGATCTAGGGCTCTGGCTGCCTAAAATGGGCAAGATGGAGTTCAATCGAAACTTAGCCCAATTTAGACCAATCAATCCAATCAAAAGCCAAAACTAAAGTAAAGGGGTACCTAGAAAGCAATTGGAAGCAATGATACGAGCTCTAGATTGAAGGATTGAGAGAATTCATGACTTGAAGCCCGAGAAGTTTCTCGGAAAAACAAAGTGTATCCGAACCATGTAGGGCTTTTTCGAGAGATGTTGGTAGCGAACTAAGCGGAGACGGTGGCGGCAATTGGTTAAGTCTTGAAGATGGCATTGCAAGCTTCACAACGACAAGGCAAATGGAGCTCTGATCTGGGAGAAAATGATGTGCACAGGGAGCTTGCTGAGCACGATTGGAAATAGGGGCGAGGAATGATTAAGGGTAAATGCGAGCTCGTCGATGCAGGTGGCGGTCATCCAACAGTTGAGACGTACTCTGACGGGACACCTAGGGTTGCTGGCAACCTTTGCCGACGACTAGCTCACCAATGGGATGACTTAAGCGCATGCGCGCCAACTGCTCAGCAAAATGCTTGAGTGAAGAGAGAAAGAGAAGAAGAATAATAAGAAGGGCTCGCGCGAGTAGGATGGGGCTGCTCCGCTTGGTTGGGCCGAGCCTGGCCCTCGTGGGCCTAGGTCGGGTCGTGTGGACCTTGTAATAGCCCCCTCCCCTTTGACTTTTTCTTCTCTCTTCTCTCACACGCTAACCCAATTTCCCTCTTCCCTTTTTTACTTTTGACTTTATCTTTCCCCCTCCCTTTTTTTCTTTTCCCCTTTGCCGCACGCCACCCCCTGCAGACATGTCCCTCCGTCCCATCTCTATCCCTCTCTCTCCCATGTCATGTCTCCTTCCTTCTTTGTTATTCTTTTTTTTCTCCTCTTTTGTGTTTGCTACTTCTCAACCGAACGTGGTTGCTTCTTTGTCACTGCGTCCTCCTCCCCGCGTTCAGCTCTTCCGTGCCGCCACCTGTGCCGCCGAGCTCTGCCTCAACTTGCCATGGTCAGTTGTCACCTTTGTGTGTGCCTCGGCTCTGCTCGCCGTTTCACGATCCCTCGGGTCGCTGGTCATCGTTCTAGTCGCGACCACATTCCGAACTTTGTGCCTCTATCCACGCCGTCCCAACCCCAACCGCAGCCGCAGCCTCACCTCGCCATCATCGGATCTGCACAACCATCGTGACGTCTTGCCTCATCTAGCTCTTGTGTGCTTCGTCCCGGCCACATGGGTTACTCAGGAGTCATCGAAGCCACCGACCAACCGCCATTCGGATGTCCCCAGCCGTCTAGCCACCTCTGCCCAATCGCCATTCGGACGTCCCCAGCCGTCTAGCCACCTCTGCCGAACCACCCAAGCGGCCAACCACTTCATCACCACAAAAAAAGTCGATCGCCGAAGTCTCACCAGAACCCTCGCCTGTGCTGGTGCCGGCGCTAGAGGCCTTAGGCATAGGCCTTTCTTCAGCAACGTTGAGCCTGGGATAGTGGGCCCTAGTCAGCCCAACTTGGCCCAAGAAGAAAAAGAAAGAAAAGAAAAGAAAAAGGAAGAGAAGAAAATGAAAGAGAAAGGAAAAAAAAGGAAAAAGAAAGAAAAAGAAAAGGGAGGGAAAGAAAAGAAAATAAGGAAAATTCGTGGATCCCCACTAGTCGCTTGAAGACGCAAATTGAGGTGAGTAGACCTTCTAAACCTTAATTAGGCATGTTTATTGCCTTAGTAGAATTATTAGGGCAAATTATGTGGATTATGATGTGAGTGGATGAGATTGGTTTGACATGGCCGAGTGTTGGAAGACAAGGAAGCATGATGCGATTGAGCAAGTTCGAGGCCAATTGGGCTCGAGATGGATCGAATGTAAGGCTATTGGACCCGAGATATAAATTGGACGTCAAAGGAAGACCAATTGGAGACTGGTGGGTTAACCATTAGTGGAGGTTGTAATGTGGTGTGGAGATAAGTTGAGTAGGCTAGTTAGGGTTTTAGGCTGGTCGTGAACGGCCTTGAATTATTGATGGGGCAATTTATTCAATTATTGATTTATTGTGCAATTTATTTAATTATTAATTTATTACGTAATTTATTTAATTATTGATTTATTTGTGTAATTTATTTAATTGTTGGTAATTTATTTAATCATTGTAATAGATATTGATTGGTGAGATGATTGGGCTTAATGCTAAGTAGTGACTAGGGTCTGGTAGACTCGTGGATAGGTTGAGCAAGGAAAAGAGAGACTAGAGGAGAGCAAGTACAATAGGATAGAGAGTGAGGTTGGATTATGTCGATGGTGACTAAGGAGACGTGAGGTGCGATTAGGAAACCTAAGGCAATTGATAGGCCTAGTTTTGGGTTAAGGGATTGGCTCACTGAGATATTTATATCTCAGCCCATCATGGTAACTATTTTTCAGATACATGATTGGAGATCGAAATTTGGAGATGAGTTTTGTGGGAGCTGACAAGGCGAAGATTCGCGCTTCTGTTGGAGACTAGAAGGACAACGACAAGTCTTGGGATGTTGCACGCATAAACCAAACGAAATTCAGAGACGGTCGCGTGCTCGAAAATCGGGGCATGGCAGACCTGGCCCCATTCACAGGAAAAACAAGAAATAAATAACAATAATAAAATATTAAATAATTAAAATAAATTTATAAAAATTAGGGAGATTTCCCAAAATTTTTGAAAAAATACACGATAACTCCCAGGGAAGGCTGAGACGCGGCCGTTACAGGCACCTTGCCCAAGGTTGGAGAGGCTCGAGCTCGTGGGCCTTGGGCGAGCTCAACCTCGCTCAAATCTAGAGAACTCGAGCCTCACCAGCCTTGAGTGAGCTCATCATTCGCATGCGCCAACCGTCATTGTGATTGAGAAACAAAGAAAAAGGAAAAAGTTTAGCTAATAAAAGTTAAAAATAAAAGTTACAATATTTTAGTAATTCTTTCAAGAAAAATATATTTCTTATTTTTATACTAAACAGTATAATATTTTATTGTTGTTTATTTTCAGGTTTCATTTAAATAACCAAAACCAATAGTATCATTTTCATAAAAATTTACTTCTTCCAAAATATTTTGACCATCATATTTTTTGCGAAATAAACTAATTTAAGTTACCACAATACTATCAATTCCCGCCAACGTAACGCACCACCGCCACAGCACATCCAGCAAAAATTTGTGTTATTGCACGAAGTTTTTTCCTTTTTAATTTGAAGGAGGAATGGGTCTGCCATGATGGTGACGGCCAAAGAGAAGTAATTTTCCTTTTGATTTTTTAATAATTGACGTTAGTTCTTCAAGTTTTTGAATAATAGAAAGTACCGCGTCATCACCCGTAAGTCGCGTCAATTGCAACATAAGAGTTTGCACCAAAAAACATAAAACCGTGACCATTTCTATACCCCGAGTTAAAGTTCGCACCCTTTTCCTTTTGGCGCATTTAAAGACTACGACCAAATTCATCCTCAAAATAAAATTGCGGAAATATTTTCTGAGATTTAGTGTAAAATCTTTTTTATTCGGTCTTATTCAGTATAAGAGTTGTCAGAACTAGACCACATTGGGGTAATTTTCTCATAGGATAATTGTTTATGTGCAGATGACCCCTTCCCTCACACCATCTACCCCCGAATTTAGGTAAATTCATACAGAAGATTTTCCTTAAGCTGCAATTAATATAAAAGCTATAGCATAGTAAATGAAAAACATTACTCGTCATGGACCACCTATGGGCAGCAGGGCAAGTAGCTTATTAGCGTTAGGCTTGCCTATGTTTTTTTCGTTCACAAGAGAAACCGGCGAAGCGAATTCTCTGGTTTCTCCTGCGATATTTGCGGTGGCGAACACGCGGTCGCTCGACACCCTACACCGGCTCTGTCACCTTCTCATTATTCTATTAATCTCATACATTAATTTTCTCTCTGTAGAGAGGCGTGTGTTCCAAGCGAAGCATCGATTTTGGAAACTAAAAGTCGGACCTCAAATTTTCTGCGTTCTCTATGTCACACGGCACAAGGTCCTCAAACTTGGTGACCAAGTACTTGACAAGATACAAGATAGTCCCCCCAAAACTCTCCACGTGCATCACACACTCTCTCTTTCTCAATCTCTCAATGGCGCCCAAGGCAAAGAAGCAGCGCCACCACGGCCAGAAGAAGAGCCAAAACCAGAGAGAGGAGACCACCACCAACTCATCCTCTTGGCCCGACCTTCCGCGGCCACTTCTCAACGCAATCAGCAACCAACCCCGCCTCATGCACAACTTGGCTTTTGGTGTCACCACCAAGTCGTGGAGATCGAAGCCAGCCCCATGTTCGCCTTCAAATCAGCTTCAACTCCTCCACAAGACCGACGAGACCCATATCACCCGTTTGGGCATCGCATTCACTCGACCGAACTACTGGCATTACTGGGCTTACGTCGTTGGTTACTCGAACGATTGGGTCGTCGGCCAAGGCAGGCCAAATCCTTCCGAGGTCTATCTGTGGAATCCATTCGAGACTTGGTACTCGTGTCTCCCACCTTGGGATTGCCGAGTTCCTTTCAAGCGCGCTGTTGTGAATTTGCCCTACTCAGGCATTAGCGCAGGTAGCGCAGGTCCCCACTGTGTTATGATGGTCGTGACAGGTATGAGCCGCCCAGCTTTCATGTTCTGTGATCTTTCCAGGCAGCAGCCGGGTTACTTCAAGTGGGTTAAGTATGATTGCAATGTTGAGGATCTGAATTATGGGAATGGTTCGGAGCGTCCTATGGAGTTCACCAATGCCATCGGTGCCAATGGCACGTTTTATGCCCTGAGTTCCCAGGGGACGCTTGCGGTTATAGAGTATGCAGATTCGGGTGCTGAGATCATTGCCTTGTGTCCAAGCAGGGTGGTTCCTAGTGCCTCGTGGAGGAGCTTTAGGCAGTGTTTGCTCGAGATCGAGGGTGAAGTTTTGGTTGTTTTACTCGTTTCGAGGAGAACAGTGAAAGTTGTGGATGATGTTGAAGTTCTGAGGCTCAAAGTCAATAACCAGTCGTGGACCAAAGCGAATAATATCGGGGATTGAGCACTTTTGATGGGGGCTAATTGTTGTTTCCATGTTTTGGTGAGTGAAGAGGGGTGCTGCAGGAGAAACTGCATCTACTTCGTGCAGAAAGCAGGGGATCATAATGTTTGGTAGGTGTTTGACATGGAAAAAAGTCGCATTTCGCAGTGTTGGAACGAAGAAGATTGTCCACCAGAATTGAACTTGACTTGAATAAGGGTAGGGAAATTTCTTTAGCGAACTGTTGGCCGGAAAAAGATACAGTCACGACGAATTTGTATCAACCATTGAAATTTACTGTATCAAGAATTGATAATAAGACTTCTACATCAGCACAAAATCCTGGAGAGAGAACTGAACCAGCTCATTATTGGCCAATGCAAATTTGATCGAATTCAACTTGTATCATGTTGAGTGCAGATCAGGAGAAAATAATTCAATTCATGAAATTATCAGAAGTTCGGAGGACACGACTACTACTTGTATATTGAGCATGTGACAAGCAAGCCATGTCAGAAATATTTTAAGATATGGGCTTACATTAATTAATCAATTTTCTATTTTAAATTAATTGAGTTAATGGATATTCCAATACATACATATATATATGTAGGTATATATAAAACCCGGGGTAATCGTATTAAATCGGGTTTTGGCATCTATCAATAATGGATAGGGGTGTGCAACTGGACCGGGTAAATCCGATTTTCTGTTTGGCCTACCCTAAAAATAGTATCGGGAACATGGTCCAATGCAAACAGGGTTGGGTACAAGGTCCAAAAAAGAGAAACCGGTTATAACAGGGTTGAGTACAGGATCCAGGTCTAGAACCTACCCTGTACCCTGAACCCGATCATTGAAAAATAAATTACATTTAGTTTTCGATTATGTAAGTAAATATACTTTATGAAATTATAATTTTTGCATATGTCACTAGAGCATGATTTCTTGTTGATTTTTCTTTAGGTATGAATTTTAGGTTTTTGTTAGAGATTTTATACGACATGGATTGAATCGCTTGATTTCATTTTTGGACGATGAGTTGTGTTGATTTCACTTTTGAAGAAATGCTTGTGTCAAAGATTTGTTAACCATTTTAGACAAATGAAAAGTTTCATGCAATATTGTGAGAATAAAACTAATATTAGATCCATGTTTGTTGCTAATGTATATGTAATGTTATGATATTTGCTTTGCCTTATAATTTTGTTTATGATAATTTTCTTTTTGGATCTTTTTTTATTTAATCAAAAATTTTATTTACTTATTAATTACAAGTGCCTAATGTTTTAATATAAATTAGAATAATAATGTTGTTTTCTCACTTATTAATATAAAATTTGAAGTCGTATAGGATGGGTGATTATAAAATAGGTTTCAAAATAAACAAGATTAACCCTGGAACCGGACCGGAAAAACAGGGTCGGTCGGATATAGGATTCAATGCAAACAAGGTAAGGTACAGGGTAACAGGGTCGAGTACATGATCCAAGTTTGAAATCTACCCACCTTGTTTTCACTCACCCCTAATAATGAACATGGTTTGGTAGCAAATTGTAGGCAATTGTATTTAACTGAAACCCGTAATGGGAGTGGCCCAGTAGACACACTCATGTTAGGATTTGCTAAGTCTCATCTCTAGCCTATAAAGGGATAGGTAATAATCTATTCGTTGCTTTATCCCATTGAAAGCTGCTATATAGAAATAGGTCATACAAAGGAAGATCTAGCATTCCGGAAGATCACTGATTACAATTTAAGTCAGATTGATCTAATCTATTTTGTGAAGCAATAGCTCAAACAGGCATGTATTTAATTCCACTATGTATACAAAAATTGGTGTTTACATTCGTATACGTTGATCTGATTTGTTCTTGATTAATAAGTTGTTCATGATTTAATATCTACATGCCACACAAATGGCTTGTGTTGGGTCCTTCTGTTTCGAAGCTTGCTATTAGCATTCATTGATTTCTTGTTCATATTACTGCACGATCATTGAAGCTGCTGATGCCGGGGCGGTTACACAAGGTCCTACTAGGAAATCATGACTTGAGTAATAGCCACTGGAACAAAATATAATCTGCATATCTGGTCATGCTTCTAAATCTTCATTATGAAAGTCCAAAAGTAGAGCACAAATAGAAACCAGTAATTGAAAGGTGTGCGTATAAATATGGAAAATCAGAAACGGAAATCATAGAATATAAGTCGGACTATACACTCCACAAAATCCTGCAACTTATTCCTCATTGGAAAGCAATGCAGAAGATGAACTGGGAGATTGCTAAGAGGACAAAGTGTGCAGCCACTCAAGCATTATGAAGGTGCAACACGTCGGGACTGGTAATTTCGATGGGAGAAGAGGAGGTGAAGCGTCAAAGTCTAGAAAAGTTATTGCTCTGCTTAGGGGAGGTCATTCACCAGGGTTCCATGAGCGCACCAGGGGCCTGCGATCATCAAGCACTCCATCTGTCTGGCATCAATCCTCGCCAAACTTCGGATCTGTCGCATCAATTAACTTACTAATTTCACAGAGCTCCCGAACCCACTTTGCAAGTCAGACTTGGTCTTCTGCCGCTCTCGACTCAATAACTTTTCTTCCACGTGCTATTCTAAGAGGACAACTCCAAAGTTGTAGACATCAGGTTTCATACTTGGCTTGCTCGTATAGATACTTTTAGGAACCAAATATCCCATGCTCCCTGCAAATAGAGCCCCTGTGATGTTGACCATCCTGACCAGGCCAAATATCCCATGCTCCTTACAAATAGAGCCCCTATGAATTCTGTCAAGCAGAACATTTGTAGACTTGATATTCCTCTGCACAACACATTGTTTCAAATCCTCATCTGGGTACTTCAGTCCTAATGCATTTAGCAATGTTATACCTCTTTTCCCATGTCAATGGTGCTTTGTCTTAGAATAGATGAGAATCTAAGCTACTGTGACAATAATTCGTATACAAGAAGGAACTCATTTCTCTCGAGGCACCAGCCGATTCCACGACATTTTTGCGCTCGAGGTGTCTGATGGATTTTACTTCTGTCACAAACTCCTTTTGGCCTAGTTTGGACTCTGAAGTGATCCTCTTTATAGCAACACAAGCATTCACATCGCCGACCCGCCCCTTTTACGCTCTGCCAAAGCCCCCTTCCCAGCGCAACCAGGCACTCGCAAAATTGTTTGTTGCCATTGATAACACCCTGTAGGACCATGTCTTGGGTCCATGGACTGTTCAAATCCTTCATCAATCGATTGGAAATATCTCATTCTCCATATGTACCATTTCTACCTTGGCCTATAACGACAGCCAAATCCTGCAACAAGGAGAAGCAACCAAAAAGAGACTAGACCAAAGATAGCCCATACCCATGACTTGCTCTTTTCCTTGAATCATACCACCCATTGGCGTGTCTGGGAACTCATAGAGTGGAACTGAAATCCCAATAGAAATAAGGCAAGAACCTCACTATCTCAAGTAATGCAAAAGCTCCTTTAAGTCCAACACATAAAGTGTTCTGCAGAAGGTTAACTAAAAAATATATGCACGACCTAAACATGATTTCTAAATGCAATAGTGATTAATTTTTGTGGTTTTTCTTTTATAATAAAAATTAAACTATATGCAGTCATCAGATGCAAATTTAGTCTATATTGGGTCTATATCAGTTCTAATTTAACATGCTCGAACTATTAAATTGATAACATGAGATTGGATTATTTACATGTAATCCACATATGACATAAAATATGCAACACACTTGAATATATCATAAAAGCACAAATTTTAATGAATGTGTAGTATCAGCGAATAACTTCAAAAATTATTACTATACATTAATGCTCATTGAAATTATGCAATATTATGCAAGAGTCATCAATATTATATGACCTAAAATATGCAACATGCATGAATATATGATAAAAGCAGAAGCGCATATTATCTAATTGAAGTGCAGTATCGTTGAATAACTTCAAGAATTATTACTATGCATGGCTCTTGGTAATTATGCAATATCATTCAAGAATCATCAAAATCTATCAAAAATATGTAATCATTACATTTTGACATTATGATGCAGACATAATATTCTTGATTAATCTTATATGCAGATTACTATACGACTCATAATGCACCTAAGATATGAATTTCTAATTCAGGAAATATGCATTAATGAATCTAATCCTAAATGCCATGCGATTTTTTGGTGATGCCTAATCAAATCCTCTTAACATCCAAAATAAAATAAAATAAAATAACCAATATTCTTTCTTTCTCGCTATGGAGAGCTCCCTCTGCAACAGTGCAGCTCACCAATCCAAAACCCTACCTAAAACCCTAACCCCCTTTCTCCGGCAACACATGTCGGCAACCTAAAACCCCACCCCCTACTGTCTTCAAACCTCAAAATACCCCCAACAATCCTTGCCTAACCTTACCCATTTTCCCCAAATGAAACACCCAAAACCCCTAAAATCCATACAATCTTCGATGTACCTATTCTCTTCTACCCACTACTCATAAACCCCAACTAACAAGTCTTCCAAAATCCATAGTTATGGAGGACGATGATGCAGCTGGCATACGCTTGATTGCCTTGTGCAAAAAGCTTGGTGGCCTCTGGGAAAATCGAAAAATAATCGTAGTGGATGAAACCATTTCTGCAGACAAAATCAAGGAATGTAAGCTCTCTCTAGTAGGGCTACTTCACAAAAACCTAAAAATCAACATCCATACCTTCCAGAACACTATGCAAAAGGCTTGGAGGATGGAAAATGTGGAAATATCACTAATACTGCCAAGTATATTTGAATTTAAGTTTTGGTCGATCTCAAATAAAGCCAAAATCCTAGAACATGGTCCATGGTCCTTCGCCAATGACTTACTTTTACTGAAAGAATGGATACCTAATATGCCACCAAGTTACTACGATTTCTCTGAGTGCAAATTCAGGGTCCAAATCCATGGGCTGCCATTAGAGTGGATTTCAGAAAAAGTCATTGCCAAAGTAGCTAGTGAAGTTGCTAAAGTGGTAGCAACCAAAATAGAAACTAAAAGTTATACAACTTGCAAGGTTGGCAAATCAAAAGTTGCTATTAACATTTCATCCCCCCTTATTCCTAGGGCTTTATTTAGCAACAAGGGCAAGAAGATTTAGCTGGATTTTAAATATGAGAGACTGCCACATTACTGCTATGTGTGTGGAAAAGTAGGGCACTACGCACAGTACCGTGAGACGAAACCATGTCCAGATAACAATGTTGAGAAACTGGAAAACATGCCCTGTGGTTTATGGATGAAAGCTGATGCAAACGAAGTCAGCCCTTACTAGGATGTCTTCTATGACAATACTTGAGTCACCCATGGAATCAGGGCAAATTGTTGTCTATGATGGATCCACTAGACAAGAAGATGAGGAATTAGCTGCTTTGGCTGCTTTAAAAGGAAAAGCCATCCAGTTAGTTGAGAGCACATCAAAAACAACTAAAAATCCACCACCCTTCTCTCCTGCCAACTTAAATAGAAAGACAGGCCTCTTCATAGCAAACTGTCAGCAAGACCACAAGAATTCAGGAGATATCCAGAAAAATATAAGTCCAAAAGCAACTGATATTAAGAACTAGAAGAGGTACTCTCCCTGTCACAGCCCCCTCCCCCAAAGTTTGACTTTTCTTCTCTCTCTCCTCCCATTTCTTTTCTTTCTTCTTTTCTTTCTTTTCTCTTTATCTCCTTTCTTTTCCCCTGCTAGACGCCTCCCCTACAGACCGCCATTGTCCCATCTCTCTCTCTCTCTCTTCTCTTTTCATTTATTTTTTCTTTCCCTCATTGTTCTTCTTCTTCCCTTATCTTCCACCTCCTTCTTCATTTTTCTTCTTCATCATCTTCCTGCTCCGGCCCAACTCCACTGCTTCTCCTTTGTGCCGCAGTGTCCACCACCGCCTGCGTTTCGCCAGCCGTCCCCTCGCCTCAACTCGCCCTTTGCCTCGTCCTTTATCGTCCCAGCCGCGGTCATCGTTGCCGAAGCCATCTCCACGCCTTCGCCTCAACCACCGCCTCGAACCAGCAACTCCGAAGCCTCATACGATCGCTGTCTCTGCGTGAGCTCGCTATTTCATTGATGCCCAGCATTGTCTTGTTGCCTCCCAGCCTTCATCGACATGTGAGGAGCCACCCAGAATCATCGACCTCCTTCCTGCCACTTACTTCGAGTTTTCAGTCATCGTTTCGTCGTCGTAGGACTGAACGGGCCCGAGTTTGGCTCTGTCTAGCAAGGACCAGCGACCGTGATTCCGTTTTTCGGTCATCGAAAAGCTCGCTAGAGCTTCGCCGAAATCTCATCGGACCGCTGCCGAAAAATCGCCAAAGCTGCCGTCATGATCCATTGAAGCTAGGCCACACAACCGTGTAATCGGATCGGTGATTGAAGGCTCGTAGCAAGCTCGAGTGGGACCGAAACTTCGGAAAACCACGTCGCCGCCAATCGCATAAAATATGCGATTTTGATGTGAGTAGACCTTCTAAACCTTAATTAGGGATGTTTATTGCCTTAGTAAATTATTAGGGCAATTGTGTTAATTTATGGCGTGATTGGATTGGTTATCGGTGAAAAATTGGACGTGATTGTAACGTTAGGTTTTAGAGGAACGGTGTGAGGTTAGTACGAACGGTTTCATGCACTCTCGTTGGCTGCATATTTTATTTATTTAACTTCAGCATTTATTTATTTAATTTTAGTATTAATTTAATTTAATATTATTTAATTTTTTAATTTTTTCGCATTATTTAATTGTGCAATTAATTGGTTGCCTAGGTCACTTGATTAGTCTTAATCGTTGGGATTTGGGCTTGGCTAAATTTGAGTGGCAGATTAGATGATTTAAGAGTGAGGTTGAGATCGGTCTATTATGGTCAGGTATTGAAGCCAAGGAGGCATGATGCGATGGAGCGAATACGAGGCCAATTGGGCCTGAGATGGATCGAATGTAAGGCCATTGGACCCGAGATATAAATTGGACATCAGAAGTCCAATTGGAGACTAATGGGTTAACCATTAGTGGAGGTTGTACTGTGGTGTGAAGATAAGACAAGAAGGCTAGTTAGGGTTTTAGGCCGGTCGTGGACGGCCTTAAATTATTGATTGCGCAATTTATTTAATTATTAATTGATTGTGCAATTTATTTAATTATTAATTGATTGGGTAATTTATTTAATTATTGAATTTTTTTGTGCAATTTATTTAATTGTTGGTAATTTATTTAGTCATTGCAATAGATATTGATTGGTGAGATGACTGAGCTTAGTGCCAAGTAGCGACTAGGGTCTGGTAAACTCGTGGATAGGTTGAGCGCGGAAAAGAGAGACTAGAGGAGAGCAAGTACGATATGTCACGCCCCAAATCCAACACTTGACAGTCCGTGTAAATTGACCTCAACGGTTCTTAATTATCGATAATCCTAGGTGTTATCGACGACCAACTAAACTGACTTTCATTAAATTAAATACATAAATAAAAACAGCGGAAAATTCATTAAATAAATCCCCGACCAAATCCTGAGGTATCTCAATTATTACAATTCTCCAATAAGCTACTTAAATAATTAGAAAGAATTCACAAATTATCAAACATTATTTACTTGTTCAACCAAAAGGATAAATGCGGTAAATAATTTCCTCACAAAATAAAATCTTCTAATCAATAATTAAATCAACTATGATCATCTCGCTGCGCCTCCTGCTTCACTTGGTCCTCGAGGGGGAGCTGCAATATTAGGACCTGAACAAATAATTTTAAGATGAGATAAACTCATCGAGTTTGCCCCCTACTTCTTAATTAGGTTGATATTCACTCTAGGGTTCTTAACTAGCTAATTAATTTAATCCTCACTTTTCACAACCCATGATCCTGTCGAGTCACTAAACCCTCTTGATAGTATATTCACCAAAAAATATTCAATAAAATTATCACAATGCCAAATTCTAGGATAATTCAACATAAAGTCATTTATAATAAGCACCAAAAATAAATAAATAAATCACATTATGAAACAATCAATACCATTTGCAATTAATAAATCAATCCCAAGCAATCGGACAATCAAAAATATTAAATAGACTTCCACAACTATTCCATAAGCAGATTGACATAATTTCTCAAAGTAACCAAAATCGACAGCATGGACCTACTAATTAGGGATTCACCCGGGTCCCTAAATTGAATCTAGAGTATTCGATTCGATCAACTACGGGTGACATCACCTTAATTAGCAGCCACTTAGCCAATCACACAATTTCTGGAATTAATTCCAAAATATTGCAAATTACGTAAAATCATGTAATTAAATCCTAATTGAACAAAACAGAGTAATTACTCATAATTACCAGGATATCAATCCCATCCATCACTGATAATCATTCGATACCATTACAACCAATAATTCTCACATCTTTCGCTAAATTGTCAAATTTACACTTTTGCCCTCAAAATTTCCAAAATTACATTTTTACCCCTAAAAACCCTAATTAGGCTATAATATGACATAATCAACTTATCATTCTCAAAATATTCCGAATTTCATATTTTTCTACCATCCACTAATTAAATTTATTTTCAAAACTAATTTAATTAGCAATCGTCCTCCCACTAATTAAATTTACCAATTTACCCAAAAACCTTAACTTAGGTCTAATTGGATCAAAATTAATAAGTTGTCTCTAATTCCTCAAAACTTACAAATTTGCACCTCCTTAACCAATAATCCACATTTCTAAATTTATTAATTTGCTAATTAAACTTTCAAATATCCAATTTCACAATTATACCCTTAAATGACTAATTTTACGAAATCGCCCCTATTTCATTCATTCCCTCCAAATAGGCCCTAAATTCTAAATTAACTATCAAAATAGTCTAATCACATCAAATTACATCTACTAGAGCAATTAACAGCCCTAATTAGGAGTTAGGGAGCAAACTCACCTAATTCCAAGCATTGACGTCTAATTAGTCGATGACGGCGAGTTTTCCGATGAATAATCCGACGACGATCCATCAAGCTAATTCGCGGGCTGATTGGACTGTTGAAGAGTGACATAACCTCTCGGATTGGGCTGGATCAAGGCCCACCGTGGCCTGGTTCGAGCCCACAGAAGCTGTTGGGCTTCCAACTAGCCCACAGAAGCTGTGTAGCACGGATGAGCTGGGCCAAGGCCCACTATGACTTAATTTCCAAGCTCACAGAAGCTTCTACTTTTGGTTCTGAGCTGGGAAAGGCACGGGTGATCCGTGAGACCTTCCTGCCGCGAGCTGGGGGCGAGTCTGGCTGCGGCTAGGTGAGCTGCAGGCGGGCGTCGATGGCTGGACGAGCTGCTAGAGACTAGACGAGCGGAAGATCCGGCGGTTGATTCGGTTGACATGAGCTGAGGGAGGACACGAGCTGAGTGATGGCGTTTGACGAGCTGGAGATGACGTCAACGGCGTGGCGGCTGGGCGTGGACAGCGTGGCGGTGACGATGGCTTGACGGAGCGAGGAGGAGGACTCGGGTTTTCTGGTTCAACCCGAGCCAAGTTGCAGATCGGCGGCTGGTTCAAGCTGAGGACGACGGCATTGAAGGCGGCGTCTGGGTCTTGGCGGTGACGTGGACGGCGTGAAGAACAGCGAACAGCGACTGACGCGGTGAAAGCGAGAGAGAAGGGGTTTTGGGTTCGCGTTCTTTTCTGATTCAACGGGCTAGAGACGAAGAAGGCAGCAAGTAGGGTTTTCTAGAGGCTTTTGCGCGAGAAATCTACTGAGTTTGTTGTCTAAAGGAGATCGTGGAGTTCGCGGTTGGTAAAATCGAGAGTTCCTCGCTTCTGTTGGCTGGCGACTAGGGTTTCCTCGCATGACAGAGGAAGAAGACGATGAACAGGAAAAGAGAAGGAGAGAAGGGGCCGGGCCGGGTCACTCAAGCTGGGCCCACGCGTGGAGGAGAGAGGTCAACTGACTTAGGCCCACGCGCAAGAACAAAAAGAAAAATAGAGAGGAAATAAAGAAAGAAAAGCGGAAGGAAATTATAATATTTTTCCTTTGATGAAATATTCCTAAAATCAGGCTGTTAGACAATAGGATATATAGTGAGGTTGGATTATGTTTAGGGTGACTAAGGTGACGTGAGGTGCGATTAGGGACCCTAGGGCAATTGATAAACCTAGTTTTGGGTTAGGGGGTTGGCTCACTGAGATATTTATATCTCAACCTGTCGTGGTAACCATTTTTCAGGTACATTATTGAAAATCGAATTTTAGAGACGAGTTCTGTGGGAGTTGATAGGGCGAAGATTTGCGCTTCCATTGGAGACTGGAAGGGTGGCGACAAGTCTTGGGATGTCGCACTCATAGATCATAGGAAAGGAAGAAGAAATTCATAGACCGTCGTGTGCTTGAAGATCGGGGTGTGACACTCCCTATGAAGCAAAAGCAACCAGCACTGATCTTCTTGATGAATCCCAATTACTAGATACTTAGGTTCTTTCTATGGAAGAAGTTAATACTTGGGCTCAGGTGGCTAGCCCTAATAAGCCACCAAATCACAAGTGAGCATAATATGTTGGAATTGTTAAGGGTTGGGGCCTCCCTTGACATTCCAAGCCCTAAGAACCTTAGTGGTTCAAGAAAAGCCCAACAGCATCTGTCTACTAGAAACAAAAAACAAGGAAGATGTACTAAGGAGAATGCATCGAAGGCTTAACTTTCAGAAGTCTTTTTTTGTTAATCCAATAGGAAGAGCAGGGGGAATGACCTTATTCTGGACTGAGCAGGCAACACTCAATGTGGAGTTCAGTTCTTAGTTTGTTATTAATGTCCTTTGCAACCTAAATGAAACCTGACATCAAATGAGAATTACAGTAGTTCATGCACCAAATGAGTTCCAACACAGAAAGCAAGTATGGCAGCAGATTTAGCAAACCAATCCATCAAACAGAATTCCCTGGCTATGTATTGGGGATTTTAATGAAGTTTTGCATCAATGGGAGAAAGTAGGCAAGAAAATAGCAAAAAATTATAGAATCATGGCTTTTCAAAATTTCCTAAATGCCTGCAACTTCATTGAAATGGAGAGCAAAGCCTGTGCCTTTACTTGGGCTAACAATAGAGAAGGAGAAGAGCTAGTAAAAGAAAGGTTAGATAGAGTGTTTTGTACTCTTAATTGGAGAACTCTTTTTCCTAATGCTACTATTTACACCTTACCAGCTATCGGGTCAAATCATAGTCCCCTTCTCCTAAGCCTCTTTCCTGAAAATCATATAAGAAAGAAAGAGTTTAAGTATGAAGCATTTTGGCCTGAAAATGAAGATTATGCTGAGACTGTGAAACAAGTATGGCAATCCTTTCTTGACCACCCTCCACCACTTCATACCAGATTATCCAATGTGGCTGATAGTTTACTTGCATGGAGTAAAAAAAGATGTGCAAATGGGCAGCAACAGATATGCAAGCTAAAAAAGGAGAAGTAGGATCTCATAAACGGTACAGGTCCGTTCCACCACAAAAACATAATTGATTGGCTGAAGAAAGAGATAGAAAAGATGTGGAGACAAGAAGAAATGTACTGGAGTATGAGAGCCAGAATTCAATGGATGAAATGGGGCGATAAAAACACTAAATTCTTCCATGCCACAATACTGCAAAGAAGGCAGAGAAACAAAATATCCATGCTGAAAGATGATGATGAAAGGTGGATTAGAGACCCTGTATAGCTGAAAAGGATAGGCACAAACTATTTTAAAGATCTGTACAAATCCTCAAGAGATAGATTTGTCAACCCAGTCATTGCATAGATTCCCAATATCAATGATGAAGAAGTTAACTCAAAGCTTACTGAACCAGTAACTATTGAAAAAGTTACCAAAGTTGTCTTTTAGCTCGGAGCTCTCAAAGCACCTGGCCCTAATGGGTTCAGCAGTAAGTTTTTTCAAACTCATTGGGAGGAGATCAAAACAAAGGTGTTTCAAGAAGTGCAAAATTTCCTCAACATAGGGTATTTACATCCTGAGCTAAACAGAACATTCATCACCTTAATCCCAAAAGTTCCTAGCCCTAAAAAGTTAGACCAGTTCAGACCTATAAGCTTATGCAACTTTTCATACAAAATTATCTCTAGAGTCTTAGCCAACAAGCTAAAAATATGGCTCCTTGGGATTATAGCTAAAGAGCAAAGTGCCTATGTCAAAGATCATCAAATTTAAGACAACATCTTCATTGTGCAAGAGGTACTACATCAGCTACGAACAAGAGGAAGGAAAAAGAAGTTTAATGCAATAGATAAAGTCGACATGAAAAAGGTCTATGATATAGTGGAATGGGATTTTTTAAAAGGGTGCAGCTGAAAATGGGATTCTGCATACATGATGTCATGGATCATGGAGTGTGTTTCCATGGTAACGTACAGTGTCAAGTTAAATGGTGAAACCTTACCTTCTTTCTAGCCAATCAGAGGCATAAGGCAGGGCGACCCCCTTTCACCCTATCTGTTCATAATTATAGCAAATGTGCTCTCAACATTACTGAAACATAGAGTGGAAAATGGTTTGGTCACATGTATAAAGCTAAACACAAAATGTTCTATCCTATCTCACCTTATGTTTGCTGATGACTTGGTTCTCTTTCTAGATGGGAAAATTATTGAGTGCCAAAACATCACTGAGGTGTTGAACCAGTACTGCATGACATCAGGGCAAACAATAAACCTCAACAAATCAGGGGTTTATTTCAGTAGAGACTATCCATAAGCTCTAAAAAGAAATATGGTGCATGAGCTGAGAATGCCAGAAATTAAGAAAATAGGGTAATACCTAGGAATTCCCTCAGATTGGGGGGAGTCCAAGAAATAAATGTTCTCGTGGATCATGGACCAAGTTAACAAGAAATTAGAAGGCTGGAAGGAAAAATTATTATCCAAAGCGGGCAAGGATATTCTGTTGAAAACAGTGGTGCAGGCTCTGCCATAATATGCCATGTCCATTTTCAAAATTCCTATTTTCATTTGTCATGCCATAGAAAGTAAAATTGTTGATTTCTAGTGGAAAATGGAGCTACATAAAAGGGGTTGCATTGGAAGAAATGGGACACTCTAAAGAAGCGCAAAGATGAAAGAGGGCTAGGATTTCGTGATTTAACAAACTTCAACCGAGCCATGCTAAGTCAACAAACTTGGAAATTGCTCAAAATCCTAATGCCTTGTGGGAGAAATTATTCAAAGGACTATATTATCCAAACACTAGTTTTCTGCATGCAGCCAGAGGATCTAGGCCATCATGGGGCTAGCAAAGTCAGCTTGTTGGTCGTGAGGTCATTAAAAATTCCTCTTGCTGGGTAGTAGGGGATGGCAAAAAAAATCAACATCAGAGAAGATAAATGGATTGCCAGAGGTGTGATAAGAGGGCCAGCAAACAAAAATGATCCTATATGGGTCTCAGACCTTCTAAATGCAAAGAGAGCAGGCTGAAATATCACAAAGATAGAAAACATGTTTGATGAAGGCACTTCCAAAGAGATAACATCCATATGTATCAACCCTCAAATTCTAGAAGATCTATTGAAGTGGGAGCACTCAAAGTCGGGACAACTCACAGTCAAATGTGCTTATAACTACATAAGAGCCTGTTAAGACAATAAACTACAACAACAAGCCTCTTCTTCCTACTCTACCCCAAAGAAACTCTGACAGCAAATATGGACGGCAAGGACACCACCAAAAGTCAGGTTCTTTATGTGGCAAGTTAGTCAAAATGCACTTGTTACAAAAGAAAACTTGACGCGAAGAGGAATAATGCAAGATATTACCTGCCCAATTTGCAAACAAGCCCTAGAGACAGTCGAGCACATTTTCCTCCTCTGCCCCTAGACCAAACTTATCTGGAAAACCCTAAAATCAATATCAAAATCGACACACTCTCGATAAGCAGAATAAAGGTATGGCTAGCTAATTTCTCACACTCTTCCATAAATTTCAATTTTTTAGTAGAGCTTCTATGGCAAACATGGAAAACGAGAAATGAAGAGGTATTCAGAAACCAACCAGTAAATCCGGCATTTGTCATCCAGTCCGCCAAAGCAGAGCAAGAAAACTTCGAAAGATGGGCTGACAAATCCCATAAAAAGGTGAGTGAAGAAAACCCCTTACCGTCAAAATGGATTCCTCCCCCCCATTGGAACAATCAAAGCCAATGTAGATGGCTCCTTTGACTTCAACTCGGGAGAGAGTGCAATCGCCTATGTGTTCAGAGACCATAGAGGTGTTCTACTGGATGGTTTCGCTCAATCAACAACAACTGTCGCCATTTCAAGCCAAAGCCCTAGCATTGACAGAAACCCTAAAGAGAGTTGCGGTTCTATATGAGAGAAGAGAAGTGGAAATAGAGATAGATTGTGAAAATCTAGTGACCGCGATAAGCACCCTCGCAGATCAGATTAATTGTGATGCGCATGCTACAGTCCTTGAAGTCCAAGCCCACCTGAATCGGTTCACCAACGTTAAGCTTAAATTCAGCCCAAGAGTTTGTAATAGAGTAACGACTGGGTCACAAATGCACAAAGACAACATGCCCTTCCCTAGTCTTAGTTAAACCATCCCCCTCCCAGCCTATTAGACTTGATATGTTGTGAAGGTTGCGATATGTCTAAACAACCTTTTCGGAATTATGAATGAAGGATGCTTTTATGACAAAAAAAATCCAAAATAAAAGATAAATGTAATCAGGAACCTGATCAGTCTAAATATCGAAACCCAAATTGTAACGACTCCAAGGATGGATTTTTTATTTGGGAAACACCTAAAAACTCAAATCAAATCATGTTAGAATCGAATAGACACAATTGAGGCAATTGAATATTTGAATCAAACTTAACTTAGGCAATTACTTGAATTGGATTACTGACTCAAATGATAAATTGTGGACGTGGGGTTCGCGGGGAAGACTCACGGTGCTAATTAGGAACGAGCTTGACCCGCATGGGAAGTATGGAGATGACCGAGGTGATTCACGGGGTGCTATGGATTGAAGTGTGTTTGTTAATAATTAAGCAAAATCCATTTCAGCTATAATTTTAAAAGTTGAAGTTGCTAATTGTGCGGAGAGATTATCAATGTAGTGGACCAGTTGCCAATTTGGAAAAAGAGTTGTCAATTGACTATCGAGTCTGGTCCGCTCCCAAGACTATCTTTATTAAAGTAATATTTTCAAGAGTTTGTTCGTATCTCCACGTTTAGTTTAATGTTTTGCAAATTTTCAGGAATCTATTGCCATGCTAGATATATTAATGAGTCATCTAACAAGTCCATATAAAGGCAAGTCTTGTGATCATTTTTAATAAGGTGAAATAAGGTGAATTAAAAATAAAAATAAAAAGCCTATTTGTCTCCTTCTTGAGGTTGACATCTTGAATCGACAACTCTCTTGCTAAATCGGCAACTCACCCACAAATTTCCCTATCAAATGCTCACTACCCTCTTTCGCATGAGTTTGAGTCACGAAGAAACACTACTTACCCTTACATTGAAGATAGAGTATTGGTTGAAGCAAGTAAAACTCTCAAGGGCTTAATCCATCGTTATTATTCTTACACGAGATACCACATTAGAAAATGATTAGGCCATATACTAGTCGTTATTCGAGCCATTTTGTCAAGAGTACTACTAAAGTTACTAAAAGTGTCACTAAAGAGTTCTTGCAAAATGATGTTTGCAATTTCGAGAACCTTAGACAAAGATGATGACAAAGGATTCGATGAAGAGAAAGATGATATAGAGTTCTCATTAAATTTAATGGTAAATTTGATGAAAGCTAACGAGAGTAAATGTGTAACAATATATATGAATTTGGGGTTTTTTGTAACTCAAAAAGTTAGTCCAGGGTAAGTTTGTCACAAGTGTACTGATTCACGGTTTTTTGTGGTGTTAACCTATTAAACGATCCGATGATCATGTGACATCCATATCAGCAATTTAATTGCCATATTCAACCGAAACTAATGGTACGATGTACGAAATCATTTTGCATTGTGGGGTGTTAGTTGCTTTTTAAATTTATTATATCGAAAGGTAATATATTTTCTTCGGAGGGGGCAAATGGAATACTTTTGCGTATATAATTATGCAATATTTGTTAACAGTCATTTGGAGGGCTCGTTCCATAAAACTGAAAAATAAGTTATAAAAATTCAAGTACGGAATAAACATGACTCGAACCAGCCAAATCCCCCCTCACATAATCAACCATCTACATCATACCAACCTCCTAGACAACTATGAAAGCAAATATGGCAGATGAAAGTTCAACCCCAAATCAGATTTTTTTCTTTGGCAAGTGAGCCAAAATGCCCTAGCAACAAAAGAAAACCTCTTTTGTAGACAAATTGTGCCTCAAGCTAATTGCCCTATCTGTCATCAGCAATCGGAGACAATAGAACACATATTTCTTCTATGTCCGTGGACTCAAAAAGTGTGGAATGACCCCGAAATCAATATAAACATCAACAGCAACACTATATCTAGAATGGAGAACTAGATACTACAAACAACACACAATTCCATACCTTTCGATTTCCTCACATGTTTCCTGTGGAGTATATGGAAGGCTCGAAACAACCAGATTTTTAGAGGACAACTTCCCAATCCTCAGAGCATCGTCTCCTCAGCACAGGTAGAAGCAAGAAACAACATCATGGGGTCAACAAGAATTTAGAATAGGTATGGGACAACGGACGACATACCTCAATTCTGGAAGCCTCCTCCCACGGGGACAGTCAAAGTAAATGTGGATGGATCCTTCGATCCAGCGACAGGTGAAGCGGCTACTGTATGTGTCTACCGAGATAGCAATGGCGTCCTCGTCGACAAAGCTGCCAAGATGGTTCGAGCCTCAACCAGAAGTATATGCGATTTTAGAAGCCTTATCCCTACTTCGCTAACGACAAAAGGACTCGATATATATAAAAACCGAGCGAACTGATCTATTGAAGGCTATAAGTGGTGGTGCATATCAACATGTCTAGGAGGCGCACTCACTTATAACCGAAGCCCAAGCCCACATCTCACAATTTAAAGATCTTCAGCTGGCCCATTGTCCTAGAAGCAGCAACAAGGCTGCAGATTGGGTCACAAAGCCCAAAGAAACAAATATTTACCTAGCAATTGGGTTGATAATCCTCCATCAAGCCTTTTGGATCTAATTTGTGCTGATTATATGTACTGGTCTCATCAAACTTTCTCTAGAATGAATATATGACAAGTATCCTTTTTGACAAAAAAAAATATTTGAAATCTTCAAGTACTAAGCATGAACATAAATATGTTGTCTGATAATAGATGAAAATTACACACAGTCCAAATGTACCTTTGCAATCAAATCGAGTCTTGGCACTGCGTCTTCTGCTCAGGATTGCACAATTCCATCTAAGCATGCCGCGATGGATGAAACTAGCACAAGCCACTTGACTTTTAATTTTAGTAATCTCTCTATGAGTCGGTCAACCTGGCGAATTCAAGTCAGTTAAGTACGAACTATAGGTGAGAATTTCGAATCCAAACATAATAAATAAATGAGGGAGAGAATTTTAGGGTTGATCCTGGTTCTAAAACCAGAAGCTAAAAACCACATCTGTCAGCTCCTGAGGAAACCTTGGGAATGGTTTTCCCTCCTGAAAATTCTTATGTAAATTCGAGCAAATTTGATGGTTACCAATACAGATCGAGAATGAGAAGTCAAGAGTAAGAGGAAGGACAATGCGATTTAAGTTGTGATTGCATGATTTTGCAAGCCGCAAAATTACAAAATCCTAGATTGAGAAGACCAACAGCCACTAAAACAAATCATGAGTTTAATAGGTGGTGGTTGAAGTTTGTGGCCATGATTCAAAACAAAGAAATACATTTCGGACAATTGCAGAGATAAATTGCATGTATAAGTCGGGGGATTGAGTCTACGTATAGGCATAGGCAAGACGGTTCAGTCATATATACACAAGATAGACCAACCCAAATAAAAACAAAAAATAATAACTAAATCCATCGGCCTTGTGATCCTTTCTTAGTGAAGTTATATCTGTTTCCTTTTCGCCCTATGCTGGGTTGTCCCACTAACATGTATACACACACTTTCACATCAAAATCCCTACAAAGCTAACACCAAAATCTTTACACGTTATGTGATAATCCAAGAATAAGAGCAAATAGAAGCTTGTAACTAAAGGTCTGCTTGCATAATGTAATAATTAAGTATGATAAAACACCAAAGTCGCATTGCAGAACCCATAGTAATAGTGAACTTACTCTGTGTTTCGAGAGCTATGCAGAAGAAGATGAAGATTTCTTGGAAGAACATGTAGACAGTTCATTATTGGAAGCGCTCAGTGGTGTAATGCTTCTCAAGCTGGCAGACGAAACATGCGACGATTCGGGCATCAAAGACGGAGAGGCGATATATGTCGGGATGGGCACCTTTGGTGGGAGAATAGGTGGTGAAGCATCGAAGTTCAAAAAGCTTATTGCTTTGCTTATGGGAGGCCGTTCCGTAGGGTCCGGATGAACGCTCCAGAGGCTGACATTCATCAAGCACTCCATTTGTGTTGCATCAAAATTTTCTCCTAGCTTAGGATCTGCCGCATCTAATAGCTTTCCAGTTCCATAGAGCCCTCAGACCCACTCCACGAGATGGACTTGGTCTCTGATGCACTCTGTTTGATAGCTTGTCTTCCATAGGCTATTTCTAAGAGGACGACTCCGAAGCCGTAGACATCAGAGTCCTTGCTTGCCTTGCCTGTATAGATACATTCAGGGGCCATATATCCTGTGGTCCTAGCCACTAGAGTCGTTTGCGACCCTTTGGCATGGTCGACTATCCGAGCCAGGCCAAAATCACCCAATTTAGCCTTGAATTGGGCATCAAGTAGGATATTGCTAGACTTTATAACCCTGTGCACGATGCATTGTTTCAAATCCTCATGCAAGTATTTCAGCCCTAAGGCAATGCCTTGAGCGATATTGTACCTCTTTTCCCATGTTAATGGCGCTTTATCTTTGAACAAATGAGTCTAAGCTAGCATTAGACATGAATTCGTACACAACGAGCAACTGGTTTCTCTCGTGACACCAGCCAATGAGCTCCACTAGATTTTTATGCCTGAGATGCCTAATTGTCTTCACTTCAGAGTACTCTTTTATGCCTTGTTTGGACTCTAGAGTGATCTTCTTGATAACGACAAGGGAATTTTCATCACCTATGTCACACCCCCAACTCAAGGATAGGGAAGAATGACACGGCCGTCCCTCTTACTGAGAGACGCAGCCTCAGACAATCAATTGATCAATATATACACATATATATTATGATAAAAAGAAATTTGGTACAATATCAGAGCTTGTTACTATTATTAACAATAACATACATATATATAGTCGATTTCTAAGCTCAAAATAACCCATACCAAATCCCTGCTATCCAAAAATTTCAGTACAAAAGCGCTCTCGCCTATAAGTGTGTCCTTGAGGAACCTAGAAGGCAAATGAAAATTGAAGGGGTGAGCTATGACGGCTCAGTGAGTAACACATTTCTCCCAAGCAGATCGAACAAACACTATGCATATATTCAAAATAATAACATAACTCATTCTCAACAAAACTAAAATCAATTTATCGAACAATCTCAATCAAGCTCAATAGACGAACCCATTGATCAATCTCATTGATCACACACTAAGAGTTAGTTCCATCAACTAACCTCAAGCTCAAATATCAACTGTGGTCATTAATAACGCCCCATGACTAGGCGACCAAGATTCCCCCAATGGCTAGGTCTCTACCTACAATACCGGTGGCTCGGCCCACAAGGATATCCTTAATATGCGCATATTCATGAAACCCAATGGGTTTATAGAGATATTGAGCACAATCCATCACCAACCCCATCTTTCACAATCACAATAATGAAACGGAAATCATCTCGCATATCAAATCTATTTCACAAAACATTTCATAAATCCGTTTCGTAATTCAAACAACACATTTTCTCAAATATTTCACAAGTCAAAACACAATTTCTTATATCAAAACATCTTCTCAAAATCATCCTCAAATCCAAAGGGTAGTACTTGCTCGATCCATAATTTATGCAATAAATATGTAAATACCAGCTCATAAACACATCAAATCTTATAAATTCCAAGACACGAGTTTTCAAATTCTTGGGAGAAATAGTATCACTCACCTTGACTGAGCCAAACGCCAATTTCTAGCCGTTCACAGATCAATGTCTCCGAGTTCCTAATAATTAATTAAAAAATAATATTAAAATTTGAGTAAAATAATTCTCTAATGACCGACTGGACTAAATACGCCTATTATCGACAAAAACGATGGCTATGAGTCGCTAAAAGGCTCGTCCATAATCAAAATCACTATTTTCCAGTACGTCCAACTCGCACACAAAATCTATTTGTGTCATAACTTTCTCCACCGAACTTCGTTTTTAACAATCTTACAGTCCATGGAAAGCCCTTTCGACGTATTACAATATTCATGTATTGACCCCACCCAAAATCCAACCAGAAGCCCACGAAAACAGCTCATGAAGTTACTGTTCGCGCGTGAACAGTGCGTGAACATTGCATACCAAAGTTCAAAATTCCATTTCGGACAAACCGTAAATTCAAATCAAATTCCGTCAGTTGCTATAGCTTCTTAACATCTTAAGGTACCATAATCACGTAATTTCTCGCCTAAATAACTCCAAAACATGACTCCCCTGCTCAAAATCCCCAAAAATCCGAATTTCAACTTTAATTCCGAAAATTATGCCAAATAAGTGGGCGAGGGGCACGAATACTTACCGGGTACGGCAACTAAGAGCTGGGTCGGCTAAGCGATGTCAAGGGCGCAAGATTTTCCTCTATTTATCCATTTTTTTCTCTCTTTCTCCCTTCCCTCTCTTCTTTCTCTCTCTCTTCTTTCTCTTTTCTCTTCTGCTTTCTGCCGATTTCTCCTGTTTCTGGCGTTTTCTAGGCATCCCAAAGTCGGTGCACTGCAGCACCGTTGACCGTTCACCGAGTCAACTTTTTTTTTCTTTGCTTTGCTTCTAGGCTCCTTGGCTCTTACACCTAGGCGGCCTTCATACACTCCTCCAAAACCCCCTTTCCCAAGCAACCGGGTACTGGCAAAGTTATTGGTCGCCTCGGCCTAAACCTTGCAGGAGTACTTCTTCGGTCCCTTGGACCGTTCAAATCCTTCATCAATCCCCGGTATATCTTCTTCTTCTCAACTTTGATCATTCCTATTTCTCTTTAGCTTGCACCCATAACAGCCACATCCTACAACAAGGATAAGCAACACCAAAGAGCTTAAGCCTAAGGCAGCCCCCCTTACCCACGACTTGCTTTTTCCTCCACGAGTTATGAGACCAGTAGGTGTGTCGACGTTAGTCCCATTTGTCGTGCCATTTATGTTGTTAAGGATTCGTAAACTGGAGTTGAACTGCCACGAGAAAATAGTATGAGCCTCAAACCTGTCACCCGTCGTTGCTGAGAAACCAAAATCCACCCATTCAGGCAAGTACTCTGTAAGGTTGAGTGGATGATGGCAAAGGCTGGTAGAATTGCCAGCATTATCTCCAAAAACAATGCTCAAGTTCATTGCTCTAGAATCGTAGGTGACCAGAGCATGGAGCCTTTCACCATGGAATATCTTGTAATCCATCCACGGGACACAAGTTGCATTGACAGAATCCACACTGTTTACATCGATACCAACATGTTCACATGGCGGATCCCATGCATTTGTCATGTTGTCGTGGAAAGTATCAAACTCTACTGCTACAAATACAGTACTAGAGTTGGTAGAGTTTAGATTCGATGTGATGCCTAGAAAATGTCCGAGTGCTCAGGGATGAGCGATCCCCTGGGAGCGAGAAAGAATATCAATCCATCGGCATGATAGTTGCTTCCCTTGGAATTAATAGCGAAAGTAAAATGACTAACAAAATCTGCGGCGTTCCCTGTTGAACTATCCCACAAGTGCATGGGTTGATTATATATTGCTCGGCGAACAATACCACCGGAGCTCTCCGTTGGCGCAACAAGAGTGAGTTGGATGGTGGAGTTCAGTGGGGCGACATTGCCCTGGAAAGTTATTCTCTGATAGTTCGATTGGAAAGATAAAGACTATTTGTGCTAAAGCCTCTTTTGTTAGACTCATTCTCACTGAGCTGCGAGCCATCCTTGTTCCGAATAATAAGAGACTCTTTAGCATTTTTTTCACTAGCTTCTATTCATTGTGGAGACCACCTGCAGCTGCCAAAGTCTGAAAATTCGAGTTATTGATTAGCGATTAACCGGAAAAACAAAAATTAAATGCACATTCTTAGTGATGTTAGCTCTGGTAGAAACAAAATGTTTGAGATAGCCAACAGACATTTTCGAATTATTTCACGTCCTAAAAAGTAATTAGAAGTACGGCATGGATGTTATGATGTTATACTTTGGAATCACCGTTGTTATTGACAACATTCATCTAGTTGATAACATAGAGAGTAACTGATAGAGAATTTGACAGTACTGGGAGTGATGGGAGTCCTAGGTTTTTCGGAGGTGCAGTCGGAAATAATGGATAGCATGATGGTCAATGACAAATCCAGAAAAGTCTTGGGGCCCAAGATGTAGATGAATCGCATGCCAAGCGTTATGCTTTTCATTTCTAGAAGTATAAGATCGAGCGAGTGACTTTGACTCAGTAGGTCGCTTGAGTTCTGCCCCTCGTGAAATCCATCAGCTTTGACCCCTTAAAAGCCAAGTGATTCTACAGGATTGGCAGACCTGTGAGAAATTTCTTGTGGTGTTCAATTGAAAATGAACATGGCGCAACGACTGAAAACCAGATACGGCTTAGACCTTAAGAAAATGGAGTTTGTTTTAGCTCTGGTTGATCTTAATCAAAATGACAATTCATGGAACGAACAGCGAAACTTGGTGTCGGTTCGCTTGATCTGAACACCTCGTTCACTCAAATCTAACTAGAAGTGGGATGGTGGGGTTGACTGAATCAGAATGGGCAGGCGACCCCAAAAAGGAAAAACAAAAAAAAAAAGACAGGATTTTTTGACTGGTCAACAAAAGGAAAGGAAAGGAAAGTGGACACGTGCTACAGAAGGAAAAGACAGGGCATGCATGGCGAAGGAAAAAAGGAAAGGAAAGAAAAGGAAAGTAAAAGAAAGAAGAGAAAGGCTTTGCACGTACACGTTTCAGAATCCTCGTCAAGCCAGATTAAATTGTGAAATTATATGAAAAGATAAGTTAAGGAGTTGTGAAGTTATGGGATTTGACGGAAATCAATTTAAAGTAATGGTTTAGTCAAAACGAATTCTTAAAGTTTAAAATGCAAGCATCATACGGAGAATAGCTTTGAATATTTGCTTTGGATGTAATTTAAGCGTGAAATCACTTGAGTGTGTGAGTGATTGTAATTCTTATTTCTGATTATAGTTGATTATTTGGTGCGAACTCTCCCTATGAGTGTGGGTATCAATATTCAAATCGGATCATATATACATTCATGCCTTTCGATTGTGTATTTGTATTGACTTAACTTGTGAGGTCCCATAATTTTCGTGTTAATATCACTAACAGTTTCTATTGAAACATTTTCTGGCAGGATGATTAGAGATCCTCTCGGAATAACGCTTCTAGTGAGGAACCTGCATTACGAGGACTTTGTGATGGACTCAAACTAGCTTAGACAAACTGAGTTAGAGATAGAGTTGCTCAATGTATGCCGGTTGACATCAACATTCGGCCGTTTCTCTCAGAACCGACATGTGACAAACTAGAGCACATACTTGATTTTTAAGAAATATAGAAAAGGCCTACAAGGCCGCTACTCCTGACACAACTGTAAAGCTATGCTGTTGTGAAAGCATTTGCTGATAAGTAACCGTGTCGTCTACAAATAATGTGACTTGGTATCATGAGAATCATTGATCATATGAATTTCACATTAGAGTCCACGCGATCAAGCTTGATCGACACAGTCCATACACCATATATTGTTCTCTCCTTAGCTGGAGATTATTCTAAAACCCGATTTGGCAACATAAGGGCATGCCTCGCTTATGCTACTGTTTGCAGATAACTTCGTTTACCCTTATCATGGGCAACATCCCTTTGAAGCAAATGCAGCAAAACAATAAAGAAATTCTTGCTTAGCACTACTGCCCACAGCAAAAGAAGAAAGAGACATGTCTGTAGTAAGTCAGCTAGAAGTCAAATTCTCCTTAGTTAGGATGAAAAACACTACACTTCCTGATGTCCGACTCCATAGTGACTAGAATAAGAAACACGTTACTCTTAAAACATTAAATCACTCTTAATGTTCCTTTTTTTTTCCCCCTCTTTGTTCGGGTTAGGATCGATGTCCGAAGTCGCCGCCCAGTTGAGAGTTGGAAGGAGTCATCAAAGAGAAGCGTCCTAGCTTGTCTCCTAGAACCAATTGAAACTCTTTGTCCCAAGAATCTTCCCATCTAAAATTACCCTTCTTTTGCTTTAAACCAAATCTTTCGATGAGCTCCTGATTTATGCTTTGTCAACCTACAACCATTTAATCCTTTTTGTCGAATATCTCGAGCAGTTCATTCCTCTTCATTTTTTCAATGGGTAAGATGGTGAACTCCCCAAGTCTAGAATCCCATATACCGAGATTTGAACCTTGTCCCCTGACCCTCTCTACCTTTTCTAAAGCCGGCGCATAAACTCTTAAGAACAATACTGCACTAATGTGTTGCGGCAACTGTTCACGGCTACTTGTTCATGCCAAATAAAAATAAGAAAGTGTTGATGGCTACTGGTAGACACTTGTATGCTACAGAGAAGATTCGCTAAAGATTGCTCAAATCAAACACACAAGTTGATAAATCTGCTAGACGAATGCATTTATTTCACGGAATATCTTTTGACAAACCAACAAAAAAACCATAACGCTAGGCACGTGCAAAGAGAGAGAGAGAGAGAGAGAGAGAGAGAACCTGGATCTTTGAATGAAATCTGAGGTACAGCCACAGAGCCAGTCATCAGAAGAAGACACGGAGTGATGAAGGCCCTACAGTGAAGGGAATTTGTGTTGTCAGTTTTACGTGACAAAAGTCGATCGTTTGATAAACACAAGTGTGAAAAAGAAGAGCCGGCCTCCAAGTCAAGGTCATTCTTTGTGGAATAGTTGATCCGTGTAGGCCCAAGCGACATTCTCATGAGCCCTTTTGATGCACCAATGAAGAACTAAAGGAGAATCCACCAATCAAACAAGCTTTGTACACATAAAGCTGAAGCATCGTCAGCAGAAATGAAGATCTACGAGGGGCGTTGTTGTATGTATGATATTTTCAAGTAACTTGTTTGTTTGGGACCAAAATAATAAAAAAAAACAATAATATGTATTTTCTCATTAAAATTAAAATAATACCTCAATATTTAGACAATCATGAAAGGATTTTATATGAAATTATGCGTCAAAGTTTGAATGTTTTAAGAGTTTCAGATTATAAAAAAGTCAAATCATGATTCGTAAAATCTAGATTTAATGAAAAGGGAAAAGTGAAAACTAGTCAAGATGGACCCTTTAGATGAACATGTTATAGTGACTAAACTATGGCAGCTAAAATAAAACTCTAACCCTGAAAATAGGATTGTCAAATGGATGGATCGGATTGGGTTTTGGTCAGTTTAAAAATGCTATGACTCATTTGACCCATTTTGACTCATTTTCGTATAATACAATTTTAACGACCCATACTAGACTCAACTTATATCAAACCCAACCCATATTGTTAAATCACTTCCATAACAAAGTCTAGAAAAATTTATTTCATGATTTATTCTAAATGTATTGTTAAAAAGAATTAATGCAATACAATCTAGTTGATAATTGTTTTTTTTATTTTTTTCAAAATTTTAATTATTTAATATTTATAATATATTTTTATTTTCTGCTTTTCTTTTTCCAGCTGTCGACGAGGCCCGAACTCGCTAAGTTGGCGAGGTCTTAGCCTTTCTAGAATTCTCAAGCATTGAACTTTTTTCTCATCGATGTCTTCTTCCTAGGTTTTGGATGAAATGCTTCCACAAGGCTTCCTGCTCCACATAATACTCCCAAACCCACTCTTTGTCCAACAACAGCCTCGAGTTGACAGCTTCTCCTTCGCCCACTATCTCCCGGAGAACAACCCCAAATCTATAGATGTTTAACTCCTTGCTTGCCTTGCCAATTTGTATGCATCAAATCCCATATATCCCACGGTCTTATGTGTGCACGCTTCTCATATTTTATTGATTGGTTACTTTTCGGTCACTACCTCGTGACACGTGTTATGTAAAATATCATTAACTCTCTAACAGCTCGTCATGTTGCTCATTGTCATTGTTGTCCACCTCACTTGTCACCACAGTCGTAATCACAATCATGGTATTCTCTCCATCTATCTCCTTAAAAAGCAGTAAACCTCCATGATCACCATTCATCAACCAGAGTGAGAACATCTCGGTATGAGTTACCTTGATTTAAATATATTTCATCTATGTAAACTAATGGCCCGATGCAAAACTGTTCATACCCTGATACTTCGAGGAAAATTCTAATCACAGTCTTTAATTGTCTAAAAAAAAAGAGTACGACTTTTTGCTTAAGGTGTAAAAATGCCCTGTTATCTTTGCCGTCTGAATGATCATTACAGAATAGCTCTTGCGACAATCGCGTTAAAAATACAACTGACGTGACACTTTTCATTATAAAAAAAAACTAAAGAAATAAAGTTAGCTATTTAAATATTAAAAGCAAAGCAAAGCTATGGATCACTAATGAGAACCACCAACGCTCGCAGCAACAGTTCGAGTTCATCAACATTACAGGGAAACAAAAATTCTTCTGCTTCATGCTCAATTTATTTCGAGAAAATACTTTTTCAAGCATTTAGGAAAATAAATCAATGAGAAACATTTTCCTAATCAATGAAGAAACTGTACTTAATTTCACGAAAGTAATTTCCTCTTCAAAAATTTGAAAATAAACTTCAGAATATAATTAGATATTGATAGTCAGATTCAAAACTCTATGCTAGAAAATGACAACCACAACACTTGTTCTTAGATCTCTAGCATTCAAAACCAAGTCTTTGGTGCTATAGTGGCCTCCTAATTCTAGACCTACCGTTGGACCTCACCTCGTAGGTCCTCAAGGGACTTTAGGATCCCTTCAACCCGGGGGTCTCCCTAGGTATTCTCCTCTCTGATCCCGAAGCATCCAATAGTCGCTCTTCTCCTTGGAGGTCTCTAATTTCTATTCATTTTTCACGAACTAACAACCATGGTTCCAATATTTCAATAATTCCATTACACAAAAAGGAACCACAGCAATCTACAATCAATGAGAGCAAGTAATATGCAACAAGTCTCTATATCTAGCGGGCCATTCATGAACATCGCCCTGTGTGAGGCACAGGTCACTCCGCCCTGTGTCGTCTCGGCGGTGAGCCTCTATAACTCTTTCATCAGTGGAGCACGGATACGTCGCCTTGTGACGCCCCTATCGATGTGCCCCTCAGAGTTGCGGCCACTTCGTACTATGACGTTCCGACGACATGCCTCCTCGAGGCGCGGTCACTCCGTCCTGTGATGTCTCGGCAATGATAACATGGATATTTAAAAAAAAAAAAAAGAGCTGATATGTTGGGACAGGCAACTTCATGAGAAAGTCTGGTGGCCAAGCCTCATCCTTAAAAAAAACTGTTGCTTCTCTGATAGAAGGCCAGAGCTTTAATCTGAATGAGTGCACCAAAGCCCTAGAATTGTCTAGCATTGAACTTATTTCTCATCAATGTCTTATTCTAGTTTTGGATTTGATGCTTCCACAAGGCTTCTTGCTCCCTAATGCTCCCAAACCCACTCCACAAGCCACACAATGGTCCAACAACAGCCTCGAGTTGACAACTTCTCTTTCACCCCCTATGCTCCGAAGGACAACTCCAAAGCTATAGATGTTTAATTTCTTGTTTGCCTTGACGGTTTGAATGCATTTAATACCGATGTAGCCCAAGATCTTATGTACGCTTCTCATATTTTATTGATTGGCTACTTCTCGAGTCACTACCACGTAACACGCATGGTGTTGCTCATTCTCATTGTTGTTCACATCATTTGTCACCACAATCGTCATCACAATTATGGTAGTATCTCCATCTATCTCCTTAGAAATCAGTAAACCTCCATGGTCACCATTCACCAACCAGAGATTGATGTCGCACTGTTAGAAGACCTTAGAGTGACGTTGAACATCTCGATATGAGTTATCTTGATTTGAATACATTTCATCTATAAAAATTAGTGGCCCTATCCTAAAAATGTTCACGTACCCTTATTCTTTGGGGAAAAATCTAGTCACAGTCCTTAATTGTCTAAAAAGAAAAGAGTACGACTTTGTGCTTAAGGTACAAAAATGTCCTTTTTTTTTCCATCTGAACGATCTTACACGATAGCTCCCCCGGCAATCGCGATAACAACACAACTGACGTGACATTTTTTATTATAAACAACTATGAAATAAAGTTAACGATTTAAAATTAAAAGGAAAGCAAAGCTATGGATCACCAATGAGAACCACCGCGCTCGCAGCAGCAATTTGAGTTCTTACAGGGAAACAAAAAGTCTTCTGCTTCAAGCTCAATTCGTTTCTAGAAAAAACATTTCTCAAACATTTAGGAATTTAAAACAAAAAAAAATCCAATCAACCAAAATATTGTACTTAGATTCACGAAGCAATTTCCTCTTTAAAAAAAACATAAAAAAATTTTAGAATATAATTAGATGTTGATACTTATATTCAAGACTTTAAGCTAGAACATGACAACTACAACACTTACCCTCAAGAAATCATTTTCTTGGAAAATATTCTCGGATCTCTAGCAGCCAAAACCAAGTCTTTGGTGCTTGGGACTACCTCTATTGAAGTTATGCCTAGACCCTCTAGGGGCGAGCATAGAAAATCACCCGCTCAGGAACCGCCCGGACTTGTTGGTTCCGGGCTGTTCTAAAGGGTAATGGTCCGGCTCCCAGTTTCACATAAATGGAACTGGAAATTTCCGTTTCGATTTCTCGGTTTCGGGGTGGAACCGCCCACCCGGACCGAAACTATTTTTATTTATTAAAGAATAAAATTTAGAAAAAATAAATGAGGAGGGAAGATATATGTATTAGAGATAATTACTTTCCTAGATGGATGCAAAAAGTTCTTGATGTGGGGTTTGAGCTTTGTGGTTGATTTATTCGAACATCTATGCATTATGATTGTTTATGAAGTTAAGGATCTCCAAGTTACGTTGCCACGAGCCGAGGTCAAATCGGGTGGAGAGTTATAATAACCCACTCGGGAATCAAATCGAATCGGGCGAGAACTAGACCAGACCACCCATTCCGGTTTGGTCTGGTTGCCGGTTCCAAATGAGAGAGAACCGGTTCCACCGGTCCAGTTCAGGAATCAGGAACTGTCCGGGAACCGATCACCCCTACTAGAGGCCCAAGTTGAAGTCCATTGAGGGTAGGCCTGAAGCCCTGGTGCTTGTGTCTAATGCTTCACTCAACCTTGGTACTTGTGCTTGTATCCTTGACACTTAAGCTTAAATCCCTTGCATTCGGGCCCGGATCCACAGTGGTAGTATGTAGATCCTCACACTCGAGCTAATATTCTTAATTAATGAAGTGTTTGTTCCCATTAAAATATACATATGTTTTATTTGAATTCTTAGTTATTTTTATTTTCTTTCTTTTTCTTTTTCCTTATTCCTTGGCCGGTCGCTAGTTGTGGCAACAATCGTCGATAGACCATAGGCCGTATATGAGCTCACCTAAGGCTTCGAGTTTGCCGATCCGACAAGGTGGCACCTTGCCCAAAGTTGGAGAGGCTTGAGCTCGTGGGCCTTGCGTGAGCTTGTCCTTCTCTTGTGCCAGTCGTAGTTGTAATCATTGACTGATAGAGAAATAAGGGAAAAGAAAAAATAGCAAGTTAAAATAAAAATAAAAGAATACTAATTTTTAGTAAATTTTTCATGAAAATTATATCATATTTTCCATACTAAACAATAGATTTTTTTGTTTGTTTATTTTCAGGTTTCATTTAAATAACCAAAAACAATAGTATCATTTTCCTAAAAACTTTACTTCTTACAAAACATTTTGACCATCATATTTTTTTTGCGAAGTAAACTAATTTAAGTTACCACAATACTATCAATTCCCGCCAACGTAACGCCCCACCGCCACAGCACATCCAACAAAAATTTGCGTTATTGCACGAATTCTTTTCCATTTTAATTTGAAGGAGGAATGGGTCTGCCATGATGGTGACGGCCAAGGAGAAGAAATTTCTCTTTTGATTTTTTAAATAAGTGACATTAGTTCTTCAATTTTTTGAATATTAGAAAATATCGCCTCATCACCCATAAGTCGCATCGATTGCAACATAGGAGTTTGGACCAAAAAACATAAACAGTGACCATTTCTATACCCCGAGTGAAAGTTTGCACCCTTTTTCTTTTGGGGCATTTAAAGAGTATGACCAAACTCATCCTCAAAATATAATTACGTAATTTTTTTCTGGGATTTAGCCAATTACTAAATGTCAGTTTCGTAATTATATTTGGAGGGAATGATGAAGACTGAGACAGAGGAAAGGAAAGGATTACGAGGGACTAGTGCAGCCAGTTTCATGTCGTCTTCTAAATTATCTGTTGCTATCACCAAAACAAATAGTCTTAAGTAACATGAGAAATAATAATGGAGAATTTTAAGTGAATGAGTTTGTGACTTTCAAGATTTGGACATCTATTAGTTTTAAGTGGGGAAAGACATTTAAAAGTCAACAAATTTGAGGAGTGAATATAAATTCTTTTATTTTTCTCTTAATTTAGTTCGTGTTCTATGGCTGAAAGAAAAGGATTAAGGCCCCATTCGTTTCGCAAAAAATATAGCATTTCTTAAAAATATTTTATAGGAAATAATTTTCCTAGAAAATGATAAAATTTTCCGATATTCGTTTATCAAAGGAAGTCGGCTTGCCGGCCTTGAGCGAGGTCGAGACACTCTGTTAGAGGTCATGATATTTTAAGGTAAATGAAGAATGCAGAAAATGTTTTCCCTTTTAAAAAAATATTTTCTCCACTTTCGAAGGTGTTTCTTCCATTGGAGGATCCGTTCGTTTCATGAAAAATAGCATCTAGGAAAATATTTTTGAAATTATCTGGCGTTCTTCACGGAAAATAAAATAGTCAAGGAAACTATTTTCCACCAACAAAAAATGACATTTGAAAGTGGGGAAAATGTTTTCCATGTTTTTGAAAGGGGAAAACATTTGTTGTATTCTTCGTTTACCTTTAAATATCGCGGCCTCTAACAACGTGTTGCGACCTCGCTCAAGGCCAGTGAGTCGGCGGCTTTTGATAAACGAACACAAGGAAATATTATCATTTTTTAGGAAAATGATTTACTGAAAAATATTTTTCAGAAATTGTATATTTTCCTTGAAACGAACAGAGGCTGTGTGAAATCTTTTTTATCTGGTTTTATTCATTATAGGAGTTGTCAGAACTAGATCACATTGGGCTAATTTTCTCACGACTATAATTGTCCAAATCTAGATGACCCCCTTTTCCCCCGGATTCTTACGCATTGGGGTAAATTCTTACGCAGCTATCTCAAAAATCATACAAGACACCGTTCTAGTCGTAACAAGAAAAGAAAAATTGAAGTGCAACGCGAAAGATTTTCCTTAAGCTGCAATTATTATAGAGTAGTCTCCCCCCTAAACTCTCTACGTGCATCACACTTTCTCTCTGTTTCTCGATCTCTCAATGGCGCCCAAGGCAAAGAAGCAGGGCCACCACGGCCAGAAGAAGAGCCAAAACCAGAGAGATGAGACCACCACCAACTCCTGCTCTTGGCCCGACCTTCCGCGGCCACTTCTCATCACAATCCGCAACCACCCCCGCCTCATGCGCAACATGACTTTTGGTGTCACCACCAAGTCGTGGAGATCGAAGCCGGCCCCGTGTTCACCTTCAAATCAGCTTCAACTCCTCCACACGACCCACGAGACCCGTATCACCCGTTGCAGCATCGCGTTCCCTCCAATGTGGCAGTGGAGGTACTCCAGGAGGGAACTGAACTGCCGGCATCGCTGGACTTACTTCGTCGGTTACTCGAACAATGTGCTCGTCGCCCGAGGTGGGCCAAATCTTTCCGAGGTCTATCTGTGGAATCCAGCCGACATATACCTGTACTCGTGTCTCCTGCCTTGGGATTGCCGAGTTCCTTTCAAGCGCGCCGTCGTGAATTTGCCCTATTCAGGCATTAGCACAGGTCCCCACCGTATCATGATGGTCGTGACAGGCATGAGCCGCCCCGCTTTCATGTTCTGTGATCTTTCCAGGCGGCAGCCGGGTGACTTCAGGTGGGTTAAGTATGATTGCGATGTTGAGGATCCGAATTATGGGAACGGTTCGGAGCGTCCTATGGAGTTTGCTGATGCCATCGGTGCGAATGGCAAGTTTTATGCCCTGAGTTCCCAGGGGACGCTCGCGGTTATAGAGTACGCAGATTCGGGCGCTGAGTTCGTTGCCTTGTGTCGAAGCAGGGTGGTTCTTAATGCCTCGTGGAGGAGCTTCAGGGAGTGTTTGCTCGAGATCGAGGGTGAAGTTTTGGTTGTTTTACTCGTTTAGAGGAGGACAGTGAAAGTGGTGGATGATGTTGAAGTTCTGAGGCTCAACGTCGATAACCAGTCGTGGACCAAAGCGAGTAATATCGGGAATCGAGCAGTTTTCATGGGGGCTAATTGTTGTCTCCATGTTTTGGTGAGTGAACTTGAAGAGGGGTGGTACAGGAGAAACTGCATCTACTTCGTGCAGAAAGCAGGGGATCATAATGTTTGGTGGGTGTTTGACATGGAAAAAAGTCGCATTTCCCGGTGTTGGAACGAAGAAGATTGTCCACGAGAGTTGAACTTGAATCAGGGTAGCGAACTGTTGGCCTGAGAAAGATGCAGTCAAGACGAATTTGTATCAGCCATTTAAATTTACGGTGTCAAGAATTGATAATAAGACTTCTACGTCAGTACAAAATCCTGGAGAGAGAACTGAACCATTATTGACCAATGTAATTTTGATTGACTTCAACTGGCATCATTTTGAGTGCAAATCAGGAGAAAATAATTCAATTCATGAAATTATCAGAAGTTCGGAGCACATGACTCCTACTTGTATATCGAGCACGTGACGAGCAAGCCACGCAAATGGCTTGTGTTGTGTCCTTCTGTTTCGAAGCTTGCTATTAGCATTCATTGATTTCTTGTTCATATGATTGACTGCAGAATCATTGAAGTTGCGAATGCCGGGGCAATTACACAAGGTCCTACTGGGAAATCATGACTTGAGATGAGTAATAGCCACTGGAACAAAATATAATCTGCATATCCGGTCATGCTTCTAAATCTTCAATATGAAAGTCCAAAAGTAGAGCACAAACAGAAACCACTAATTGGAAGGTGTGCGTGTATATATGGATATCAGAAACAGAAATCATAGAATATAAGTCGGACTATACACTCCATAAAATCCTGCAACTTATTCCTTATTGGAAAGCAATGCGGAAGATGAACTGTGAGATTTCTAAGAGGACAAAGTGTGGAGCTGCTCAAGCATTATGAAGGTGCAACACATGTCGGGACTGGTAATTTCGATGGGAGAAGAGGTGAAGCGTCAAAAGTTTAGAAAAGTTATTGCTCTGCTTAGGGGAGGCCATTCACCAGGGTTTCATGAGCGCACCAGGGGCCTGCCATCATCAAGCACCCCCTTTGTCTGACATCAATCCTCGCCAAACTTCGGATCTGCCGCATTAATCAACTTACTAATTTCACAGAGCTCCCAAACCCACTTTACAAGTCAGACTTGGTCTTCTGCCGCTCTCGACTCTATAACTTTTCTTCCACGTGCTATTCTACGAGGACAACTCCAAAGTGGTAGACATCAGATTTCATGCTTGGCTTGCTCTTATAGATACTTTCAGGAGCCAAATATCCCATGCTCCCTGCAAACAGAGCCCCTGTGATGGTTGACAATCCTGACCAGGCCAAAATCTCCCAATTACATTAAATTCTGTCAAGCAGGACATTTCTAGACTTGATATCCTCGTGCACAACGCATTGTTTCAAATCCTCATCTCAGTACTTCAGTCCTAATGCATTTAGCAACGCTGTACCTCTTTTCCCATGTCAATGGTGATTTGTCTTTGAATAGATGAGAATCTAAGCTACTGTTGACAAGAATTCGTATACGAGAAGGAACTCATTTCTCTCGAGGTACCAGCCGATTTCACGACATTTTTGCGCTTGAGGTGTTTGATGGATTTTACTTCTGTCGCATACTCCTTTTGGCCTAGTTTGGACTCTGAAGTGATCCTCTTTATAGCAACACAAGCATTCACATCGCCGACCCGCCCCTTTTACACTCTGCCAAAGCCCCCTTCCCTGCGCAACCGGGCACTCACAAAATTGTTTGTCGCCATTGATATCACCCTGTAGGACCATCTCTTGGGGTATACGGATCATCTGACCTGCTGAAAAAGCAGGTCAGGTGACCTCCCTTTTCCCCCCACCGTCCGATCAGGTGACTTGCTCTTTTTCCTTGAATCGTACCACCCCTTGTAACACCCTGGGCCTCAACTGTATAGATATTGTCCTCTTTGGACACTAAGTCCTCACGGTTTTGTTTTTCTCAGGGCAGCCCATACTACCCCGAGAAAACACGTCTACACAATTCGAAAGCCCATTGCCTTATAAGCTGGCCCAGGACTCCCCCTTAGACGATGTGGGACAAGGATATCACACTATCCCCCCCTCAACGGCACAGCGTCCCCGCTATGCCCTCATCGGCACCAGCGAGCGCCCACTATGGCCCCACACACGGTCGGGAGTCGGCTCTGATACCACTTGTAACACCATGGGCCTCAACTGTATAGATATTGTCCGCTTTGGACACTAAGTCCTCACGGTTTTGTTTTTCTCAGGGTAGCCCATACTACCCCGAGAAAACGCGTCTACACAATTCGAAAGCCCATTGCCTTATAAGCTGGCCCAGGACTCCCCCCTAGGCGATGTGGGACAGGGATATCACACGTGATATCCCTGACACGTGATATCCCTGTCCCACATCGCCTAGGGGGGAGTCCTGGGCCAGCTTATATGGCTGTGGGTTCCTTAACAGTGTGGACGCGTTTTCTCGGATAGACCGAGGAGAACAAAACCGTGAGGGCCAGTGGGCCCAAAGCGGACAATATCCATACTGTGGGTAACGCCGGGGCGTTACAAGTGGTATCAGAGCTGACTCCCGACCGCGTGTGGGGCCACAGTGGGGCGCTCGCTGGTGCCGATGAGGGCACAGCGGGGACGCTGTGCCGTTGAGGGGGGGATATTGTGATATCCCTGTCCCACATCGCCTAGGGGGGAGTCCTGGGCCAGCTTATATGGCTGTGGGTCCCTTAACAGTGTGGACGCGTTTTCTCGGATGGACCGAGGAGAACAAAACCGTGAGGGCCAGTGGGCTCAAAGCGGACAATATCCATACTGTGGGTAACGCCGGGGCGTTACACCCCTTGTGTGTGTGGAACTCATAGTGGAGCTGAAACCCCAAGAGAAATAAGGCGAAAACCTCAATACCTCAAGTAAAGCGAAAGCTCCATTAAGTCCAACACATCAAGTGTTGTGCAGAATGTTAACTAAAAAATATATGCATGACCTAAACTTGATTTGTAAATGCAATAGTAATTAATTTTTTGGGGTTTTCTTAATAAAAATTAAACTATATGCAGTTTATTAGATGCAATTTTAGTCTAAATTGGGTCCATATCAGTTCTAATTTAACATGCTTGAGCTATTAAATTGATCACATGAGATTGGATTATTTACATGTAATCCACGTATGACAAAATATGCAACATGCATGAAAATATGATAAAAGCAGAAAATCTAATGAAAGTGCATATTATCTAATTGAAGGGGAGTATCGTTGAATAACTTCAAGAATTATTACTATACGTGGCTCATGGAATTTATGCAATATCATTCAAGAATCATCAATATCTATAAAAACATATGCAATCATTAAATTTTGACATTATGATGCAGATATAATATTCTTTGATCTTATATGCAGATTGCTATATGATTCGTAATGCACCAAGATATGAACTTATAATTCAGGAAATATGCATTAATGAATCTAATCCTAAATGCCATGCGATTTTTTTGTGAGGCCTAATCAAATACTGTTAACATCCGAAATAAGAAATAATTGTAATTGGAACCCGATTTTTGGTCTTAAAGATCGAGACCCAAATTGTAACAATTCAAAGGATGAATTTTATATTTGGGAAACACCTAAAAACTCAAATCAAATCGTGTCAGAACGAATAGCCACAATTTAGGCAATTGAATATTTGGGGACAATTGTCATTTAAGTCCTAAACTTTTTACAACTTTGCCGATTTAGTCCTAAACCTTTTTTTTTGCCAAATAAGTTATGAACCTTTTGCAACTTGGCTGATTAAGTCCTTCCGAGTGATTTTGGCCGGAAAATGCCTACATGGCATGACCGGCCGTCGCCGGTGACGACGTGGTGACAAAATTTTACCCCAATTTTTTTTCTAAAAAGAATACTTGCCCAGCGAGGGTTGGGCGAGGTCGGCCTCGCCTAGATCTGACCGGGGCAACCCTTGCACAGAGGCCGCCGCAGCCCTCGCCCATGGCCAACAAGAGACGGGCGAGGCCGGCCTTGCCTAGCCGAGGTTGCCCTGCCCAGCCTCGCCTAGTTTTGGGCGGGGCAACCCTTGCCCAGATCTGGGAGAGGCCGGCCTCGCCGGCCGCAACCCTCACCTGCGGCCGGTGAGCTCTAGTATTCTTTTTAGAAAAAGAAGAGAAAAAAAAAAGAAAAAAATTTGGGGTTAAAGTTTGTTGCCACGTCATGGTTGATGATAGCCGGTCGCCTAACATTGTCGCCACGTAGGCATTTTCCAGCCAAAATCCGTCGGAAGGACTTAATCGGCAAAATTACAAAAGGTTTATGACTTATTTGGCAAAAAAAATAAAAGGTTTAGGACTGAATCGGCAAATTTGCAAAAGGTTTAGGACTTAAATAGCAATTGTCTCGAATATTTGAATCAAACTTAACTTATCCAATTACTTGAATTGGATTACCGACTGAAGTGATAAATTGTCGGCGAAGGGGTTGCGAGGAAGATTCACGTTGGCCAATTAGGAACGAGCTTGACTCGCCGGGGAGTATGGAGATGACCGAGGTGATTCACAGGGCGTGCTATGGATTGAAGTGTGTTTGTTAATAATTAAACAACATCCATTGCGGCTATAATTTTTAAAGTTGAAGTTGCCAATTATGCGGAGAGATTATCGATGTAGTGGACCGATTGTCAATTTGGAAAGAGTTGTGGATTGACTATCGAGTCTGGTCGGCTCCCAAGACTATCTTTATTGTAGTATTATTTTCAAAATTTTGTTCGTATCTCTACGTTTAGTGTAATGTTTTGCAAATTTTTAGGAATCTATTGCCATGCTAGATATATTAATTGGTCACCTAACAAGTCCATATAAAGGCAAGTCTTGCGATCATTTTTGATAAGGTGAAATAAGGTGAATTAAAAATAAAAATAAAAAGCCTGTTTGTCTCCTTCTTGAGGTTGACATCTTGAATCGGCAACTCTCTTGCTAAATCGGCAACTCACCCACAAATTTCCCCATCAAATGCTTAGTACCCGCTGTTGAATGGGGTTTGAGTTACGAAGAGACACTACTTACGCTTACGTTGAAGATGGAGTATTGACTGAAGATCAAGTAAAACTCTTAATCTTAAGGGCTTAATCCATCGTTACTGTTCTTACACGAGATGCCACATTAGAAAATGATTAGGCCATATACTGGTAGTTAGTCGAGCCATTTTGTCAAGAGTACTATTAAAGTTACTAATAAAGTGTCACTAAAGAATTCTTGCTAAATGATGTTTGCAATTTCCACAAACTTATACAAAGATGATGACAAAGGATTCGATGAAGATAAAGATGATATAGAGTTCTTGTTAAAGTTAATGGTTAATTTGACGAAAGCTAACAGAGGGTAAATGTTTAACATATTTTGTAACTCAAAAAATTAGTCTAGGGTAAATTTGTCATAGGTATTATTGATTCATGATTTTTCGCAGTATTAACTTATTAATTGATATGCATGTCCACGTGACATCCATATAAGCAATTTAACTGCCATATTTGACGGTAGCTAATGGAATGCTTTACATAATTATTTTGCGTTGGGGTGTTAGTTGCTTTTTAAATTTATTATATCAAAAGGTAATATATTTTCTTTAGAGGAGGTAGATGGAATATTTTTCCGTATATAATTATGTAATATTTGTTAATTGTCGTTGAGAGGGCTCGTTGCATAAAACTGAAAAATAAGTGATAAAAATTCAAGTACTGAATATTTGAAATCTTCATGTACTAAGTATGAAAACAAATATGTTTTCTGATAATAGATGAAAATTACACAATTTAGATGTATCTTTGCAATCAAATTGAGTCTTGGCATTGCGTCTTCTGCTCAGGATTGCACAATTCCATCCAAGCACGTTGTGATGGACGAGACTGGCACGAGCCACTTGGCTTTTATTTTTAGTAATCTCTTTAGGAGTTGGTCAACCAGGCAAATTCAAGTGGGTTAAGTACGAACTATACATGAGAATTTCGAATTCAAACATAAACAATATATAAATAAGGGAGAGAATTCCAGGGTTGGTCTTGGTTCTAAAAACCAGAAACTAAAAACCACATTTGCCAGCTCCTAAGGAGACCTTGGAACTGGTTTTCTCTCCTGAAGATTCTCATGTAAATTTGAGCAAATTTGATGGTTACCAATACAAATCGAGAATGAGAAGTCAAGAGTAAGAGGAAGGACAATGCGATTTAAGTTGTGCTTGCATGATTTTGCAAGCCCCAAAATTACAGAATCCTAGACTGAGATGACCATTAGCCACTGAAACACATCATGAGTTTAATAGGTGGTGGTTGAAGTTTGTGGCCATGATTCAAAACAAAGAAATACATATCGGACAAATTGCAGAGATAAATTGCATGCAGTGGATTGAGTCTACGTATAGGCAAGACAGTTCAGTCATATATATACAAGATAGACCAACCCAAAATAAAAATAAATAAATAAAAACTAAATCCATCAACCTTATGATCCTTTCTCAGTGAAAGTTTTATCTGTTTCCTTTTCGCCCTTATGTACACACACACTTTCACATCAAAATCCATACAATGCTAACACCAAAATCTTTACACGTTATGTGATAATCTAAGAATAAGAGCAAATAGAAGCTTGTAACTAAATGGCTGCGTGCATAATGTAATACTTACCAATCATAAAGCACCGAAGTCGCATTGCAGAACCCATAGTAATAGTGAACTTACTCTGTGTTTCGAGAGCTATGCAGATAAAGATGAACCACCAGATTTCTTGGCAGAGCCTGTACATGCAGACAGTTCATTATTGGAAGCGCTCGGTGGTGTAATGCTTCTCAAGCTGGTAGACGAAACATGCGACGATTCGGGCATCAAAGATGGAGAGGCGATATATGTCGGGATGGGCACCTTTAGTGGGAGAATGGGTGGTGAAGCATCGAAGTTCAAAACGCTTATTGCTTTGCTTATGAGAGGCCGTTCCTTAGGGTCCGGATGAACGCACCAGAGGCCGACAATCATCAAGCACTCCATTTTTGTCGCATCAAAATTTTCTCCTAGCTTAGGATCTGCCGTATCTAATAGCTTTCTAGTTCCATAGAGCCCCCAGACCCACTCCACGAGGTGGACTTGGTCTTCTGATGCGCTCAGTTTGATAGCTTGTCTTCCACAGGCTATTTCTAAGAGGATGACTCCGAAGCTGTAGACATCAGATTCCTTGCTTGCCTTGCCTGTATAGATACATTCAGGGGCCAAATATCCCGTGGTCCCAGCCACTAGAGTTGTTTGCGACCCTTTGGCATGGTCAACTATCCGAGTCAGGCCAAAATCACCCAATTTAGCCTCGAATTGGGCATCAAGGAGGATATTGCTAGACTTTATATCCCTATGCACAACACATTGTTTCAAATCCTCATGCATCCGTGAATCGGGATCCTAATGCATATAGATACAAATGGTCCAATGGGACCAAGCCTTGAGCAATATTGCACCTCTTTTCCCACGTTAATGGCGCTTTATCTTTGAATAGATGAGAGTCTAAGCTCCCATTAGACATGAATTCATACACGAGGAGCAACTTGTTTACCTCATGACACCAGCCAACGAGCTCCACTAGATTTTTATGCCTGAGATGTCTAATTGTCTTCACTTCAGTGGAGTACTCCTTTATGCCTTGTTTGGACTCTGGAGTGATCTTCTTGATAGCGACATGGGAATTTTCATCAGCTAGGAGGCCTTCATACACTCCTCCAAAACCCCCTTCCCCAAGCAACCGGGTACTGGCAAAGTTGTTAGTCGCCTCGGCCAAGACCTTGTAGGAGTACTTCTTGGGTCCCTTGGACCGTTCAAATCCTTCATCAATCCCCAGTAAATCATCTTCTTCTCCACCTTGATCATTCCTATTTCTCTTTAGCTTGCACCTATACCAGCCAAATCCTATAACAAGGATAAGCAAGGCCAAAGAGCTTAAGCCTAAGGCAGCCCCCCTTACCCACGACTTGCTTTTTCCTCCATGAGTTATAACACCCGTAGGTGGCTGCCACGAGAAAATAGTATGAGCCTCAAAATACATCCCCGTCGCTGCTGAGAAACCAAAATCCACCCATTCCGGCAAGTTCTCTGTCAGGTTGAGTGGATGATAGTAAAGGCTGGTAGAATTTCCAGCATTATCTCCAAAACAACGCTCAAGTTCATTGCTCTAGAATCGTAGGTGACCTGAGCATGGAGTCGTTCACTATGGACTATGTTGTAATCCATCCATGAGACACAAGTGTTACGGATGGAATCCAAATTTTTTACATCGATACCAACATGTACACATGGCGGATCCCATGCATTCTGGGGGCTATAGAAAGTATCAAACTCTACTGCCACAAATACAGTACTAGAGTTGGTAGGATTTAGATACGATTCGATGCCTAGACCGCCTCCTCTTGAGTCTTCAGGGATCTGCGATCCATTGGGAGTGAGAAAGAACGCCAATTCGTCAGCATGAAATGGCTCTCCCTTGGAATCAATAGAAAAAGTAAAATTGCTAACAAAATCTGCCACGTTCCCTGTTGACCTATCCCACAAGTGCATGGGTTCATTATATATTGCTCGGCCAACAAGGTATGTGATGTCTTCCATTGGCGCAACAAGAGTGAGTTGGATGGCGGAGTTCAGAACAGAGGCATTGCCCTGAAAATGTATTCTCTGATCATTCGATTGGAAAGACGAGATGTCGAAAGAAATGTTGTGGAAGAATTCGGAATTGGCAGATAAAATGCTTAATGAAAGGATGAAGACTGTTTGTGCTAAAGCCTCTTTTGTCAGACTCATTCTCACTGAGCAGCGAGCTATCCTTGTTCCGAATAATCAGAGGCTCGTCAGCATTTTTTCACTAGCTTCTATTCATTGTGGAGAGCACCTGCAGCTGCCAAGTTTTGAAAATTTGAGTTATTGATGAGTGATTAACCAGAAAAACAAAAATTAAATGCACAGTCTCAGTGATGGAAGCTCTGGTCGAAACAGAATGTTTGAGATAGCCAACAGACATTTTCGAATTATTCCACGTCCTGAAAAGGAATTAGAAGTATGGCATGGATGTTATGATGTTATACTTTGGAATCACCGTTGTTATTGACAACATTCATCTAGTTGATAACATGGACAGTAACTGATAGAAAATTTGACAGTGATGAGAGTAATGGGAGTCCAAGGTTTTTCGGAGGTGCAGTCCGAAATGATGGAGAGCATGATTGTAAATGAAAAATCCAGAAAAATCTTGGGGACCAAGATGTAGATGAATCACACGCTAAGCGTTATGCTTTTGATTTCTAGAAGTATAAAATCAAGCGAGTGACTCCGACTCAATGGGTCGCTTAAGTTATGCCTCTCGTGAAATCCATTAGCTCTGACCCCTTAAAAGCCAAGTGATCCTACTAGATTGTGTTGATGAATCAAGGCTTGCAGCAATTTATTTTTCTGTTGAAGTCATGTCCTATATTTTAGGAGATAGTGGTGTTCAGTTTTTTAATGTGTCAAGTGTATCTTTAGAGTTTTAGTAACTGTTTTTCAGTTATTTGTTGATCATGGGATCATGCTAAATTGTATGCAACATGTGTTGTCTTTTAGTTGGTACTTAAGACAATTTCCAAAATTAATGAAGCATGCAGTTTTCCCTTCCATTGCTCTGTTTTTGCTGTGTACTCTGGTTTTCTTGCTGCTGTAAATTCTTCTGTTTAGCATAGAAACAACATTTGGTATCAGAGCTCTCTTGATCTTAAGGGGCTGTGAGTGGCTCGTGAGACTGAGTGAGAGGTGTGCTTCCATTCATAAAATCTTAAAGGCCAGATGGAGTAGGTTCAAGTGGTTTTTCAACAATGGCAGCATCAGTGTTTGACGGAGAAAATTATCAAACTTGGGCAATTAGAATACAAGCTTATCTAAAGGTTTGTGATTTTTGGAAAGCTGTGGAACAAGACTATGAAGTTGATCCCATTCCTAACAATCCAACCATCAACCAAATCAAGTTTCACAAGGAAAAGATAACAAGGAAGGCAAATGCAAAGTCTTGTTTATATGCTGCTGTTTCACCTGCCATTTTCAGCAGAGTTATGGCTTGTGAATTAGCAAAAGCTATTTGGGATTTCCTCAAGGTTGAATATAAAAAAGATGAGAGGATCAGAAGCATGAAAGCACTGAATCTTATCATGGAGTTTGAAAGACTGAAGATGAAGGAGTCTAAGACAATCAAGGAGTATTCGGATAAACTGGTAAGCAATGTGAATCAGGCACTGATCTTTCTGACAATATATTGGTGCAGAAGATTCTTGTCACCTTGCCAAAGAGATTTGAGACAACCATTGCCTCTTTGGAGAATACTAGGGATCTGTTTTAGATCAAGTTGGCAGAATTGCTTAGTGCTTTGCAAGCACAAGAGCCAAGGAGATTGATGAGGCATGAGGAAAATACAGAAGGAGCTTTGCAGGCCAAAGAACAACAGAACGCGGGATGGAAAGGTAAGAACTAGAAAGGGAAGAAAGAGCATGGCAGTAGTGGTTCAGAAACTGTTGTGGAAGATAGCAGTGCAGGTAGTTCTAAGAACTCTTGGGGAAAGCATCATCCATGTAAGCAATGTGGAAAGAGAAACCATCCACACTTTAGGTGTTGGAAGAGGCTAGATGTAAGGTGTAGAAAGTGTCAAAAACAAGGACACATAGAAAAGTTCTGCGAAGAAAGGAGAAATCAGCAACAAGCTGAGGTATGAGTTGATGTCTAGCAAGAGGTAGATCAATTATTTGTTGCCTCGTGTTTTTCCTCTAGTACTCCATGTGATAGTTGGCTAGTTGATAGTGGTTACACAAATCACATGACTAGTGATAAAAAGCTCTTTATAGATATTAACAACTCATTGAAGTCAAGAGTAATGATTGGAAATGGGGAGTGCTTAGAAGTGAAAGGTAAAGGGTCTGTAGCAATAGAGAGTTGTGCTGGAACTAAACTGATTTCTGATGTGATGTATGTGCCTGAGATTGATCAGAATTTGCTGAGTATTGGGCAATTGGTAGAGAAGGGATTTAAGGTAATATTTGAAGAGGAGAGTGTTTGATCTTTGACTCCAATAGTCAGGAGCTGTTCAAGATAATGATGCAACATAAGAGTTTTTCTCTGAATCCTCTTAAGAAGGAGCAAGTGGCATTTGAGTATCAGGCTAGAGATTGTTATCCAAGATCTAAGTCCGAGTTTGAAAATTACCAGACTTTACAACGTCTGAATACGACGTCCAAGACGTTACAAAGTCTGAACACAATGTCTGAGACGTTACAAAGTCTGAATGCAAAATTTGAAGATTACCAAACTCTGAAGGAGCAGGTGATATTCAAGTGTCAAGCTAATGACTTAGAAATATGGCACAAAAGGTTGGGGCACTTTCATCACAAAAGCTTGTTGTTTATGCAAAGGAATGAAATGGTAATTGGGTTATCAAACTTAGAGGAGCAGATTGCAAGGTGTAAGACTTGTTTGCTACGCAAGCAGACTACACTTCCTTTTAAAAAAATCAACTTCGAGAGTTACAAAGGAGTTGCAGCTGATTCATACAGACCTATTTGATCGACAAGTGACACCCTCGCTAAATGGCAGTAGGTATTTCATTATTTTCATTGATGACTATACCCGAATGTGATGAATTTATTTCATGAAGCAAAAGTCGGAAGTTGCAGAGGTATTTCTGAAGTTTAAAAGATGGGTCGAGAACCAAAGTTACTGCAAGATTCAGGTCATCAGATCTGATAATGGAACGGACTATATTTCACATAGGTTTAATTCTTTCTGTGAAGAGGCTGGAATTGAGCATCAACTTACTGTTCCTTACTCTCCACAGCAAAATGGAGTAAGTGAGAGGAAGAATAGAACCATTATGGAGATGACTAGGTGTCTACTACATGAGAAGAATCTGCCAAAAGACTTTTGCACAGAAACATCAAACACATCAGTTTTCTTGCGGAATAGACTACCTACAAGTATATTGGAGAAGAAGACACCTTTTGAAGCTTGGTTTGATGTCAAGCCAATCCTGAAAAATCTAAAAATGTTTGGCAGTTTGTGTTTTTCTCATATCCCACGTGTCAAGAGAGACAAGCTGGGAGAGAAAGCTGAACCTGGAATCTTTGTAGGCTACAGCTCGGTGTCAAAAGCCTTCAAAATCTATCAGCCACAAACAAACAAAGTCATCAGTAGAGATGTTCAATTCCTGGAAGATGAGCAATGGGATTGGACAAATGAACCAGAAGGCAAGCACAAGGAAATCTCATTAGAACCCGACGAACTGGTGGATGATGTTCCAGTTAAAGGTACTCGATCTCTGACTGATATATATCAGAAGATGTGCAATGTGGTTGTCTTGGAACCTTCATGTTATGAGGAAGCTAAAGGTGATCAGAGGTGGTTAAATGCAATAAAGGAAGAGCTGTCCATGATTGAAAAGAACCATACATGGGAGCTAGTTGACAAGCCTGAAAACAGGAAGATGATTGGAGTAAAATGGGTTTTCATAACCAAACTCAATCATGCTGGCTCAGTGAATAAGCATAAGGCCAAGCTGGTGGTGAAAGGATATGCACAGGTTTAGGGACTGGATTTCTCAGAAACATTTGCTAGAGTGGCAAAACTAGATACAATCATAATGATACTTGCATTAGCAGCTCAACAAGGATGGAAAGTGTATCAGTTAGATGTGAAATCTTCATTTTTGAATGGAGTGTTGCAAGATGAGATTTATGTTGAGCAACCTGAAGGCTTTGTCACACCAGGCCAGGAGGAGAAAGTTTATCTGCTAAAGAAGGCGCTTTATGGGTTAAGGCAAGCTCCCCGAGCGTGGTATAGCAAGATGGATGACCACTTGCTGAGTTTAGGCTTTGAGAAAAGCCTTAGTCAATCCACTCTATATGTCAAGAAGCTATTATCTAACATAGTTGTGGTGTCTCTTTATGTGGATAATATGCTTGTGACAGGAAGTAATGAGGCTCAAATTGATGCATTCAAACATGAGATGATGAAGATGTTTGAAATGACTGATCTAGGTGAAATGTCATATTTTCTGGGGATGGAAGTTAGGCAGACTCAGAATGAAGTTTTCATCTGTCAGAAGAAGTACTTAAAGGAGATTCTGAAGAGATTCAACATGGAAGAGTGTAAGAGTGTGAGTACTTCAATGGCTCACAAAGAAACGTTTCGAAAGAATGATGGAGCAGAACTTGTTGAGGAAAGAACCTATAGAAACTTGATTGGATGTCTTAAGTATCTTACTGCAACTAGGCTAGACATCTTATTTTTAGTAAGTGTCTTGTCTAGATTTTTAAATTGTGCAAGTGAGTTGCATATGGTGGCTGCAAAAAGAGTGTTAAGATACTTGAAAGACACTCTTTCATATGGGATAAAGTTTAGCAAAGTTCAAGAGTTTAAGTTGCAAGGCTATTCTAATAGTGACTAGGCAGGATCAATCGATGGTATGAAGAGCACCTTAGGTTATTGCTTTACCTTTAGGTCGGTATGTTTTTCTTGGTGTTCAAAGAAGTAGGATATTCTGGCTCAATCAATCACAGAAGCTGAGTTCATTGAAGCTACTACAACTGTGAATCAAGCATTATGGTTGAAGAAGCTGATGGATGATCTGCATTTGCAACAAGTAGAAGAAATAGAAGTATTTGTGGATAATCAAGTTGCTTTGGCCATCTTACAGAATCCAGTATTTCATGGAAGAATAAAGCATTTTAAGATCAAGTATTATTTCTTGAGGGAAGTGCAGAAGGCTAGAGAAGTGAAACTACTGTACTGTAGTTCAAAGAACCAAATTGCAAATATATTCACTAAATCATTTGATGTTGGTCGGTTTGAACTTCTTAAGGCAAAGATAGGAGTGTGCAGTGCTTGATCCAGGAGAAGAATGTTGATGAATCAAAGCTTGCACCAGTTTATTTTTATGTTGAAGTTATATATTATATTTTAGGAGATAGTGGTGTTTAGTTTTTTAATATTTCAAGTGTATCTTTAGAGTTTTAGTAACTGTTTTTCAGTTATTTGCTGATCATGGGATCATGCTAAAGTGTATGCAACGTGTGTTCATTTTTAGTTGGTACTTAAGACAATTTCCAAAATTAATGAAGTATGCAGTTTTCCCTTCCATTGCTCTATTTTTGCTGTGTACTCTAGTTTTCTAGCTGCTGTAAATTGTTCTGTTCAGCATAGAAACAACAGATTGATAGACTTGTGAGAAACTTCTTGTGGTGTTCGATTGAAAATGAACATGGTGCAACCACTGAAAACCAGGTACGGCTTAGACCCTAAGAAAACGGAATTTGGTCTTAGCTTTGGTTGATCTTGTAAGAGCCAAGGAGCCCAAAAAAAAAAAAACAAGTTGACTGGTCAACGGTGCTACAGTGCATTGACCTTGGACGCCTAGAAAACGCAAGAAACCAGAAGAAATCGGCTGAAAACAGAAGGGAAAAGGGGAAAGAAGAAAGAAAGAGAAAGTAGAGAGAAAAGAGGAGAAAAAAGAAAAAAAAGGGAAGAAAAATCTTGCACTCGGGACTTCAATAACTTGACCCAGCTCCAAGTCACAATGCCTGGTAAGTATTCTTGCCCCTTACTGACTTATTCGGAATAATTTTCGAAATTAAAGTTGAAATTCGAAATTTAGTGAAAATTAAACGATGAAGTCTGATTTTGGAGTTATTTGGGTGAGAAATCATGGGGTTATGGTACCTAATGGTGTTATGAAGCCATAGGAACTGGCAGAATTCGATTTGAGTTTACGGTTTGTCCAAAACGGAATTTTGAAGTTCGCCGCGCACTGTTCATGCACTATTCACTACGCAAACAGTAACTTTGTGGCCCATTTTTTTTGTCATTTTTCAGTCAGATTTTGGGTGACCCACTTTAGGAATCTTGTAGTACGTTGAAAGGGCTTTCCGTTGACTGTAAGATTGTTAGAAACGGAGTTCGGTGGAGAAAGTTATGGCACAAATTGATTTTGTGTGCGAGTTTGGCACAATGGAAAATAGCGATTTTTGTTATCATCGAGCCCTTTTAGCGACTCATAGGCGTCACTTTTGTCAATAATAGACGTATTTAGTCAAGTCGATCAATAGAGTATTATATTTACTCAGTTTTTGATATTATTTTTCAATTCGTTATTAAGAACCTGGAGACATTGATCTGTCAATCGATAGAAATTGGCTTTTGGCTCAGTCGAGGTGAGTGATACTATTTCTCCCAAGAATTTGAAAACTCATGTCTTGGAATTTATAAAGATTTGATATGTTATGAGTTAGTAAATGCATATTTGTCCCATAAATTTGGGATCGAGCAAATACTGCATCTTTGGATTTGAGACTAGTTTTGAGAGTAAGTTTGGTACAAAATATTGTGTTTTTGGCTTGTAAAATATTTGAGCGAATGTGTTGTGAAAGATGTTATACGTTTGGATTACGAAAATGAGTTTACAAAATATTTCATGAAAGGAGTTTGATATGTGAAATGATATTTGTCTTTGATGTTATGATTATGAAAGATATGGTTGATTGATAGACTGTGCTCAATATTTCTGTAAACCTGTTGGGTTTTGTGAATATGCACATATTATTCTAGGACATCCTTATGGGCCGAGCCACTAGCATTGTAGGTGGAGAACTAGCCAAGGGGGAAATCTTGGTCGCCTAGTCATGGGGCGTTATTCATGACCATGGTTGATATCTGAGCTTGAGGTTAGTCGATAGAACTGACCGTTAATATGTGATCGATGAGATTGATCAATGGGTTTGACCATTAAATTTATCCGAGACTGTTGGTAAACTAATATTAGTTTTGAAATGATTTGTATTTGATTTTGAAGGGTATTGAACTGGACTTTAATGTTATGGTGATATTTTAAACATATGCATAGCGTTCGTTCGATCCACTTGGGAGAAATGTATTACTCAATAAACTGTTATTTTTCAAGTAACTTAAGGACCCGTACGTAGGGCGAGAGTGCATACACTTTGGAACTTTTGGCTAGCGGGATTTTGGTATGGGTTATTTTGAGTTTTGGATAATAGGATTTTGGTATGAGTTATTTTGAGTTTAGGAATCCACTATGGATGTATGTTTATGTTGATAGTTATAGTAGACTATGATATTGTAAACCAGGTTACCTTTATCATATATATGCATATATATTGATGTAAGGCCAAATTTAGTTGTATAAGGCTGTGTCTCTCAATGAGGGGGATAGCCGTGTCATACTCTTCTACCGATAAGTTGGGGGTGTGACATATCTTAAATCAAAATGGCAATTCATGGAACGAACAGCGAAACTTGGTGTCGGTTCGCTTGATCCGAACTCCTCGTTCACTCAAATCTAACTGGAAGGGGGATGGTGGGCTTGACTGAATCAAAATGGGCAGGCGGCCCAAAAAAGAAAAAGAAAAAGACAGGATTTTTTGACTGGTCAACAAGAGGAAAGGAAAGTGGACACTCGTTACAGAAGGTTAAGACAGGGCATGCATGGCGAAGGATAGAAAAGGAAAGTAAAAGAAAGAGGAGAAAGGCTTTGCACGTACAAGTTTCAGAATCCTTGTCAAGCGAGATTAAGTTTTGAAATTATATGGAAAAGATAAGTTAAGGAGTTGTGAAGCTATGGGGTTTGATGGAAATCAATTTTAAGTAATGGTTTAGTCGAAAAGAATTTTTAAAGTTTAAGATGCAAGCATCGCACAAAGGATAGAATATTTGCTTCGGATGTAATATAATGAGTTTGGATGTAATTTAGGTGTGAAAATCACTCAAGTTTGTGAGCGATTGTAATTCTAATTTCCGATTATAGTTGAATATTTAATACAAACTCTCTCTGTGAGTGTGGGTATCGATATTTGAATTGAATCATATAAATCTTCATGTCCTTCTATTATGTATTTGTATTGACTTAACTTGTGAGGTCCCATAATTTCCGTGTTAATATCACTAGCAATTTCAATTGAAACATTCTCTGGCACACGATGATTAGAGACCATATCGTATTAACGCTTCTAGTGAGGAAGCTGAATTACAATGACTTTGTGATGGACTCACACTAGCTTAGAGCAACTGAGTTAGAGATAGAGTTGTGTTAGGAAATCACGCGTCGATTCCATGAAAAACACACGAGCAAACGATCTACCCAAACAGAATATAATAATAAAGGAATCAAATCAGAAGAACACACCAGAGAATTTGTTATTGAAGTTCACCCAAAACTAGGCTACGCCTCCGCGCAGAGGCACTCTGCGAATCCACTAATACTTTGAAGAAAGATGAATATAACGACTCTTCTCTCAAGATCAGGATACAAAGAGATTGAGAACCCTCACAAAGAAAAAAAAGTCTATTTTTTCTTCTCTCTTTTTCTTTCATCTCTCTTTTTTGCTTTTAACATCTTGACGGCCAACGTCTTACTATTGCTAATATAAAGGTGGCTTTTAACCTAAAAGCAAATATATAGAAAAGACAAAAAAAAACCCTTACAAAATATTTGGCTTCATCCGCCAACAAGTTGCTCAATGTATGCCAGTGGACATCAACATACAGCCGTTTCTTACAGAACCGACATGTGACAAACCAGTGCACATACTTGAATTTCAAGAAATATAGAAAAGGCCTACAAGGCCGCTACTCGTGACACAACTGTAAAGCTACGCTGCTGTGAAAGCATTTGCTCATAAGTAACTGTGTTGTCTACAAACAATGTGACTTGGTATTATGAGAATCATTGATCATATGAATTTCACTTTAGAGTCCACAAGATCAAGCTGGATCTACACAGTCTATACACCATATATTGTTCTCTCCTTAGCCGGAGATTATGCTATCCAAAACCCAATTTGGCAACATAAGGGCATGTCTCGCTTATGCTACTGTTTGCAACATAAGGGCAGTCCATTCCTCTTTATTTTTTCACTGGATAAGACGGGGAACTCCCCAGGTACCCAAGTCCAGAATCCCATATACTGAGATTTGAACCTTGTCCCTGACCCTTTTCTAAAGCCGGTGCATAAACTCTTAAGAACAATACTGCACTAATATGTTGCAGCAACTGTTAACGGCAACTTGTTCAAGCAAAAGAAAAATAAGAAACTGTTGATGGCTACTGTTGACACTTGAATGCTACAGAAAAGATTCACTAAACATTGTTCCAAATCAAACACATAAGCTGATAAATCTGCTTGTGAATGCTACAGAAAAGATTCACTAAACATTGTTCAAAATCAAACACATATATTGATAAATCTGCTTGACATATGCATTTATTTCACAGAGTCCTTAAATCAACAAAAATACCACAACACTAGGCATTCGGCGCACAGAGAGAGAGAGAGAGAGAGAGAGAGAGAGAGAGAGAGAACCTGGTTCTTTGAATGAAATTTGAGGTACAGCCACAGAGCCAGTCATCAGAAAAAGACAGAGAGGAATGAAGATCCTCCGGTGAAGAGAATGTGTTTTCTCAGTTATATGCGACCAAAGTCGATTGTTTGATAAACACAAGTGCGAAAAAAAAGAGCCGGCCTTTAAGTCAAGGTCGTTCTTTGTGAAATAATTGATCTGTGTAGGACCAAGCGACAGTTGCATGTGCCCTTTTTCCATTGTGCATTATTCTTTAATTTTTCATTGGAGCATAGTCAGAAGACATGAAGATGATGTGTGGATGATATTTTCAAGTAGATGTTTTTTCGGGACCAAAGTAAAAAGAAACGGTACTTTTATTCACGTTAAAATTAAGAATTATGAAAAAAAATATAAATTTATGTGTCAACATTTGAAAAGTGAATAGTGAAAACCAATAAAGAAAGACCCTTTAGATGAATATGTTTTAGTGACTAAATCTTGGCAGCTAGAATAAAACTCGACCTTGAAGATGATCTGACGTGACTAGAATCTGTATTCTGCTGAAAACGAAACCTTTAAAGGCGAAGCTTGTGTTGCGTTGTGAGAATTCATCTCAAGGGACGACAACTTAAGTTTCATCGCAGGAGCTTGAGCACATTCTAATGAAAACCTTCTTCGTCCCTAAATACTTGGTTTTTGCCGACAGAATTCAAGTTCCGTCGTCAAAAAGGTTTGAGCAATGAAAAGATCATCATAAACGAGAATTTCAGCTACAAAATCACAACTAGTCCCTAAGGTCATCTCTTTAGCAACGCTGGTATGTCAGCTAGAATTTCTTGATTCTAAAATGAACTTGGTAATTGGTAATAAGATTGCTTGTTGAAATACTAATACACATTGTCAAGGACCACTAGTCAACAATGGCTCTGATACTCCGACCGCAAAAAGACGCAGCTAAGGTCTAATATGAATTGGGAGATTTGATAGGAAGCTCGAAGCTTATGTTTGAGGCTAACAGTTTCAAATATAGGGGATGAATAGGTGATCTTTGACTATTCTTGACAAAATTAAAGCAAAAATAAAAAGTCAAAATCGAAATCTGAACAATATGCAAGTATTCGCAAGACTTTAAAAGTCCGAAGCTGTAAGTCTAAGAGATTTCAAAACAACTTGATAGTGTGCAAATATAGCCACCTCAATCAATTAAAAGGAGTTGAAAGAGAATTTGCACAAAGAAATGATAATGGTTTGGCTTAGTTCAAGCCTACATCTACTTTCTCATGTTAAAAAGCTTACTGGCTGGATTTTACTAGATGATCAATAAGAAATTACAACTATAGGTTACAATCCTTAGTGTATGATATGTCATATTATCTCACTTAATCACTCTTTTCAATATCTCTCAAAAGTTACAATTTACAACACAAGAATATCAAGTATGTAAGATCGAAGTACACTTAGCCTTTGGCATTATTTATTTTGGACCTTGTCTTCTTCTCCTCGATACCTTAATCTCCTTTTATATTCCTCTACTTCCAATATAGCAGTTGGATAGTCTCCAAAGGATCATCTTCCAAACTACCCGCTAGACAAAACTATATCAAGAAAATTGAGTAGTTGTTGAGAAAAAAAAATCTGAGTCCTTGTTAATCTAATCGCCCAAACAAGCAAATCTCCAATTTTCATAAATAGAGTTCTCCAAGTTTAGAAAGTAGCTTGTCTTCATAATGATTGCCAATTAATCAAGACATTTTGCATATTGATCCTTTGCAAAATGATCTTTGAGAATGAGAGTCAATCAAATTGTCTTATAAAGGAAACCCAAGCCAGATTACTAGCTGTTGTGTATTGCATCTGAATGTAATAAATTGTAGATTTCATGGTCTGAAGCTTATCTCTAGAGCAAACTCTGCAGGGTATCTTTAGTACGAAGTCTGAACATATAATCTGAATAGTGTCTTTAGTATAGAGTATGAATGTATAATTTGATGATCGATGCTCAAATTATGCATTTGAACAAATCTGATATCTATTTTCTAGTCCTTCCAAGTATATCAACAATCATGGCTCTACCTCATTGGTCATATCTCCAAGTTTTAGCGAACTCCTTATTCTAAGCTTGTTCACCTTCTACTCAGGTATCTCTAGTTTGTAGACATCTTTATGCCCAATGTCTTATTTACCATTAATAGAAAACTGATAACCTTTTGGTGTTTATATTGAAATATGATCTACATAATTGCCTGTGCATATTTCACCTGGTTATGCAACCATTAAACATGTCAGAAGCCTTTTCTTATTTTGTCACCTTTAAAACATCATGAGGGTTTATCTTGAGCCCATTGCAGTATTTTAGTAAGACTCTCCTTCACTTAGAGCTCCTTTTCCTCTATTTCGACACCTGACACATGCACCGTCATTACTTAATTGTAACTCAACTTGTTAGTTGCAAACTGTGAATTCGCTTTTTGATCAACAAAATTGGTCGCAGAATTTCTGGCTTGAAATTCAGCCTCTGAAATTTTGTGTGCCTGCAAACTTAAGCTAGAATTATGAGTCCATCCACATAGTCTAGAACAAAAACAAAATGTCGAGGCCTAAGCACATTTATACCGTGTTTCATTGGCCATGGCCATCTGGTATGAAGAAATGATAACATGGATGTTCCGAAGAAAAGAGCTGACATGTTGGGACAGGCATCTTCATGGGAAGGTCTAGTGGCCAAGCCTCAGCCTTAGGAAAACTTGTTGCTTCTCTGATAGAAGGCCTGAGCTCTAATCTGAATGAGCACACCAAAGCCCTAGGATTGTCTAGTCTTTCTCACCAATGTCTTGTTCTAGTTTTGGATTTGATTCTTCCACAAGGCTTCCTGCTCCATAATGCTCCCAAACCCACTCCACAAGCCCCGCAATGGTCCAATAACCACCTTGAGTCAACGACTTCTCTTTCGCCCACTATCCCTCGAAGGACAACCTCAAAACTATAGACGTTTAATTCCTAGCTTGCACTGCCGATTTGAATGCATTAAAGACCCATATAGCCCATGGTCTTATATGTGTACGTTTTTCATTTTATAATAATTGATTACCTCTTTTGTCAATATCACATGATATACGCGTTATGTAAAATACCATCAGCTCTCTCATAGCTCGTTTGTTGCTCATTCTCACTGTTGTCCACAGTCATTTGTCACCGGAATCTTAATCACTATTACGATAGTCTCTATATCTATCTCCTTAGAAAGCCGTCAACCTCCACGATCACCATTCACAAATCATAGATTGATGTCGGGATCTTTGAAAATATTAGATTGAGGTTGAATATCCTGATATTAGTTCTCTTAATTTAAATGTATTTCATCCGTATAAATTAAAGGCCAAATCCCAACACTGTTTGCGGACTCTTATATTTTGAGGAAAAATCTAGTCAGTCTTTAATTGTCTATAAAAATAGTACGAGTTCTTGCTTAAGGTATAAAAATGCCCTGTTATTTTTTCTGTCTAAATGATCATACAAGATAGCTTTTGTGCCAATCGCGTTTACATGAATTGAAAGCAAAGCTATGGGTCACTAATGAGAACCACCGAAGTTCGCAGCAACAGCTCGAGTTCATTAATATTACGGGGAAACAAAAATTCTTCTGCTTCAAGCTCTATTTATTTGGAGTTTGGCATTCGATTTGTTTATGAAAATAAATTAATGAAAAATAGTTTTCTAATTAACAAAAAAAACTGTACTTAAATTTTCGAAAATTATTTCCTCTTTGAAAATTCAAAAATAAAATCAAAATAAAATTAGATTTCGATACTTGAATTCGAAACTTTATGCCTGAACATGGCAATCGCAATGCTTATTCTCATATCTCTGGCATTCAAAACCAAGTCTCTCGTGCTCGAGGCTGCATCCATTAAGGTTGTGCCTAGACCCCAAAGGCCCAAGCCCAAGTCCATTGAGGCTGGGCCTGGAGTCTTGGTGCTCGTGTCTAATGCTTTAGCCGTTGACCTATGTACTTGTGTTTGTATTCTTGATGCTTAAGCTTAGATCATTGGTACTCAGCCGTGAATCCACATCTGCTGTGCGTGGATCCTTACACTCGAGCTCTAGTTTTTAATTAAGAAACGTTCATTCCTATAAAGATATATATTTTTAAATTTGAATTGTTATTTATTTTTATTTTTCCTTCTTCTTCGGCCAATCATCAGACATGACAACAGTAGGCGATGTAGCTCACCCAAGACCTCGAGCTCACCAAATTTGACGAGCACCTTGCCCAAGCTTGGAGAGGCTCAAGCTTGCCGGCCTTAGGTGAGCTTAACCTTGCCGATCTCAAGGGAGCTCAACCTCGTCGAAATCTAGAGAGCTTGGGCCTTACCAGCCTTCAGTGAGGTTGTCCTTCACTTGTGCTAGCTATTGCTATGGCCTTTGATTGATCATGAAAGAAAGAAAAAGAAAAAGAAAAACACAATAAAATAATCTCAAAATTTTTGGCAATATTTTCAAGAAAATTAAATCATATTATCTCGGTCAAACAATAGAAAGATTTTTGTTTGTTTGTTTTCAAGTTTTAGTCAAATATCGTAAAATAGCATTATTTTCCTAAAAAGTATTTTACAAAACAAAATAACACTAAGTTATTACAATATAATCAATTCCCTCCAAATGTAATGCACCATCGCCACAGCACATTCGACAAATTTGTATTTGTCATGCTCTTGACCCGAGTGCACGACAGTCGCCGAAGATGGTCTTCACCAGTCGATAATATCAAATACATAAGTATTTAAATAAATATATGGCGAAAATAAATAAACCCTGACAAATCTTGGGTGTCTAATAAACTCCTTGATTTAAATAAATTGGTTCAGTGTTTACAAAAGAGCCATGAGAAGGTTAAACCCATTTATAATACAATAAAATATCATGGATATGGGGTAGTCACATGTCTCTCAAAAAAATACCCATGACCGGTTACAACAAAATAAACAAACTCCTCAGCATCAATGGGTGCCTCCAACCTTACCTGACCCTCGAGGAGGGAATTAATGGTCTAGACCTGTAAAAAAAGGTTAACAACAACGAATGAGATAAATCTCAATAAGTCTACAACCTAATTCTTAATTAGGAGTGCATTCACTCTAGGGTTCTTATCCAATTAGATAACCTAATTCTCACATCATGGGCTTCTAGGCCAGATTATCTCAATATCTCACTAGTCCTCCTCCCACACTAGCCTTCAATCAATCAATCAATCGATCAATCAATCAATCAAAATCAATTTAACCAATTTACAACACAGCTCAATTAATTTATCAACTACCAATTGATCACAATTTACTATCAATCACAATCAATTGTGCAATTAAGGATATTAAATAACCAAATACAAAGGCAAAATCAATTTCCAGAATAAATCTCCAAAATTCCTAAAAGTCAACTGCCTAGGTCCACCAATTAGGGATTTGGCTGGGTCCCTATGTCGAATCCAGAACTTCCAATTCAATAAACTATGGACGCCATCACTTTAATTGGTAGCCATTCGGCCAACTACTTGTTGACACCTAAAATTTTCGTGGATTGAGCTCGTCGGTTAGAATTTTTGAATAAGGGTGTGAAATTTAAATTTTGTTATGCACGTGGAAAGATAAGGGTGGCGGTTGGTAAACGGAATAATGTCGTTTGAAGATCATCTAATGGTTGGGCTATGGATGGCTAATGGATAGATACCCACTTGGAGATCATGTTTTGAAATTCTCTCACGTCTAATCACTAAGTTTCTAGAGAGGTGAAGGATTTGATTTTGAATGAAAGAGAGAAAGATTTTGTTTGTTAAGGTTGTTAAATCGGGAAGAAGATTACAAATTTATTTTCTCGAAGGATATCATATATGCCCGATCTCTTCAGTTTTCGAAATTTTTTGAAATGAACTCCACCCCTCTATAAATAGATAGACGTGTGGGCATTCGGAGAGAGGTGGCTGAAAAAATCGGAGAGAGCTGAAAATAGAGGAGAGCTACGTGAGTGAGCAGATCTAGGCACAGGCTTGGACGAGCAAAAATCAGAGAGAAAAAAAAGAAAGAGAGGTCTAGCAAGAAAAGCACAAGGGTGAACGAAAGAGTGGGAAAAAGTTAAAGGGGAGGTCTCACAAGCAGCCAAAAAAATAGAGACATTGTTTTGGGGTGAGGGAAGAGGACGAGGGATAAAAGAGAAACGAAAGTGGGCTACAAAAGAAAAGGGTGAAAAGCAAATTTTATTTCACCTCCTCCGTTCGTCATTTCGCTGCTTGGAGTTTGTCTTCTGCCGCTCGTTGGCCCCAATTTTTGGTGCTGCCTTGGTCAACTCGGTGGACTCTTGTTGAGGTGTCGTCGTGCCAAATCAATCAGTGTTCCACATCTTATTGTCGCTATTGAAGACGCACCGCAACCCAACAAAAACCTGGTCAACCATAGCATCGGTCAAAGCTGCAAATTTTGGTCCCAGCGAAGTAAAGTGATAAGGAATAGCAAAAGAGGAAACGCCAAAGCCCTCCTGACACTCCAAGCTAGTCCCTTTGAGCAGCAAGATGCTCCGCGAAGTTCCACTCTTACGTTTGTAGACTAGCAACGATCTTGGCCGCCAAATTGCATCACCGCCGCCGCCACCCGCCGGGAATCATCATCTCGGTAGCCAACCTTAATGATCCGTGTTCATCAATTCAAATTCGAAAGCAATCTGCAAGCTAGGTAACAATCCTATTCGAAATTAATTCAAATATGACTGTTATCTAATTTGATTTTTTTGAGGTGTCTAAACATATCCTAAATTAGGAAAATCTTTTCTAATCCATAACATGCATCGGTCAACAGCCCGATCTTATGCTTGAGATATGACTCGCGACCACACGAGAAATCAACCGATCCGATCTCATGCTCAAGATACGATTCGTTGATTTTATTTTTTATTTTTTTGAAATGGATTTGGTGTTACAAAATTTAACATCTTGTATTTACTGAACTGTTGCTGTTTGCTGTTTCATGGAATGAGATGTGATGAGATTATGAGGTGGGTTCCTTCATGAAATGTGTTTTATACATCTTCAGCTTTAACATATATTTTAGTAAGGATTTTATGGATTCAAAAGGAAATTATGTGAATTTTGTTTTAAACAAAACAGAACCCCTGTTTTTGTTGGAACTTGTGATATTTTGATGTTCTATGGATTTTTATCCACTCTTGGAGTACGAATTTCAAAAGAGTTCCTTCACAAAAGTTGTTTATCACATCTTGCAATATAACATAGACTAATTTCAGACCAAAATGATGAGTTTTGGATTTCGAACTAAACTGATTTTGGAGAATGTGATTTCTGAAAACTGATGCATATTTTTGTAACAATTTGAGCGATTTACTGCTCTTAATCCAGAAGGATTTGAGCCAAGGTTTCTATGAAATATGTTGGTTTATGTGTCATTTATGACATATTCAAATTTGAGGATTTTACGAACTCGTTTGATTATGTTTTTGGATTTAGACGTGGAGACATGCAAGCGACTTGATTTTGCCAGTTAGGGTGGTTTTACATTTAGCTGAGTTGGCACGGTATGGAACGTGTGCAGCAAAGCCGGATGACTTACCTCCTTAATATTGGCTGGATAGAGTGTGATTGTGTGATGACTGGTGTGGTGCAAACTGAATGTGTGATAAGCAAGTACGGGCCTAAGTGCCACACGATAATGTAAATTTTCGTGGGGGCCACCTCTAGATCATTGTACTATTGCTTTGTATGGGCAAGACCTAAGTGCCACACGATAACGTAAACTTTCGTGGGGGCCACCTCTAGATCCCTGTATCATTGTGTTTTGGTAAAGGCCTATGTGCCACATGGGGGCCACCTCTAGATCCTTACAACATTATGTTTTGGTAAAGGCCTTAGTGCCACATGGGAGCCACCTCTAGATCCTTATACCATTATATTTGGGTCAAGGCTTAAGTGCCACACGATAACGTAAATATTCGTGGGGGCCACCTCTAGATCCTTATACCATTGTGTTCGGATATGATAAGATGATTTTGTGTGAGACTAATTAGCCTAATTTAACTTTAATTTCTCAAAATTACTAACTCAAGCTCCAATAGCTAATTAACCAAATAACTAGAGCTAATAAATTACTAATTTTCCCTCTAGCTATCCAATTCACTAATTTACTCCTAATTGGCCAAAATTACCAAACCGCCCATAATTCATCCTAAAATCACCAAATTGCCCCTAATCACCCAATTGACAACCAATTTCTTCCAATTGAGTCAATAATTAACTAAAGCAGATAACCGCCCTAATCAGGGATTATGAGGTAATCAGGGATTATGAGGTAAACTTACAATCCAATCTAAGCTTTAGGGTCTAATTGGCGGCGACGGTCCATGGCGAGCTTAATTAATCCTCAAATTCACGTTCCGGACATACGATTTGGCCAAAGCTCCACGGCGTGACACAACAGCGGTGATGGCAACTTTTCCGGAGAGTTTTTGGCTGGTCGCCGGCGAGGTTTTCGGTGAGAAATCCAGCGGGACGGCTCTGACTCAGGTGAAGCGATTCCAGCTCCGGCAAACTGGTTGGTTTGCTGAGCTAAGGTGGCTAAAGTCTTCTGGACAGTTGGGTGGTTCGATTGGGTGGCTGAACGACGTGATTTAAGGCCATTTGTGGCCGGAAACGGCGAGCCAAGCCGTCGGGGAAACTGGACACAGATAAGGGGCTCCGGTAAGCTTGGGTCACAGCTGTTTCGAGCTGGGGAGGGACTAGATCAACGGCGTGGCGACGAGGGATAGCTAGACGACGTCTTGGGACAACAGCAAGGGTCACGACGAACTCCAATTTGCCCTAAACGGTGGCATTTTAAACATCCACAAAACAGGGATTAAGGCTTTGATTTTGTGGTGTCAGAGGCCATGGCGGCTTTGATGGCGGCGACGGCGAGTCCTAGTGGTCCAAGCCAAGCTTCACGGGCGAGCTAGCGAGCTTCCAAGGTCAAACGGCGTCCAGGGAAGGTGGAGACGGTAGCTAGGGTTTTTGCCAAGGAAGGGGAGCTCGCACGAGGAAGACAAAGGTACTGACGTGGCGCGGGGCCATGGCCTTGCGTCCACGTGCGCCACGTGGCCCTCGTGGGCTGAGCTAGCGGTCAATGCGGGCTGGCGCGTTGACTCGCATGCAGAGAAGAGCAGATGGGTTGGGCTGGCACAGTTGAAGCTCAACAAGCCAAGAAAATAAGAAAAGAAGCTGGGTCGAGCCAGGTCCAAACGGCCCACTCGCAGAAGAAAGAAGAGAAAGGGAAAATAGGAAGAAAAGGAGAAAATAGGGAAAAAGGAAGAAAATAGGGGGAAAGAAAGAACAATAGGGAAAAATAAGGAAAATTATGAAATTTCCAAATTTAAATCTTCAATGCTAAATTGCATACAATGAAAATTATGACATGTCCAAATTTAAATCTTTAATGCTAAATTGTGTACAATTTTACCCAAATTCTATTTCCTAAAAATTCCAAAAAAAATGGGCCGTCATAGTATTATTGCACGAAGTTTTTCCTTTTTTTAATTTGAAAGAGGAAAGGGTCTGCCATGATGGTGACGGTCAAAGAGGAGTAATTTTCTTTTGATTTTATAATCATTGATTTAGTTATTTAATTATTTGAGAATTAAAAATATTACATCATACATACCCATAGGTAGCATAGCTGGTTAGGGCGAACTTGGACTTCGTTGAGGTCTTGGTTCGATTTTCCTAAGAAGCGCCTGTGATTTAAGTGGGAGGCCATGGCGGTAGGTTGTTGTGCTAGTCTCTCTCGAGGAATAGTTAAAGTGTGCGCAAGCTGGCCCGGACACTTCGGTTTTCAAAAAAAAAAATATTGCACCATCATCCACAAGTAGAGGTGATAAAATGGGTCAAAAATTCATATTTAACTCATATTAGATAATATAAGTCATAAGTGTGTTAATTTAAAATCTTAAGTATGTCTTAAATGAGTCATCTAATAACCTAATGTCTTGAATGTGTTCTAAATGAGTTGCCTGATTAGTTTAATTATCATAAATAAGTCATTTTGAGTTATGGAAACTCTAATATTTTTTATTTTTATTTTAAAAAAATTGAAAATTAATTTTTTTTTTGGCTTTTTTTTTTTCCTCTTGTTCTTTCTACTCTCTTTTTCCCTCTTTCTTGACTGGTCACAAGCCATGGTGGCGGCCGATGATTGGTCAAGAGATGAGGGACAAGCTCAACAAACTCTAGCGAGGTCGAGACCTAACCAGACTCCAAATGTTGAGACCTCGTAACTAGACGAAGACCTTGCAAGATTGGCAAGCTCAAGCCTTGTAGAGGTCAATGAGGCTCGAGCATCACCTTGAGCAAGCTCGAGAGGCGCTAGCTTGACCTTACCAAATCTAGCAAAGTTGGCATTGCATCTAGTGAGGCGTCAACTCAACCTTACCAGATCCAACGAGCTCAACCTCGCCAAATCTAGTGAGCTCGACCTTACCCTAGCGAGTCTCAAGCATCACCGCAGGTCGAGCTCGAGACTCACTAGTGAGCTTGTCCATTTGCTCGTGGCTAGTTGTCAATGGTTGTGGTTGATGACAAGTCGAGGAAAAGAAAAAGAAAAAATAAATCAATTTAAAAAAATAATTAAAATTTTGAAAAAAAATAAAAACATTATAAAACATTATTACCTAAATTTTATGGCATGAGGGTGTTTCAAAAATGGTTTTTTTTTTCTTTCAAAAAAATTCATAACAAACTAGTTTTTCTAGATTTAGTTAAATATGAAAATGTCCTAACAATATGGATCTAGTTGGATATGAGTTAAGTATGGGTTGGGTCACTAAAATTGTATTATATGAAAATAAATCAAAACATGTTAAATGAGTCAATATGGATCGAACCATTTTTTACACTACCCAAATTCAATCTGACCTATCCATTTGATGACCCTACTCATAAGGCACATCAATTGCAACATTAGAGTTTGGACAGAAAAAAAAAAAAAACATAAAACTGTGACCATTTCTATCCCCCAAGTGAAAGTTCGCGCCTTCCTTTTTTGCGGGCCCTGCGGGGGGTGGGGGTGCATTTAAAAGTATGACCAAATTCATGCTCAAAATATAATTACGTAATTTTTTCTGGGATTTAGCCAAATATTAGCTGTAAGTTTTGTGATTATATCTGAATAGAATGATGTAGACTGAGACAGGAGGAAGGAAAGGATTAGGAGGGATTGGTGCAGCCAGTTTCATGTGGTCTTCTAAATTATCTGTTGCTGTCACTAAAACAAATAGTCTTAAGTAACACCAGAAATAATAAGAGTTGTCATAGCTAGACCACATTGGGGTAATTTTCCCATAGTATAATTGCCCATGTATAGATGACCCCTTTTCCACCTGACTTTAGGTAAATTTATGCGCAGCTATGTGAAAATCATGTAGGATGCGGTTCTGGTTGTAGCAAGAAAAGAAAACTTGAAGAATAAAACGAAAGGTTTTCCTTAAGCTGCAATTAATATAAAAGCTATAGCATAGCAAATCAAAAGCATTACTTATCATGGACAGCCTATTGGTGGCAGCACGAGTAACTTCTTAGCATTAGGCTCACCTTTATTTTTGTGTCCGAGAGAAATCAGCGTAGCGAGTTCTCTGGTTTCTCCTGCAATATTTGCGGGGTGAATGCGTTGTCGCTTGGCACCCTACACCGGCTTGGTCACCTTCTCATTATTCTATTAATCCCATACATTAGTTTTCTGTTTGTAGAAGCGTGTGTTCCAAGCGAAACATTGATTTGGAAACTAAAAGCCGGATGCGTTTTCTATGTCACACGGCACAGGGTCCTCAAACTTGGTGACCAAGTACTTGACTAGATATAAAATAGTCCCCCCAAAACTCTCTACGTACATCGCACATTCTCTTTGGATCTCTCGATGGCGCCCAAGGCAAAGAAGCAGCGCCACCACGGCCAAAAGAAGAGCCAAAACCAGAGAGGGGAGACCACTACCAACTCCTGCTCTTGGCCCGACCTTCCGCGGCCACTTCTCAACGCAATCAGCAACCACCCCCGCCTCATGCGCAACATGACTTTTGGTGTCACCACCAAGTCGTGCAGATCGAAGCCAGCCCCATGTTCACCTTCAAATCAGCTTCAACTCCTCCACAAGACCCACGAGACCCATATCACCCGTTTCAGCATCGCATTCACTCGACAGAACTACTGGTATTACTGGACTTACCTCGTCGGTTACTCGAATGGTGTGGTCGTCGGCCGAGGTGGGCCAAATCCTTCTGAGGTCTATCTGTGGAATCCAGTCGAGACTTGTTACTCGTGTCTCCCGCCTTGGGATTGCCGAGTTCCTTTCAAGCGCGCTGTTGTGAATTTGCCCTACTCAGGCATTAGCACAGGTCCCCATCGTGTCATGATGGTGGTGACAGGTATGACCCGCCCAGCTTTCATGTTCTGTGATCTTTCCAGGCGGCAGCCGGGTGACTTCAAGTGGGTTAAGTATGATTGCAATGTTGAGGATTTGAATTATGGGAATGGTTCGGAGCGTCCTATGGAGTTCACCGATGCCATCGTTGCAAATGACACGTTTTATGCCCTGAGTTCCCAGGGGACGCTTGCGGTTATAGAGTATGCAGATTCGGGCGCTGAGATCATTGGCTTGTGTCCAAGCAGGGTGGTTCCTAGTCCCTCGTGGAGGAGCTTCAGGGAGTGTTTGCTCGAGATCGAGGGTGAAGTTTTGGTTGTTTTACTCGTTTCGAGGAGGACAGTGAAAGTGGTGGATGATGTTGAAGTTCTGAGGCTCAACGTCGATAACCAGTCGTGGACCAAAGCGAGTAATATCAGGAATCGAGCAGTTTTCATGGGGGCTAATTGTTGTCTCCATGTTTTGGTGAGTGAACTTGAAGAGAGGTGGTGCAGGAGAAACTGCATCTACTTCGTGCAGAAAGCAGGGGATCATAATGTTTTGGTGGGTGTTTGACATGGAAAAAAGTCGCATTTCCCGGTGTTGGAACGAAGAAGATTGTCCACGAGAGTTGAACTTAACTTGAATCAGGGTAGCGAACTGTTGGCCTGAAAAAGATAGTCACGAGAAATTTGTATCAACCATTTAAATTTACGGTGTCAAGAATTGATAATAAGACTTCTACGTCAGTACAAAATATTGGAGAGAGAACTGAACCATTATTGGCCAATGTAATTTTGGTCGAATTCAACTGGCATCATTTTGAGTGCAGATCAGGAGAACATAATTCAATTCATGAATTTATCAGAAGTTCGGAGCACATGACTCCTACTTGTATATCGAGCACGTGACGAGCAAGCCACGCAAATGGCTTGTGTTGTGTCCTTCTGTTTCGAAGCTTGCTATTAGCATTCATTGATTTCTTGTACATATGATTGACTGCAGAATCATTGAAGTTGCGGGATGCTGGGGCAATTACACAAGGTCCTACTGGGAAGTCATGACTTGAGATGAGTAAAAGCCACTGGAACAAAATATAATCTGCATATCCGGTCATGCTTCTAAATCTTCAATATGAAAGTCCAAAAGTAGAGCGCAAACAGAAACCAGTAATTGGAAGGTGTGCGTGTATATATGGATATGAGAAACAGAAATTTTAGACTATAAGTCGGACTATACACTCCGTGAAATCATGCAACTTATTCCTTATTGGAAAGCAATGCAAAAGATAAGTGTGAGATTTCTAAGAGGACAAAGTGTGGAGCTGCTCAAGTATTATGAAGGTGCAACACGTCTGGACTGGTGATTTCGATGGGAGAATAGGTGAAGCGTCAAAAGTTTGGAAAAGTTATTGCTCTGCTTAGGGGAGGCCATTCACCAGGGTTTCATGAGCGCACCAGGGGCCTGCGATCATCAAGCACTCCATTTGTCTGACATCAATCCTCGCCAAACTTCAGATCTGCCGCATTAATCAACTTACTAATTTCACAGAGCTCCCAAATCCACTTACAAGTCGGACTTGGTCTTCTGCCGCTCTCGACTCTAAAACTTTTCTTCCACGTGCTATTCTAAGAGGACAACTCCAAAGTTGTAGACATCAGATTTCATGCTTGGCTTGCTCGAATAGATACTTTCAGGAGCCAAATATCCCATGCTTGGCTTGCTCGTAGAGACAATCCTGACCAGGCCAAAATCTCCCAATTACATCGAATTCTGTCAAGCAGGACATTCTAGACTTGATATCCTCGTGCACAACACATTGTTTCAAATCCTCATCTCAGTACTTCAGTCCTAATGCATTTCGCAATGTTATACCTCTTTTCCCATGTCAATGGTGCTTTGTCTTTGAATAGATGAGAATCTAAGCTACTGTTGACAAGAACTCATATACGAGAAGGAACTCATTTCTCTCAAGGCACCAGCCGATTCCACAACATTTTTGCGCACGAGGTGTCTGATGGATTTTACTTCTGTCACATACTCCTTTTGGCCTAGTTTGGACTCTGAAGTGATCCTCCTTATAGCAACACAAGCATTCGCATTGCCGAACCACCCTTTTTACACTCTGCCAAAACCGCCTTCCCTGCGCAACCGGGCACTCGCAAAATTGTTTGTCGCCACTGATAACACCCTGTAGGACCATCTCTTGGGTCCCTTGGACTGTTCAAATTCTTCATCAATCGATTGGAAATATCTCATTCTCCATACATACCATTTCTATCTCTCCTTGGCCTATAACGACAGCCAAATCCTGCAACAAGGAGGAGCAACCAAAAAGAGACTAGACCAAAGATAGCCCATACCCATGACTTGCTCTTTTTCCTTGAATCGTACCATTCCTTGGTGGGGGTGGAACTGAAATCCCAATAGAAATAAGGCAAGAACCTCAATATGTAACGGCCGAGTCGGTCCGCGATTTTAGCCTACTGGGACTTTAGGGAAAATTGGCAATTTCCCTTTTTATTTCGCGAAAATTTGGAAAGGCTTGGAAATTAATGAAAATTTAAGTTTAAATTTATTTTGGGCCCAAAATGTCATGAAATTCAATATTTGATTTTTCAGGATTTTTCCTGAATTTTTAGGAAATTTTAAAGCATTTTTCCGATTTTCGGAAATTAAAATACATTGTTTTATTAAAAGCCCCAGACCGGCCAGCGAACCGGCCGGCCAGACCGTGCGAACCGCCGGTCCGACCGGGTCGGACCGGGCGGCACGTGCGCAGCACGCGCACGAGCTCTCCCCCTCTCCCTCTCTTCCTCTCTCTCCTCTTCTCTCTGGCATTCGGTCGAACAGTTGATGGGCATCCATCAACTGTTCAACCCGTCGCCTCAATGGCCACTGTGGCGCTGCAGCCACCCACCCTCTAGTCCGAGGGGACAGCCGGAGGGGACGACAGCCCTTGGCGGAGCAGCACGTGGCGCCGGCAAGCGGTTTTTCCGGCTGCCACCCACCTGGTCCCACTCGGTATAAACCGAGTGGGCAAGTCACTTCGAGCTCGGATTTCTCCGAGCTCAGTCCACCTCTCGGCTAGTTCTTGGTGTCCCCGTGAAGCCTGCAATGCCCTCTTCTCAATGCCGCCGGTTGTGGGCTCTGACTCGCCGTGCTCCGCCGCCGACGGCCCCCGATAGAGAGCCTCGCAGCCAGCCGTTTTTGGAAATTTCCAGAAAAGCCGTGGCTTCAAGAGGTGAGTTCACCCCTCCTCCGACCATCTTGGCTCGATTGGTTGATACCAATCGCTCCTTGGCTTTCCTAGTCCTTAGATGTGGTGTAAATTTGTCTGTTTTTGGCCTAGACTCGTTGGATTCGAGCTTGAAGCTCGGACCTCTTTTCTCGGGAAACCCTAGGTGAACCGCCGACTTCGTGACCATCTCCCCGCCAGCTCCGACCACCTCGGGCCAAGCCGTGACCACCGATCGACGCGCCGGAGGCTCAGCTTCCTCTCCCAGCCGGTCTCGAGCTTCGATTTGGCCGGAGAACGGTGAACGGCGGCCAAACCCGAGAAAACCTCCTAATCCGACACACGACCCGACTCACGACCCGAAGTTGGGGTTCGCCGGAGAAGACGACCATCGCAGGAGCCGTCGCCGTCGCCGTCGCCGGAGACAGAAGACAGCCGACGGGCTAGGCTGCCAGCCCAATAGCCCAACCCAGTCAGCCGGCCCAGCCGACCCGGCCTAGCCAGCCAACCAATCAGCCGACCGACCCAGGCCCAGTCAGCCGGCCCGGCCCAAGTCCAGCTCGCGCGAAAAAAAAAAGAGTAAAAGAGGAAAATTTTAAATTTTTCTTGGGTTCAACCAGAAGTACAGCAAGGGGGGTTTAGCCAAGAAAACTCACAAGTGAGTGGATTCTAAACCTTTATTAGGCGCATTTGTTGTTTTAGTAGGAAACGGGTAGAAATGGCTAGAAATGGCTAGGGCGAGTAGAACGGCTAGGACTCCTTGTTTACTCGTAAATTTCATTGATTAGTTAGATTGGTTAGCAGTATTGGACAATGGTAAACTGTTGACCACTTAGGTGGTATAGTTCGACTTGTGTCGACCTAAGGACTGGCATCCCACGTTTTACGAGAAGTGCCCTCGCACGTTTACTTGTGCTCAAGCGTGGTCAGAGTTGGGACCCCTCGAGGAGAAAGAAGGGTTGGCTTGACACCTCTGTTAAAATCTTAGAGTTGTTTATTTCATTTATTTCTACAATTTAATTTAATTAGTCATTTATCATTAAATGTCCTTCCGCATAGCATTTGATTAATTTAGTTAAGAGCCGTATTTGCTTTTCAATTTCATTAAATTATTATTATAATTAGTCGATTCGAGTACTACATTGTGTATTTAAATTTTGCGCCGCTTTAATTTAATCAGTTGTGCCTAGATAAATTCCTTATAACCGCAATTAGGTTCTCGTTAGTAGACCTGCCCTACCCTGTAAATTGTTTAGACCCCCATGACGTTCGTTAGACTACCTTTAGGTTAGAGATCTAGAGGTGGGGAGTTCTTCGATTTGGGTTAGTAATGAGTGTTTCTGCGCGGAGCATGGGGACCTTGGGATGAGAGACTTACAGCTAGGCTTGCCTAGAGTCGACTGACAGACCAACGGAAGCCGAGAGTTGGGAGGGTCGATTTAGGGACCCTAGGGCAGGGGTGTTCCTAATTTAGGATTAGGGTTCGTTCACTGGGATACCAAGTATCTCATTCCACCACCCCACCATCCCAGGACCCCCGTATGGACCCGGTTCAGGACCTATCAGACTTGGAGGACCAGTCAGAGGAAGAGGAGCTTATGGAGGAGGACCCTCACGAGGAGGAAGCTTGAGATCTACTGGAGCTAGAACCTCTGGATCCGGAGGACTGGGAGCAGCAGCTGGAGCTGGAGCTGGAGTGGGATCCTCAGGAGGAGGAGGATTAGGAGGAGGGGGATCTGGAGCCGGATATCCCTTTCAACTTGGATGAAGAAGAAAAGGAAGACGAAGGGAACGGTATGGCGGCAGCCCCCGCTCCCCCTAGAGACATGGGAGAGGTCATAGACATAGAAGTAAAGGAAGATGGATTAATCCAAGAATCCCACAGCACGACAGGTTGGATTTGGAGCGCCACGAAGCACATCTGGTACCCACATCAGCACATTTGCGTGTATACGGGTTTCCATGAGGCCGAACTAGAGTTATTGGTCGAGGAGTGCAAGGTACCTCAGGGAGGCTACGAGTCCGGCTTCGAAGACCCTGATGGGGCGGATGACTCAGAGGATGGCACCATGGATAACCCGAAGCCTTCGTGCGTGCGAGATTGGCCCAAGCCGATGGAGGCAACTTAGGACTAGTACTCTCCCTTCTCTTTTCCCCGCGACTTTTGATTGTATAGCTTGTGCGGTGACCGTGACTCTAGGCTTTTGTTATGTCTCCTCCTGTTCTCTTCCCCTTTTGTATTTTGACCTGACTTATCCTTGTATCTATGGGAAGTAAGTTTCTTGATCAAAATGGAATGTAGTGTTCTACCTTGAGAACAAATTAACTAAGAACTAGATCCTTTTGCAAATCTTAGAGTAAGGTAGGATCCTGGAAATATTGCTACGACCCCGAGGAATCGGGGCGTGACACAATACCTCAAGTAAAGCGAAAGCTCCTTTAAGTCCAACACATCAAGTGTTCAGCAGAAGGTTAACTAAAAAATATATGCACGACCTAAATATGATTTCTAAATGCAATAGTAATTAATTTTTTGGGCGTTTCTTTTATAATAACTATTAAACTCTATGCAATCAACAGATGCAAATTTAGTCTAAATTGGGTCTATATCAGTTCTAATTTATCATGCTTGAACTATTAAATTGATCGCATGAGATTGGATTATTCACATGTAATCCACATATGACATAAAATATGATAAAAGAACAAATTTTAATGAAAGTGTAGTATCAGCGAATAATTTCAAAAATTATTACTATACATTAATGCTCATTGAAATTATGCAATATTATGCAAGAGTCATCAATATTTTATGACCTAATATATGCAACATGCATTAATATATGATAAAAGCAGAAGCGCATATTATCTAATTGAAGGGCAGTATCGTTGAATAACTTCAAGAATTATTACTATGCATGGCTCATGGAAATTATGCAATATCATTCAAAAATCATTAAAATCTATGAAAAATATGCAATAATTACATTTTGACATTATCATGCGAATATAGTATTCTCGATTAATCTTATAGGCAAATTACTATATGACTCGTAATGCACCTAAGATATGAATTTCTTATTTAGGAAATATGCATTAATGAATCTAATCCTAAATGCTATGCGATTTTTTTGTGATGCCTAATCAAATACTCTTAACATCAGAAATAAGAAATAAATGTAATCGAGAACCCGATAGGTCTTAAAGATCGAAACCCAAATTGTAACAATTCCAAGGATGAATTTTTTATTTGAGAAACACCTAAAAACTCAAATCAAATCATGTTAGAATCGAATAGCCACGATTTAGACAATTCAATATTTGAATCAAACTTAACTTAGGCAATTAATTGAATTGGATTACTGACTCAAATGATAAATTGTCGGCGAGCGGGTAGTGAGGAAGATTCATGGTGGCAGGGACAATTGCCAAATAAGTCCTAAACCTTTTGTTATTTTGCCGATTCAGTCATAAACCTTTTTTTATGCTAAATAAGTCCTAAACCTTTTGCAACTTTGCTGATTAAATCCTTCCAGTGGATTTTGGCCGGAAAATGCCTTCGTGGTGATGACGTGACACGCCAGACCTCGCTAGTGATGACATGGTGATGACCGGACACCAAAAAAATTTCTTTTTTTCTTTTTTTTTCCTTGTTTTTCTACTTGGCCGGCGAGCTCCGCCGGCCATCGAAGCTCGCCGGCCACTCTAAAGGGCTACCCGGCCCTCGCCCAAATCTGATCTAGGCTAGACGAGGCTCACATGGCCCTCGTTGGCTAGGGGTGAGGGCCGCGGGGCTTCCCCAGCCGCCGCCGCCCATGCCCGTGGCCTACGAGGGTCGGGCAAGGCCGGCATCCCCCGCCCTCGCCCTTGGCAGGAGATGGCTGGGCTGCCCTCTAGAGTGGTCGGCGAGCTCCGATGGCCAACGGAGCTCGCCGGCCAAGTAGAAAAACAAGGAAAAAAAGATAAGATAAAAATAATTTTTGGGCTCCGGTCATCGCCATATCGTCGCCATGTCATCACCGGTGAGGTCAGGCGCGCCACGTCATCGCCATGTAGGCATTTTCTGGCCAAAATCTGTTGGAATGATTTAATCAGCAAAGTTGCAAAAGGTTTACAACTTATTTGGCAATTGTCCCCACGATGGCCAATTAGGAATAAGCCTGACCCGTGGGGGGAGTATGAGATGACCGAGGTGATTCACGGGGTGCTATGGATTGAAGTGTGTTTGTTAATAATTAAACAAAATCCATTTCGGCTATAATTTAAAAAGTTGAGTTGCCAATTATGTGGAGAGACTATTAATGTAGTGGACTGGTTGTCAATTTGGAAAAAAGAGTTGTCAGATTGACTATCGAGTCTGGTCGGTTCCCAATATAGTATTTTTTTTTCAAGAGTTTGTTCGTATCTCTCTGTCTAGTTTAATGTTTTGTAAATTTTTAGGAATCTATTGCCATGCTTAGTCCATATAAAGGCAAGTCTTGTGATCATTTCTGGTAAGGTAGAATAAGCTGAATTAAAAAAAAAAAAGCCTATTCGTCTCCTTCTTGAGATTGACATCTTGAATCGACAACTCAAACGCAAATTTCCCCATCAAATGCTCATTACTCTCTTTTGAATGGGATTTGGATCCCCTAATGCTGTATCACCTGACATCAAGGGGATCGAATGGAGAAGGATCGGTTTCCCCTTTCAATAGGGGATTTAATGAATGGGGAGATGCGACAAGGTCACCTGACCAAGGGTCAAGTGATCCTAATGGGGTGTGAGTTACGAAGAGAAGAGGCACTACTTACGGTTACATTGAAGATAGAGTATTGACGGAAGATCAAGTAAAAATCTCAAGGGCTTTATCCATCGTTAATGTTCTTACACGAGATGCCACACTAGAAAATGATTAGGCCATATACTAGTAGTTAGTCGTGCCATTTTGTCAACAGTACTACTAAAGTTACTAAAAGTGTCACTAAAGAGTTCTTGCAAAATGATGTTCGCAATTTCCACAACCTTAGACAAAGATGATGACAAAGGATTCGATGAAGAGAAAGATGATATAGAGTTCTCGTTAAATTTAATGGTAAATTTGACAAAAGCTAATGGAGGGTAAATGTGTAACTATATATATATATCAATTTGAGGTTTTTTGTAATTCAAAAAAATATTCTATGGTTAGTTTGTCACAAGTGTACTGATTCACGGTTTTTCGTGATGTTAACCTATTAATTGATCCGCATGATCATGTGACATCCATATCAGCAATTTAATTGCCATATTCAACAGAAACTAACGGTACGATGTACAAAATCATTTTGCGTTGTGGGATATTAGTTGCTTTTTAAATTTATTATATCGAAAGGTGATATATTTTCTTCGGAGGGGGCAAATGGAATACTTTTCCGAATATAATTATGCGATATTTGTTAACTGTCATTGAGAGGGCTCGTTGCATAAAACTGAAAAATAAGTTATAAAATTCAAGAACTGAATATTTGAAATCTTCAAGTACTAAGTATGAACATAAATATGTTGTCTGATAATAGATGAAAATTACACACAATCTAAATGTATCTTTGCAATCAAATTGAGTCTTGGCACTACGTCTTCTGCTCAGGATTGCACAATTCCATCTAAGCACGCCGCGATGAATGAAACTGGCACGAGCCACTTGACTTTTAATTTCAGTAATCTCTCTAGGAGTCGGTCGACCTGACCAATTCAAGTGGGTTAAGTACAAACTATACATGAGGATTTCAAATTCAAACATAATAAATAAATAAATGAGGGAGAGAATTTCAGGGTCGGTCCTGGTTCTAAAATCCATAAGCTAAAAACCACATCAGCCAGCTCCTAAGGAGACCTTGGGACTGGTTTTCCCTCCTGAAAATTCTCATGTAAATTTGAGCAAATTTGATGGGTTCCAATACAGATCGAGAATGAGAAGTCAAGAGTAAGAGGAAGGACAATGCCATTTAAGTTGTGATTGCATGATTTTGCAAGCTGCAAAATTACAAAATCCTAGATTGAGAAGACCAACAGCCACTGAAACACATCATGAGTTTAATAGGTGGTGGTTGAAGTTTGTGGCCATGGTTCAAAACAAAGAAATACATTTCGGACAATTGCAGCTACAAATTGCGTGTATGAGTCGGTGGATTGAGTCTACAAATAGGCAAGACTGTTCAGTCATATATATACAAGATAGACCAACCCAAAATGAAAAAAAGAAGAAGATAAAAACTAAATCCATCAGCCTTGTGATCCTTTCTCAGTATAAATTATATCTGTTTCCTTTTCGCCCTATGCTGGGTTGTCCCACTAACATGTACACACACACTTTCACATCAAAATCCATACAATGCTAACGCCAAAATCTTACACGTTATGTGATAACCCAAGAATAAGAGCAAATAGAAGCTTGTAACTAAAGGTCTGCTTGCATAATGTAATAATTAAGTATGATAAAACACCGAAGTCGTATTGCAGAACCCATAGTAATAGTGAACTTACTCTGTTTCGAGAGCTATGCAGAAGAAGATGAACCGCCATATTTCTTGGAAGAGCTCGTACATGCGGACAGTTCATTATTGGAAGCGCTCGGTAATACACTGCTTCTCAAGTTGGCAGACGGAACATGCGATGATTCAAGCAACAAAGACGAAGGCGCCATATATGTCAGGATGGGAACCTTTGCTGGGAGAATGGGTAGTGAAGTATCGAACTTCAAAAAGCTTATCGCTTTGCTTATGGGAGGCCGTTCCTTAGGGTCCGGATGAACGCACCAGAGGCCGACAGTCATCAAGCACTCCATCTGTCTCGCATCAAAATTTTCTCCTAATTTAAGATCTGCCGCATCTAATAGCTTTCCAGTTCCATAGAGCTCCCAGACCCACTCCACGAGGCGGACTTGTACTTCTGATGCACTCTGTTTGACTGCTTGTCTTCCACAGGCTATTTCTAAGAGGACCACTCCGAAGCTGTAGACATCAGATTCCTTACTTGCCTTGCCTGTATAGATACATTCAGGGGCCAAATATCCCATGGTCCCAGCCACTAGAGTCGTTTGCGACCCTTTGGCATGGTCGACTATCCGAGCCAGGCCAAAATCACCCAATTTAGCCTCGAATTGGTCATCAAGTAGGATATTACTAGACTTTATATCCCTGTGCAAGATGCATTTTTTCAAATCCTCATGCAAGTATTTCAGCCCTAAGGCAATGCCATGAGCGATATTGTACCTCTTTTCCCATGTTAACGGCACTTTATCTTTGAATAGATGAGAGTCTAAGCTACTGTTAGACATAAATTCATACACGAGGAGCAACATGTTTCTCTCATGACACCAGCCGACGAGCTCCACTAGATTTTTATTCCTGAGATGTCTAATTGTCTTCACTTCAGTGGAGTACTCCTTTATGCCTTGTTTGGACTCTGGAGTGATCTTCTTGATAGCGACATGGGAATTTTCATCAGCTAGGTGGCCTTCATACACTCCTCCAAAACCGCCTTCCCCAAGCAACCGGGTACTGGCAAAGTTGTTAGTCGCCTCGGCCAAGACCTTGTAGGAGTACTTCTTGGGTCCCTTGGACCGTCCAAATCCGTCATCAGTGCCAAGTAAATCTTCTTCTTCTCCGCTTGGAGGATCTGGCTTGCACCAATGCCAGCCAAATCCTACAACAAGGATAATCAAGACCAAAGAGCTTAAGCCTAAGGCAGCCCCCCTTACCCACGACTTGCTTCCCGTAGGTGGGTTGGTCTTAGGCTCAGTTGTTCGTAGACTGGAGTTGAACTGCCACGAGTAAATAGCATGTCTCAAAATTTTTACCCGTCGTTACTGAGAAACCGAAATCCACCCATTCCGGCAAGTACTCTGTCAGGTTGAGTGGATGATGGTGAAGGCTGGCAGAATTTCCAGTATTATCTTCAAAAATAATGCTCAAGTTCATTGCTCTAGAATCGTAGGTGACCTTAGCATGGAGTCTTTCACCATGGAGTATCTTGTAATCCAACCATGGGACACATGTTGTAGTGATGGAAGTCACATTGTTTACATCGATACCAACATGTTCACATTTTGGATCACATGCATTTGTCCTGGTGTTATAGAAAGTATCAAACTCTACTGCTACAAATGCAGTACTAGAGTTGGTAGAGTTTGGATTTGATGCGATGCCTAGAAAGCATCCCTCTGAGTGTTCAGGGATCTGCGATCCACTGGGAGCGAGAAAGAATACCAATCCGTCGGCATGAGAGTCGTTTCCCTTGGAATCAATAGTGAAAGTAAATTGGCTAACAAAATCTGCCACGTTCCCTGTTGAACTATCCCACAAGTGCATGGGTTGATTATATAATGCTCGGCCAACAATACCTATGGGGCTCTCCCTTGGCGCAACAAGAGTGAGTTGGATGGAGGAGTTCAGCGGGGCGGCATTGCGCTGGAATGTTATATTCTGATCGTTCGATTGGAATGACGGAATGTTGAAAGAAATGTTGTCGAAGAATTCGGATTTGGCAGATAAAATGCTTAATGAAAGGATAATGACTGTCTGTGCTAAGGCCTCTTTTGTCAGACTCATTCTCACTGAGCTGCCAGATATCCTTGTTCCGAATAATCAGACACTCGTCAGCACTTTTTCACTAGCTTTGATTCATTGTGGAGACCACCTGCAGCTGCCAAAGTCTGAAATTTGAGTTTTTGATGAGCGATTAACCGGAAAAAAAAAAATTAATGCACAGTCTCAGTGATGGAAGCTCTGGTAGAAACAGAATGTTTGAGATAGCCAACAGACATTTTCGAATTATTCCACGTCCTTAAAAGTAATTAGAAGTACGGCATGATGTTATGATGTTAAACTTTGGAATCACCGTTGTTATCGACAACATTCATCTAGTTGATAACATGGACAGTAACTAATAAAGAAATTGATAGTGATGGGAGTGATGGAAGTCGTGGGTTTTTCGGCGGTGCAGTCAGAAATAATGGAGAGCATCATGGTCAATGACAAATCCAGAAAAATCTTGGGGCCCAAGATGTAGATGAATCGCACGCTAAGCGCTATGCTTTTCGTTTCTAGAAGTATAAGATCGAGCAAGTGACTCTGACTAAATGGGTCGGTTGTGTTCCGCCTCTCGTGAAAGCCATCAGCTCCGACCCCTTAAAAGCCAAGTGATTCTACTTGATTGACCAACTTGTGAGAAACTTCCTGTGGTGTTCGATTGAAAATGAACATGGCTCACCAACTGAAAACCAGATACTGCTTAGACCTTAAGATAAAAAGATTTGGTCCTAGCTCTGGTTGATCTTAATCAAAATGGCAATTCATGGAACGAACAGCGGTAACTTGGTGTCCGTTCGCTTGATCCGAACATCTCGTTCACTGAAATCTAACTAGAAGTGGGAGGGTGGGCTGACTGAATCAAAATGGCAGGCGGCCCAAAAAAGAAAAAAAAAACAAAAGACAGGATTTTTTGACTTGTCAACAAAAGGAAAGGAAAGTGGACAAGCGTTACAGAAGGGAAAGACAGGGCATGCATGGCGAAGGAAAGAAAAGGAAAGTAAAAGAAAGAAGAGAGAGGCTTTGCACGTAAACGTTTCAGAATCCTCGTCAATCCAGATTAAGTTGTGAAATTATATGGAAAATATAATAAGTTAAGGAGTTGTGAAGATATGGGATTTGACGGAAATCAATTTGAAGTATTGGTTTAATCGAAACGAATTTTTAAAGTTTAAGATGCAAGCATCACAAAAATGATAGCTTTGAATATTTGCTTTGGGTGAGTATTTTGTTGATGTGCAGGAGTTGTTTTGTCAGTGGTTAAACTTAGCTTAGTTTAGTCGTAGTTAAGATAGAGTTTTACTTGATTGTAATATTGTTTCTAGCTTATCTAATAAGATTGCAAGTTCGTTAGCCGAGTAATTTTTGTTGTTTGGTTTTAGGCATTTACAAGGGAATAGTACTTATCTCTTCTTTAAATTTGTAAATTCATGACTGAAAATAATAGATACTCAATATAATATTACTTAGGAAATAGCATTTTTGTTGCACAAAAATTGAGATCGAGAATATACTACTATTTGATTATTATATTAGTTTGACAAAGAAGTTATAAATGTTTAAATTTTGTGAATTTGGTCTATGAAATAAATTTTGAAGTTTACAAATGCTTTGTGAAAGATATTCTAATTGGTGAACTGAGTTGGAAAAAGCTATGTGTTTTGATTCGTGAAATGTATTTTGATTTATGATATAGTTGTGGGTTTGGTTTTGTGGATTATGGAAGGATGATGTTTTGAGGCTCATTATAGCTATGAGCCTAGTTATGCATGCTATTTTGAGGTTATCGTTCTAGGCTGAGTTATTGACTCATAGTAGGGTGAGAGTGCTATTAGTGATGAACTTTCGACTGTAAGATTTTTTTATACAAGCTTAGCTTTGTTGAGTTTGCTCAGCTTAGTTGTTAGATTGGAGATCTATGTATAGATGTTATGTTGATACTGTAACCATGTCATTACACACTCTGAGGCATACAGACACACACACACACACGAATATATTGATGACAGTCATTGGTTTGTCTTTGAAGAAGCGTCCTTTGAATGAGATGACACGAAGTCTCTCTTCACATACGCTTGCTTCAATCTGTCGTGACGCTTTAAAATCTAAAAGCACGACAGTTTCTTTCAAAACCAAAGTACCTCCACCACATCATGCAAAACGGCTTTGACCCCAGCAACTTGATGCCATTTCTTTAGCCATGCATCCGGTAGCCTCAAACAGTCAAAGTTTATATCCGTTTAAATGAAACATACTCAAGTAAGGATGATTTGAGACTATATTGATTCAACACTTCTTGTTATACCCTGACCCAACCTCGTACCCTACCGACCCTATACCCTTTTGCCATCATATGTGGAAGTGTTTTGTTTAAGAGCACATGTCAATCTTTGTTCATTGCATAACTGACTTGTGATAAATCAGTGCATTGACTTGATTTCTGAAATTATAAACAAGTTTTACATGGCTGAGAAATGAACTTAAAGCTAGGGCGTCAGGTAAGCATTCATTGAGAAGTTACTCTATGGTTTATAGATCATGTGGATTAATATCCCCCGAACAATTAATTACGTGGACATCGCTATGGAGCAGTCATGATCAACGGTCCAGATGTGCTACATCTACATGGTCCATGAACCATATAATACTCTCTCCTTAGCCAGAGATAGTGCTATCTAAAATCCGATTTGGCAACCTATGAGCATGTCTCCCGCAGGCTAGTGATTGTAAATAACTCTGTTTATCCTTATTTTATGCGACTTCCTTCCAAGCAAATGCAAGGAAATACGAAAATCGTGCTTAATACTTCCACACTCGTTTCTCTACAGCGACTTGGAAAAGAAACGAGTTATTTTTGTCTCCTAGGACCAATTGAAACTCTAAGTCCTAAATATCTTCCCATCCCATCTACGATTACCCTTCGTGTGTATCAAAAGACATCTGAACATTAGGGTTCATCAACCTATTAACATATAGTTCCTTTTGTCGTACATTTCACACAATCTTTTCTTTCGCTTGGGCGAGACAGGAAAACTCTACAGGTTTAGAATACGGGACAAATGTCGATTTAGTCTTCAACTTTTTGCTACTTTGCCGATTCAATCCTAAACATTTTTTATGCCAAATGGGTCCTAAACCTTTTGCAACTTTGCCGATTAAGTCCTTCCGGTGGATTTTGGCCGGAAAATGCATACGTGGCAACAATGTGGCGCGACAGACCTCGCCGGCGATAACGTGCCTATGACATGGCGATGATCGGACCCCAGTTTTTTTCTCTTCTTTTTCTTAAAAAACTACTTCGTCGGAGCTCGCCGACCACTCTAGAGGGCTGCTCGGCCCTCGCGGGTCGTGAGCGAGGGCGGGGGAGGCCACTGCCACCTTCCCCCGTGGCCGGCAAGGGCCAGGGGAGGCCAGCCTCGCCAAGATCTGGGCAAGCTCGCCTTGCCTGACCCTCGCCGACCGGGGGCGAGGGCAGTGGCGGCCTTCCCAGCCCCCGTCTCCCTCGTCGGCAGGGGCCGAGGTAGGTAGTGACCTCCCCCACCCTCGCCCGCGGCCGGCGAGGGATGGGCCGCCAGGTCGGCGAGCTCCGCCGACTGGGAAGCTCGCTGGCCAAGTAGTTTTTTAAGAAAAAGAAGAGAAAAAAAAACATAAAAAAATGAGGTCCAATCATCACCACGGTGTCGCCATGTCATTGCCAGCGAGGTCCATTGCGCTATGTAGGCATTTTCAGGCCAAAATCCACCGGAATGACTTAATCAACAAAGTTGCAAAAGGTTTAGGACTCATTTAGCATAAAAAAAGGTTTAGGAGTAAAACAACAAAGTAACGAAAGGTTTAGGAGTGAATTGGCAATTGTCCCTCTAGAATACTGTCCACCAAGATTTGCATCCTCCCGTGACCCTTTCCACCTTTTTGAATGCTGCCATACAAACCGGTACACAACACCAAGACGAGTGCCGGATTAATTTACAGCAGCAACAGTTAATGGCTACTTGTTTATGGGGAAAAAAAACGTACTGCTAATAGCTACTTGTTAAACTTGAATGGTTAAATAAGCTTCGCTAAATATTGTTAAAAATCAAACATGAGTTGACAAATCCACTTGAGATTTGCACTATTTCACAGAATATCCTTCGACAAACAAAGCAGAAACACCATAAACGCTTCACGCGCGCTCCCACATAGAGAGAGAGAGAGGGAACCTGAATCTCTAAATGAGGATTGAAAGGAGCCACAAAGCCAGTCAGAAGATGAGACGGAAATAAACGAAGGTCCAATAATTAAGGTAGTGTCCTTCTTTTGCCAATTATTTTGGAGGAAAATAGGTTGTTTGGACAAAAATATAAGTGTGGGGATGGAACAGACCGTGTCCAAGTCAAGGTCATGTTTCTGGAAATAATTCTTGCGTGTACGACCGGGAGATGTTCTCATTTGCCCTCTTTTTCTTTGTTCGATGAAGATTGAAGGAAGCATCCACCAATCAAACAAGCTTCAAATGCAAGGGCTCGAAGCATAGTCAGCAGACTTGAAGATCTACGAGATGCATTGATGAGTATATATGATGTTTCCGTTAACTTGTTGGACCCGTTGAAAGTCAATCAGTCCGTCGAGGATGCACTAAGCGGGGGTCATCAATGAACCGAGTCGGGATTGAATAGAGTCGGTGTTGCTTGATTGACTACTTTATTTTTATTTTTATTTTTTTGTACCTTTTCTAGGATCAAAAGGAACTGCGGTAATTAGAAGTCACCAAGAATTATCTGAATCGATTATTTTCTGTGATGGAACTCATAGGATTCCAGCAGCTTTCCTACCACCGTCCTATCTGAAGGCACACCTTTCTATCTAGAGGATTCACGGAATGTCAAGACAAAGCGGGATTTTCAATCGAAAAAGGGTAGCAAGGAGAAAGCTGAAGGGAAAAAAAACAACCTTTTTTGGGCAATCGGCTCAATGGAAAAAATAAAGAATAGAGTTTTCCCTTGTAGTTTTTGAGAGTCGTGGAGAAGCCCAATTATCATTTTAAATATCTCATCATTTAAAGGGGATTTTTTCAAATAAAGACTTCAAATAGGTTGAACTGTTTTCTGACAAAAAGAAAAGGGACATCGATTGAATCTCATCTCAAATAAATGTATGAAGTGATCAATATAATCTCAAATAAGGGTATTAAGTTCGAAGCTGACCAAATCTTATTTGTAATTATGTGTATTTTCGTCTAAGTACTTTTTCCTTTTTCTCTTTTCTCTTTCTATGTTTGTCTCTTTTCTTCATCATCCTCATGCGTCCATTTTATTCACTCTACATAATGCCATCTCTAGAATCCATTTCTATCTCCCCATCAACCTTGCCATTGACGCCTTCAACCATGTCCACTACCGCCCTCAACAGCAATTCCAATAGCTTCATTGAAAGATCGATGTCAATCCGATCCCCTAGATTGAGCAAGAGCAGGTGAAGATGCGACACTTTGCTCAATTTGAGCCCCACATCTTATGGTCGTGTCTAAACACAACGAGGTGTAAGCCATTAGCTTCTTATCCTCATCATCTTCGATGTTCACACTAAGATTTTTTCTCACGAATGCTCTAATTGGTGTCAGTGAGGAGAAGCCAAATTGAAGTCCCTAAGCTGGATTTATTAGAAGTCTTTTGTGAATATCTACAATCCTCATGTGCATTGATTCATTTAGTGAAATATGCAATTTTGGGAATGCCTGACAGATTTTTACTCTTTTTTTTGTCTTCTTATTCTCTCTTGAATACATGGAAATAGCATTTACAGGTTAAAAAAAGCAAATTTGTTTGTATATACATAGAGCCAAACTCATCCGCTTTTTAGATCAAGTGTTCTCACTATTTTGATTTGAATCGCTCCAATAGGCGAGTGTCTTCAATCCCCAAATGATTGTACTTTTTCAATCTAGAGGCATAGGTAGACTTACAAGTCAGAATGATTCGCCAACCTTTGTGGATAACTAGCATGTACCACCCAATTGGACCCTATGAAGAACTGACATATTCCACCTTAATGGAACCTGCATATAGGAATACTATGAGTCATTCAGCCTAGATTTTATAAAATATTCCCTAGAAACTATAGGCCAAAATTAACATGCCATAGCCAATTTGATTAGCAAGGAGAGCAGAAAGTGATCAAATAAAGGCTTGAAATAGAACCATTTTCCCAACAAAAAAGGACATAAAGTGAATCTCATATCAAATAAAGATATGAAGTGTTCGACATAATCTCAAATAAGGGTATCAAATTTGAAGCTAGCCAAATCTTATTTGTAGTTATCTATATTTTCGTCTTAAGGACTTTTTCCTTTCTTTTTTCTTTTTTCCTTTTTCTCTTTTCTCTTCCTTTGTTTGTCTCTTTTCTTCATCATCCCCATACGTCCATTTTATTTGCTCTACATATCGCCATCACTAGAATCCATTTATATCTCCCTATCAACCTTGCGATCAACGCCTTCACCCTTGTCTACTACCGCCCTCAACAACAATTTTAGTAGCTTCATTGAAAGATGGATGTCGATCTGATCCCCTAGATTGAGCATGAGTAGGTGAAGATTCGATGTTTTGCACAATTTGAGCCACACATCTCATGGTTATCAAGGTAGCTAATATGAATAATTTGCCAATTCGCCCTCGAAGCAATCAATTTTGCCAATTTACCCATAATTGACCAAAATTACTAAATCACCCATAATTCCTCCAAAAGCAGCCGATTAACACATGATCACTCAAATTGACAATCAATTCACCTCAATCAAGTCCATAATTATCTACTAAAGCGGCAAACGGGCCTAATTGAGGGGTAGGATTTCCTCGCGAATCGGCAACTCGGGGCAAACCCCGGTGAACTTCCAGCAAGGCTTTGGCGGCCGGGGACATTCCTTGGTGGTCCTGGGAGATCAAGGGACTCATGGGTAGAGGTGGGTGGTGATGGAATGGCTCCGAGACAACTCGGAGGCGAGCGACCAGCATAACCAAAAATCGGGTGTGGTGAGTATCGATCGGTTCGCGGCCAAATTCAAGCAAACGGCGTAAAGTTGGCCATGAAGACCCAATAGGCTTTGAAGAGGGGACTTACACGAGTCCAATGGTAGTGGTGGCATCGCTTGAGGTGGCTGGAGGAGGAAGAAAACAATAAGAGAAGATGACCAACCTGAATTAGGGCTCAAGGGGGAGGGGCTTTGGTTTTGGGGTTAATTCTCTTAAACGGCGCAACACCAATGGTTGAGAATGGTGCCGTTGTATTCATATGATTCTCAACTATCGATTGGAGGTGGTGGCGAGGGATGGATCTCACCAGAGGAGCCACGGCAGCGGAACAAAGCTCCGGCGGCACAAACTAAGGCAAACTGGCAATTGGACTTAGATTCACTAATTCTAGGTCAAATCAATTGCAACAAAAGCCCAAGTTAGGGTAAAGGGATACCTAAGAATCCACTGGAAGTAACAGCAAGAGCTCTGAATCGAAGGATTGAGAGAAATCACGACTTGAAGCTTGGGCAGCAAATCTGGAAAACAAGAGACGAATAGCTCCGTCGAGGCATCTTTTGGGGCCTCCCAGCGGTGAACCAAGCGGAGTCACAAGATGAAGTTGGTCAATACATAAAGGTGATGTTTCAAGGATTCCAACGCCACCAACGGCACATCAAACAGAGCTCGGAGCTGAAAGTTATTGTCCTCCAAAGTGAATCTTATCTCAAATAAAACTATGAAATGATCAACATAATCTTAAATAGTGGTATAAAATTTGAAGCTTGCCAAATCTTATTTGTAGTTATGTGTATTTTCATCAAAGGACTTTTTCCTTCTCTCTTTTCTCCATTGTCCTAATGCGTCCATTTTCTTCGCTCTACATATCGCCATCTCTAGTGTCCATTTCTATCTCCCCATCGACCTTTTCTTGCCATTAATGCCTTCAACCTTGTCCATCACCACCCTCAACAACAATTCTAGTAGCTTCATTGAAAGATGGATGTCGACCTGATCCCCTAGATTGAGCTTGAGCGAGTGAAGATGTGACACTTTTCTCAATTTGAGTCACATATCTCATTGTCGTGTATCGAGCACAGCGAGGTGTAAGTCATTAGCTTGTTATCCTTGTCATCTTTGATGCTCGAACTCATATTCATCCTCAAAAAAGCTCTAATTGGTGCCAGTAAGGAGAAGTTGGATCAAAGTCCATAGGCTAGATTTATTAGAGGTTTTTGTGACACCTCTGCAATCCTTATGTATAATGATTCATTTAGTAAAATATGCGATTTTGGGAATTTCTGAGAGATTTTCCCTTCTTCTTTTTTTGTCTTGTTCTTCTCCCTTGAATATGTGCAAAGAGTAATTCAAGGTTAAAAAAGGCAAATTTGTTTGTACATACATAGAACCAAACTCATCTGTTTTTTAGATTGTGTTCTCATTGTTTTGATTTGAATCGCTTCTAGAGGCGAGTATCTTCAATCCCCAAATAAGTTTATTTTGTTCATCTAGAGGCATAGATAGACTTGAAAACTATGAAATGATCAACATAATCTTAAATAGTGGTATAAAATTTGAAGCTTGCCAAATCTTATTTGTAGTTATGTGTATTTTCATCTAAGGACTTTTTCCTTCTCTCTTTTCTCCATTGTCCTAATGCGTCCATTGTCTTCGCTCTACATATCGCCATCTCTAGTGTCCATTTCTATCTCCCCATCGACCTTGCCTTGCCATTAATGCCTTCAACCTTGTCCATCACCACCCTCAACAACAATTTTAGTAGCTTCATTGAAAGATGGATGTCGACCTGATCCCCTAGATTGAGCTTGAGCGAGTGAAGATGTGACACTTTTCTCAATTTGAGTCACATATCTCATGGTCGTGTATCGAGCACAGCGAGGTGTAAGTCATTAGCTTGTTATCCTTGTCATCTTTGATGCTCGAACTCATATTCATCCTCAAAAATGCTCTAATTGGTGCCAGTGAGGAGAAGTCGGATCAAAGTCCATAGGCTAGATTTATTAGAGGTTTTTGTGACACCTCTGTAATCCTTATGTATAATGATTCATTTAGTAAAATATGCGATTTTGGGAATTTCTGAGAGATTTTCCCTTTTTTTTTTGTCTTGTTCTTCTCCCTTGAATATGTGCAAAGAGTAATTCAAGGTTAAAAAAGGCAAATTTGTTTGTACATACATAGAACCAAACTCATCTGTTTTTTAGATTGTGTTCTCATTGTTTTTATTTGAATCGCTTCTAGAGGCGAGTATCTTCAATCCCCAAATAAGTCTATTTTGTTCATCTAGAGGCATAGATAGACTTGAAAACTATGAAATGATCAACATAATCTTAAATAGTGGTATAAAATTTGAAGCTTGCCAAATCTTATTTGTAGTTATGTGTATTTTCATCTAAGGACTTTTTCCTTCTCTCTTTTCTCTATTGTCCTAATGCGTCCATTTTCTTCGCTCTACATATCGCCATCTCTAGTGTCCATTTCTATATCCCCATCGACCTTGCCTTGCCATTAATGCCTTCAACCTTGTCCATCACCACCCTCAACAACAATTCTAGTAGCTTCATTGAAAGATGGATGTCGACCTGATCCCCTAGATTGAGCTTGAGCGAGTGAAGATGTGACACTTTTCTCAATTTGAGTCACATATCTCATGGTCGTGTATCGAGCACAGCGAGGTGTAAGTCATTAGCTTGTTATCCTTGTCATCTTTGATGCTCGAACTCATATTCATCCTCAAAAATGCTCTAATTGGTGCCAGTGAGGAGAAGTCGGATCAAAGTCCATAGGCTAGATTTATTAGAGGTTTTTGTGACACCTCTGTAATCCTTATGTATAATGATTCATTTAGTAAAATATGCGATTTTGGGAATTTCTGAGAGATTTTCCCTTCTTTTTTTTTTGTCTTGTTCTTCTTCCTTGAATATGTGCAAAGAGTAATTCAAGGTTAAAAAAGGCAAATTTGTTTGTACACACATAGAACCAAACTCATCTGTTTTTTAGATTGTGTTCTCATTGTTTTGATTTGAATCGCTTCTAGAGGCGAGTATCTTCAATCCCCAAATAAGTCTATTTTGTTCATCTAGAGGCATAGATAGACTTGCAAGTCAGAATGATTTGCCAACCTTTGTAGATAACTAGCATGCACCACCCAATTGGACGTTGTGATGAAGCCACATATTTATTATCAATGGAAACAGCATCTAGGAATGTTATGAGTCATTTAACTTACCAAAAAAAATGTTATCAGTCATTTAGCCCAAACTTAGTAGAACAATCCCAAGATACTATGTGTCAAAGTTATCTTGCCATATCCAATTTCACTAGCAAGGAGAGCATTAAACTATTACTTTAATTGCCAAAGTAAGTCCTTACGAGAAAAAAATAATCAAAACAAAACCCATTTACGAATATATTTCGATTCTCAAGTTCATCATCATCATCAGTCTCTTTGGGATGATACTGAAAACTAATCCTGAAGTGGCAGCTCAAAAGTCTATTCGACTTGGAGTTCCCATGCGTCCTGGAGATCTTATTATCGGAGAAGGTGACTGGTGGCGAATAACTTCAATCCAGCTTCTTGTCGCCGAAGTTGATGACTGCCTGCGCGAGGTTGAAAATTATAAAATGCAGAGCACGTAATTCGAAGTTCTCTGATGGGGAAGCTGCAAACTTCTCCTGTATAAGGCAGACGTGCATTGGAAATTTGATTTTTGTAGTTTTGTAAAACTGAAACGCGCGGTTTGCAACCTGCAAAACTTCTTGAATATCTTCCATTTTTCTTCTTTTCCTAAACTGTTCAAATTATTGTGTACATGCGCATGCTCGCTACTGAGGAGGCTGATGTTGTTGTCAAGAAGGAGCTGATACAGAGTGAAAAGGAATGCGTGAGCAAGATGAAGAAAGGGGAAAAAAAAGAAGAAGTTCCTAGACGAAAATACCATTAACTACAAATAAGAATCGACTGGTTTCTAAGTCAATTGCTTCAAGCTTTATTGAGGACAAGATTCACTTTAGATCATCTGAGAAAACGATTTTACTTTAGGCTTCTATCTGACAAATTTCCTCATCTTAGTGTGAATTAAAAAGCAACTAGAGTATAAGAACAAAAATTCTCTTTTACAGTAGGGGGTTTATAGGAAAGAAAGTAAGGAAGTCATTTTCTTATTACATTAACCGACTTGCAATAGATCCGTGCTTCGACTTGATCTTTTAATAAAAGAAAATAGACTGCTATTCTCCACACAAACATAAAGCTCCTCCGTTAGGTGAGCACTCGCCGATAAGTTACCATATGATCTACGGACCATGTGAATAAATGTTAGCCAAATCATTAATGACCAGCCTATATGATTAGGAGTTCAGATATGCTTTATCAACATAGTCCATGCATCATATAAATTTATCTACTTTGCTGGAGATCATGCTATCTAAATCAAAATCTGTCAATATATATGAGCATTTCTTCTTCACGCTAGTGTTTGTAAACAACTCCCGTTAACCTTCGTTCATGCAACTTCCCGTTCGAGCAAATGAAGGAATATAAAAAAAATTCTTGCTTAGCGCTATCCCCAAACAAAAGAAGAAAGAGACGTGTCTGAAGTAAATTAGAAGTCAGTCTACTCCAGAGTTTCTTGGAAAAGAATCATGGTACACAAGTCTGCTCCCCACTTGGATTGACTCATCAACGAGAAGCTTACCAACTTGTCACATAAGACCAATTGAAACCATACGTCGGAAAAATCTTCCCATCTGCAATTACCCTTCTATTGCTTTAAAAGAAAATTTCCCATGAACTCCGGATTAGGCTTCGTCAACCTATGAACATTTTAAAACATTTTTGTTGAAAACTTCGAGCAAGATGGGGAAACTCCTCAGGTCGATAATCCCATCCACCAAGATTTGAACCCGTCCTTGATTGGTCTCCGCCTTTGCTATTGATGCCATAGAAGCCAGTACATAACAGCAAGATGAATGCCGCACTAATGTATAGCAGCAACTGTTAATGGCTAAGTCGTTCGTGTGAAAAACAAGACAAATTGTTAGTGGCTACTTGTTTAATAGACCTGTTACACAGACAAGTTGAGTTGCGTTTGGCCAGATCATGCATGTTCCGATTTAAATTGATCCATATAACTTGTTTATGACTCATTTATTGCAAAGCAAATTTCTTGACCCATACTTAATCCAGCCCAACCAATTTTGCTAAATTAATTCCACATTTAATCTGATCTAAGAAAAATACTTATTAATTTTTTAAAAAAAAAGCATATTGCTGAAACACGGTGGGTAATTTTTATAATTTTTTGAAATATAATTTTTGATTTTTTTTTGTTTTTCTAATGTTTTTTTTGGCGAGGCTTGACCCTCGTTTGTGGCCAACGACTGGCCATCACTGTGGCCAGTGACTCGCGGAAGAAGAAGAAAAATGAAAAGGGAAGAAAATAAGATAAAAAAATAACACTAAAAATAAAATAATTAAAATTTCTATTTAAATAATAAAATAAAAGAAGAAAATATAATAAAATAAACCAGAAAATTAAAAGATGACTTAATTTTTTATTGTGACTCACTTTATCTATTTATGATTCATTTAAAATTCATTTAAGATCAACTTTAAGTTGTTAAGTAACAGATTTGTGATCAATTTAAATTTATTTTTTAACTTAAACGACACATTTATGACCCACACCATTCACATTGATTTAATATATGGGTTTTAGACCATTTTACCAACTTTTGATTTTAAATGCTACAATATGAAGGTCCAACAGTGAAGAGAATGTGTGTGTTTTCCTAATTATATTGGCCAAAATTGGAGTGTGTGGATAAATGTAAGTGATGAGGAACAGCCCACGTCAAAGACTGAAGCATGGTCAGCAGACATGAAGATCTAGGAGGTGCATTTATGTGTCTATGATATTTCAAATAACCTTTTTGTTTGGATTTAAATAAAAACAAGAAACACTTTTTTTTATTTTCCCACCACAAGAAAAATGAAAAACCAAAAAAATAGAAAATTATATAAAAAAACATTATTTATGTATTGTAGTCAATATTCAAGTATTTCATCAGCTTGAGATTTCGAAAATTTAAATTATGTGACTCAAGAGATATGGAGAAATTATTCAAAAGGTCATAAATTCCCTTGTAGTTTGTCAATTTAGTACTAAAATTTTCAGTTTTATGTTTTCAATTATATATTAATATATTTTCGAACTCTTTTATTCTTAATTTTCTTTTTCTTTTTTCTTTACTTTTCTCTATGTTTTTTTTTTTCTAGCCGGCAAGGATCATTGAGGACCCTTGTTGGCTGCGAAGGTCCTCAACAAGAGCCTTTGCAACCCCGCCAAACGCATGCGAGAGTGTGATTTTTTTGGCCCTCGCTAACCCAAATAAAGGCACAGAAAAAAATATCTAAAATCTAAAATCAAAGTATATCAACATATAATACATTTGTATATTCACATCGACATTAGTCGTTCCCAGCCAAAATTGGCCGGATGAATTTAGTTGGCAAATTGTTAAAATGTTTAGGATTCACTTGGAAAATTTAAAAAGATTAATGACTGAATCGATAAAAATGTAATAGGTTTAAAACTTTGTGGACAACTTTCTCCACAAGATTTGTATCAAGAAAAAAATAAAAAGTGAAAACCAATCTAAATAAGCCCTTTAGAATTATTTGTTATAGTGACTAAAATTTGGCGATAAAAATAAAACTTGGTCCTGAAGATGATCTGTCGTGACAAAACTCCCATCTTCCATTGCAAAAATTCATCTTTAGGGCACCAAAATGCAAACATCGTTGCTAAAGCTTGAGCATTTCTCAACGGAAACCTTGTACTTCACCAAAGACTTGACTTATGCCGACAGACTTCCATCTCCATGACCCAAAGATTTTGGCGGAATGAAAAGCGACGATCGATAACCTTCTTTATTGAGTCAACCTACCAGTACATATCATCTAGGCCCACCAAACAGCCATCAGCAAAAGTTCAATGTTTACGGAATTAGGAGATCCAATGGGGAGCCCAAAACTTAAGTCCATTAAAATATCTAGGGAGATCCACCTAGTAAGAGCTCCTTCGGCTCCAATTTGACACCTCACGCATGCACTGCCATTAATGGTAATTGTTGACACCTAAATTTTAAATTACAGATAATAGATTTCGCAAGGGAAAATATTGAGTAGATTTGTGCTAAATCTATAAAGTTTATCTCTATGCACAAAAGATAAGGTCTGAAGAAAATGAAATCGGTCAAATCTTTTTAGAGGATTGACCGAGATTGTTTTGTTTGCTTATAAAAGACCACACCCATGCACAGTAAAAGGAGGGCACAAAGAGCTTTTATTCAGCAAAGAGGAGCACACATATACACACGCCTACAGAGAAGAGTTTTATTCAGCCAAGGGGAGACTTACTTTTTCTGAGCAAAAACAGTACACCTACGCACACACACGAAAAGAGTGAAGAAAAGAAGAGAGTGAAATACGAGGGAATTCTAGGGGGAATTCTCTTCGTGAAAAAAGAAGCAAAAGGAGGTGGGCTAGGAGCTTTGACTTGGACGATCCAAGCGCAATCTTCTTTCTCTGGGGACTCATCTGCGGTCTCCTTCGTTCGTCTTCACCGATTGTCGGGCAAAAGGTGCAATCCTCTGCTCCACTTGTTATGGTTCTGGATTATACATTGATTCTATAATGGAGAGCCAATGAATTATAGTCAAGGTTTGCCGCTTAGGTTGTGTTGGAACCGACAATATAAGATGCTCAGAATGTGGCGGACGAGGTCTTCTTTAAACTAATTGACTTTTTTATTGTTTGTTCCTTTAGTGTCTTTTCTGCTTAATTTTGTCCACTATGACTTTCATTATGAAACTGCGAACTTCATGGAAATACTATTTGATGTTATTTTGCTTCATGAATTGGTGCATAGTAATTGACTAAGGAGCATTGTCAGCAATTCAATTATAGTGATTTTGTTGAGCCGTAATTAAAGAACCTTTTTTTGATGGTATTGTTGAAGCTTTGGTATATGCAGTGGTAAGAACAAAAGAAGTCCTGAAAGAAAAAAAGCTAGAGAAGCATCAATATGATTCATTGTTAAAAAAATTCTTTTCCCAAGTTGATTTGAATTTTGCTGAGTGATATTTCTTGTCTAACTTGCGTGTTTCGGGTGATAGGTGTTATCAATTGGAATTAATTTTCCAATTCGCTACCGCAAAAGTCGATTTTTTATTTCGTCTATAAGGCTTTAGACGAGATAATTAATTGCGCGGGAATGGAATTGATATTTTGATCTTTAAGGCTTAAGATCTATTTATTGATTCTATTTGCGAGATTCTTTGTTTGAATTTGGGTGTTATTTTCCAATTGATAAGTCTTGTCTTGTTTAAATTGCATGTTAGATTAAGTTTTAGTGTTAGATAGGATTTTATTTTAGATTAAATTGCATTTAGATAGTATTACATAACATGATTAGATGGCATTTTAAATATAATTCGCATGTTTAAATTAGATTTTCATGTTTTTATTTCAAGTTCAATAAAAGATTCATATACATGTCACATGCATGTCTTTTTCTTTTTATTTCCATTATTAGTCATTGCATAACATTTAGATTAGGCACATTAAATCGCATGTCATTTAGGAATTGCATAGAAATTCATACCATGAAGGAACATTGCATTTAGAAATTAAGAATCATGTTAGATTAGATTCTCATGTTTTATTAGTTTGTTTAATTTCGAATTTCATTTAAATAAATAAGAAAATGCTTTTTAAAAAAAAAAACCTTTGCATGTCATTTAATTCATTTAGTTAAAACACGTCATTTAGTCCAAATTAATATCATGTTAGGTCATATCATTAGAATTAGACTTTCATGCATTTACATATTAGTTTAGTTTTCATGTTTTAACATATTATCCATAGTTAAAATAATGTTTTAGTTTAAATTATGGATTAATTTATTTCCTAGTATAAATTAGATGTTATTTAGCTATAGGATAATTAGTTTCATTAGATAATTTTGAAATTCATAATTTTGCATTTAAAATTGCATTAAGATAATTGCATATAGAATTAATTTTTCATTACATCCATTACATGCATTGCATTCATATAAAGAAAAACAAAAAAAAATCCTTTTGTTGATTGATTTCATTAGGTCATCTTTGTTCATGGTTTTATTTCATTAAGCATTTAAATAATTGTTTATTCACTCACATGATCACTGTGCATGTTAGGGAATGAACTTAAAATCAATTCAAGCTGCCTGCAAATTATTTTGAAATAGAAGAAATAGGTTCTCAAGTCCCCGAATTTATAATCTTTGGTTCGTAGGAGTAAAATACTACTCCCAGCATTTTACATGGGTTTCTAATCGACCCACCTCAAATAGATTAGTGGCGACTCCAATTGAATTCAATTTTGCATGTTTAAGAATTGAAACCTAAGTTGCGAATTGGTATGAGTTTGGGAGATCTCGAGCTAAATTAGGTTTAGCAATCCATTAGCTTAACCCTTAGGTGGTGCACCTTCGGGGAGATCGCGACAGCTTGGCGACTCCACTGGGGAACTAGTTCAAAGAACTCTAGTGGACTTAGGACTGTTTATTTCTTTTCAAAAGTTTTTGCTTGGTAGTGAAAATTCCATTTATGTCCCTAACCCATGCTTTGATTATTTTTGCAGGTTGATTTTTTTTTTGAGTTTTTTTTAATTGCTTTATTTGGAAGTGTTGTGTGATATTAACTGTTGTGCATGCTTTATTGCTTTAGCATTACACATTGGCACACACAACCCACCGCCGGACCCGGGCTGCACTAGGATAATTTAGGATGGTGTTAGGTTGGATACAACTTCGACCGCGAGGCCGCGTAGTAGAGGTTGCCCAACTTAACTCCGAAAAACTTTCATTCTTGGTGCCAAAGGTGTTTGTTTCTGCCCGCGAGGCTGCGTCGCATTGGGGCATCACCTTTTGGCTAAGCTGGAGTTGCAAGGACTTTGATTTAGTACGCGAGGCTGCGACTAGTCATTCCACCCTTGTAGCTCCACTTTGCTAAGCCTTTTAGAGTAGAAATCGAGCCGCACCTTTCATGTGCATGTCTATGTGTTTGCTTGATCGAAAAGTAAGTTTTCTACTTTATCCTCTTGCAATTTATTTATTTATTTTGTTCGGTCCATGACAATTAGGTGAGTCGAGTCACATTCTATATACAATGGGAAGATCTGATGTTCGATTCATTCCTACTCCAAAAGCCGAGCTCAAGCGATGGTGGGATAAGCTAGATCATGACGGCCGAATCTATGTGGAAACCAAATTAGGTCAACTGGTTCCGCTCCTCGACATCGATGTTCAAAGTGGGGCAATGCAGGCCTTGGCTCATTTTTGGTGTCCCCACACCTCCACGTTCGTCTTTGGTAAGTACGAGCTTGCTCCGACTCTGGAGGAATATAGCTTTGCCATTGGAAAGCCTTTGGATCTCGATTTGGTTAACCCACCTTTAGGAATAGATCCGCAATCTCTTTTGTCTGATTTCCTTAAGGTTACCAAGATTGAGTTGACAAAAGTCTTAAAGGATAATTGTCATGCATGTCCTTTTTCCTTTCTGGATCAATGTTTCGAAAATGCCCCATCTCACTTGAAAAATAGAATTTTTATCTTAGCCTTTTTTGGGTTCATAATTTTCCCTTTCAGAAAGAATGCCATTGATCCATCCATGGGTAGTCAAACAAGTTTGTGGTGGTGTTAATTTTGTCAATGCCATTCTGGCTGAAACATTTTTGTCACTTACCCGGTTCAAAGAAGGTGATAAAAAAACCTTTCATGCACCCATCGAGCTCTTACAAGTCTGGTATTTCTCTCACACAAAAGGGTTTGCCATACACACGAGTATTAGTGGTTATTCTGAGTCCATCCATCCCATCGAAGAGTTTAAGGTCTTGCAAGATAGAACTCCTTATCTATCTTTTTCCGAGTGGTTAAACTTATTGAGAAATCCAAAGGCAAAATTTTTCCTATGGCAAGCTAGATGGTTCCGAGTTCGTCAGGCACGGCTTTCTCTTGGCGACGACGGTCCGATCCTCCTGATAGGGATCACGGGAACAACTTCTTACTATCCACTCCGGATAGTTCGCCAGTTTCGAGTGCTACAAGACTTACCTCCACCACCAAAGCCAGATCTATTTCGACTTAGCTTCACCAACAAGGGAGACAACTACATGGATGAGTTCCACCACATCGAGCAAGCTTGGCACAATTGCCATGCTCGGAGCGTGATTTGGCCCGAAGATGAGCTTGAAGGGAAACAGAAGATCCATCATGCTACCATCCGATACATCCGCAAGTTCAAATTCCCAAATGAATGGTTTCCAAAAATTCCTGATGTGACAACCAAACCAACTCGTGAAGCCGAAACCAAGCGGTATAAGAGGAAAGCGGAGGAACTCGAGGAGCAGATGAAGAAAGTGGCTAGGGAGAATAGGCAATTGTGTCGAGCATTAGCTTCCCATTTGTATATAGAACGAGCTAAATAAAATGCTTTTGTTGAGTCATTTGTCTTATGTTGAGTTATTTGTTTGGAGTCTTTATTTTAGGTTGAGTCAGGTATGTCATGATATTTGAGTATTTGTAAGGTCAATTTCATAAATGAATAAAAATGGGTTTTTAGGTCATTGTCATGGACCATGTCTTTCCTTTTCTGCAATTTATTCTTATCCGTCCTTTCTTATTCTTCGTAGGTGATAACGGGTAATTCTCGATCTCCCATCCGCACGCGATCTCGAGCTAAAATGGCCGATCAAACGAACTCCGTGATCGTGTTGCCAATATAGAGGATCAAATGAAGCAGTTTCTTGCTGCTATGCAGGAAATGACTGCGGAGTTTAAAGTTGCTCGGTTAAGCCCGACCCCTCCACCTTTGCCAAAATTAAAAGAAGATATTGTGGTTGATCTAGATGAGGAAATGCCTCCTTTGGAAGAAGATCCCATTGCTGCTTATGGGAAAAAGACCATTCCTGATGACAAATCTGAACAGGAGAAGCGCCTCGAGAAACTCGAGGAAAAACTGAAGCAACTGCAAGGCTTTCAAGACCCGTCCCCGACGGATCTTTCTGTCTATTCTAAAGTGAAAATGCCTAAAAATTTCAAGATGTCGGAGTTTGAAAAATATGATGGCATGACCTGCCCGAGGGCCCATCTACAGATGTACCTGGTGAGAATGACCCAGTATGCTGATAATGCTCCTTTGATGATCCAGTCATTCCAGGCAAGTTTGACGGGTCCAGCTCTGAAGTGGTACATTTCAAAGGGGATAAACCAATGCCAAACCTGGGAGGAGGTTTGCCAAGCTTTCCTGAAGCACTATCAATTTATAACGGACATTACCCCTTCCCGAGATGATCTTGAACGGGCCGAGAAAAAGAGGAGCGAGTCGTTCAAGCAATATGTGATCCGGTGGAGGAATTTGGCAGCTCAGATTGATCCTGAGCCTTCTGACATGGAGATGAGGAAGATGTTCATCAAAACTTTTCCTCATGAATACCGCACTCGAATGATAGCCACCACTGCTGACACTTTCAATCAGCTTATTCCAGTTGGGGAGCAGATCGAGATTGGAATAAGAGATGGGTGGTTCAATGAGCCAACAAAGAAGTTTACTCCGAGGAAGGATAAAGAGCAAGCTGCGGAGATAAACTTGGCATACTCACAATCAAGCTCTGGCGGACCTTCAAATGTTCATGCCTCTACAAATCGGCAGGTCGGGGGGCGATCATTTGCGCCTCGCCAGTTCAACAGGAGGCAATTCACTCCCCTTCCTGGGCCTTTGTCTAAGGTTTTACCTGTTTTGCAGAAGAGGGGTTTGCTCTCTCAGGAGCCGAAGCGTCCGAATCCTGAAAAATTCAACAACTTTAATGCTTCAAAGAGGTGCAATTACCACATGGGTGAAGTAGGGCATTCGACTGATGAATGTTTCACCCTTAAGCACAAGATCCAGGATCACCGTTTCGCCTATGTGGTGGCGATCCAGGTCCTTCACTATTTCGCCTCTGTGGTGACCGAATTAGGGTTTCGGGCCTCAAGCGATCCAGGTCTTTCACCGTTTTGCCTCCAAGCAATCCAGGTCTTTTTCATCGTTTGCCTCTGTTGTGACCGAAGTAAAGGTTCGGGCCTCAAGCAAACGAGTCAAGTTCCTTCACTGTCTTTCTTTTATGACCGAAGCAAGTACTCGGGCTTAAGAGGACAGTTTCAAAGCTCATACATAGGTATGTTTCTTTTTCTTTCCTTTGCATTCATCATGTCATAATCACATTTTGAAAATGAGAGTGATCTCAACAAAAATATCATGCATAGAAAAAGAACGGCATTTAGGTATCATTTTGTCTTTGAATGCAACCTCTGCGAGCTCACCTTCAAAGAGGGGCAGCTGTTGACACCTAAATTTTAAATTACAGATAATAGATTTCGCAAGGGAAAATATTGAGTAGATTTGTGCTAAATCTATAAAGTTTATCTCTATGCACAAAAGATAAGGTCTGAAGAAAATGAAATCGGTCAAATCTTTTTAGAGGATTGACTGAGATTGTTTTGTTTGCTTATAAAAGACCACACCCACGCACAGTAAAAGGGGGGCACAAAGAGCTTTTATTCAGCAAAGAGGAGCACACATATACGCACGCCTACAAAGAAGAGTTTTATTCAGCCAAGGGGAGACTTACTTTTTCTGAGCAAAAACAGTACACCTACGCACACACACGAAAAGAGTGAAGAAAAGAAGAGAGTGAAATACGAGGGACTTCTGGGGGGATTTCTCTTCGTGAAAAAAGAAGCAAAAGGAGGTGGGCTAGGAGCTTTGACTTGGACGATCCAAGCGCAATTTTCTTTCTCTGGGGACTCATCTGCGGTCTCCTTCGTTCGTCTTCACCGATTGTCGGGCAAAAGGTGCAATCCTCTGCTCCACTTGTTATGGTTCTGGATTATACATTGATTCTATAATGGAGAGCCAATGAATTATAGTCAAAGTTTGCCGCTTAGGTTGTGTTGGAACCGACAATATAAGATGCTCAGAATGTGGCGGACGAGGTCTTCTTTAAACTAATTGACTTTTTTATTGTTTGTTCCTTTAGTGTCTTTTCTGCTTAATTTTGTCCATTATGACTTTCATTATGAAACTGCGAACTTCATGGAAATACTATTTGATGTTATTTTGCTTCATGAATTGGTGCATAGTAATTGACTAAGGAGCATTGTCAGCAATTCAATTATAGTGATTTTGTTGAGCCGTAATTAAAGAACCTTTTTTTGATGGTATTGTTGAAGCTTTGGTATATGCAGTGGTAAGAACAAAAGAAGTCCTGAAAGAAAAAAAGCTAGAGAAGCATCAATATGATTCATTGTTAAAAAAATTCTTTTCCCAAGTTGATTTGAATTTTGCTGAGTGATATTTCTTGTCTAACTTGCGTGTTTCGGGTGATAGGTGTTATCAATTGGAATTAATTTTCCAATTCGCTACCGCAAAAGTCGATTTTTTATTTCGTCTATAAGGCTTTAGACGAGATAATTAATTGCGCGGGAATGGAATTGATATTTTGATCTTTAAGGCTTAAGATCTATTTATTGATTCTATTTGCGAGATTCTTTGTTTGAATTTGGGTGTTATTTTCCAATTGATAAGTCTTGTCTTGTTTAAATTGCATGTTAGATTAATTTTTAGTGTTAGATAGGATTTTATTTTAGATTAAATTGCATTTAGATAGTATTACATAACATGATTAGATGGCATTTTATATATAATTCGCATGTTTAAATTAGATTTTCATGTTTTTATTTCAAGTTCAATAAAAGATTCATATACATGTCACATGCATGTCTTTTTCTTTTAATTTGCATTATTAGTTATTGTATAACATTTAGATGAGGTACATTAAATCGCATGTCATTTAGGAATTGCATAGAAATTCATACCATGAAGGAACATTGCATTTAGAAATTAAGAATCATGTTAGATTAGATTCTCATGTTTTATTAGTTTGTTTAATTTCGAATTTCATTTAAATAAATAAGAAAATGCTTTTTAAAAAAAAACCTTTGCATGTCATTTAATTCATTTAGTTAAAACACGTCATTTAGTCCAAATTAATATCATGTTAGGTCTTATCATTAGAATTAGACTTTCATGCATTTACATATTAGTTTAGTTTTCATGTTTTAACATATTATCCGTAGTTAAAATAATGTTTTAGTTTAAATTATGGATTAATTTATTTCCTAGTATAAATTAGATGTTATTTAGCTATAGGATAATTAGTTTCATTAGATAATTTTGAAATTCATAATTTTGCATTTAAAATTGCATTAAGATAATTGCATATAGAATTAATTTTTCATTACATCCATTACATGCATTGCATTCATATAAAGAAAAACAAAAAAAATCCTTTTGTTGATTGATTTCATTAGGTCATCTTTGTTCATGGTTTTATTTCATTAAGCATTTAAATAATTGTTTATTCACTCACATGATCTCCGTGCATGTTAGGGAATGAACTTAAAATCAATTCAAGCTGCCTGCAAATTATTTTGAAATAGAAGAAACAGGTTCTCAAGTCCCCGAATTTATAATCTTTGGTTCATAGGAGTAAAATACTACTCCCAGTATTTTACATGGGTTTCTAATCGACCCACCTCAAATAGATTAGTGGCGACTCCAATTGAATTCAATTTTGCATGTTTAAGAATTGAAACCTAAGTTAAAAATTGGTATGAGCTTGGGAGAGCTCGAGCTAAATTAGGTTTAGCAATCCATTAGCTTAACCCTTAGGTGGTGCACCTTCGGGGAGGTCGCGACAGTAACTCAAGTTGTTGATTGCATATTCTAAATGAGTTACGGACTTTCGAGTTTGAAGTTTTGCCTCTGAAATTTCCTGTGCATACAAATTTAATCTACAATTATGAAGCCATTTACATAGTCTGAAACAAAAACAAGATGTTGAGAACTAAGCGCATTGATCACTGACTTCATTGGCAGCGGCTGTCTCTGTTAAAGAAATGGGTGACAACATAGATATGCCAAAAAAAGGAGCTAGATATGTTGGGACAGGCATCTTTGTGGGAAGGTCTGGGGGCAAAGCCTCACCGTTAAGAATACTTGTTACTTCTCTGATAGAAGGCCTGAGTTTATATTTCGGATGAGCACACCAAAGTCCTAGAATTGTGAAGCATCGAACTTGTTTCTCATCAAAGTCTTGGCCTAGTTTTGGATCTAATGCTTCCAAAAGGCTTCCCCTCCCATAATGCTCCCAAACCCACTCCACAAGCCTCACATCGTCCGGCAACAATCTCGAGTCATTGACTTTTATTCCGCACACTATCTCTACAAGGACAATCCCGAAGCTATAGATGTCGGATTCCTTGAATGCCTTGCCGGTTTGAATGCATCTAGGAGCCATATAGCCCATGGTCCCGGCTAGTGTGGTCGTTCACGCCCCTTTGGAATGGTTAACTAGTCTAGCCAACTCAAAATCTCCTAGCTTGGCATTGAACTCTTCATTGAGCATGATGTTGCTGGACTTGATGTCCCTGTGGATCATGCATTGTTTCCATTCTCCATGGAGGTATAACAATGCCCAGGCCACGCCCTGAGCAATTCTGTACCTAATTTCCCAAGTCAACAGGGTTTTGTCTTTGAACAAATGACAATCCAAACTACCTTCTGACATGAACTCATAGACAAGGAGGGACTTTTTTTTCTCGTGGCACCAACCGATTAGCTGAACTAGGTTTTGGTGCCGGAGTTGGCTAATTATCTTCACTTCGGACGTGTACTCCTTCACCCCCTGTCTGGATTCTGAAGTTATCTTCTTGACGACCACATGAGTCGTATTTGTCAGGTGGCCTTCGTAGACTCTCCCAAAGCCCCCTTGACCAAGTAAACGGCTTTCAGCAAAATTATTCGTTGCCACGACCAGTTCCTTGTAACAGAATTTCCTCCCCCCAGTAACGTCTTTGAGTTCTTCACTGATGGACGCAGTATCCTTATTTTCTTCCCCAGTAAATCCACCCTTTCGGTTCCTCTTTGACCTACAAAATAACCAACCCAAGCATGGAATGAGAATAAACGGTACAATGCCACCTAAACCCCCTAATGTAACCCAAAATCTCGTGTGATTGCTCTTCTTTGCAGCGGTCCCACCTGGCGGTACAGTCGTATTCGGATTGGTCGGTACAGTCTGATTGGGGTACAACACTTGCAGGGACATCTAGGCTAGAGTTGAAATCCCATGTGTGAACAACGTGGAGCTCAGGGAATTCTCCCGTGCTAGCCGAGAAACCAAAGATTACCCATTCTGGCAAATAGTCTTTCAAGTTCACTATGGCGGAAAGTTTTTCACCTGAACTCCAGCTGCCGTAGCCTTCCCCCAAAATAAAGCTTAGATTTTGTCGGCTGGAGTCGTATGTGATCCATGCTTGAAGTTCCTGGCCGGTGATGACACTGGAATTCAGCCACTGTGCACAGACATTATTGGAGGATGCGATGTCATTTATATAGACTCCGAGATGTTTACACGATGGATCCCAAGAATTAGAACCGCCATAGAAAGTGTCGAATTCCACAGCAATGAATGCGGAAGTGAAGTCAGAAGTGTTCCGACCATCGTTACTCACGAGGGGTAAGTAGCCTGCACCCGACTCGTTGGGGATCTTTGATCCAATGGGAGCGAGAAAGAAGGCCAAACCATCGTCGTGCAATCCTTCACCAAACGAATTGATGACGAAGCTAAACTGGGTGCTGAAATCAGCCATGTTGCCCGTGACATTGTCCCAAAGGTGCATTGGCTTGTAATATGTGGCTCGGCCGCTCTGGTTGAAGTCCCTGTTGTATGCGAGCACGATGGCCCCGGGCATGATCACTGCATCACCTTTGAGAGAGATTTGATGATCTTCTGAGTTGAAATGTGGGAAGCTGAAGGATATATTGTCAAATGTTGCCAAAGTTGTTGTTAATCGAAAGACTAAAGAAAGGATGAAGGTGGGTAGGAAATTCATGGTGTGGAAACCTTGGAAATTCATCATTGGTAGCCAATAAATAGGAGAGAGAAATATTTTGTTTAAGAGAAAAAAAAAGGTTTTAAATGAAAAATAATTTTGGAGTCAACAAGACGGGGCCATCCTCGGCCGGACATTCACCCCTATGTCGATTTATTCAATAGTATATGAACAGAGGGTATTTGCAAGAGCTTTACAAGGTCCTCTTACAGTATGATATTTACATCATTAATCACTCGACGATACCAAGATCAACCCCATGAAAGAGGTTTGTGTATGCAGATCGGAATGATAAGTGACTTGCTGGATATCCTTTATGGCAGATTGAAGCAAAATTCAGCTTGAAGCAAAGAGGATTGTAGTTTGGCCAATTTAATATTAAAATTTTTAATTTTCAATTATATATTAATATCTTTTCGAACTCTTTTATTTCTTCATTTTTATTTTCATTTTCATTTTTCTTTACTTTTCTCTGTGTTTTTTTTAGCTGGCAAGGATCATCCAAAACCCTTCCGCTGACTAGGGGTGTGCATGGTCCAGGGCGGTCCGGTTCCCCCCCCCCGGAACCGGGAACTGGACCGATGGGACCGGTCCATGGTCTCTAGGACCGGGGACCGGACCGGACCGGACCAATAGGTCCGGTCCGGTTCCTGGGCGGTCCAATGGGATCGGGAAAAATTCAAAAAGAATGTTAAACTAAAATGAAAAATCATTTACTAGTCAAGGTAAAACAAGCGCAGCCTCTTGGTCTTCCTGATTCACCTGCATGTCCAAAGACGCGTCTCTGTTTTCGCCCCCTTGCACCGCTCTCGTGGCTGGTGGTGGGGTCGCCACAGCGGCGACAACTCCTGGACAGCGGCTGTCGAGGAGCCCCGGCTTTGACCGATAAAATAGGGGAACCGCAAGATACTAATGAACCGACCATTACGCTAAAACTGTGCTCTGTTAACTTTGAGTATGATCCCAAGAGCAAGCTTTGAATATGATTCTTCAGGGGATAGATTTGTGATACGTGTGCAAGGAAGAGGTTATGAGTTCCTGGTTCCAACACCTGTTACCGCTCAAGATGTCGTCGGTTGTTTCTTGTCTCAACAACTACACCATTCATAACATCTTGTTCACGAACTTGGGTAATGTCCGTAGCATAACCTAGAAAAGCCCAAAACTGTGCAAAGGAAGAGAGGGTTTTCTCAACAGTTCAAGAATTAATTCTACTGGTCCACGGGTCTCTGCACTTTGGTGCCTTGTAAATGGCCAGTTTATAGCCTTTTCCTTTTCTTTTGGCACTCAGATGAATTAAGCAAAAAAACTCAGGGGATCCACGGCACCTTGACTAGTCTCCTTCGCTGGTGGGGTCCTAATGGTCCGGTCCGGGTGGTCCGGTCCGGTCCTGACCACCCCAGAACCGAGAATCGGACCACCCGGGAATCGGTTTCATTTTTTGGAACCGTGGATCGGACCACAACTCCGAAGAACCAAACCAATCCGGCCGGTTCGGTCCGGTCCGGGTGGTTCCCGAGTTGGGTGGTACCCGGTGCTCAGCCCTACCACTGACTGCCAACAAGAGCATGATTTTGTGGCCCTCGTTAGATTTAGGCCTAGGCCTTTGCAACCCCACTAGCTATGAGTGAGGTTGCCTTCGCCTAGTTTGCATGCTTTGCTACGTGCCAGGGTCGCCGATTATCTCGCCAACCAAAATAAAAGCATAGAGAAAACAAAAAATACTAACATATAGTTCATCTGTATCATTGTCGACTGCGCAGGATTGAAGCGTTCACATCCACGTTAGTCACTCTCAGTGAAAATTGTCTGAATATATCAAAAGTATGAAAAAGTTTAGAATTCGCTTGGCAAAATTAAGAAAATTTATGATCGGATTGATAAAAATAAAATATAATAAGTTTAAGACTTTATGTATAACTTTTCCAGGAGATTTATATCAAGTAAAAAATAAAAAGCAAAAGCCAATCAAAATAAGCCCTTTAGAATAAATTGTTTTAGTGACTAAATTTTGGCGACAAAAGTAAAACTCTGCCCCGAAGATGATCTGTAATGACAAAACTCCCATCTTCCGTTGTGAAAGTTCAACTTTAGGGCACGAAAGTGCAAGCAAACATCGTTGCTAAAGCTTGAGCATTTCTCAATGGAACTCTTGCCGACAGAATTCCAGCTCCATGACTCAAGATTTTGGCGGAATTCCAGCTTTCCGCGGAGGTAAATGTTTGCATGTTAGGCAAGAGGATAGCAAGTTACCGGTTCTGTTTCGGTAGGACATGGAAAGCGACGATCCATAACCTTCTTTATTGAGTCAACCTACCATCAAGTCTGGTGATAAACAGTCTGTGAACTCACTTGTCGGTCCTTACGTCCTGGGCGCGTTGACGATGACTCGTGGCGAGCTCCCGACGTCGTAAAACTCGTGCAACGAGAGCTCGTATAGACTCGGCCCGATGCGGCAGCGGCGCACCTCCGGTGAAGCTCTGGTGAGGCTTCCGACGGCTGTTTACGGTGGCGGCGAGGAGGCCAGTCTGTAGAACGAGCCAGCAGAGGCAGCTGGACGGCGGAGAAGCCCAAACCAACGGCAAACGACGGCTGGTAAGTGGCTTCGGCGGGCTTACAGCGACGTCCGGAGCTGGGGAAGGGCAGAACGGCGCTGGGACGGCGTCGGGGTGACGTGGCCAGTGGCTGAGGAGTGTCGGGGACGGTGTCGCTCGAGTCGTGCTGGCGGAGCTCCGCGGTCACAGCGAGCAGAGGCGAAATCTCGGGTGGACGGACGAAAACCGGGGGGGCCGGCAGCGAGCAGGGTGACGTGAGCTGCAAGCAGTCAGGGCGTCGTGGTAGGTGTCGGAGTGGCATCTCGAAATGGCTGCCACGGCGGGGGAGCGGCAAGCGAGCTGCGGCCGCAAGCTGGGATGGTGACAAGGAAACAGGGGTGGTGTCAAGGGAGCGGCGTTGCGGAAACAGCGTCGATCGCGGCTTGCAAGCGACGAAGCAGGAGCTCGGAGCGGCAGGTGGAAGCAAAAGCCGAGACGAAGTGAGACTTCACCGGGAGCAAAAGCAGCCGCTGCGAAGTGGAACCGGAGGTGCAGAAGCAAAGCACACCGAGGCAGAGAAGCATCCCCTGGGGAAGAAGACGACGCCAGGAAGAGGGGAAGAGAGAGAGTAAGCGGCGAGGGGACGCGATGGGACGGGGTCCACGAAAGTGGCCCCCCTTCGCGTGCGTCTGCAGGAGCTGGGACAGACAGATAGAGGAGAGAGAGTGCGAGGAAGACGACGAAGTGCTCAGGATAGAGGAGAGAAAAGTGAGAGTCAACGAAGACAGGGACGTCAACGTCAAGGTCAGAAGAAAACAGGGGGAAGTCAGCGGGAAAGAAGGGAAAAGAAAGGGGAAGAGAGTCTCTCTTAGAGAGAGAGAGAGAGAGAGAGGAGAGAACTCAGAAGGAGTCGGTCGGCAGAGAGGAGAGAGTTGTGAGTTTGTCATTAAACATCTTGAATTGACGACTCTCTTGCTAAATCGGCAACTAACTCGCAAATTTCCCCATCAAATGCTCAGTACCCTCTTTTGAAGGGACACTTCTTATCCTTACGTTGAAGATGGAGTACTGACTGAGGGTCAAGTAAAACTCTCGTGGGCTTAATCCATCGTTAATGTTCTTACACGAGATAGCACATTAAAAAATAATTACGTCATAGTGGTAGTTAGTCGTGCCATTTTGTCAACAATACTACTAAAGTTACTAAAAGCATCACTAAAGTGTTCTTATTAAATGATGTTCGCAATTTCCATTAAGGATTCGATTAAGAAAAAGACAATCTAGAGTTCTTATTTAAATTTAATGGTGAATCTTACGAAAGTTAATAGAGGATAAATGTTTTATGAACATATCGATTTGGAGGTTTTTTTTAACTCAATATTAGTTTGGAATAAAATTGTCGCGAGTGTACTAGTTCATGATTCTTTGTAGTATTAACCTATTGATTGATTCATGTGTCCGCGTGACATCCAAATTAGCAATTTAACTGTATTATTTTACGAAAGCTAATGGAATGATGTACGAAATTATTTTGCATTGTGGGGGTGTTAGTTGATTTTTGAATTTATTATATCGAAAGGTAATATATCTTCTTCTTCGGAGGTAGTTGGAATACTTTTCCTTACTTATTTATGTAATATTTGTTCATTGTCGTTGAGAGCCAGAAGGCCCGTTGCATAAAACTGAAAATAAGTGATACAAAATTCAAGTGTTGAATATTTGAAATCTTCAAGTACGAAGTATTTTGACAAAAAAAAAGTACTAAGTATGAACATAAATATGTTGTCTGATAATAGATGAAAATTACACAATCTAGATGTATCTTTGCAATCAAATTGAGTTTAGGCACTGCTTCCTATGCTCAAGATTGCACAGTTCCATCCAAGCACACCGCGATGGACAAGACTAGCACGAGCCACTTGGCTTTTATATTCAATAATCTCTCTATGAGTGGGTCGACCTGGCGAATTCAAGTGGGTTAAGTACAGAATTTCGAATCCAAACATAGTAAATGAATAAATAAATAAGGAAGAGAATTACAGGGTCGATCTTGGTTCTAAAGACCACATCTGCCAGCTCTAAGGAGACCTTAGAACTGGTTTTCCCTACTGAAATTTCTCATGTAAATTCGAGCAAATTTGATGGTTACCAATACAGATCGAGAATGAGAAAAGAGTAAGAGGAAGGACAATGCGATTAAAGTTGTGACTGCATGATTTTGCAAGCCGCACGATTACAAATTCTAGACTGAGATGACTATTAGCCACCGAAACACATCATGAGTTTAATAGGTGGCGGTTGAAGTTTGCAGCCATGGTTCAAAACAAAGAAATACATTTCGAACAATTGTAGAGATAAATTGCATGTATAAGTCAGGGGATTGAGTTTACGTATAGGCATAGGCAAGACGGTTCAGTCATATATACACAAGATAGACCAACCCAAATAAAAACAAAAAATAATAACTTAATCCATCAACCTTGTGATCCTTTCTTAGTGAAGTTATATCTGTTTCCTTTTCGCCCTATGCTGGGTTGTCCCACTAACATGTACACACACTTTCACATCAAAATCCCTACAAAGCTAACCCCAAAATCTTTACACGTTATGTGATAATCCAAGAATAAGAGCAAATAGAAGCTTGTAACTAAAGGTCTGCTTGCATAATGTAATAATTAAGTATGATAAAACACCGAAGTCGCATTGCAGAACCCATAGTAATAGTGAACTTACTGTGTTTCAAGAGCTATGCATTGCAGAACCCATAGTAATAGTGAACTTACTGTGTTTCAAGAGCTATGCAGAAGAAGATGAACCACAAGATTTCTTGGAAGAGCTCGTACATGCGGACAGTTCATTATTGGAAGCGCTCGGTGGTGTAATGCTTCTCAAGCTGGCAGACAAAACATGCGACGATTCGGGCATCAAAGACGGAGAGGCGATATATGTCGGGATAGGCACCTTCGGTGGGAGAATGGGTGGTGAAGCATTGAAGTTCAAAACGCTTATTGCTTTGCTTATGAGAGGTCGTTCCTTAGGGTCCGGATGAACGCACTAGAGGCCGACAATCATCAAGCACTCCATTTGGGTCGCATCAAAATTTTCTCCTACCTTAGGATCTGCCGCATCTAATAGCTTTCCAGTTCCATATATCCTCTAGACCCACTCCACGAGGTGGACTTGGTCTTCTGATGTGCTCAGTTTGATAACTTGTCTTCCACAGGCTATTTCTAAGAGGACGACTCCGAAGCCGTAGACATAAGATTCCTTGCTTGCCTTGCCTGTATAAATACATACAGGGGCCATATATCACGTGGTCCCAGCCACTAGAGTCGTTTGTGACCCTTTGGCATGGTCTACTATCGGAGCCAGGCCAAAATCACCCAATTTAGCCTCGAATTGGACATCAAGTAGGATATTGCTAGACTTTATATCCCTGTGAACGATGCATTGTTTTAAATCCTCATGCAATATTTCAGCCCTAAGGCAATGCCTTGAGCGATATTGTACCTCTTTTCCCATGTTAATGGCGCTTTATCTTTGAATAAATGAGAGTCTAAGCTACCATTAGACATGAATTCATACACAAGGAGCAATTGGTTTCTCTCGTGACACCAGCCGACGAGCTCCACTAGATTTTTATGTCTGAGATGTCTAATTGTCTTCACTTCAGAGGAGTACTCTTTTATGCCTTGTTCGGACTCTGGAGTGATCTTCTTGATAGCGACATGGGAATTTTCATCACCTAGGTGGCCTTCATACACTCCTCCAGAACCCCTTTTCCCAAGCAACCGGGTACTAGCAAAGTTATTAGTCGCCTCGGCCAAGACCTTGCAGGAGTACTTCTTTGGTCCCTTGGACCGTTCAAATCCTTCATCAATCCCCCGTATATCTTCTTCTTCTCCACTTTGATCATTCCTATTTCTCTTTAGCTTGCACCCATACCAGCCACATCCTACAACAAGGATAAGCAACACCAAAGAGCTTAAGCCCAAGGCAGCCCCCCTTACCCACGACTTGCTTTTATCTGCACGAGTTATGACACCAGTAGGTGTGTCAACGTTAGTCCCATTTGTCGTGTCGTTTATGTTGTCAAGGATTCGTAAACTGGAGTTGAACTGCCATGAGAAAATAGTATGAGCCTCAAACTTGTCACCCGTCGTTGCTGAGAACTAAAATCCACGCATTCCGGCAAGTACTCTGTAAGGTTGAGTGGATGGTGGCAAAGGCTGGCAGAATTTCCAGCATTATCTCCAAAAATAATACTCAAGTTCATTGCTCTAGAATGGTAGGTGACCAGAGCATGGAGCCTTTCACCATGCAATATGTTGTAATCCATCCACGGGACACAAGTTGCATTGACGGAATCCACACTGTTTACATCGATACCAACATGTTCACATGGCTGATCCCATGCATTTGTCACGTTGTCGTGGAAAGTATCAAACTCTACTGCTACAGATACAGTACTAGAGTTGGTAGAGTTTAGATTCGATGTGATGCCTAGAAAACGTCCATCTGAGTGTTCAGGGATGAGCGATACCCTGGGAGCGAGAAAGAATACCGATCCATCGGCATGAGACCTGCTTCCCTTGGAATTTAATAGCGAAAGTAAAATGGCTACCAAAATCTGCGGCGTCCCCTGTTGAACTATCCCACAAGTGCATGGGTTGATTATATATTGCTCGGCCAACAATACCACCTGAGCTCTCCGTTGGCGCAACAAGAGGGAGTTGGATGGTGGAGTTCAGTGGGGCGGCATTGCCCTGGAAAGTTATTCTCTGATAGTTCGATTGGAAAGATGGAAAGTCGAAAGAAATGTTGTGGAAGGATGCGGAATTGGTAGATAAGATGCTTAATGAAAAGATAGAAGACTGTTTGTGCTAAAGCCTCTTTTGTCAAACTCATTCTCACTGAGCTGCGAGCCATCCTTGTTCCGAATAATCAGAGAGTCGTCGACATTTTTTCACTAGCTTCTATTCATTGTGGAGACCACCTGCAGCTGCCGAAGTCTGAAAATTTGAGTTATTGATGAGTGATTAACCGGAAAAACAAAAATTAAATGCACAATCTCAGTGGTGTTAGCTCTAGTAGAAACAAAATGTTTGATATAGCCAACATACATTTTCGAATTATTCCACGTCCTAAAAAGTAATTAGAAGTACGGCATGGATGTTATGATGTTATACTTTGGAATCACCGCTGTTATTGACAACATTCATCTAGTTGATAACATGGACAGTAACTGATAGAGAATTTGACAGTACTGGGAGTGATGGGAGTCCTAGGTTTTTCGGAGGTGCGGTCAGAAAATAATGGATAGCATGATGGTCAATGACAAATCCAGAAAAGTCTTGGGGCCCAAGATGTAGATGAATCGCATGCTAAGCGTTATGCTTTTCATTTCTAGAAGTATAAGATCGAGCAAGCGACTCTGACTCAGTGGGTCGCTTGAGTTCTGCCTCTCGTGAAATCCATCAGCTCTGACCCCTTAAAAGTCAAGTGATTCTACAGGATTGACAGACTTGTGAGAAACTTCTTGTGGTGTTCGATTGAAAATTAATATGGCACAACGATTGAAAACCAGATACGGCTTAGACCTTAAGAAAATGGAATTTGGTCTTAGCTCTGGTTGATCTTAAATCAAAATGACAATTCATGGAACGAACAGCGAAACCTGGTGTCGGTTCGCTTGATCCGAACACCTCGTTCAGTCAAATCTAACCAGAAGTGGGATGGTCGGGTTGACTGAATCAGAATGGGTAGGCGGCCCCAAAAAGGAAAAACAAAAAAAGACAGGATTTTTTGACTGGTCAGCAAAAGGAAAGGAAAGGAAAGTGGACATGTGCTACAGAAGGAAAAGACAAGGTATGCATGGCGAAGGAAAGAAAGGAAAGGAAAGAAAAGGAAAGTAAAAGAAAGAAGAGAAAGGCTTTGCACGTACGAGAAAACATTAGGTACCCAACTAGTACCGCGTCATTCATGTCGGAGTCTATTAATCGCGTGACACATGTCCAATGCGGGCCCACCTGTCATCATGATTCCCTCCTTTTCTCTCTCTTCAGGTTTCTCCTTTTCTCTTTCCCTTTCGCTTGATCTTCTCTCTCCTCCGCCCGACCCCTTCTCCTACCTCATGCCTGAGCCACCGCCATTGTCTGCCGCAGCGAACGGCACAGTTAGAGTCTCCGACGACAGGCTCACCGTCGCTGCTGAGCCACTGTCGGTTGTTGAGGATCCCGTCATCGCCAAGCCCCCCTGCTCGACCGTCCACCCATTTGTCTTCCATCTGTTTCATTTTGAGCACATGACAGGTGGGCAGAAATGGAGGTGCCGAAGAACAGATGGGAAGAAATGGAGGTGCTCGAGAGATGTGGCTCCTCACCAGAAGTACTATAAGCGCCACTCCCACATCGCAAACTCTCAATCCCTCACTTCGTGCCATAACCCTCCATACCAGACACCAAACTCACCTTCAATTTTCCCCAAAACGGTGGCCTCAACGACAAGAACCGTCCCTGTTCAGTTTTTGCCTGACCTTCTCTATCTCTCCTCCGCCCGGAATATCCAGCGCAAGGTTCCCCACCATTAGGCGCATGAAGGGACAGGGTCCATCGGCGATGAGCCCGTCGCCGGAGACTCTGACCGTGCCTTTCACTGCGGCCGACAATGGCGATGGCTCAGGCATGAGGTCGGAGAAGGGGTCAGGCGGAGGAGAGAGAAGGTCAGGCGAAGCAGAGAGAAAAGGGAGAAACCTAAAGAGAGAGAAGAGGAGGGAACCATGGCTAACAGGAGGGCCGCATTTGACATGTGTCACTCGATTAATGAACTCTGGCATGGATGACGTGGTACTGGTTGGGTACCTAATATTTTCTCTTGCACATACACGTTTCAGAATCCTCGTCAAGCCAAATTAAATTGTGAAATTATATGGAAAAGATAAGTTAAGGAGTTGTGAAGCTATGGGACTTGACGGAAATCAATTTAAAGTAATGGTTTAGTTAAAACGAATTTTTAAAGTTTAAGATGCAAGCATCATATGAAAGATAGCTTTGAATATTTGCTTTGGATGTAATTTAGGTGTGAAATCACTTAAGTGTGTGGGTGATTGTAATTCTTATTTTTTTTTATTATAATTGATTATTTGATGCGAACTCTCCCTATGAGTGTGGGTATCGATATTCGAATCGGATCATATATATGTTCATGCCTTTCTATTATGTATTTGTATTGACTTAACTTGTGAGGTCCCATAATTTTCGTGTTAATATCACTAACAGTTTCTCTCTGGCGGGATGATTAGAGATCTTCTCAGAATAACGCTTCTAGTGAGGAAGCTGCATTACAAGGACTTTGTGATGGACTCAAACTAGCTTAGACAAACTGAGTTAGAGATAGAGTTGCTCATGTATGCCGGTTGACATCAACATTCGGCCCTTTCTTACGGAACCGACATGTGACAAACTAGAGCACATACTTGATTTTTAAGAAATATAGAGAAGGCCTACAAGGCCGCTATTCCTGACACAACAGTAAAGCTGTTGTGAAAGCATTTGCTGATAAGTAACCGTGTCGTCTACAAATAATGTGACTTGGTATCATAAGAATCATTTATCATAATGAATTTCATATTAGAGTCCACACGATCAAGCTTGATCGACACAGTCTATACACCATATATTGTTCTCTCCTTAGCTGGAGATTATTCTAAAACCCGATTTGGCAACATAAGGGCATGCCTCGCTTATGCTACTGTTTGCAGATAACTTCGTTTACCCTTATCATGGGCAACATCCCTTTCAAGCAAATGCAGCAAAACAATAAAGAAATTCTTGCTTAGCACTACTGTCCACAGCAAAAGAAGAAAGAGACATGTCTGTAGTAAGTCAACTAGAAGTCAAATTCTCCTTTGTTAGGATGAAAAACACTACACTTCCTGATGTTCGACTCCATAGTGACTAGGATAAGTAACACGTTACTCTTAAAACATTAAATCACTGCTTAATGTTCCAATTTTTTTTGTTTTTTCCCCCTCTTTGTTCGGGTTAGGATCGGTGTCCGAAGTCGCCGCCCAGTTGAGAGTTGGAAGGAGTCATCAAAGAGAAGCGTCCTAGCTTGTCTCCTAGGACCAATTGAAACTCTTTGCCCCAAGAATCTTCCCATCTAAAATTACCCTTCTTTTACTTTAAACCAAATCTTTCGACGAGCTCCTGATTTATGCTTTGTCAACCTACAACCATTTAATCCTTTTTGTCGAATATCTCGAGCAGTTCATTCCTCTTCATTTTTTCAATGGGTAAGACGATGAACTCCCCAAGTCTAGAATCCCATATACCGAGATTTGAACCTTGTCCCCTGACCCTCTCTACCTTTTCTAAAGCCGGCGCATAAACTCTGAAGAACAATACTGCACTAATGTGTTGCGGCAACTCTTCACGGCTACTTGTTCATGCCAAATAAAAATAAGAAAGTGTTGATGGCTACTGGTAGACACTTGTATGCTACAGAGAAGATTCGCTAAAGATTGCTCAAAATCAAACACATAAGTTGATAAATCTGCTTGACAAATGCATTTATTTCACCGAATATCTTTTGACAAACCAACAAAAATACCATAACGCTAGGCACGTGCAGAGAGAGAGAGAGAGAGAGAGAGAGAGAGAGAGAGAGAACCTGGATCTTTGAATGAAATCTGAGGTACAGCCACAGAGCCAGTCATCAGAAGAAGACACAGGGAGGGATGAAGGCCCTACAGTGAAGGGAATTTGTGATGTCAGTTTTATGTGACAAAAGTCGATCGTTTGATAAACACAAGTGTGAAAAAGAAGAGCCGGCCTCCAAGTCAAGGTCATTCTTTGTGGAATAGTTGATCTGTGTAGGCCCAAGCGACATATTCATGAGCCCTTTTGATGCTCCAATGAAGAACTAAAGGAGAATCCACCAATCAAACAAGCTTTGTACACATAAAGCTGAAGCATCGTCAGCAGAAATGAAGATCTACGAGGGGCGTTGTTGTATGTATGATATTTTCAAGTAACTTGTTTGTTTGGGACCAAAATATAAAAAAAACAATAATATGTATTTTCTCATTAAAATTAAAATAATACCTCAATATTTAGAAAATCATGAAAGAATTTTATATGAAATTATGCGTCAAAGTTTGAATGTTTTAAGAGTTTCAGATTATAAAAAAGTCAAATCATGAATCGTAAAATCTAGATTTAATGAAAAGGGAAAAGTGAACACCAGTCAAGATGGACCCTTTAGATGAACATGTTACAGTGACTAAACTGTGGCAGCTAAAATAAAACTCAACCCTGAAAGTAGGGGTGTCAAATGGATGGATCGGATTGGGTTTTGGTCGGGTTAAAAATGCTCTAACCCATTTGACCCATTTTGACTCATTTTCGTAAAATACAATTTCAGCGACCCACACCAGACTCAACTTATATCAAACCCAACCCATATTGTTAACTCACTTCCATAACAAAGTCTAGAAAATTTAATTTCATGATTTATTCTAAATGTATTGTTAAAAAGAATTTATGCAATACAATTTATTTGATAATTTTTTTTTTGAAATTTCAATTATTTAATTTTTAAAATATATTTTTATTTTTCTGCTTTTCTTTTTCCAGCTGTCGACGAGGCCCGAGCTCGCTAAGTTGGCGAGGTCTTAGCCTTTCTAGAATTCTCAAGCATTGAACTTTTTTCTCATCATTGTCTTCTTCCTAGGTTTTGGATTAAATGTTTCCACAAGACTTGCTGCTCCATAATGCTCCCAAACCCACTCTTTGTCCAACAACGGCCTCGAGTTGACGGCTTCTCCTTCACCCACTATCTCCCGGAGAATAACCCCAAATCTATAGATGTTTAATTCCAATTTGTATGCATTCAAATCCCATATATCCCACGGTCTTATGTGTGCACGCTTCTCATATTTTATTGATTGGTTACTTTTCGGTCACTACCTCGTGACACGTGTTATGTAAAATATCATTAACTCTCTCACAGCTCGTCATGTTGCTCATTCTCATTGTTGTCCACCTCATTTGTCACCACAGTCATAATCACAATCATGGTATTCTCTCCATCTATCTCCTTAGAAAGCAGTAAACCTCCATGATCACCATTCATCAACCAGAGTGAGAACATCTCGGTATGAGTTACCTTGATTTAAATATATTTCATCTATATAAACTAATGGCCCGATCCCAAAACTGTTCATACCCTGATACTTCGAGGAAAATTCTAATCACAGTCTTTTATTGTCTAAAAAAAAAGAGTACGACTTTTTGCTTAAGGTGTAAAAAGGCCCTGTTATCTTTGCCGTCTGTATCATCATTACACAATAGCTCTTGCGACAATCGCGTTAAAAATACAACTGACGTGACACTTTTCATTATAAAAAAAGCTAAAGAAATAAAATTAGCTATTTAAATATTAAAAGCAAAGCAAAGCTATGGATCACTAATGAGAACCACCGACGCTCGCAGCAACAGCTCGAGTTCATCAACATTACAGGGAAACAAAAATTCTTCTGCTTCATGCTCAATTTATTTCGAGAAAATACTTTTTCAAGCATTTAGGAAACTAAATCAATGAGAAACGTTTTCCTAATCAATGAAGAAACTATACTTAATTTCACGAAAGCAATTTCCTCTTTAACAAATCAAAAATAATTTTTAGAATATAATTAGATGTTGATAGTCACATTCAAAACTCTATACTAGAAAATGACAACCACAACACTTGTTCTCATATCTCTGGTGTTCAAAACCAAGTCTTTGGTGCTATAGCGGCCTCCTAATTCTAGACCTACTGTTGGACCTCATCTCGCAGGTCCTCAAGAAACATTAGGATCCCTTCAACCCGGGGGTCTCCCTGGGTATTCTCCTCTCTAATCCCGAAGCGTCCAATAGTCACTCTTCTCCTTGGAGGTCTCTGATTTCTATTCACTTTTCACGAACTAACAACCATGATTCCACTATTTCAATAATTCCATTACACAAAAAGTAACCACAACAATCTACAATCAATGAGAGCAAGTAATATGCAACAAGTCTCTATATCTAGCGCGCCATTCATGAACATCACTATACCACTAATGTGCAAAACATGCAACAAGTAATATATCAATCTGAGGCACAGTCACTCCACCCTGTGTTGTCCCGGCGATGAGCCTCTATAACTCTTTCATCAGTGGAGCATGGATACGTCGCCCTGTGATGCCCCCATCGACGTGCCTCTCAGAGGCGCGGCCACTCCGTCCTATGACGTTCCGACGACATGCCTCCCCAAGGCGCGGTCACTCCGTCCTATGATGGCTCGACAATGTGCCTTTTCAAACCAAATAGATGAAAGCCTATCTTGTTGCGTACGTCCCATACCGTGCCAACTCAAACCAACAAATGACTATTAAATCCTAATAATCGCTAATAGATAACTTAGTTTATCGCATGATCCCTAACCTGACATCCTCATCAACCATTTTCACCTTATCACTCCACAATCCTAGTCCTCCCTAGTTCCTAACTTGGCTCTGATACCAAATCAATCGGGGGTTGTCACGCCCTGCTCCCGAGCGCACTGCAGTCCCCAATCTCTTCTCTTTGGACCATCGAAAGGTTGGCAACGTCTCAGATAAGTCGCGGATCATCTTAAACATCAAAGTTACAATCCATGAAAGCTAGGTAATTAAAATAAACTACAACCTTCCTTGAGCTAAATATACAAACATCGGTCTTTCCATTAAAATACATTAATACTTACATAATTCATCAAGTAACTCCAGATCGAATACATCAAAACATAATCAGCTCCAAAAGACTTCCAAAAATGAGTCTGGAGGAAGCTACATCCTGCGAACTATACAACCAAAAATGTTAAGGTGGAAAGGGTAATACAATATAAGGGAAAAGGGAGGTCTACACTTACTAACTAGACTAAGCTAAGAGACATAGGGGTCAATCACACAACCATCAAAAGGATACGTTTTGGCAGGGTCGGTGTGCCACAAATCATATCTGCCCCATGGTATCTCGTGAAGCTTTGTGTAGAAGTGCAATGGACCCCCTTTCGCTCCCTTGTACATTACCAATACTGATGGGGGATCCACTTCTAGTATTTGGCACTCCACTCCAATATCGTCCTCTCATGCCTTTCTAAAACTTGCCCATCTTGCACCTCACGCTAACCTATCACCTATCTAGAGTCCACTGGACAATCGGAGACCACCCATTCCTCTAGGTCCTCATCTTCTTTGTCTAAGCTAATGAGTGCCTACGACACCCAATCTTCCTCCAGCTCTTCCTCTAGCTCTTCCTCCGACGACTCATTCTCCTCTACCTGCTCCTCTAGCTCTATCGGCTCCTATTCCTAGTCCATAACAGAATCCTGAAATGGGGTTATGGTGGTGGGGTGAGATATTGGGATATCTCAATGAGCCTACTCCCTATACTAGAGCTAGGAATACTACCACTCTAGGGTCACTATGCGCGTCTCACTCGTCATCAGTCACTTCTAATCAAACTCCATCACCTATACCATGCTTAGAACTAATTAAATTCTAGCTCCACAATTAATTAGTTTCTCCCCTATCTATGAGTCAACAGAGACTTGGCACTAAGCCCAATTCGCCTGTCAAATTAGGGTCAGCCAAGATAATAATATAATTTATCAAATAAATAATTTATTAACTAAATAGATGAATTACAAATTAAGTAAATAAATAAAAAATTAATTAATTAAATTGCACAATTAAATAATTAAGGCCATCTACAACCGGCTTGAGACCCTAGCTAAACTCCTCAATACCAAGTTTAATCCAAATGACGATTAGGGCCCATTGACCACCTAATCGGTCCATCAGCTGCCATAATTGACCTCGTCATCCAGTTTGGTAATTAATCATCCGTAATCATAATAATTATACTAAAACCATAAATATACCTAATTGAGGTATAGGAAGTCCACTCATTTCAAATTTGTTCACGAGATAGCTAGCGCGAAGATTCGGAGCGGCTGCTGCGCGAAAGAATTTTTTTTTCTTTTTGTTCCTCTTTTTTCTTTTTCCTTGCTCACCTAGGCCGAACTGGGCTGAGGCCCACTAAGCCTGGCCCAGCTGCTGAGAGAGGTGGCCCACCTCCTAGGCCTCCGGTGACGGCGAGGATTCCGGTGAGCCACGAACAGACCTAATTCAGTTAACCGTGTCGAGAGTCGGGTCACACGAGGGGTGGCCGGGTCGAGACTCAGTTCTTCCTCCTTGAGCCAAATCGAAGCTCGTGACCAGTTGGATCTAGAAGCTGACTCCATGGCGCGTCGATCGATGGTGAAGGCGACGACTGAGGTGGCTGGAGCTACGAGAACTTGCTCCTCGAAGACGATGGTTTTTCGTGCTAGGATTCTGGGAAAATGCACGAACCAAATCTAACCTTAATCTTTTGATTATCGACCAAATCAATCAAATTAGAGGGCTGGGTTTACTCATGAGGTGCTCACGAGTCTAACAAGACCAACGAGGAGGAGTGGGTGTCACTGAAATGGCGAATTGGAACGTCAGCTCCGGTGGCTCAGTTTGGGGCAAAATAGAGTTGAATCGAAATCTAACCAAATCTAGACCAAATCAATCGAATCAAATGCCAAAACTAAGGTATAGGAATGCCTAAGAACTTATTGGAAGTAGTGGTACAAGCTCTAGATTAAAGGATTGGGAGAACTCACCTCTTGAAACTCGGTGAGTTTTTCCGAAAATAGGAGAGATCCATGCCGCGAAGCCTTCCTTTAGGAGCTGCTGGGGACAAACCAGGTGGAGACAGCGACGACGGTTGGTCAACTCTTACAGAGGACATTGCAGGTTCCACAATGACACAAACAATGATTGCATGGGAGCTGGGAGTCGAAAGATAGGTCGATCAAAAGTAGGGGTGTTTGCTCGATTCGTGGACATGGGGTGGTTGAAGGCCGAGGAAGTAATGAGCTCGCCGATGCCACACGGCGGCCTCCCAGTGGCTATAGGGTACTTCGGCCATGCGTCAAGGACGGTGGGTAGTTGATGGCAGTGGCTAGCCGACCATTTAGCCGACGGGTGTTGTCGCAGTGACGTGTACGCCAACTACTTGTTAGAATGTCACAGAGAAGAGAGAAAGAGAAGGAGGAAGGAGGAAGAAAGAGCTGGCGCGTGGGCTGGGTTGGGCTCGCCACTAGGCTGGGCCGTGCACACGCTTGGGCAGGGTCGCGCATGTGCTTGGCCCATTTCATGAGAAAATCATAAATAATAATTATAAATTACATAATCCTATAAATATTATGAAAATTAAAGCAATTTCACTTCGCAAAAATAAAACTAAGGAATTTTGGGTCAAATTGCCATCAAGTCAATTTTTGGGAGTCCAAAACTAAATTTAGATATTTTCAAACTCGCACAAAAATTACAATAAATACCGGGAAAAATTTTTGGGTCCCTTAATTGCGATAAAAGCTTAGATATTTCTACAATAAAGTCCAAAGGGAGCCGAAACACGGCTATTACAGGGATTTTGTCAATAGAGGTTATGCCCAAGCCTCGGAGGCCCATGCGAAAGTCCATTGAGAGTGGGCCTGAAGCCTTAGTGCTTGTGTCTAATGCTTTGGCACTCAACCTTGGTACTTGTGCTTGTGTCCTTGATGTTTAAGCTTAGATCCCCTGCACTCAGGCCCTGGCAATATGCAGATCCTCATACTTGGGTTGAGATTCTTAATTAATGAAACGTCAATCCCTATAAATAAATATGTTTTTAAAGAAAAATTGAATTTTTAGTAATTTCTTTATTTTACTTCTTTTTATTTTCCCTAGTTCATTGGCTGACCAGTAGTTGGGGACAATAGTCGAAAATTGGCCATAGACCAAGTACGAGCTCACTCAAGGCTTTAAGCTCGCCGATCTAATGAGGTGGCACCTTGCCTGAGGTTGGAGAGGCTAGAGCTCGTGGACCTTGGGCGAGCTCAACCTTACTCAAATCTAGAGAACTCAAGCCTTGCTAGCCTTGGGTGAGCTTGTCCTTCGACTATACCGGTTGTGACTAATCGAGAACAAAGGAAAAAAGAAGAAAATATAGCAAATGAAAGTAAAAAACTATAATTTTTTAGTAATTTTTTCATGAAAACTATATCATATTTTCCATACTAAACAGTATATCTCTTGTGTTTATTTCCAGGTTTCAGTCAAATATAAAAAAAAATAGTATATGTAACAGTTATGTTTTGACTTGGTAAAAAAAGAAAAAGAAAAGAAAAGGGGATCACATTGGGGTAATTTTTTCACGAGTATAATTGTCCAAATGTAGATGACCCCTTTTTCCCCCTGGATTTTGGTTAATTCTTACGCAGCTAGGTGAAAATCATATAAGACACCGTACTAGTTGTAACAAGAAAAGAAAAATTGAAGTGCAAGTCCAAAGATTTTCCTTAAGCTGCAATTACTTTAAAAGCTACGGCATAGTAAATGAAAAACATTACTCATCATGGACCGCCTATGGGAAGCAGCGCCAGAACTTCTTAGCATCCGGCTTGCCTTTGTTTTGGTTTACGAGAGAAACCGACGAAGCGAGTTCTCGGGTTTCTCCTGCGAGATTTGCGGAGGTGAACATGCCGTCGCTTGGCAACCTACGCCGGCTCTGTCACCTTCTCATTATTCTAATAATCACATACATTAATTTTCTCTCTGTAGAAGCGTGTGTTCCAAGCGAAGCTTTGATTTTGGAAACTAAAAGTCGGACCTCAAATTTTCTGCGTTTTCTATGTCACACGGCACAAGATCCTCAAACTTGGTGACCAAGTACTTGATTAGATATAAAGTAGTCCCCCCCCCCCAAAACTTTCTACGTGCATCACACTCTCTCTGTTTCTCGATCTCTCAATGGCGCCCAAGGCAAAGAAGCAGGGCCACCACGGCCAGAAGAAGAGCCAAAACAAGAGAGAGGATACCACCACCAACTCCTGCTCTTGGCCCGACCTTCCGCGGCCACTTCTCATCACAATCCGCAACCACCCCCGCCTCATGCGCAACATGACTTTTGGTGTCACCACCAAGTCGTGGAGATCGAAGCCGGCCCCGTGTTCACCTTCAAATCAGCTTCAACTCCTCCACACGACCCACGAGACCCGTATCACCCGTTGCAGCATCGCGTTCCCTCCAATGTGGCAGTGGAGGTACTCCAGGAGGGAACTGAACTGCCGGCATCGCTGGACTTACTTCGTCGGTTACTCGAACAATGTGCTCGTCGCCCGAGGTGGGCCAAATCTTTCCGAGGTCTATCTGTGGAATCCAGCCGACATATACCTGTACTCGTGTCTCCTGCCTTGGGATTGCCGAGTTCCTTTCAAGCGCGCCGTCGTGAATTTGCCCTATTCAGGCATTAGCACAGGTCCCCACCGTATCATGATGGTCGTGACAGGCATGAGCCGCCCCGCTTTCATGTTCTGTGATCTTTCCAGGCGGCAGCCGGGTGACTTCAGGTGGGTTAAGTATGATTGCGATGTTGAGGATCCGAATTATGGGAACGGTTCGGAGCGTCCTATGGAGTTTGCTGATGCCATCGGTGCGAATGGCAAGTTTTATGCCCTGAGTTCCCAGGGGACGCTCGCGGTTATAGAGTACGCAGATTCGGGCGCTGAGTTCGTTGCCTTGTGTCGAAGCAGGGTGGTTCTTAATGCCTCGTGGAGGAGCTTCAGGGAGTGTTTGCTCGAGATCGAGGGTGAAGTTTTGGTTGTTTTACTCGTTTAGAGGAGGACAGTGAAAGTGGTGGATGATGTTGAAGTTCTGAGGCTCAACGTCGATAACCAGTCGTGGACCAAAGCGAGTAATATCGGGAATCGAGCAGTTTTCATGGGGGCTAATTGTTGTCTCCATGTTTTGGTGAGTGAACTTGAAGAGGGGTGGTACAGGAGAAACTGCATCTACTTCGTGCAGAAAGCAGGGGATCATAATGTTTGGTGGGTGTTTGACATGGAAAAAAGTCGCATTTCCCGGTGTTGGAACGAAGAAGATTGTCCACGAGAGTTGAAGTTGAATCAGGGTAGCGAACTGTTGGCCTGAGAAAGATGCAGTCACGACGAATTTGTATCAGCCATTTAAATTTACGGTGTCAAGAATTGATAATAAGACTTCTACGTCAGTACAAAATCCTGGAGAGAGAACTGAACCATTATTGGCCAATGTAATTTTGATCGAATTCAACTGGCATCATTTTGAGTGCAGATCAGGAGAAAATAATTCAATTCATGAAATTATCAGAAGTTCGGAGCACATGACTCCTACTTGTATATCGAGCACGTGACGAGCAGGCCACGCAAATGGCTTGTGTTGTGTCCTTCTGTTTCGAAGCTTGCTATTAGCATTCATTGATTTCTTGTTCATATGATTGACTGCAGAATCATTGAAGTTGCGGATGCCGGGGCAATTACACAAGGTCCTACTGGGAAATCATGACTTGAGATGAGTAATAGCCACTGGAACAAAATATAATCTGCATATCCGGTCATGCTTCTAAATCTTCAATATGAAAGTCCAAAAGTAGAGCGCAAACAGAAACCAGTAATTGGAAGGTGTGCGTGTATATATGGATATCAGGAACAGAAATCTTATACTATAAGTTGGACTATACACTCCATAAAATCCTGCAACGTATTCCTTATTGGAAAGCAATGCAGAAGATGAACTATGAGATTTCTAAGAGGACAAAGTGTGGAGCTGCTCAAGTATTATGAAGGTGCAACACATGTCGGGACTGGTAATTTCGATGGGAGAAGAGGTGAAGCATCAAAAGTTTAGAAAAGTTATTGCTCTGCTTAGGGGAGGCCATTCACCAGGGTTTCATGAGCGCACCAGGGGCCTGCGATCATCAAGCACTCCATTTGCCTGACATCAATCCTCGCCAAACTTCAGATCTGCCGTATTAATCAACTTACTAATTTCACAGAGCTCCCAAACCCACTTTACAAGTCAGACTTGGTCTTCTGCCGCTCTCGACTCTATAACTTTTCTTCCACGTGCTATTCTAAGAGGACAACTCCAAAGTTGTAGACATCAGATATCATGCTTGGCTTGCTCGTATAGATACTTTCAGGAGCCATATATCCCATGCTCCCTGCAAACAGAGCCCATGTGATGGTTGGCAATCCTGACCAGGCCAAAATCTCCCAATTTTACATTGAATTCTGTCAAGCAGGACATTTCTAGACTTCATATCCTTGTGCACAACACATTGTTTCAAATCCTCATCTCAGTACTTCAGTCCTAATGCATTTAGCATTGTTATACCTCTTTTCCCATTTCAAGGATGCTTCGTCTTTGAATAGATGAGAATCTAGGCTACTGTTGACAGGAATTCATATACAAGGAGGAACTCATTTCTCTTGAGGCACCAGCTGATGAATTGCGCTACATTTTTGCGCTTAAGGTTTCTAATGGATTTTACTTCTGTCGCATACTCATTTTGGCCTTGTTTGGACTCTGAAGTGATCCTCTTTACAGCAACACGAGCATTCCGCCTCTTTTACCCTCTGCAAAATTGTTTGTCGCCACTGATAACACCCTGAAGGACCATCTCTAGGGTCCCATGGACTGTTCAAATCCTTCATCAATCGATTGGACAATATCTCATTCTCCATATGTACCATTTCTATCTCTCCTTGGCCTATAACAACAGCCAAATCCTGCAACGAGGAGAAGCAACATAATAGAAACTAAACCTAAGATAGCCCATACCCATGCTTGCTCTTATTCCTTGAATCGTACCACCCGTTGGTGTGTCTGGGAACTCATAGAGTGGAACTGAAATCCCAAGAGAAATAAGGCAAAAACCTCAATACCTCAAGTAAAGCAAAAGCTCCATTAAGTCCAACACATCAAGTTTTCTGCAGAATGTTAAGTAAAAAATATATGCACGACCTAAAATTGATTTCTATATGCAATAGTAATTAGTTTTTTGACCTTTTTCTTTTCTAATAAAAATGAACCTTATGCAATGCATCGGATGCAATTTTAGTCTAAATTGGGTCTATATGAGTTCTACTTTAACATGCTTGAACTATTAAATTTATGACATGAGATTGGATTATTTACATGTAATCCACATAGGACATAAAATATGCAACATGCATGCATATATGATAAAAGCACAAAATTTAACGAAAGTGTAGTATCAGCGAATAACTTCAAGATTTATTACAACACATCAATGCTCATGGAAATTATGCAATATTACGGTAGAGTCATCAATATCTTATGACACAAAATATGCAACATGCATGAATATATGATAAAAGCAGAAAATCTAATGAAAGTGCATATCATCTAATTGAAGGGCAATATCGTTGAATAACTTCAAGAATTATTACCATGCGTGGCTCATGGAAATTATGCAATATCATTCAAGAATAATCAATATCTATAAAAAAAAATGCAATCATTACAATTTGACATTATGATGCAGATATAATATTCTTGATTGATCTTATATGCAGATTGCTATATGACACGTAATGCACCAAGATATGAACTTACAATTCAGGAAATATGCATTAATGAATCTAATCCTAAATAACATGTAATTCTTTTGTGATGCCTAATCAAATACTCTTAACATCCAAATTAATAAATAAATGTAATCAGGAACCCGATCTTAGGTCTTAAAGATCGAAACCCAAATTGTAAAGATTCAAAGGATGAATTTTATATTTGGGAAACACCTAAAAACTCTAATCAAACCGCGTTAGAATCTAATAGCCACAAATTTAGGCAATTGAATATTTGAATCAAACTTAATTTAGGCAATTACTTGAATTGGATTACTAACTCAAATGATAAATTGTCGGCGAGGGGATCGCGAGGAAGATTCACGGTGGCCAATTAGGAACGAGCCTGACCCGCGCGGGGAGTATGGAGATGACCGAGGTGATTCACGGGGTGCTATGGATTGAAGTGTGTTTGTTAATAATTAAAACAATATCCATTTCGGCTATAATTTTAAAAGTTGAAGTTACCAAATGCGAAGAGATTATCGATGTAGTAGACCGGTTGTCAATTTGGAAAAGAGTTGTCGATTGACTGTCGATTCTGGTCGGCTCCCAAGACTATCTTTATTGTAGTATTATTTTGAAGAGTTTGTTCGCATCTTTATGTCTAGTTTGTTGTTTTGTAAATTTTAATGAGTCATATAACAAGTCCATATAAAGGCAAGTCTTGTGATCGTTTCTGATAAGGTGAAATAGGGTGAATTAAAAATAAAAATAAGAAGCCTATTCGTCTCCTTCTTGAGGTTGACATCTTGAAACAAATTTCCTCATCAAATGTTCAGTACCCTCTTATGAATGGGGTTTGAGTTACAAAAAGACACAACTTACCCTTAAATTGAAGAGAGATTATTGACCGAAGATCAAGTAAAACTCTCAAGGGCTTAATCCATCGTAAATGGTCTTACACGGGATGCCACATTAGAAAATGATTAGGCCATATACCAGTAGTTTGTCGATCCACTCTGTCGAGAATACTACTAAAGTTACTAAAAGTATCATTAAAGAGTTCTTGCTAAATGATGTGCGCCACAACCTTACAAAGATGATGATGAAGGGTTCGACGAAGAGAAAGATGATTTAGAGTTCTCGTTAAATTTAATGGTAAAGTTGACGAAAGCTAACAAAGGATAAAGGTGTAACACATATATCAATTTGGGATTTTTTGTAACACAAAAAATTAATTTAGGGTAAATTTGTCACAGATGTATTGATTCACGATTTTTCACGGTATTAACCTATTAATTGATCCACATGTCCCCGTGACATCCAAATCAGCAATCTAACTGCCATATTCTAATGGAATGATGTACGGAATTATTTTTGGTTGTGGAGTGTTAGTTGCTTTTTAAATTTATTATATCGAAAGGTAATGTATTTTCCAGAGGAGGTGGATGGAATACTTTTCCGTATTTGTTTACGTAATATTTGTTAATTGTCATTGAGAGGGCTTGCTGCATAAAACAGAAAAATAAGTGATAAAAATTCAAGTACTGAATATTTGAAATCTTCAAGTACTATAAGTATCAACATAAATATGTTGTCTGATAATAGATGAAAATTACATAATCTAGATGTATCTTTGCAATCAAATTGAGTCTTGGCATTGCGTCTTCTGCTCAGTATTGCACAGTTCCATCCAAGCACACCACAATGGACAAGACTGGCATGAGCCACTTGGCTTTTATTTTTAGTAATCTCTCTAGGAGACGGCTGACCTGGCGATTTCAAGTGGGTTAAGTACGAACTATACCTAAGAATTTTGAATCCAAACATAATAAATAAATAAAAAATAAATAAGGGAGAGAATTTCAGGGTCGGTCTTGGTCCTAAAAACCAGAAGCTAAAAGCCACATCTGCCAGCTCCTAAGGAGACCTTGGAACTGGTTTTCCCTCCTGAAAATACTCATGTAAATTGGAGCAAATTTGATGGTTATCAATACAGATCGAGAATGAGAAGTCAAGAGTAAGAGGAAGCACAATGCGATTTAAGTTGTGATTACATGATTTTGCAAGATACAAGATTACAAAATCCTAGACTGAGATGACCATTAGTCACTAAAACACATGATGATTTTAATAGGTGGTGGTTGAAGTTTGTGGCCATGGTTCGAAACAAAGAAATACATTTCGGACAATTGCATAGATAAATTGCACGTATGAGTCGGTGGATTGAGTCTACGAATAGGCAAGACGGTTCAGTCATATATATACAAGATAGACCAACCCAAAATGAAAAAGAAAGAAAGATAAAAGCTAAACCCATCAGCCTTGTGATCCTTTCTCAGTATAAATTATTTGTCTCCTTTTCGCCCTATGCTGGGTTATCCTACTAACATGTAACACAGACTTTCACATCAAAATCGATACAATGCTAACACCAAATCTTACACGTTATGTGATAATGCAAGAATAAGAGCAAATAGAAGCTTGACTAAAGGTCTGCTTGCATAATGTAATAATTACGTATCATAGAACACCGAAGTCGCATTGTAGAACCCATAGAAATAAAGAACTTACTTCTGTGTTTCGATAGCTATGCAGAAGAAGATGAACCACAAGATTTCTTGGAAGAGCCCGTACATGCGGACAGTTCATTATTGGAAGTGCTCGGTGGTGTAATGCTTCTCAAGCTGGCAGAAGAAACGTGCGACAATTCGGGCATCAAAGACGGAGAGGCGACATATGTCGGGAGGGGCACCCTTGCTTTGCTTATGAGAGGCCGTGCCTTAGGGTCCGGATGAATGCTCCAGAGGCCGACAATCATCAAGCACTCCATTTGTATTGCATCAAAATTTTCACCTAGCTTAGGATCTGCCACTTCTAATAGCTTTCCAGTTCCATAGAGCCCCCAGACCCACTCCATGAGGTGGACTTGGTCTTCTGATGCACTCAGTTTGATAGCTTGTCTTCCACAGGCTATTTCTAAGAGGACGACTCCAAAGCTATAGACATCAGATTCCTTGCTTGCCTTGCCTGTATAGATACATTCAGGGGCCAAATATCCCATGGTCCCAGCCACTAGAGTTGTTTGCGGCCCTTTGGCATGGTCGACTATCCGAGCCAAGCCAAAATCACCCAATTTAGCCTCGAATTGGGCATCAAGTAGGATATTGCTAGACTTTATATCCCTATGCACAACGCATTGTTTCAAATCCTCATGTAAGTACTTCAGCCCTAAGGCAATGCCTTGAGCGATATTATACCTCTTTTCCCATTTTAACAGCGCTTTATCTTTGAATAAATGAGAGTCTAGGCTACCATTAGACATGAATTCATACACGAGGAGCAACTTGTTTCTCTCGTGACACCAGCCAACGAGCTCCACTAGATTTTTATGCCCGAGATGTCTAATCGTCTTCACTTCAGTGGAGTACTCCTTTATGCCTTGTTTGGACTCTGGCGTGATCTTCTTGATAGCAACATGGGAATTTTCATCAACTAGGTGGCCTTCATATACTTCTCCAAAACTCCCTTTCCCAAGTAACCGGGTACTGGCAAAGTTGTTAGTCGCCTCGGCCAAGACCTTGTAGGAGTACTTCTTGGGTCCCTTGGACCGTTCAAATCCTTCATCAATCCCTAGTAAATCTTCTTCTCCTCCACTTTGATCATTTCTATTTCTCTTTATCTTGCAACGATACCAGCCAAATCCTCCAACAAGGATAAGCAAGATCAAAGAGCTTAAGCCCAAGGCAGACCCCCTTCCCCACCACTTGCTTTGTAGGTTGGCCTTAGTCTCTTTTGTTCTGCCATTTATTTTTAGACTGGAGCTGAAATGCCACGAGAAAATAGTATGAGCCTCAAACGATAGCCCCGTCGTTGCTGAGAAACCAAAATCCACCCATTCCGGCAAGTGCTCTGTCAGGTTGAGTGGATGATAGTAAAGGCTGGTAAAATTTCCAGCATCATCTCGAAAATAAACGCTCAAGTTCATTGCTCTAGAATCGTAGGTGACCTAAGCATGGAGTCCTTTACCATAGAGTATGCTGTAATCCATCCATGGGACACAATTATTTCGGACGGAATCCACACTGTTTACATCGATACCAACATGTTCACATGACGGATCCCATGCATTTATCGAGGGGTCATAGAAAGTATCAAACTCTACTGCAACAAATGCAGTACTAGAGTTGGTAGAGTTTAGAGTCAATGCCATGCCCAGAAAGCCTCCTTCTAAGTGTCCAGGGATCTGCGATCCATTGGGAGGAAGAAAGAATACCAAGCCGTCGGCATGAGACTGGTTTTCCTTGGAATTAATAGTGAAAGTAAAATCGCTAACAAAATCTGCCACGTTCCCTGTTGAACTATCCCACAAGTGCATGGGTTGATTATATATTGCTCGGCCAGCAATGCCTCCGAGGCCCTCCATTGGCGCACCAATAGTGAGTTGGATGGTGGAGTTCAGTAAGGCGGCATTTCCCAGAAAAGTTATTCTCTGATCGTTCGATTGGAAAGACGGGAAGTCGAAAGAAATGTTGCCGAAGAATTCGGAATTGGCGAATAAGATGCTTAATGAAAAGATAAAGACTGTTTGTGCTAAAGCCTCTTTGGTCAGACTCATTCTCACAGAGCTGCGAGCTATCCTGGTTCCGAATAATCAGAGACTCGTCATTTTTTCACTAGCTTCTATTCATTGTGGAGACCACCTGCAGCTGCCAAAGTCTGGAAATTTGAGTTATTGATGAGCGATTAACTGGAAAAACAAAAATTAAATGCACAGTCTCAGTGATGGAAGCTCTGGTAGAAACAGAATGATTGAGATAGCCAACAAGCATTTTTAAATTATTCCACGTCCTGAAATGGAATTATTAGTATGGCATGGATGTTTGATGTTATACTTTGGAATCACCGTTGTTGTTGACAACATTCGTCTAGTTGATAACATGGACAGTAACAAATAAAGAAATTGACAGTGACGGGAGTGACGGGAGTCCTAGGTTTTTGGGAGGTGCAGTCGGAAATAATGGAGAGCATGATGATTAATGATAAATCCAAAAAAATCTTGGGGCCTAAAATGTAGATGAATCGCACGCTAAGCGTTATGCTTGTCATTTCTAGAAGTATAAGATCGAGCAAATGACTCTGACTCAATGGGTCGTTTGAGTTCTGCCTCTAATGAAATCCATCAGCTCTGACCCCTTAAAAGCCAAGTGATTCTACTAGATAGACAGACTTTTGAGAAACTTCTGGTGGTGTTCAATTGAAAATGAACATGGCGCAACGACTGGAAACTAGGGCTGAGCACCGGGTACCTCTCAACCAGAGAACCGCCCGGACCGGACTGGCCGGGTTGGTCCGGTTCTTCGAAGTTGTGATCCGGTCCACGGTTCCAAAAAATGGAACCGGTTCCCAGGTGGTCCGATTCCCTTTTCTAGGGTGGTCGGGATCGGACCGGACCACCCGGACCAGACCATTAGGACCGACCACTAGGACCTTCAAAGTGTCTCTTGGCCCAAGTGACTTGGGAGGCCAACTCCAGTCCAAAGTCCAGAAGCTTCAAATTTCCAAAGCCCACTTATTAGTTATTGCCGATGCCCAACCCATCAAAATCGGCTTTTCATATTCACGCTCAAACAAGAAAGAAGAAACCCTAGGGAGAACAGGCTTTCTCATTCTTGAGTCTCGACGGTAGCAACCAACAATTTTTTGATTGATTTTAGTAATGGAAATGTTCATCAACACTTCTCGCATCTTCGACTTCTGCAATTTTTTGATCTTAGAAGGGGACTTCAACAGGGTTGAAAGAGTCATGTGTGTTTTACCGGTGTAAGGAACGATTTTCGTTTTAGTTTAACCTTTTTTTTTAGTTTTTCTCGGTCTCATTGGACCGCCCAAGAACCGGACCGGACCTATTAGTCTGGTCCACGGTCCTAGAGACTGAGGACCTGTCCCATCGGTCCGGTTCCCAGTTTCGGGAGGGAACTGGACCGCCCTGGACCACGCACAACCCTATTGGAAACCATATACGGCTTAGACCTTAAGAAAAAATATATTTTGTGGGATCACTGCCAACTGCTCTTGTAACGGTCGCGTTTTAGCCCTTTCTGGGATTTATTGTCTAATTATTTAGTTATGGAGTGTGGCCTAAGAGCCTCGTGAATTTTCCCAGTAATTATTGTAATTTTCGTGTGCATGTAGGAATTTCGAAAGTAGTTTTGAGTTCCCACAAATTGATCCGATCACGTTTTGACCCAAAAAAATACCTAGTTCTTATTTTTGGGAAGCTAGTCTGAATTTTTAGGAAGTTTTTATAATTTTTATAATTTTATTTTAATTAATTAATTAATTATTTTATTAGTTTTATTATTTTAATGTTTTTCTTTGGGTTGGGCCAGACTTGTGTTGACCTGGCCATGCCCACGTTGACTCGGCCCAGGCCCATGTGAGTCAGCCCCTAGCCACCCTCTCTCTCTCTCTCTCTCTCTCTCAGGCGTTTGGTCGAAAGCCTAGCGGGCACATTGCCAGAGGGGCCCATCGCTAGCCAAATCACTAGCCAGCCATCGGCAAAGGTTGCCAGCCACCTCAGGGATCTCGTCGGCGGGCGTCATGGCCACTGGTTGGCTACCACCTGCCACTAGTGAGCTCTTTTCCTCTCCAGCCACATCTTCTGCCATGTTTTCCTCACCAACAACCACCCCTCTTCTTGCCGTTGTATCTTCCAGCTTTGACCTTTGTCTTGCTCACTATCAACGCCTATAGCGTCCTTGCAACACCCTCTTCACGACCTAGCCAACCGTCTTTGCCCCTATCACCGTTGACAGCTATTCGAAAGAGCCTCCACGCCTCGAGTTTGCCTTATTTTGGTCGTGGACTTCGTCGGCGGAGATCGAGCGATCCTTCAATTTAGAGCTCATGCCATTACTTCCAATAGGTTTCTAGGTAACAATTTACCCTAGTTATAGCTTTGGTTGCGATTGATTTGACCTAAATTTGGTCATTTCATGATCAAACATGTTATGCCCTAGAAATCTCACTATCGACATCGAGTCCGGCCACCGTGCAGTTCAGGCAACCCACCGGCATCATCACTGCCACTAATCGGTTCATGGATGTCCCTTGATCAAAGCCTAACACTTTCATTGGATTGATTTGATCCTAGTTGCAAGAACTGACCCTCAAATCAGCTGAGCCCTAATGGGTCTAGTTCGACCCGAGACACCCTCCGTCCCCATTTCGCTGTCTTCGTTACCTCCAGCCACCATCTAGGAGCTCTCTAGCCACCCAGCAATGCCTAGAGACGAGCTTGGCCATCGACGACGCCCATCTTGCCTTCCTGCGACCTAGTTCACCTTTGATTGACTTGATCAGAGGTGGTTTCAAGTGTAGGACCCTCTCGCCGATGCCGTTTTTCTCGCCGTCTCGCCCACAGCCTCGGCCATCCTCCCACGACTGAGAATCACCTTTGGGAAGCTCGCTGAAGCCTCCCCAGAGCTTCACTGTAGCCACTGCTGGAGTCATCGCCGGAGTCTATTAGGCTTGGGCCATCATTCCTTGGTGTTGGGCCAAGATTTGGTGGGCCTTAGCTAACCCAAACTAAAGCCAGAAGAAAGAAAAATTGCATTGCCGTGGGCTGCAGCAATTTCGTCGCCGCGAGCCACCTTTTGGCAAAATTTCAGGTGAGTAGACCTCCTATCACTCAATTAGGCCCGTTTATTGCTTTAGTAGAAATTATTAGGACTGATTGGGTGATTGATGATTCAATTTGACACTTAGGGCCAATTATGGGTTATTTAATTATTATTGTTATTGTGGCCTGTAGGCCTAATCGGTTTGGAAATTGATAAAACCCAATGAGGTGTCGATTGGACAGTAATGAGTGGTCTCGATCTTGTGACTGATCGGTGTGGTCATTGACCCCAATTTTCCCTTGATTTTGGCTTTTAGCCAAGAAAATTAGTTAGGGTCTCATATTGATTGTGAACAACCTTAATTGCTTAAATTACAATTTATTTACACTTTAATTACTTTTCTTATTATTATGACTAATTTTAATTGGCGGGTTCCCTAGCTTTGGGCTAAGTCTCGATCGTGCATCGATTGACTTATACGTACATTTGTATAGGACAAATATGAGCTTTAGTATGATTAAGAGTGAGAATTTATAGAGTCTCTTTAGAAAATTAGGACCCTAAGGCAATTACGTTACTACTTCTTGCATAAAGGTTTGACTCACTGAGATTTATATCTCACCCCATTGTTTTAAACCCTTTTCTTATGACTACATTGTGGACCCCCGAGAAACCGATAGAGCAGGAGTTGATAGAGGAGGAGTTGAGCGAAGAGGAGCCGATGGAAGAGGAAGAATGGGTGCTAAAAGCTCTTCCAAGCTCTGACGAGGAAGAGAAAGACCTTGAAGAATGGGTGATGCTAGACCGCCCAGCAAATGCAGGATAGGTCATAGACATACATGTAATGCAAAATGGACAAGTTTTGGAGAAACACGAGAGAACATTTTGGGAATGGGATGAGGACATATGTGCTTGGGTTCCACACCAGTATTAGGTGTTATACGCTGGAGTAATAGGAGGTCCACTACATTACCACGGAGAACATCACGAAGACCCTTGGGTAGGATATGAGCAGTGTCACATAGAACCTGACGGGGATGACGATTCACCAGATGGTATCTTGATCGATCCATTAGGTTAGTTAGTCTAGGTTGATCTCTAGGGCCAGATTTATTTTCTATAGGTCAGTAAACCTCCCTTCTCCCACAACTTTTGTTTGTAATTTACATGGGCTTTGAACTGTACCATCTTAGCCAGGCCTCGCTTGTACCCTTTTTCCTTTAATGTATACAGTTGTAAATTAATGGAGGAGTAGATGTTCATAGTATGCTGTGGATGGTTGTTATTTATTTATCTTGCTTGCATTGTATATGACTTAGAGGTTTCAGAAGGCCAACGATGTACCTGAGACGTTGCGATTTTTTGACAAGTCAAGAAAAGAGTAACTGATACTGCCGCTCGCATAGGAGCGGGGCGTGGCAATACCGGTTGACTTGGTATCAGAGTGAGGTTAAAACCTTGAAAAGATTAAGATCTTTGAGTGATAAGGAAGTATCGATTAACTAAGATTAGTAGGATAGTACTTGTGGGTTAAATTAGGTACTAAAAACTAACTAGTTCTTGATTGACTGATTCGATGTGATGGCTCGCTGTGTATCGCTTGTGTTATTAAACATGTTGTGTATCGCATGTTGGTTGTGGTCTTATGTGTATCGCTCGCCCTTAATAGCTTGTTGTGTATCGCTTGCCCTATATAGCTTGTTGTGTATTACTTGATATTATATCAAAAGATTGCTAAGTATGGCTTGCTTCCTCCTTATTTTTGGTTTGTTATATCTGAAAGGAATATAGGAATATTGGGAGCAGGTTTGTTAGAATTTGAGTATGGTTAGAAGGAAAGGCCTCCGAGGAGAATAACTACTATAGGGCGCTTTGGGATCATGGAGGAGCCTCAAGGAGATCCTAGGATCAAGGGGATCCTTAAATCCCTTGAAGATCTCCGAGGCGAGGTTGCCCAACAAGCACACAACCAAAAAGCAGCCATCACAACTGCTGCTATTGCTGCAATAGATGTCACCATTAACGCAATGATGAACGCCGCCGTCGCCCATGGGCCTGCTAAAGAAACCGTGGAGGATGAGATGAAGGATCCTACTTTTGATCTAGTCTCAGCTGCTAAAGGTGCTAGTGAGGAAAGGAGGATTCATAAGCATGTGGAGCAGTTCCTTAAACTGAAACCTCCACATTTCTTTGGTAAAGGAGATCTAGAAGTCGCCATCTCGTGGGTTAAAGGAATTGAGAAGGTCTTTTCCATGTTAAGATGTACAGATGAATACAATGTAGTACTAGTTGTGTACCAATTGGAGAGTAATGTTAGCCATTGGTATGAGGCCAACAAGCGAACGATCTTTCCTGAAGGAGTAGCATCAACTTGGGGTACTTTTGTTGATGCCTTCAGTGAGAACTAATTCTTGGATATCGCCAAAGAATAGAAGCTGGTGAAGTTTTTAAGACTTCGTCAGAACCACTTATCGGTTGAGGAATATGAAGCTAAATTTGCAGAACTATCATGATATGGTCGAAGATTAGTAGAGGATCCACTTGATAGGGCTGCTAGGTTCGGGATGGACTAAAACCTGATATCAAGAGTCAACTAGTGCCCTTCAACTTGCACAGTTACAAGGAAGTACTGAATAGAGCACAAACGGTCGAAAGGGATATAGCTGAAATGTCAACCGCACCTGGGTTCCGGTTCTTCTCAGCTAGGGACAGTCGTAGGCAAGGAAAAAGGCCTATGATGGGAAACATGAACCCTTTCCCTCTCAATATGAGTGGTGGAATCAGGAAGTTGCCATTTTGCCAAGAAGATAAATGCAAACACTGTGGCAGATTTCATAAGATTGAGACTTGCCCCATGCGGATTGGAGCGTGTTTTGGGTGGGCCAGCAGGGCCACCTATTGAGGGATTGTCCGCGACGTTTAATTGGGACGCAATTGTTGCCACCGCGTATTGGCCAGCCAATCGGGAATGCCCCTCCGCGTATTATGGATCGATCTCCAGCTCAAGAAAGAGTATTTGTTGTGACTCGAGATGAGGCTTAGAACTCGAGTGGAATTAACACAGATACCATTTCCTTACACTAATATTCAATTTATGCTTTATTTGATACTGGGGCTACACATTCTTTTATTGCAATTGAGCTCATTGATTTGGCCAAAGAACTATTAGAGGTAGTCCTTAGTGTTTCAACTCCCATGCATATTAGCATGTTGTCGATCGATGGGGGTAAAATGATTGATTGATCTATTGTACTTGCTATGTATGATTTTGATGTGATCATCGGAATGGATTGGTTTAGAAAACGTAGGGCCGCAGTTAATTGTTTTAAGAAAGCCATATAGTTCCAACCTTTAGAGGGCCCGAGTTATGAGTTTGTCGGTAATCGAAAAGGACCCTCGACCATACTAATCTCATCTCTGGAGGTAAAGGTGCATTTTGTTCAGCATTTGGGAAAAGTCATTAAGAAAATGAAAACGCCTTTAGCCCAAAGGGGTTTGGTGAAATGCAAATACTATTTGGTAAATTATAACTGAAAATTGCCTTTGGTAAACATATATTTGGAAAGTTGTTTGTTGTAACCAATTTTAATTTTTTAAAACTTTAATTTGTTTGAAATTGAAGAGAAAATATTATTTTCACATTTAGAATAATGTAAAAGAGGCACACTAACAAATTTATAAATAAAAAATTCACATTAAATAATATCTTTTTAATTAAAGAAAAGAGTCATTTCATTATAATAAACATAAGCACTCTAAAGTTTGTCATTAGGAAAAAGATTTGGACAAAAAAGTTCAAATTAGTTTTTCCTTCCTTTTTTTGAGTATTTTTGGGAAATTTTTATTGAAGGAAAGTATTAGAAATTGCCTTCCTTTTCTTTTTATTCATTTTCCCTCTTCTCTGCCCGTGGGCTCGGCTCGGCCCATCTCCCTCCAGCCATGCGAGCAGCCCAGCCCATCTCCATCATCTTCTTGCTCTTTCCTCTTGCACGTGGAGACCTTTTGAAACCCTAGCCGCCGCGCCAATCAACGCGAGAAGGAGGCGGAGCAGGGGATGACCGAGAGGGAGGGACGACCAAGAGGGAGATGGAGGCAGAACAGGCGAGGACAAGAGGGAGGTGGAGCAAGGGATGACCGAGAGGGAGAGGGAGGTGGAGCAGGAGAGGACAAGAGGGAGGCGAGAGTCTTGATGGAGCAGGGGACGATCGAGAGGGAGAGGGAGGCAAGAGGGAAGGACAACCGAGAGGTAGGAGCAGGCGAGTAGGAGGTGGAGCAGGCAATGACGATGAGAGGGTAGAGCACGTGGACGACCGGAGAAAGTGATGAAGAGAGGGAGGCGGAGTAGGCGACGGCTGGAGGGAGGAGCACACGGAAGACCGGAGGAGGAGCACGCGGAGAGGAGGAGGAGGAACAAGCTGCAGAGGATAAGACAAGAGGAAAATTGCATTTTAGGGTTTCTAAGGGAAAAAGTGGAATATTAGTAACAAATGAGGGTAAAATGGGAATGAGTTGTAATTTTCTTTAAACAAGGGGACTTGCATTCCGAAAATGCAAGTTTCAAATGCACCTTGGCTTAAAGGCCTTTGAAGGGCATTGGAGATGCAATTGCATCTCCAAAAAGTTGGCCAAATGCCAAACCAAACGGTTTAGCATTTGACTAGTCCTTTACACCCGAAAAAGTAGCATTCAAATGCTAAACCAAACGGGGCCTTAGTCTAATAGAAGATGGCTACCAGAGCTTTTTGGCCAACATGTTGGATGTCTTAGTGGAAGGACTAAAATTAGAATATATCGAGGTAGTAAGAGAATTCTTGGATGTGTTTCCGAAGGAATTACCATGATTACCTCCAGAGCGAGAAATCGAGTTTGTGATCAACTAGTTCATGGTACGAACCCAATCTCCAAGCCACCATATTGGATGTCACTAACGGAGTTGATAGAACTCAAGGTCCAGATGCAAGAATTACTTGATAAAAGGGTTCATCCATCCTAGCATGTCGCCATGGGGTACGCTAGTTCTCTTTGTCAAGAAAAAAGATGGGTCTTTACGTTTGTCTATTGACTATCGCCTATTGAATCGAGCAACCATCAAGAATAAGTACGTTTTGCCTGGGATTGATGACCTATTTGATCAACTGTAATGTGCTTCGATATTCTCTAAGATTGATTTGAGATATCACCAGCTAAGAATCATGATTAAGGATATTTTGAAGAGTGCATTTCGTACCCACTATGGCCACTATGAGTTCACAATGATATCGTTCAAGTTGATGAATGCTCCAGCTGCGTTTGTGGATTTAATGAATATGATCTTTAAGGAATATTTGGATAAGTTTGTTATTGCATTCATCGACGACATATTAGTATACTCGAAAATTCTAGAAAAGCACGAACAACACCTAAGGTTGGTCTTAATGACTCTTTGGGAGCATGCACTCTATGCCAAGTTTAGTAAGTGCAAGTTCTGGCTTGACCGTGTGGCTTTTCTAGGTCATGTGATTTTAGGAGAAGGAATTTTGGTGGACTCTACAAAGATTAAGGCAGTAACGGACTGGCTAAAGCCTACGATGGTAACGGAGATTCGCAACTCTCCAGGTTTAGCTGGGTATTATCATCACTTTATCGAGAAGTTCTTGAGTATAGTGATTCCTCTAACGATGTAATTGAAAAAGGAGGCAATGTTTGAATGGACAAGTATAAGGAAAGTTTTCAAGAATTGAAATAGAGACTGACTACAGCTCTAATACTAATGATTCCCTCAAGTCCTGGTAGGTATGAGATTTACAATGACATTTCTTATCAGGGACTTGGATGTATTTTAATGTGGTACGGTCAAGTAGTAGAATATGCATCAAGACAATGAAGGCCTCACAAACAAAATTACCCCACGAATGACCTGGAGTTGGCTGCATTCATTTTCACTCTTAAGATTTGAAGGCACTATCTATGTGAAGAAAGGTTTACCATATTTACAAACCATCAAAGTCTCACATATTTATTCTCTCAAAAGGTGTTAAATATGAGACATCGGAGATGGATGGAACTTCTAAAGGATCACGATTGTGATATTCTATATCACCCAGGTAGAGCGAATCGAGTGGCTGATGTCTTCAGTCGTAAGTTCTCTCTAGCTTTGGTACTGGTCCAAGAATGACATATATTGGAGAAAGTCAAGGATTCAGACTTCAAATTTGAAGTAGGTTAGCTCACCTGTTTAATGGCCACCTTACCTGTTTAATGGCCACCTTGAGAGTGGAACCTCAAATTCAATCTAAGATCAAAGAGTTGCAACCCACAGACCCTGCTATCTAGAAGATTATCCAGGCTAACGTTGAACTCAGAAAACCATATTTTCTGGTTTTAGAAGAGGGGATTCTTAAGTTTCGAGGAAGATGGTGTGTACTTGAAAACACCACACTTAGAGAAGAAATTCTGGCTGAAACACACATGAGTAATTATAGTGTCCATCCAAGAAATATGAAGATGTATTAGAACCTGAAACCACACTATTGGTGGAGTGGTACAAATGCCGATGTGGCAAGGTTCGTGGTCAAATGCTTCACTTGTCAACAGGTGAAGGCACAATATTGTAAGCCTGGGGGACTACTGAAGCCACCGGAGATCCCTGAGTGGAAATGTGAAAATATCACAATGGATTTCGTGACAAGATTACCTAGGAGTCAGCGGGGACATGACACAATTTGGGTCATAGTGGATAAGACTGACCAAATTGGCTCATTTTCTTGCCGTGCGTAAGGACCTCCCATTGTATAGGTTAGCTGACCTATATGTATGATAGACAGTTTGGCTTCATGGAGTGCCAGTGACGATTACTTCTAATCGTGATCCCAGATTCATTGCGTCTTTTGGAAAATTTTGTAGACTGCTTTAGGCACGAGACTGCAATACAACATAGCCTACCATTCGCAAATAGATGGGCAATCAGAGAGCACCATCCAGGCTTTAGAAGATATGCTACGAGCGTGTATTTTAGACTTCAAGGGAAGCTAAGAAGACCAGCTACACCTGGAAGAGTTCGCATATAATAATAGTTAACAACAGAGTATTGGAATGGCTCCCTTCAAGGCGCTGTGTGGCCGTGCTTGTAGAACTCCAGTCAATTGGAATGAAGTGAGAGAATGAAAAGTTCTAGGACCTAAGTTAGTACAACAATCTCAAGAAGCGGTCAAGCTAATAAAAAATAGATTGAGAATAGGTCAGAGTCGATAGAAAAGCTATGTAGATCAAAGGCGTAGACCATTGGAGTTTCAAGAAGGGGTACATGTCTTCACGTAAAGGTATTGCCTGAAAGAGGGATGTCTTGATTCGGGAAAAAGGAAAAATTGAGTCCTAGGTATGTGGGATCGTTTGAAATTCTAGAAAAGATAGAAGCTGTGGCTTACCGCCTGGCTTTACCACCAAATCTGGCTTAGATACATAATGTTTTTCATGTGTCTATGCTGAGGAAATATGAACTTGATCCTCCCATGTACTGAGTTTCGGGGAGATCTATGTCGATGATAGAATCTTATAAGTAGAGAAACCGATTATAATCGAGGGTCGAAGGGACCAGGCATTAAGAAACAAAGTGATTTCGTTGGTTAATGTGGTTTGGCAACATCATGATGCAGAAAGTACCACCTGGGAAAGTGAATAGGCCATAAGACGCTAGTACCCCTATCTATTTGGGGAGACAAGCTGTGTAAATTTCGAGAACGAAATTTCTTAAGGGTGGAAGAATTGTAAATGCCGTGTTTCGGCCTTCTCTGGGATTTATTGTGTAATTATTTAGTCATGGAGTGTGCCCTAAGAGCCCTAGTAATTTTCCGGCAATTGTAATTTTCGTTTGGACGTAAGAATTTTTTATTTAGTTTCGCGTTCCTGAAAATTGATCCAATCATGTTTTGACCCCAAAAATGCTTAGTTTTACTTTTGAGAAGCTTTTCTGAATTTTAGGGAATTTATATTTTTAATTATTTAATTATTATTTTGTTAGCTTTATTATTTTAATATTTTTCTTCAGGTTGGGCTAGAGCCACGTTGACCCGACCTAGGCCCACGTGAGTCAGCCCACGTCCACCCCTATCTCTCTATTTTTTTAGGCAATTGGTTGAATGCTTGGTGGGCATGTCGCCGGAGGGGCCCACCGTCAGTCAAATGGCCGGCCAGCCATTGGCAAAGATTGCCAGCCACCTCATGGGTCTCGTTGGTGGGCTTCATGGCCATTGGTTGGCCCCCACCTGCGGCCGGCGAGCTTTTTTCATCTTTGGCCACATTTCTTCCCCTATTTTCCTCACCAACGACCACCTCCTCTTCTCGCCATTGTCTCTTCTAGCTTCGACCTCCATTTTTCTCGTTGTCAAAGCCAACAAGTTCCTTGCAACACCTTCTTTACAACCCAACCAACCATTGCCTTCATCTCTACTCCCATCGCCATCGACAACCACTTGAAGGAGCTTCCACAGTTCAAGTTTTCCCTATTTTGGCCATGGACTTCATCGCCGAAGATCAAGCAATCCTTCAATTTAGAGCACACGCCATTGTACCAATGGGTTTTTAGGTACCCCTTTTACCTTAGTTATAGATTTGGTTGGTTGCGATTTCTTTGACCTAGATTTGGCCATTTGACAATTGAACGTGTTTTGCCCTAGAAATCTCACTGTTGACTTCGAGTTCGGCCACCATGTTGTTTAGGCAACCCACTAGCCTCGCCACCGCCACCAATCAGTTCGGGTACGTCCCTAGATCAAAGCCCAACCCTTTAAGTGGATTGATTTGATCCTAGTTACGAGAATTGAGCCTCGAATCAACCGGGCCTTAATCGGGTCTGGTTCGACTCGAGACGCCCTCCATCGCCGTTTAACCATGCTGTCCAGGAGCTCTCCTACCACCCAGCAATGCCTAAAGATGAGCTTGGCCATTGACAACGCCCATCTTGTAGTCCGGCGACCTTTCACTTCCCAATCAACTTCATTGGAGGTGGTTTCGAGTCGGTGTAGTTTTTCTCGTTGTTCGCCCCTGCCATCTCGCCCACAACCCTAGCCATCCTTTCACGACTAAGAACTACCTTTGAGAAGCTCGTTGGAGCCTTGCCAGATTTTCTTCATTGCTGTCGCTAGAGTCTATTAGGCTTGGGCCATCCTTCTTTGGTGTTGGGCGAAGGTTTGGTGGACCTTAGCTAGCCTAAACTCAAGCAAGAAGAAAGAAAAATTGCATCACTGCAGGCCACCGCAATCTATCACCGTGATCCACCTTTTGGCAAAATTTGAGGTGAGTGGACCTTATATCCCTCAATTAGGCCCGTTTACCGCTTTTGTAGAAATTATTAAGACTGATTGGGTGACCCGATTATTTAATTTGGCAATTAGGGCCAATTAGGGGTTTTTTAGTTATTATTGTTATTTAATAATTAGCTGGGCCGGTTAGGTGGCCCATGGGTCCTAACCAGTTTGGAAGTTGATAAAACCCAATGAGGTATCGACTGGACCGTGATGAGTGGTCTTGATCTGGTGAATGACATATGGTCGTTGACCCTGGTTTGCCCTTGATTTTGGCTTTTAGCCAAGAAAATTAGTTAGGGTCTCAGGTTGATCGTGAACAATCTTAGTTGTTTTAATTGCAATTCATTTATGCTTTAATAAATTTTATTATTATTGTGGCTAATTTTAATTGGCAGGCTCCCTAGCTTTGGGCCAAGCCTCTATCGTGCACCGATTGACTTATAGGTAGCTTCTAATATGACAGAGAAGAGTTTTAGTCCGATTAAGAGTGAGAATTTGTTGAGTCTCTTTAGAAAATTAGGGTCCTAAGGCGATTACATTCCTAGTTCTAGTATAAGGGTTAGACTCACTAAGATTTATATCGCACTCCGTTGTTTTAAACCATTTTCTTAGGACTAGATTATGGACCCCGAGGAGGAACCGATCGAGTAGGAGCAGATAGAAGAGGAGTTGAGCGAATATGAGCTGATGTAAGAGGATGAAGAGGAGGAACATTGGGTGCTGGAAGTATTCCAATAACCAGACGAGGAAGAGGAAGACCTAGAAGAATGGGTGGTGCCAGACCGCCCAGCAGATGCAGGATGGGTTGTAGACAAACATGTAAGGCAAAACGGACAAGTTTTGGAGAAACATGAGAGAATAATTTGGGAGTGGATAGAGGACATGTGGATGGGTTCTACACCAATATTGGGTGTCATATATTGGAGTAATAGGAGGTCCGCTGCATTACCATGAAGAACATCACAAAGACTCCTGGGTAGGATATGAGCAGTGGCACATTGACCCTGACAAGGGTGACGATTCACCAGATGGTACTGTGATCGATCCCTAAGTTAGTTAGTCTAGATTGATCTCTAGGGCCAGATCTATTCCCTATAGGTTAGTAAACCTTCCCTCTCCCTCAACTTTTGATTGTAATTTACGTGGGTTTTGAACTGTACCATCCTAGCCAGGCTTGGCTTGTAACCTTTTCCCCATAATGTACACAATTGTAAATTAATGGAGGAGTAGATGTTCATAGTATGCTGTGGATGGTTGTTATTTATTTATCTCGCTATCACTATATATGACTTGGAAGTTTTAGAAGGCCAGCGATTTACCTGGGATGTCGCGATTTTTTGGCAAGTCAAGAAAAGAGTAACTGGCACAGCTGCTCACTCAGGAGCGAGGCGTGACAGCTCTAAAAGCTTATGTTGTTAGATAAATGAGTGTATTAATATTTAATTACTCTTACATTCCCTCTCACGCTTAGTCTAGTCCGTTTGCCTAGTGCTAATCGTGGAAATATATAATTGGGGAGGTAAATAGGAGTCTAAAAAGATTCAAGCTTAGGACCTCCTGCTCTGATACTGTATGAGATTTCGTAAGACTACTACTAACTGTTCTAAAAGTTAAACTATTAGATAAATGTATTGATTAATATTTAATTACTCTAAGATTAAAATGGCAATTCATGGAACGAACAGCAGAAACTTGGTGTCCGCTTGATCCGAACACCTCCTTCGCTCAGATCTAACTAGAAGTGGGATGGTGGGGTTGACTGGATCAAAATGAGCAGGCGGCCCAAAAAAGAAAAAAAAGACATGACTTTTTGACTGGTCAACAAAAGGAAAGGAAAGTGGACACGCGTTACAGAAAGAAAAGACAATGCACACATGGCGAAGGAAAGGAAAGGAAAGAAAAGTAAAGTAAAAGAAAGAAGAGTACTTTGCACGTACACGTTTCAGAACCTGGATCTTTGAATGAAATCTGAGGTTCAGCCACAGAGCCAGTCATCAAAAGAAGACACAGAGAGGGATGAAGGTCCTTCAGTGAAGGGAGCGTGTTTTCTCAGTTTTATGTGACATAAGTCGATCCTCTGATAAACACAAATGTGAAAAAGAAGACCCGGCCTCCAAGTCAATATCATTCTTTGTGGAATAATTGATCTGTGTAGGACCAAACGACATAGTCATGTGCCCTTTTGATGCTCCAATGATGAACTAAAGAAGAATCCACCAATCAAACAGGCCTTATACGGATCTGAAGCATCGTCAGCAGACATGAAGATCTACGAGGGGCGTTGTTGTATGTATGATATTTTCAAGTAACTTGTTTGCTCGGGACCAAAATAAAACAAACAATAATATTTATTTTCTCATTAAAATTAAGAATAATACCTCAATATTCAGAAAATCATGAAAGAATTTTATATGAAATTATGCGTCAACGTTTGAATGTTTTAAGAGTTTCGAATTAAAAAAAATAAGTCAAATTGTGAATCATAAAATCTTGATCTAATGAAAAGGGAAAAGTGAAAACCAATCAAGATGGACCCTTTAGCTGAACATGTTATAGTGACTAGATTGTGACAGCTAAAATAAAACTCGATCCTAAAAGTAGGGGTGTCAAATGGGTGGGTCGGATTAGGTTTGGGTCGAGTAAAAAATTGTCCAACCTATATTGACTCATTTAACCTGTTTTGATTCATTTTCGTATAATACAATTCTAATGACTTATACCCAACCTAACTCATACCTAACTCATACCCGACCCATATTGTTAAATCACTTCCATATATAACAAAGTCTAGAAAAATTTGCTTTATGAGTTATTCTAAATGTATTGTTAAAACAATTTTATGAAATACAAATTAGTTGATAAATTTTTTTTTATTTTTTTTAAATTATTATTCAAATATTTTTTTTTATTTTTTTGCTTTTCTTCTTCCAGTCGTCGACACGACTCAAGCTCGCTAATTTGGCGAGGTCTTAGCCTCCCTAGAATTCTCAAGCATTGAACTATTTTCTGATCATTGTCTTCTTCCTAGTTTTTGGATTTAATGCTTCCACAAGGCTTCTTGTTCTATAATGCTCCCAAAGCCACTCCACAAGCGGCGCAATGGTCCAATAACGGCCTTGAGTTGACGACTTCTCTTTCGCAAAGAAGCACCAACACTCTTTGGGATCCTTCGTGTTGTATCCGACACTCTCCGACATGTGATCAACTATTTCCGACACGCGAGTCGAAAATTTCGACACGTGACTCTTATACGCTGGGGTTATATTTACAAATTTTCAATACTTATAAGGTCTAAATATAAATATATGATGATGATGCAAATCTTTCACTTGATGAGCCAGAGATTGAGTCGGTTTTTTTCTTAGAAGAAGATGATATTATGGATGAATGACTTTTTGCTATATTTGATGATGGAATGTTGATTTGTTTTCTTATTGTTAAATTTTAAGTTAATAGTAGAATGTGGATTACTTGTTTTTTCCTCCAAATGTTATTGATTGTTACAATAAAATATAGTTGAATTTGTCAATTAAAATAATGAATGATATTAACAAATGTATGATTAAGGTTTTCAGAATAGATTAATTCTAGACTCTTATTATTATTATTATTATTATTATTATTATTATTATTATTATTATTACTACTATTTAGTTATTTATGTATTTATATATAAAATATTAATTTAATATATAACGTGTCGCAAAGTGTCGAAATTTTCTACTTTTTGAGAAATGACGTGTCAGGGTGTCGCGTATCGGTGTCGGTGCTACATAGCTCATTCGCCCACTATCCCCCAGAAGACAACCCCAAAGCTATTAGATAATTATATAAAAAGTCCTAAACCTTTTGAAACTTTGCCGATTAGTCCTAAATCTTTTTTTTTTGTCAATTCAATTCTAAATCTTTTGGAACTTTGCCCTTTGTCCACCACTGCCCTCAATAGCAATTACAATAGCTTCATTGAAAGATGGATGTCGATCTTATCCCCTAGATTGAGCATGAGCAGGTGAAGATGCGACGCTTTGCTCAATTTGAGCCACATATCTCATGGTCATGTGTCGAGCCCAAAGAGGTGTAAGCCATTAACTTGTTATCCTAATCATCTTTGATGCTTGACCTCATATTCATCCTCACGAATACTCTAATTGGTGCCAGTGAGGAGAAGTCAGATCGAAGTCCCTAAACTAGATTAATTAGAGGTTTTTGTGACATCTCTGCAATCCTTATGTATACTGATTCATTTAGTAAAACATGCAATTTTGGGAATTTCTGAGAGATTTTGCCTTCTTTTTTTTTGGTCTTGTTCTTCTCCCTTGAATATGTGCAAATAGTATTTCAAGGTTAAAAAAGGCAAATTTGTTTGTACATACATAGAACCAAACTCATATGTTTTTCAGATTGTGTGTTCTCATTGTTTTGATTTGAATCGCTCCTAGAGGCCAGTATCTTCAATCCCCAAATAAGTCTATTTTTTTTTTCATCTAGAGGCATCAATAGACTTGCAAGTCAGAATGATTCGCCAACCTTTGTAGATAACTAGCATGCACCACCCAATTGGACGCTGTGAAGAAGCCACAAATTCCACCTCAATGGAAACAACATCTAGGAATGTTATAAGTCCTTTAGCCCAAACTTAGTAGAACAATCCCAAGAAACTATGTGTCAAAGTTATCATGCCATAGCCAATTTGACTAGCAAGGAGAGCATTAAACTATTACTTTAATTACCAAAATAAGTCCTTACGAGAAAAAAAAAAGAATCAAAACAAAACCCATTTACGAATATATTTCGATTCTCAAGTTCATCATCATTGTCGGTCTCTTTGGGATGATACTGAAAACTAATCCTGAAGTGGCAGCTCAAAAGTCTATTTGACTAGGAGTTCCCATTCGTCCTGGATATCTTACTATCGGAGAAGGTGACTGGTGGCGAATAACTTCAATCCAGCTTCTTGTCGCCGAAATCGATGAGTGCCTGCGCGAGGTTGAAAATTATAAAACGTAGAGCACGCGATTTGAAGTTCGCTGATGGGGAAGCTGCAAACTTCTCGTATATAAGGCGAACATGCATTGAATTTGAACTTTGATTTTTGTAGTTTTGTAAAATTGAAGCAAGCAGTTTGCAATTTTGCAAACCTGCAAAACTTCTCGAGTATCTTTCCATTTTTCTTCTTTTCCTAAATTGTTCAAATTATTCTGTACTTGTGCATGCTCGCTAGTGAGGAGCCTGATGTTGTTGTCAAGGAGCGGATACAGAGTGGAAAAAAAAACAAAGACGTGAGCAAGATGAGGAAAGGAAAAAAAAAGAGAATAAGAAAAAAAAGAAAAAGTTCTTAGACGAAAATACCCTTAACTACAAATAAGAATTGACTAGTTTCTAAGTTTATAATTGTATTTGATATTAAGTCAATTGCTTCAAGCTTTATTGAGGACAAGATACACTTTAGATCCACTTTTGAGAAAACGATTTTACTTTAGGCTCCTATGTGACAAATTTCCTTATCTTAGTGTGAACTAAAGAGCAACTAGAGTATAAGAACAAGCTTCTCTTTGACAGTAGGGGGTGCATATGAAAGAAAAGTAAGGAAGTCATTTTCTTATCACGTAACTGACTTGAAATAAATCGGTGCTTCGCCTTAATTTTCTTAAATAGAAGAAAATAGATGAGGTCTACGAGACTGCTATTCCCGACACAAGCATAAAGCTCCACCGTTAGGTGAGCACTCACCAATAAGTTACCATATGATTTGCAGACCATGCATCATGTAAATTTCTCTCCTTCGCCGGAGATCATGCTATCTAAATCAGAATCTGGCATTCTATGAGCATTTCTTCTTCACGCCAGTGTTTGTAAACAACTCCCCTTAACCTTCGTTCATGCAACCTCCCGTTCAAGCAAATGAAGGGAAATAAATAAAATTCTTGCTTAGTGCTATCCCCCAGCAAAAGAGGAAAGACACATGTCTGCAGTAAATTAGAAGTCAGTCTACTCCAGAGTGTCTTGAAAAAAGTTCATGGTACAGAAGTCTGCTCCCCACTAGGATTGACTCATCAACGAGAAGCTTACCAGCTCGTCTCAGAAGACCAATTGAAACCATACGTCCGAAAAATCTTCCCATCTGCAATTACCCTTCTACTGCTTTAAAAGAAATTTCCCAATGAACCCTGGATTGGGCTTCATCAACCTATGAACAATTTAAAACATTTTTGTCGAAAACTTCGAGTAAGATGGGGAAACTCCTCAGGTCGTTGATCCCATCCACCAATATTTGAACCCATCCCTGATTGGTCTCCACCTTTACTAGTGACGCCATAAAAGCCGGTACATAACAGGAGATCCATGCCGCACTAATGTATAGCAGCAACTGTTAATGGCTACAGTTCATGCAAAAAAAAGACAAACTGTTAGTGCCTACTTGTTGATTAAACCTGTCGGTTTGGTCGGATCATGCATGCTTCAATCCTATTATGACTCATTTATTGTAATGCAAATATCTTGAACTATATTGGACCTAACCCAACCAATTTTGCTAAAACATCTAACCCAACTAATTTTGCTAAAACATTTTCATATTTAATCCATCTAAGAAAATTTCTTTTTTATTAATTTTTCAAAAATCATATTGCTAAAACATGATGGATAATTTATATAATTTTATCAAATATATATTTTTTATTTTTTATTTTTTTTGGCTATGCTCGGTTGGCCATCACCGTGGTTGTTGACCAGCAGAAGAAGAAAAAAGAAAAGGAAAGAAAAGAAAAGAAAACCATAAAAATGACAAATAATTGATTTTTTGATTTAAAATAAAAATAAACAAGATGAAAGATGAAAATATTATAAAATAAACTGGAAAATTAAAAGATGGCTTGTTTATTATGACTCACTTTATCTATTTATGATTCATTAAAAAATCATTTAAGATCAATTAAGTTGTTCAGTAAGACATTTATGACCAACTTAAATTTGTTTTTAAAATTTAAAGCGACACATTTATGACCTGCACCATTGAAAATTATTTAATATATGGGTTCTAGACCCATATTACCAAATTTTGATCCTAAATGCTACAAGATGAAGGTCCAATAGTGAAGAGAATATGTGTGGTCTCCTAATTATATTGGCTAAAATTGTATGGATAAATGTAAGTGAGGTGGAACAGCCCGCGTCGAAGTCTGAAGCATGGTCAGCAGACATGAAAATCTGCGAGGTGCATTGACGTATCTATGATATTTCAAATGACCTGTTTGTTTGGATTTAAATGAAAACAAGAAACACTTTTTTATTTTCCTACCACAATTTAAAATATTATCCAAAATTTAGAAGATTAAATTTTAAAAAATATTTATGTATCGTACATCAATATTTTAGTGTTTCATGAGCTTGAGATTTACAACATTTGAAGTACATCACTACGAGATTTGGCAAATTTATTCAAAAAGTCGTAAACCCTTGTAATTTTTCCAATTTAGTTCTAAACATGTTCAATTTTCAAATATATTTTATATTTTTTCGAACTCTTTTATTTCTTATCTTTCTTTTATTTTTTTCTTTGCTTTTCTTTGTGTGTGTGTGTGTTTTTTTTTTTTCTAGTCGGCGAGGATCATTAAGGACCCTTATTGGCTGGGAAGGCCTTGGATGAGGGCCTTTGCATCCGCGCTGACCGTGGGCAAGGGTGTGATTATGCTGCCCTTGCCAAATTTAGGCCTAGGCCTTTAAGACCTCACCATCTATGAGTGAGGCTGCCTTCGGCTGGTTTTTGTGAGGACTTTGCTACCGGCGAGGGTCACCGGAAACATTGCCAACCAAAATAGAAGCACCGAAAAAAATACAAACAAAAAATATTAACATATTATTATAATTCATTTGTATCATCGCCGACTATTCCAGATAGAACGGCTCACGTCCACATTAGTCATTCCTAACCAAAATTGGCCGGATGAATTTCATTGGCAAAATTGAAAAGGTTTAGGATTCACTTGGCAAAATTAAAAAGATTTGTAACCGAATTGACAAAAATACATTAGGTTTAAAATTTTGCGGATAACTTTCCCCTCGAGATTTATATCAAGTAAAAAAATAAAAAGTAAAAACCAATCCAAATAAGCCCTTTAGAATAATTTGTTAAGGTGACTAAGTTTTGGCGACAAAAGTAAAAGTCGTCCCTGAAGATGATGTGTAATGACAAAAATCCCATATTCCGTTGCGAAAGTTCGTCTTTAAGGCGCGAAAGTGCAAACATCGTTGCTAAAGCTGGAGCATTTCTCAATGGAAACCGAGTCCATCAACAATGACTTGACTTATGACGACAGAATTCCAGCAACGTGACCCAAAGATTTTGGCGGAATGAAAAGAAACGATCAATAAACGGCTATAAACGATCAAAGGATTCCCCTCCCATAATGCTCCCAAACCCACTCCACAAGCCCCACATCGTCCGGCAACAATCTAGAATCATTGACTTTTATTCCACACACTATTTCCAGAAGGACAACCCCAAAGCTATAGATGTCAGATTCCTTGAATGCCTTGCCGATTGGAGTGCATTCGGGAGCCATATAGCCCATGGTCCCGGCTAGTGCGGTCGTTCGCACCCCTTTGGAATGGTTTACTAGTCTAGCCAACCCAAAATCTCCTAGCTTGGCATTGAACTCTTCATCGAGCATGATGTTGCTGGACTTGATGTGCCTGTGGATCACGCATTGTTTCCATTGTTCGTGGAGGTAAAGTAATGCCCGGGCTACTCCCTGAGCAATTTTGTACCTAATTTCCCAAGTCAACAGGGTTTTGTCCTTGAAAAAATGACAGTCCAAACTACCATGAAACATGAAATCATAGACAAGGAGGAACTCTTTTTTCTCGTGGCACCAACCAGTTAGCTGGACTAGGTTTTGGTGCCGGAGTTGGCTAATTGTCTTCACTTCGGACGTGTACTCCTTCACCCCCTGTCTGGATTCAGGGGTTATTTTCTTGACGGCCACATAAGTCCTATTTGTCAGGTGACCTTCGTAGACGCTCCCAAAGCCCCCTTGCCCAAGTAAACGGCTGTCTGCAAAATTATTCGTTGCCACGACCAGTTCCTTGCAACAGAATTTCCTTCCGGCAGTAACCTCTTTGAGTTCTTCACTGATGGACGCAGTATCCTTATTTTCTTCCCGAGTAATTTCATTCTTTCGGTTCCTCTTTGACCTACAAAATAACCAACACAAGCATGGAACGAGAATAAACGGTAAAATGCCACCTACACAACCTAATGTAACCCAAACAATCGTGTGATTGCTCTTCTTTGCACCGATCTCAACTGGCGGTGCTGTCTTATTCGGATTGGTCGGTAAGTCAGATTGGTTGGTACAACATGTGAAAGGACTTCTAGGCTAGAGTTGAATTCCCATGTGTGAAGAAGCTGGACCTCAGGGAATTCTCCCGTGCTAGCCGAGAAACCAAAGATTACCCATTCTGGCAAATAGTCTTTCAAGTTCACTATGGAGGAAAGGCTCGAAACGTTTTCACCTGAACTCCAGCTGCCTTAGTCTTCCCCCAAAATAATGCTTCGATTTTGTAGGCTGGAGTCGTTTGTGATCCTTGCATGAAGTTGCTGGCCGGTCTTGACACTGTAATTCAGCCACTGTACACAGACATTCTTGGAGGATGCGATGTCATTTAGATCGACTCCGAGATGTTCACACGATGGATCCCAAGAATTAGAACTGCCATAGAAAGTGTCGAATTCCACAGCAATGAAGTCGGAAGTGTTCCGACCATCGTTACTCACGAGGGCTAAGTAGCCTCCATACGACTCGTCGGGGATCTTTGATCCAATGGGAGCGAGAAAGAGGGCCAAACCATCGCCGTACAACCCTTTCCCCGCCGAATTGATGACGAAGCTAAACTGGGTGCTGAAATCAGCCATGTTGCCCGTGACATTGTCCGAAAGATGCATTGGCTTGTAATGTGGCTCGGCCGCTCTTGTTGATGAAGTCCTGGTTTCGCAGGTAGAGGGCGAGACCGATGGTCGAGGTCATGATCAATGCATCACCTTCGAGAGAGATTTGATGATCTTTGGAGTTGAAATTTGTGAAGCAGAAGGAAATATTGTCAAATGTTGCCAAAGTTATTAATCGAAAGACTAAAGAAAGGATGAAGGTGGGTAGGAAATTCATGGTGTGGATACCATGGAAATTCATCATTGGTAGCCAATAAATAGGAGAGGGAAATATTTTGTTTAAAAATAAAATAAAGGTTTTCAATGAAAAATAACTTCGTGTTAACAAGACGGGACCGTCTTCGGCCAGACATTCACCCGTAAGTCGATTACTTCAATAGTATATAGACAGAGGGTGTTTACAAGAGCTTTACAAGGTCCTCTTACAGTACGATATTGTATATCATTAATTGTTCAACGACACCAAGATAAACCCCATAAAAAGGTTTGTGTATGCAGATCGGAATGATACGTGACTTGTTGGATATCCTTATGGCAGATTGAAGCAAAGTTCAGCTTGGTGTGATTCGAACTTATAAGGAGCAACTTGAAGAACCCAGAAAGTATAGTGGTTAAACATGTTGTCTGTAGAAAGATAAGTGTCAAGCCTCTGACCAGAATCAATGAATAGAATCAGATTAGCAAATCGCTAGATAGCCAAATTTACATGACAGTCGTTTGCCCATCTCTCCTTGTCCCCGAAAGATTCGAACGTCACAAGGAATCACAATTTTCGAATCAGTCACACAGACGACCTCCCCCCCCCCCCCCCCCCCCCCCCCTCTTCTTTCTCTTGCTCCCTTCTCACGATGAAGCCTCTCATGTGTTATATACACCACGTGATGGTAATAATACAATAGTTGGGCTTTGACTTGGTAAAAAAAAAAAGTCGGGAGCAAGATGAAGAAAGAAAAAAAGAAAGAAGTTCTTATACGAAAATACTCCTAGCTGCAAATAAGAATTGGCTGGTTTCTAATTTAGATTCTTATTTGAGATCGAGTCGATCGGTTTAGGCTTTATTGAGCACAATATCCACGAAAACGATTTCATATCAGGCCCCTATATGACATTTTTCCCTTTTTTAGTGTGAACTAAAAAGCAGCTAGGGTACAAGAACAAGCTTCTCTTCAACAGCAGGGGGTTCATACGCAAAAAAAGGTAGGAAAGTCACTTTCTTATTACATAACTGACTTGTAAAAAATCGGTGCTTCGACTTGAGTTTTTTATAGAAGAAAATAGATAAGGTCTACGAGACTATTCTCGACACAAACATAAAGCTTTACAGGTAGGTGAGCACCTGCCAATAAGTTACCATATGATCTACAGACCATATGAACAAAAATTATCCAAATCATTAATTACAAGCCTATATGATTAGTAGTTCAGATATGCTTTATCCACGTAGTCCATGCATCATATAAATTTCTCTCCTTCCCCGGAGATCATGCTATCTAAATCAAAATCTGTCAATATATAAGCATTTCTTCGCCACGCTAGTGTTTGTTACATCTCTCGTTAACCTTCGTTTATGCAACTTCCTGTTCAAGCAAATGAAGGAAAATGAAAACAATACTTGCTTAGTGCTACTCCCCCAGGCGAAATAATAAAGAGACATGTCTGCAGTAAATTAGAAGTCAGTCTACTATGAAGCGTCTTGGAAAAGAATCATGGTACAGAAGTCTGCTCCCCACTCGGATTGACTCATCAACGAGAAGCTTTACCAGCTCGTCTCATAAGACCAATTGAAACCGTATGTCCGTAAAATCTTCCCATCTGCAATTACCCTTCTATTGCAATTTTCCAATGAACTTTGTTTTAGGCTTCATCAAACTATGAACATTTTAGAACATTTTTGTCGAAAACTCCAAGCAAGATGGGGAAACTCCTCAGGTCGATAATCCCGTCCTCCAAGATTTGAACCCGTCCCTGATCGGTCTCTGCCTTTTCTAGTGACGCCATAGAAGCCAGTACATAGCAGCAAGATCAATGCTACACTAATGCATAGCAGCAACTGTTAATGACTAACTTGTTCGTGCAAAAAACAAGACAAACCTTTAGTGGCTACTTATTGACTAGACCTATTAGACGAATGAGTCAGGTTGCGTCTGGCCGGATCATGCATGTTATGATTAAAATGGACCCATATAACCTGTGAAGGATCTAGTGTGATCACCTAGAGGGGGTGAATAGGTAATTTTAAAATCTTTTGCGGAAGTATGTAAAACACTGCGTGTGAAGCGTGATATGTGAGTGATATGCGAAGAACTATAAACACAAACAGAGAGTTAAGAGAGAATCAAGACACAAGGATTATAGTGGTTCGGCTTAACTCAAGCCTATGTCCACTCTCTCGGGCTGACAGCCTATTGGCTGGATTCCACTATGAATGAAAATAGTTACAGATTACGTCCAAGACTTCACAAAGTCTTTTGCTCTCACAAAGCAAGTCTGTAGCACACTCTTTTGTTACAATGTAAGCTCACAGTAAATAGACAATTCTAAGTAAATACTTGTCATAATTACCAAATTTTCAGAGAATTCAATATGCCAATAATAAACTTCATATTCTTGGAAATAATCAATCTTGTTGATCCACAAATAAGCTGTCTGAAATCCACGAGCATCAGAGTCGTAAGAATATCCTCTTACTCAACCAGTCATCATAATTCCGACTTTCCAGATTTTACCAAATCTATCTTCCAGATGATACATGTTCAGATGATAAGATCTAACTTTCTCTCAAACCATAAGATTTGACTACCTTCAGATGATAAGATCTGACTACCTCCCAGATCATACAAGATCTGCCAATCCTCCAAATGATAAAGATCTGGCCACAAGTAACACTTATCTTCATATTAAATCACGGAGTTTCCCTTTTGTTTGTAGAGTTTTGTCATCTTCAAAATCATCGATAGATCTTTCCCTAATAACCTTTTTATGACTCAATTATTACAATGCAAATTTCTCGATCCATACTCGATCCATACTCGATCCAACCCTGTAACAGCCCACTTCTGACCTCCTTTCTGAGACTTAGTTGTGCGAATTTACGGGTTTAGTTTGTGGCCCGTTGGCCTCGGGAACTTCCCGGACTAAATCGTGAAATTTCGTTTCAGACGATTTCGAATTTTCGGAAATTGTGTTTTGGTTTCCCGAAAATTAATAAATCACGTTTTGGCCCCAAAAACCTTGAATTTGAGGTTTTGGGAGGTATTTATAATTTTGAGGATTTTTAGCAATTTTAATTATTTTTTAATTTACTCGGTTGACCGTCAACATTGACCATTGACCGGCCAATACCCATGTGCCGACCACCCTCTCTCTCTCTCTCTCTCTCTCTCTCTCTCTCTCCCTTCCTTCCCTTTCTCCTTGCGTGCACGGCAATTCTCTCTCTCTCTCCCCCCATCCTTTTGACTTTCTTCCATTCTATTTGATTGAGTAGATTGCACATGGTGGGGCCCACAACTCAGCCCTCATCCAATTAGTCTTCTCTCCCTCTCTTTCCCCCTCACATGCGCATCTCTTTCCTCTCTCTTCTTCTTCCTTCTTCACTTTTCCAAATTCGGACCAGAGAAACCCCCATCTTTAGAAGGCTATAACTTTTGGCTCTAACCTCCGTTTGATGCGCCGTTGGTGGCCTTGGAAACATTGAAATACCATCTTTCCATAGACATTAATCTCAGCCCGTAACTCCACCTAGTTCGCCTTCGGGAGGCCCCGAAAGAAGCCTCCACGGAACAGTTTTCTAGGTTTGAACAGTGCTACCCCTCATCTTTGGAGAGCCATAACTTTCAGCTACGACCTCCGTTTGACACACCGTTGATGGTGTTGAAAACTATGAAACACTGTCTTTCCATAAATACCAACCATAGCCTCTGATTTCTCCTGTACCGCCATCGAAAAGTCCCGAAAGAAGCCTCAGCCAAACAGTTTTTCCGGGTTTGAACCCGTGCAACCCCTTATCTTTAAAGGACGATAACGTTCAACTCAGACCTCTATTTAATGAGCCGTTTGTGGCGATAGAAATATTGAAACACCTTATTTCCAGATTGACCGACCTCCTCTCATGACTCTATCTAGAACACCACCGGGAAGCCCCGAAAGAAGGTTCGTCGGAGCTATTTTTCTAGAATTTTCAGATTTTGGATCCGAGCTTCAAGTCGCGATTTCTCCCAATCCTTCGATCTAAAACCCTTGCCGTTGCTTTCAATGGGTTTTTAGGTACTCATTGACCCTAATCTAGATTTTGGTTGTGATTGATTTGGTTTAAAATCACCCATTCTACTCCCAAAATAGCCGAGTACCCTATTCTGCTGGAGCTGCTGTTCGCTGGGCACCGTGCTCTCTCCGGCGAGACCCACTCCTCCTACACCACCTCCAATTGATAGAGAAGAGTCATACAAACACAATGGCACCGATCTCGACCGTTGGTGTTGCACTGTTTGAGAGAAATCAACCCCGAACCACAACTCATCTTCCCTTGAACTGCATTTTCAGCCAACAACTTCAAGGAGTGATTTCTTCCTCCTCCAGCCACCTTAAGCGACGCCACCACCACCATTGGACTCATGTAAGTCCCACAATGCCCAATAGGTTTCGTTCATCAATTTTGCACCATTTGCTCAAATTTGGCCACGAACCAACTAGTGCTCGCCGAACCCAATTTTAGGGCTTGTTGGTCGCGTGCCTCCAAGGCGTCTCGTAGCTATTCCGTTGCCACCAACAGCTACTCATGAGTCCCTCTACCTTCCAACACCACCAAGGAACGTTTCTGGCCGTTGGAATCTTGTCAGAAGTTCGACGGAGTTCGCCGTGAGCTGCTAATTCGCGAGGAAATCAAGTAAGTCGACTTCCTATCCCTCAATTAGGGCCATTCACCACTTTAATAGATGATTGTGGACTTGATTAAGGTGGATCAATGGTTAATTTGGGTGATTATGAGTTGATCAGTAATTTTTGGAGAAAGTATAGGCGATTTGGTAATTTTGGCCAATTAGAAGTAAATTGGCAAAATTGATTACTTAGAGGCAAAATCGTAAATTCGGAAGTTTAGGGGTAAAATTAATAGTTATTATCTACAGTTGGATTTGATGATCAGCTGGGTAAGGTTGGATCAATAATTTGCGCAATTAGAAGTTTGACTCAAATTTCGCTTAATGATGAGCTATTTATTAAATTTAAGCATTTTTTATTATTATTTTAACGAAATTTGTGGAAATCGTGTGGTTGGGCAAACGGCTGCCAATTAAGGTGATGGCGCCCGTAGTTTATCTAACGGAAGATTCTAGATCCAATTTAGGGATCCGGGTGAATCCCTAATAAGTAGGCCTGAGCGGTTGACTTTGAGAAATTTTGGGAAATTGTCCCAAAATTTATTATGCCCTATTGTGTTGATTTATTCAATGTTATTGAATGCGTAATTGATTGTGAATGATCGTGATTAATCACTGATGCGGATGAAATGACCGGCGTGGTCGTTGATCCCGGTTTGTCTTAGAGGCCAGTGGGCCCTAATCCATGGTGGAAGTCGATGTAATCTGAAAGGGGTATCGACATTGATTTGATAAGTTGGCATGATGGTTGGAATGAACCAGCGTGGTGAGTGACCTTGGTACTTTGATGAATTCGGTTTAAGCCGAGAAAATTAGCTAGGGTCTCAAGCCGGTTGTGGATGGCTTTATTTGGCTAATTGCGTAATTTATTTATTTATTTATTTCGTAATTTATTTATTTATTTTTCAGTAATTTTTTTATTTAGTGAGCAATTTATTTATTCAATTAGTAATTTAATTATTCAGTTGTGCATTTACTTATTCAGTTGCACTCGAGAGCGAGGCGTGACAAACCCAATCAATTTTGCTAAAACACTTCTTTAATCTGAGAAATTTTAAAAGATTCATCTTGCTAAAATGAGATGGGTAATTTTTATAATTCTTTTTAACTATAATTTTAGTTATTTTTTGTCTTTCTTATGTTTTTCGGTGAGGCTCGACCCTTGTTTGTGTGCAGTTGTTGGCCATCGCTGTGATTGTTGACCCATGGAAGAAGGATAAAAAGAACAGGAAAGAAAATAAAATACAAATACAAATACAAAAATTTAATTTTTATTTAAAAAAGGAATATGATAAATTAAAATAAGCAAAATAAAAGATAACAATATAATTAAATAAACCAGAAAAATATAAGATTATGACTCACTTTATCTATTTATGATTCATTTAAAATTCATTTAAGATCAATTAAATTGTTAAGTAAGATATTTATGATCAACTTATTTTTTTTAAACTTAAAGCAACACATTTATGACCCACACCATTGAAAATAATTAAATATATGGATTCTCGGCCCATTTTACCAACTTTTGATCCTAAATGCTACAAGATGAAGGTCCAACAGTGAAGAAAATATGTGTGTTTTCCTAATTATATTGGCTAAAATTGGATTGTGTGGATAAATATAAGTGACCGGGAACAGCCCATATTGAAATTTGAAGCATGGTCAGCAGTCATGAAGATCTGCGAGGTGTATTGATGTGTCTATGATATTACAAGCGACCTGTTTGTTTGGATCTAAATAAAAACAAGAAACGCTTTTTTTTCCCAGCTGGGATGGTGACCAGGAAACAGGGGTGGTGTCATGGGAGCAGGGTTGTGGAAACAGCATCGACCGCAGCTTGCCAGCGACGAAGCAGGAGCTCGGAGCTGCAGGTGGAAGCAAAAGCCGAGACGAAGTGAGACTTCACCGGGAGCAACGAGCAGCCAGTGCGAAGTGGAACCAGAGGAGCAGAGCAGAAGCAAAGCACACCAAGACAGAGAAGCATCCCCTGGGGAAGAAGCCGCCGCTAGGAAGAGTAGGGGTGAGCATGGTCCGGGTTGGGCCAATCCCATGCTCAACCCGAGGACTAACCCGCACAGTATCTGTCCTTAATTTTTTGGACTGTGGACCGATTGGTCAAGCTTTGAACCAAGGACCGAACCAACCCTATGGGTCAGGTCCGGTCCCAGAGTGGTCCATGACTGCTAAATTATTCATACAAAATATTATATGAATCAACCTATGCAAAAGAGCGGCTGTGGAATAACTTGTGCAAACAAGAAGAATGAAGCATTGCACATTATAGCAAAACCTCTCTAGATCCAGAAGTGAACATAGCCATTCGAGACCAGATCCCTCTCTAGATCATGTTAGTAACTAAACTAAAGATTTTCTTGCCTTGCTACTTACTGATATATTTCACAACGCTGGCCCTGCATTAATACTGAGGGAGTAATTTTGGCAAAGCAAAAACCTATCAATGCAAGTGTTCATTCCCAATCGTTGCTTTAGAGCAAATGAGAAATGACTTAAGCCTCACAGGTGTTGGCCAGAGATGATGACCCAACCGAAAAAAAAAACCTGATCTTCAAAGGAAAAATGCCCTTTACTACTGATGATATAGAGTCAAATCTAGGGGAGAAAAGAAAGGCTTTAAATTACTCCAGATGTTTTCCTTCCTCCCTGGTCACTCTACACTCCATCTAATCTCATTTTCTTATCTCTTTTCCTATTACCCAATGGAAGAGAGGACAATTGTTACCCTAAACATCCTTATTATTCATCCTCCAAATCGGTAGTGATGATTTCTTCACTCTCTTTTATATATTATATTGTCGGGTTGATCCGGGTTGGACCAACCCGATACCCTAGGACCAAGGACCAACCCGTACAGTACCGTATTAGAGATTTTAGGATCGAAAACCGACCCATTAGTCTTAAAATCCGATCAGGATTGGGCCGGTTCTGGGTTGGTCTAGGGTCAACCCTAGACCATTGCTGACGGCAAAGGAAGAGGGGAAGAGAGAGAGTAAGCGGCGAGGGGACGGGGTCCGCGAGAGTGGGGCCCCCTTCGCGTGCGCCTGCAGGAGCTGGGACAGAAAGATAGAGGAGAGAGAGTGCGACGAAGACGATGAAGAGCTCAGGATAGAAGAGAGAAAAGTGAGAGTCAACGAACACAGGGGCGTCAACGTCAAGGTCAGAAGAAAACAAAGGGAAGTCAGCGGGAAAGAAGGGAAAAGAAAGGGGAAGAGAGAGAGAGAGATAGAGAGAGAGAAGGAAGTCGGTCGGTAGAGAGGAGAGAGTTGTGAGTTTGTCATTAAACATCTTGAATTGGCAACTCTCTTGCTAAATCGACAACTAACTCGCAAATTTCCCCATCAAATGCTCTGTACCCTCTTTTGAATGGGGTTTGAGATTCCAATGATAACCGCCGGAGCACTTACGAAGGGACACTTCTTATGCTTACGTTGAAGATGGAGTATTGACTGAGGGTCAAGCAAAACTCTCGAGGGCTTAATCCATCGTTAATGTTCTTACACGATAGCACATTAGCAAATGATTAGCTCATATAGTGGTAGTTAGTCGTGCCATTTTGTCAACAATACTACTGAAGTTACTAAAAGCGTCACTAAAGTGTTCTTATTAAATGATGTTCACAATTTCCATTACCTTAGACAAAGAACGATGACGAAGGATTCGATGAAGAAAAAGACGATCTAGAGTTATCATTTAAATTTAATGGTGAATCTGACGAAAGTTAACAGAGGGTAAATGTGTTACGAACATATCGATTTAGGTGGGGGGGGTTTGTAACTCAAAATATTAGTTTGGAATAAATTTGTTGCGGATGTAGTAGTTCATGATTCTCTGTAATATTAACCTATTAGTTGATTCATGTGTCCGCGTGACATCCAAATTAGCAATTTAACTGCAATATTTTATGAAAGTTAACGGAATGATGTACGGAATTATTTTGCATTGTGGGGTGTTAATTGATTTTTGAATTTAGTATATCGAAAGGTAATATATCTTCTTCTTCGGAGGTAGTTGGAATACTTTTCCTTATTTATTTATGTAATATTTGTACATTGTCGCTGAGAGCCAGAGGGCCCATTGCATTAAACTGAAAAATAAGTGATAAAAAATTCAAGTGCTGAATATTTGAAATCTTCAAGTACTAAGTATTTTGACAAAAAAAAAAGTAGTAAGTATGAACATAAATATGTTGTTTGATAATAGATGAAAATTACACAATCTAGATGTATCTTTGCTATCAAATTGAGTTTAGGCACTGCTTCTTCTGCTCAAGATTGCACAGTTCCATCCAAGCACGCCGCGATGGACAAGACTAGCACGAGCCATTTGGCTTTTATATTCAGTAATCTCTCTATGAGTGGGTCGACCTGGTGAATTCAAGTGGGTTAAGTACATAATTTCGAATCCAAACATAGTAAATGAATAAATAAATAAGGAAGAGAATTGCAGGGTCAATCTTGGTTCTAAAGACCACATCTGCCATCTCTAAGGAGACCTTGGAACTGGTTTTCCCTACTGAAAATTCTCATGTAAATTCGAGCAAATTTAATGGTTACCAATATAGATCGAGAATGAGAAAAGAGTAAGAGGAAGGACAATGCGATTAAAGTTGTGACTGCATGATTTTGCAAGCCGCACAATTACAAATTCTAGACTGAGATGACCATTAGCCACCGAAACACATCATGAGTTTAATAGGTGGTGGTTGAAGTTTGCGGCCATGGTTCAAAACAAAGAAATACATTTCGGACAATTGCAGAGATAAATTGCATGTGTAAGTCGGGGGATTGAGTTTATGTATAGGCATAGGCAAGACGGTTCAGTCATATACACACAAGATAGACCAACCCAAATAAAAACAAAAAATAATAACTTAATCCATCAGCCTTGTGATCCTTTCTTAGTGAAGTTATATCTGTTTCCTTTTCGCCCTATGCTGGGTTGTCCTACTAACATGTACACACACTTTCACATCAAAATCCCTACAAAGCTAACCCCAAAATCTTTACACGTTATGTGATAATCCAAGAATAAGAGCAAATAGAAGCTTGTAACTAAAGGTCTGCTTGCATAATGTAATAATTAAGTATGATAAAACACCAAAGTCGCATTGCAGAACCCATAGTAATAGTGAACTTACTCTGTGTTTCGAGAGCTATGTAGAAGAAGATGAACCACAAGATTTCTTGGAAGAGCTCGTACATGTGGACAGTTCATTATTGGAAGCGCTCGGTGGTGTAATGCTTCTCAAGCTGGCAGACGAAACATGCAACGATTCGGGCATCAAAGACGGAGAGGCGATATATGTCGGAATGGGCACCTTCGGTGGGGGAATGGGTGGCGAAGCATCGAAGTTCAAAACGCTTATTGCTTTGCTTATGAGAGGCCGTTCCTTAGGGTCGGGATGAATGCTCCAGAGGTCGACATTCATCAAGCACTCCATTTGTGTCGCATCAAAATTTTCTCTTAGCTTAGGATCTGCCGCATCTAATAGCTTTCCAGTTCCATAGAGCCCCAGACCCACTCCACGAGGTGGACTTGGTCCTCTGATGCATTTTGTTTGATAGCTTGTCTTCCACAGGCTATTTCTAAGAGGACGACTCCGAAGCCGTAGACATCATATTCCTTGCTTGCCTTGCCTGTATAGATACATTCAGGGGCCATATATCCCGTGGTCCCAGCCACTAGAGTCGTTGCGACCCTTTGGCATGGTCGACTATCCGAGCCAGTCCAAAATCACCCAACTTAGCCTCGAATTGGGCGTCAAGTAGGATATTGCTAGACTTTATATCCCTATGCACGATGCATTGTTTCAAATCCTCATGCAAGTATTTCAGCCCTAAGGCAATGCCTTTAGCGATATTGAACCTCTTTTCCCATGTTAACAGCTCTTTATCTCTGAATAAATGAGAGTCTAAGCTACCATTAGACATGAATTCGTACACAAGGAGCAACTGGTTTCTCTCGTGACACCAGCCGACGAGCTCCACTAGATTTTTATGCCTGAGATGTCTAATTGTCTTCACTTCAGAGGAGTACTCTTTTATGCCTTGTTTGGACTCTGGAGTGATCTTCTTGATAGCGACATGGGAATTTTCATCACCTAGGTAGCCTTCATACACTCCTCCAAAACCCCCTTTCCCAAGCAACCGGGTACTGGCAAAGTTATTAGTCGCCTCGGCCAAGACCTTGCAGGAGTACTTCTTCGGTCCCTTGGACCGTTCAAATCCTTCATCAATCCCCGGTATATCATCTTCTTCTCCACTTTGATCATTCCTATTTCTCTTTAGCTTGCACCCATACCAGCCACATCCTACAACAAGGATAAGCAACACCAAAGAGCTTAAGCCTAAGGCAGCCCCCCTTACCCATGACTTGCTTTTTCCTCCACGAGTTATGACACCAGTAGGTGTGTCGACGTTAGTCCCATTTGTCGTGCCATTTATCTTGTCAAGGATTCGTAAACTGGAGTTGAACTGCCACGAGAAAATAGTATGAGCCTCAAACTTGTCACCCGTCGTTGCTGAGAAACCAAAATCCACCCATTCCGGCAAGTACTCTGTAAGGTTGAGTGGATGATGGCAAAGGCTGGCAGAATTTCCAGCATTATCTCCAAAAATAATGCTCAAGTTCATTGCTTTAGAATCGTAGGTGACCAGAGCATGGAGCCTTTCACCATGGAATATGTTGTAATCCATCCACGGGACACAAGTTGCATTGACGGAATCCACACTGTTTACATCGATACCAACATGTTCACATGGCGGATCCCATGCATTTGTCACGTTGTCGTGGAAAGTATCAAACTCTACTGCTACAAATGCAGTACTAGAGTTGGTAGAGTTTAGATTCGATGTGATGCCTAGAAAATGTCCATATGAGTGTTCAGGGATGAGCGATCCCCTGGGAGCGAGAAAGAATACCAATCCATCGGCATGGGACATGCTTATGTTGGAATTAATAGCGAAAGTAAAATGGCTAACAAAATCTGCGGCGTTCCCTGTTGAACTATCCCACAAGTGCATGGGTTGATTATATATTGCTCGGCCAACAATACCACCGGAGCTCTCCGTTGGCGTAACAAGAGTGAGTTGGATGGTGGAGTTCAGTGGGGCGGCATTGCCCTGGAAAGTTATTCTCTGATAGCTCGATTGGAAAGATGGAAAGTCGAAAGAAATGTTGTGGAAGGATTCGGAATTGGCAGATAAGATGCTTAATGAAAAGATAAAGACTGTTTGTGCTAAAGCCTCTTTTGTCAGACTCATTCTCACTGAGCTGCGAGACATCCTTGTTCCGAATAATCAGAGACTCGTCAGCATTTTTTCACTAGCTTCTATTCATTGTGGAGACCACCTGCAGCTGCCAAAGTCTGAAAATTTGAGTTATTGATGAGCGATTAACCGGAAAAACAAAAATTAAATGCACAGTCTCAATGATGTTAGCTCTGGTAGAAACATAATATTTGAGATAGCCAACAGACATTTTGGAATTATTCCACGTCCTAAAAAGTAATTAGAAGTATGGCATGGATGTTATGATGTTATACTTTGGAATCACCGCTGTTATTGACAACATTCATCTAGTTGATAACATGGACAGTAACTGATAGAGAATTTGACAGTACTGGGAGTGATGGGAGTCCTAGGTTTTTCGGAGGTGCAGTTGGAAATAATGGATAGCATGATGGTCAATGACAAATCCAGAAAAGTCTTGGGGCCCAAGATGTAGATGAATCGCATGCTAAGCGTTATGCTTTTCATTTCTAGAAGTATAAGATCGAGAGACTCTGACTTAGTGGGTCGCTTGAGTTCTGCCTCTCGTGAAATCCATGAGCTCTGACCCCTTAAAAGCCAAGTGATTCTACAGGATTGACAGACTTGTGAGAAACTTCTTGTGGTGTTCGACTGAAAATGAACATGGCGCAACGACTGAAAGCCAGATATGGCTTAGACCTTAAGAAAATGGAATTTGGTCTTAGCTCTGGTTGATCTTAAATCAAAATGCCAATTCATGGAACGAACAGCGAAACTTGGTGTCGGTTCGCTTGATCCGAACACCTCGTTCACTCAAATCTAACTAGAAGTGGGATGGCAAGGTTGACAGAATCAGAATGGGCAGGCGGCCCCAAAAAGCAAAGGAAAGGAAAGTGGACACGTGCTACAGAAGGAAAAGACAGGGCATGCATGGCGAAGGAAAGAAAGGAAAGGAAAGAAAAGAAAAGTAAAAGAAATAAGAGAAAGGCTTTGCACGTAAACGTTTCAGAATCCTCGTCAAGCCAGATTAAATTGTGAAATTATATGGAAAACATAAGTTAAGGAGTTGTGAAGCTATGGGATTTGACGGAAATCAATTTAAAGTAATGATTTAGTCAAAACGAATTTTTAAAGTTTAAGATGCAAGCATCATACGAAGAATAGCTTTGAATATTAGCTTTGGATGTAATTTAAGTGTGAAATCACTTAAGTGTGTGAGTGATTGTAATTCTTATTTCTGATTATAGTTGATTATTTGATACGAACTCTCCCTATGAGTGAGGGTATCGATATTCGAATCGGATCATACATATATATATATATATATGTACACATGCCTTTCTATTGTGTATTTGTATTGACTTAACTTGAGAGGTCCCATAATTTTCATGTTAATATCAATAACAGTTTCAATTGAAACATTCTCTGGCAGGATGTTTAGAGATGCTATCGGAATAACGCTTCTAGCGAGGAAGCTGCATTACGAGGACTTTGTGATATACTCAAACCAGCTTAGACAAACTGAGTTAGAGATAGAGTTGCTCATGTATGCCGGTTGACATCAACATTCGGCCGTTTCTTACAGAACCCTAGAGCACATACTTGATTTTTAAGAAATATAGAGAAGGCCTACAAGGCCGCTACTCCTGACACAACTGTAAAGCTATGCCGTTGTGAAAGCATTTGCTGATAAGTAACCGTGTCGTCTACAAATAATGTGACTTGGTGTCATGAGAATCATTGATCATATGAATTTCATATTAGAGTCCACATGATCAAGCTTCATCTACAGAGTCTATACACCATATGTTGTTCTCTCCTTAGCTGGAGATTATTCTAAAACCCGATTTGGCAACATAAGGGCATGCCTCGCTTATGCTACTGTTTGCAGATAACTTCGTTTACCCTTATGATGGGCAACATCCCTTTCAAGCAAATGCAGCAAAACAATAAAGAAATTCTTGGTTAGCACTACTGCCCACAGCAAAAGAAGAAAGAGACATGTCTGTAGTAAGTCAACTAGAAGTCAAATTCTCCGTAGTTAGGATGAAAAACACTACACTTCCTGATGTCCGACTCCATAGCGACTAGGATAAGAAACATGTTACTCTTAAAACATTGAATCACTTCTTAATGTTCCAATTTTTTTGTTTTTTCCCCTCTTTGTTCGGGTTAGGATCGGTGTCCGAAGTCGCCGCCCAGTTGGAAGTTGGAAGGAGTCAACAAAGAGAAGCGTCCTAGCTTGTCTCCTAGGACCAATTGAAACTCTTTTTCCCAAGAATCTTCCCATCTAAAATTACCCTTCTTTTGCTTTAAGCCAAATCTTTCGATGAGCTAATGATTTATGCTTATTCGTCAACCTACAACCATTTAATCCTTTTTTTGTCGAATATCTCGAGCAGTTCATTCCTCTTCATTTTTTCAATGGGTAAGACGGTGAACTCCCCAAGTCTAGAATCCCATATACCGAGATTTGAACCTTGCCCTGACACTCTCTACCTTTTCTAAAGCCGGCGCACAAACTCTTAAGAACAATACTGCACTAATGTGTTGCGGCAACTGTTCACGGCTACTTGTTCATACCAAAGAAAAATAAGAAACTGTTGAGGTTACTGGTAGACACTTGAGATTCGCTAAAGATTGCTCAAAATCAAACACATAAGTTGATAAATCTGCTTGACATATGCATTTATTTCACGGAATATCCTTTGACAAACCAACAAAAATACCATAACGCTAGGCACGTGCAAAGAGAGAGAGAGAACCTGGATCTTTGAATGAAATCTGAGGTACGGTACAGCCACAGAGCCAGTCATCAGAAGAAGACACAGGGAGGGATGAAGGTCCAACAGTGAAGGGAACTTGTGTTGTCAGTTTTATGTGACAAAAGTCGATCGTTTGATAAACACAAGTGGGAAAAAGAAGAGCCGGCCTCCAAGTCAAGGTCATTCTTTATGGAATTGTTGATCTGTGTAGGCCCAAGCGACATTCTCATGAGCCCTTTTGATGCTCCAATGAAGAACTAAAGGAGAATCCACCTTTCAAACAAGCTTTTCACGCATAAATCTGAAGCATCGTCAGCAGAAATGAAGATCTACGAGGGGCGTTGTTGTATGTATGATATTTTCAAGTAACTTGTTTGTTTGGGACCAAAATAAAACAAACAATAATATTTATTGTCTCATTAAAATTAAAATAATACCTCAATATTTAGAAATCATGAAAGAATTTTATATGAAATTATGCGCCAAAGTTTGAATGTTTTAAGAGTTTCAGATGACAAAAAAAGTTAAATCGTGAATCGTTCTAGTCAAGATGGACCCTTTAGATGAACATGTTACAGTGACTAAATTGTGGCAACTAAAATAAAACTCAAAAGTAGGGGTGTCAAATGGATAGGTCGGGTTGGGTTTTGGTCAGGTTAAAAATGGTCTGATTCATTTGACCCATTTTGACTCATTTTCATATAATATAATTTCAACAACCTACACCAGACTCAACTTATACCCAACCCGACCCATATCATTAAATCACTTCCATATATAACAAAGTTCAAAAAACAATTATTTCATGATTTATACTAAAATGTATAGTTAAAACAATTTTATGCAATACAATCTAGTTGATAATTTTTTTTCGAAATTTTAATTATTAATTTTTAAGATATTTTTTTTTATTTTTCTGCTATTCTTCTTCCAGTCGTCGACAAGGCCCGAGCTCGCTAATTTGGCGAGGTCTTAGCCTTTCTAGAATTCTCAAGCATTGAACTTTTTTCTCATGAATGTCTTCTTCCTAATCTTTGGATTAAATGCTTCCACAAGGCTTCTTGCTCCATAATGCTCCCAAACCCACTCCACAAGCGGCATAATGGTCCAACAACGGCCTCGAGTTGACGACTTCTCCTTCGCCCACTATCTCCTGGAGGACAACCCCAAAGCTATAAATGTTTAATTACTTGCTTGCCTTGCCAATTGGCATGCATTTAAATCCCATATATCCCACGGTCTTATGTGTGCACCCTTCTCATATTTTATTGATTGGTTACTTTTGGGTCACTGCCTCGTAACACGTGTGTTATGTAAAATAACATTAACTCTCTCACAGCTCGTCGTGTTGCTCATTCTCATTGTTGTCCACCTCATTTGCCACCACGGTCTTAATCACAATTATGGTAGTCTCTCCATCTATCTCCTTAGAAAGCAGTAAACCTCCATGGTCACCATTCATCAACCAAAGTGAGAACATCTCGGTATGAGTTATCTTGATTTAAATATATTTCATCTATATAAATTAATGGCCCGATCCCAAAACTGTTCATACCCTGATGCTTCGAGGAAAATTCTAATCACAGTCTTTTATTGACTAAAAAAGAAAGAGAACGACTTTTTGCTTAAGGTGTAAAAAGGCCCTGTTATCTTTGCCGTCTGAATGATCATTACACAATAGCTCTTGCGACAATCGCGTTAACAGTTTCAACTGACGTGACACTTTTCATTATAAAAAAAAACTAAAGAAATAAAGTTAGCTATTTAAATATTAAAAGCAAAACAAAGCTATGGATCACTAATGAGAACCACCGACGCTCGCAGCAACAGTTCGAGTTCATCAACATTACAGGGAAACAAAAATTCTTCTGCTTCATGCTCAATTTATTTCGAGAAAATACTTTTTCAAGCATTTATGAAAATAAATCAATGAGAAACGTTTTCCTAATCAATGAAGAAGCTGTACTTAATTTCACGAAAGCAATTTCCTCTTTAAAAAATTGAAAATAATTTTTAGAATATAATTAGATGTTGATTGTCAGATTCAAAAACTCTATGCTAGAAGATGACAACCACAACACTTGTTCTCATATCTCTAACGTTCAAAACCAAGTCTTTTGTGCTATAGCGGCCTCCTAATTCTGAACATGTTGTTGGACCTAACCTCGCAGGTTCTCAAGGGACTTTAGGATCCCTTCAACCCGGGGGTCTCCCTGGGTATTCTCCTCTCTGATCCCGAAGCGTCCAATAGTCGCTCTTCTCCTTGGAGGTCTCTGATTTCTATTCATTTTTCACTAACTAACAGCCATGGTTCCAATATTTCAATAATTCCATTACACAAAAAGAAACTACAATAATCTACAATCAGTGAGAGCAAGTAATATGCAACAAGTCTCTATATCTAGCGTGCCATTCATGAACATCACTATACCACTGACGCGCAAAACATGCAACCAGTAATATATCAATCCGAGGCACGGTCACTCCGCCCTGCGTCGTCCCTGCGGTGAGCCTCTATAACTCTTTCATTAGTGGAGCACGGATACATCGCCCCTGTGACGCCCCCATCGACATGCCCCTCAGAGGCGCGGCCACTCCGACCTATGACGTTCCGGTGACATGCCTCCTTGAGGCACGGTCACTCCGTCCTATGATGTCTCGGCAATGTGCCTTTTCAAACCAAATAGATCAATGCCTGTCTTGTTGCGCACGTCCCATACCGTGCCAACTCAGCCGAACAAATGACTATTAAATCCTAATAATCGCTAATAGATAACTTAATCTATCCCATGATCCCTAAACTAACATCCTCATCAACCATTTTCACCGTATCACTCCATAGTCCTAGTCCTCCCTAGTTCCTAACATGGCTCTGATACCAAATCAATCGGGGGTTGTCACGCCCCACTCCCGAGCGCGCTATAGTCCCCAATCTCTTCTCGTTGGACCAACGAAAGGTTGGCAACGTCTCAGATAAGTCGCGGATCATCTTAAACATGAAAGTACAAGCCATGAAAGTGAGGTAATTAAAATAAACTACAACCTTCCTTGAGCTAAATATACAAATATTGGTCTTTCCATTAAAATACATCCATACTTACATAATTCATCAACTAACTCCAGATCGAATACATCAAAACATAATCAGCTCCAAAAGACTTCCAAAAACGAGCCTGGAGGAGGCTACATCCTGTGAACTATACAACCAAAAATGTCAAGGTGGGGAAGGGTAATACAACATAAGGGAAAAGGGAGGTCTACACTTATGAACTAGACTAAGCTAAAAGACATAGGGATCAATCACACAGCCATCAAAAGGATACGTTTTGGCAGGGTCGGTGTGCCACAGATCATATCTGCCCGATGGTATCTCGTGAAGCTTTGTGTAGAAGTGCAATGGACCCCATTTCCCTCCCTTGTACATTACCAGTACTAATGGGGGATCTACTTCTAGTAATCGGCACTCTACACCAATATTGTCCTCTCATGCCTTTCTAAAACTTGCCCATTTTGCAGCTCGCGCTAATCTATCACCCATCCAGAGTCGGCTGGACAATCGGAGACGAACCATTCTTCTGGGTGCTCATATTCTTTGTCTGAGCTAATGAGTGCCTACAACACCCAATCTTCCTCTAGCTCCTCCTCCGACGGCTCCTCCTCCTCTACCTCCTCCTCTATCTCTATCGGCTCCTATTTCGAGTCCATAACCGAATCGTGAAATGGGGTTGTGGTGGTGGGGTGAGATATTGGGATATCTCAATGAGTCTACTCCCCGTACCAGAGCTAGGAATACTACCACTCTAGGGTCACTATGCACGTCTCACTCATCAATAGTCACTTCTAATCAAACTCCCTCACTTATACCATGCTTAGAACTAATTAAATTCTAGCTCTCGCAATTAATTAGTTTCTCTACAATCTATGAGTCAATCAAGACTTGGTACTAAGCCAAATTCGCCTGTCAAATCAGGGTTAGCCACGATAATAATATAATTTATCAAATAAATAATTGCATAGTTTAATAAATAAATTATTAACTAAATAGATGAATTACAAATCAAATAAATAAATTACTAATTAATTAATTAAATTTCACAATTAAATAACTAAGGCCGTCTACAATCGGCTTGAGACCCTAGCTAAACTCCTCAGTACCAAACTCAATCCAAATGACGATTAGGGCCCATCGGCCACCTAATCGGTCCATTAGTCGCCATAATTGACCTTGTCATCTAGTTTGGTAATTAATCATCTGTAATCATAATAATTATACTAAAATGATAAATATACCTAATTGAGGTATAGGAGGTCCATTCACTTCAAATTTGCTCACGAGATAGCTAGAGCGAAGATTCGGAGCGACTGCTGCGAAAGATAATTTTTTATTTTATTTTTGTTCCTCTTTTTTCTTTTTCCTTGCTCACCTAAGCCGAACTGGGTTGAGGCACACTAAGCCTGGCCCAGCTACTGAGAGAGGTGGCTCACCTCTTAGACCTCCGACGATGGCAAGGATTCCAACGAGCCACGAACAGACCTAATTCGGCTAACCATGTTGAGAGCCGGGTTAGAGGAGGGGCAGCCGGGTCGAGACTTGGTTCTTCCTCCTTGAGCCAAATCGAAGCCCGTGACCGATTGGATCTAGAAGCTGACTCCATGGCACGTCGATTGATGAAGAAGGCGATGACTGAGGTGGCTTGAGCTACGAGAACTTGCTCCTCGAAGATGACAGTTCTTCGAGCTAGGGTTTTGGGAAAATGCACAAACCAAATCGAACCTTAATCTTTTGATTCTCGACCAAATCAATCAAATTAGAGGGCTAGGGTTTACTCATGAGGTGCTCACGAGTCTAACAAGACCAACGAGGAGGAGTGGGTGTCACTCGGAACGTCGGCTCCGGTGGCTTAGTTTAGGGAAAAATGAAGTTTAATCGAAATTCAACCAAATTTAGACCAAATTAATCCAATCAAAGGCCAAAACTAAGGTATAGGAACGCCTATGAACTTATTGGAAGTAGTGGTACAAGTTCTAGATTAGAGGATTGGGAGAACTCACCTCTTGAAACTCGGTGAGTTTTTCCGGAAATAGGAGAGATTCGTGCCACAAAGCCTTCCTTTAGGAGCTGCCATGGATGAACCAGGCGGAGACAGCGACGACGGTTGGTCAACTTCTATAGAGGACGTTGCAAGCTTCACAATGACATAAACAATGATCGTAGGGGAGCTCAGAGTCGAGAGATAGGTCAATCAAAAGTGGGATTGTTCGCTCGATTCATGGACATGGGGTGGTTGAAGGCCGAGGAAGAAATGAGCTCGCCGGTGCCACACGACGGCCTCCCAATGGCTATAGGGTACTCTGGCCATGCCTCAAGAACGGAGGGTAGTTGATGGCAGTGGCTAGCTGACCATTTAGCCGACGGGTGTTGTCACGGTGATGTGCATGCCAACTACTTGTTAGAATGTCACAGAGGAGAGAGAGAGAGAGAGAGAGAGAGAGAGGAGGAGGAGGAAGGAGGAAGAAAGAGTTGGTGCGTGGGTTGGGTTGGGCCGTGCACACGCTTGGGCAGGGTCGCGCATGTGCTTGGCCTAGTTCATGGGAAAACCATAAATAATAATAATAATAATAATAATAATAATAATAATAATAATATGCAGATCCTCACATTTGGGTTGAGATTCTTAATTAATGAAATGTTTATTCCTATAAATATATATATTTTAAAGAAAAATTGAATTTTTAGTAATTTTCTTTCTTTTACTTCTTTTTATTTTTCCTAGTTCATTGGCTGACCACTAGTTGGGGGCAATAGTCGAAAATTGGCCATAGGACAAGTACAAGCTCACCCAAGGCTTTAACCCCGCTGATCTAATGAGGTGGCACCTTGCTTGAGGTTGGAGAGGCTAGAGCTCGTGGACCTTGGGCGAGCTCAACCTTACTCAAATCTAGAGAACACAAGCCTTGCTAGCCTTGGGTGAGCTTGTCCTTCGACTATACCAGCTGTGACTACTTGAGAACAAAGGAAAAAAGAAGAAAAAATAGGAAATAAAAGTAAAAAACTATAAATTTTTAGTAATTTTTTCATGAAAACTATATCATATTTTCCATACTAAACACTTTTGTGTTTATTTCCAGGTTTCAGTCAAATATTTTTTAAAAAAAGTATATGTAACTGTTATGTTTTGACTTGGTTAAAAAAGAAAAAAAGAAAAAGAAAAGGGATAACATTGGGGTAATTTCTCACGAGTATAATTGTCCAAATGTAGATGACCCCTTTTTCCCCCTGGATTTTGGTTAAATATTTTCTCAGCTATGTGAAATCACATAAGACACCGTTCTAGTCGTAACAAGAAAAGAAAAATTGAAGTGCAACTCGAAAGATTTTCCTTAAGCTGCAATTATTATAAAAGCTACAGCTTAGTGAATGAAAAACATTACTCATCATGGACCGCCTATGGGAAGCAGCGCCAGAACTTCTTAGCATCCGGCTTGCCTTTGTTTTGGTTTACGAGAGAAACCGACGAAGCGAATTCTCGGGTTTCTCCTGCGAGATTTGCGGAGGTGAACATGCCGTCGCTTGGCAACCTACGCCGGCTCAGTCACCTTCTCATTATTCTAATGATCACATACATTAATTTTCTCTCTGTAGAAGCGTGTGTTCCAAGCGAAGCATTGATTTGGAAACTAAAAGTCGGACCTCAAATTTTCTGCGTTTTCTATGTCACACGGCACAAGATCCTCAAACTTGGTGACCAAGTACTTGACTAGATATAAAGTAGTCCCCCCCAAAACTTTCTACGTGCATCACACTCTCTCTGTTTCTCGATCTCTCAATGGCGCCCAAGGCAAAGAAGCAGGGCCACCACGGCCAGAAGAAGAGCCAAAACCAGAGAGAGGATACCACCACCAACTCCTGCTCTTGGCCCGACCTTCCGCGGCCACTTCTCATCACAATCCGCAACCACCCCCGCCTCATGCGCAACATGACTTTTGGTGTCACCACCAAGTCGTGGAGATCGAAGCCGGCCCCGTGTTCACCTTCAAATCAGCTTCAACTCCTCCACACGACCCACGAGACCCGTATCACCCGTTGCAGCATCGCGTTCCCTCCAATGTGGCAGTGGAGGTACTCCAGGAGGGAACTGAACTGCCGGCATCGCTGGACTTACTTCGTCGGTTACTCGAACGATGTGCTCGTCGCCCGAGGTGGGCCAAATCTTTCCGAGGTCTATCTGTGGAATCCAGCCGACATATACCTGTACTCGTGTCTCCCGCCTTGGGATTGCCGAGTTCCTTTCAAGCGTGCCGTCGTGAATTTGCCCTATTCAGGCATTAGCCCAGGTCCCCACCGTATCGTGATGGTCGTGACAGGCATGAGCCGCCCCGCTTTCATGTTCTGTGATCTTTCCAGGCGGCAGCCGGGTGACTTCAAGTGGGTTAAGTATGATTGCAATGTTGAGGATCCGAATTATGGGAACGGTTCGGAGCGTCCTATGGAGTTTGCTGATGCCATCGGTGCAAATGGCAAGTTTTATGCCCTGAGTTCCCAGGGGACGCTCGCGGTTATAGAGTACGCAGATTCGGGCGCTGAGTTCGTTGCCTTGTGTCGAAGCAGGGTGGTTCCTAATGCCTCGTGGAGGAGCTTCAGGGAGTGTTTGCTCGAGATCGAGGGTGAAGTTTTGGTTGTTTTACTCGTTTCCAGGAGGACAGTGAAAGTGGTGGATGATGTTGAAGTTCTGAGGCTCAACGTCGATAACCAGTCGTGGACCAAAGTGAGTAATATCGGGAATCGAGCAGTTTTCATGGGGGCTAATTGTTGTCTCCATGTTTTGGTGAGTGAACTTGAAGAGGGGTGGTGCAGGAGAAACTGCATCTACTTCGTGCAGAAAGCAGGGGATCATAATGTTTGGTGGGTGTTTGACATGGAAAAAAGTCGCATTTCCCGGTGTTGGAACGAAGAAGATTGTCCACGAGAGTTGAAGTTGAATCAGGGTAGCGAACTGTTGGCCTGAGAAAGATGCAGTCACGACGAATTTGTATCAGCCATTTAAATTTACGGTGTCAAGAATTGATAATAAGACTTCTACGTCAGTACAAAATCCTGGAGAGAGAACTGAACCATTATTGGCCAATGTAATTTTGATCGAATTCAACTGGCATCATTTTGAGTGCAGATCAGGAGAAAATAATTCAATTCATGAAATTATCAGAAGTTCGGAGCACATGACTCCTACTTGTATATCGAGCACGTGACGAGCAGGCCACGCAAATGGCTTGTGTTGTGTCCTTCTGTTTCGAAGCTTGCTATTAGCATTCATTGATTTCTTGTTCATATGATTGACTGCAGAATCATTGAAGTTGCGGATGCCGGGGCAATTACACAAGGTCCTACTGGGAAATCATGACTTGAGATGAGTAATAGCCACTGGAACAAAATATAATCTGCATATCCGGTCATGCTTCTAAATCTTCAATATGAAAGTCCAAAAGTAGAGCGCAAACAGAAACCAGTAATTGGAAGGTGTGCGTGTATATATGGATATCAGGAACAGAAATCTTATACTATAAGTTGGACTATACACTCCATAAAATCCTGCAACGTATTCCTTATTGGAAAGCAATGCAGAAGATGAACTATGAGATTTCTAAGAGGACAAAGTGTGGAGCTGCTCAAGTATTATGAAGGTGCAACACATGTCGGGACTGGTAATTTCGATGGGAGAAGAGGTGAAGCATCAAAAGTTTAGAAAAGTTATTGCTCTGCTTAGGGGAGGCCATTCACCAGGGTTTCATGAGCGCACCAGGGGCCTGCGATCATCAAGCACTCCATTTGCCTGACATCAATCCTCGCCAAACTTCAGATCTGCCGTATTAATCAACTTACTAATTTCACAGAGCTCCCAAACCCACTTTACAAGTCAGACTTGGTCTTCTGCCGCTCTCGACTCTATAACTTTTCTTCCACGTGCTATTCTAAGAGGACAACTCCAAAGTTGTAGACATCAGATATCATGCTTGGCTTGCTCGTATAGATACTTTCAGGAGCCATATATCCCATGCTCCCTGCAAACAGAGCCCATGTGATGGTTGGCAATCCTGACCAGGCCAAAATCTCCCAATTTTACATTGAATTCTGTCAAGCAGGACATTTCTAGACTTCATATCCTTGTGCACAACACATTGTTTCAAATCCTCATCTCAGTACTTCAGTCCTAATGCATTTAGCATTGTTATACCTCTTTTCCCATTTCAAGGATGCTTCGTCTTTGAATAGATGAGAATCTAGGCTACTGTTGACAGGAATTCATATACAAGGAGGAACTCATTTCTCTTGAGGCACCAGCTGATGAATTGCGCTACATTTTTGCGCTTAAGGTTTCTAATGGATTTTACTTCTGTCGCATACTCATTTTGGCCTTGTTTGGACTCTGAAGTGATCCTCTTTACAGCAACACGAGCATTCCGCCTCTTTTACCCTCTGCAAAATTGTTTGTCGCCACTGATAACACCCTGAAGGACCATCTCTAGGGTCCCATGGACTGTTCAAATCCTTCATCAATCGATTGGACAATATCTCATTCTCCATATGTACCATTTCTATCTCTCCTTGGCCTATAACAACAGCCAAATCCTGCAACGAGGAGAAGCAACATAATAGAAACTAAACCTAAGATAGCCCATACCCATGCTTGCTCTTATTCCTTGAATCGTACCACCCGTTGGTGTGTCTGGGAACTCATAGAGTGGAACTGAAATCCCAAGAGAAATAAGGCAAAAACCTCAATACCTCAAGTAAAGCAAAAGCTCCATTAAGTCCAACACATCAAGTTTTCTGCAGAATGTTAAGTAAAAAATATATGCACGACCTAAAATTGATTTCTATATGCAATAGTAATTAGTTTTTTGACCTTTTTCTTTTCTAATAAAAATGAACCTTATGCAATGCATCGGATGCAATTTTAGTCTAAATTGGGTCTATATGAGTTCTACTTTAACATGCTTGAACTATTAAATTTATGACATGAGATTGGATTATTTACATGTAATCCACATAGGACATAAAATATGCAACATGCATGCATATATGATAAAAGCACAAAATTTAACGAAAGTGTAGTATCAGCGAATAACTTCAAGATTTATTACAACACATCAATGCTCATGGAAATTATGCAATATTACGGTAGAGTCATCAATATAAGTCAGACTATACACTCCATAAAATCCTGCAACTTATTCCTTATTGGAAAGCAATGGAGAAGATGAACTGCGAGATTCCTAAGAGGACAAAGTGTGGAGCTGCTCAAGTATTATGAAGGTGCAACACGTCAGGACTGCAATTTCGATGGGAGAAGAGGTGAACCGTCAAAAGTTTAGAAAAGTTATTGCTCTGCTTAGGGGAGGCCATTCACCAGGGTTTCATGAGCGCACCAGGGGCCTGCTATCATCAAGCACTCCATTTGTCTGACATCAATCCTCGCCAAACCCCAGATCTGCCGCATTAATCAACTTACTAATTTCACAGAGCTCCCAAACCCACTTTACAAGTCAAACTTGGTCTTCTGTCGCTCTCGACTCTATAACTTTTCTTCCACGTGCTATTCTAAGAGGACAACTCCAAAGTTGTAGACATCAGATTTCATGCTTGGCTTGCTCGTATAGATACTATCAGGAGCCAAATATCCCATGCTCCCTGCAAACAGAGCCCCTGTGATGGTTGACAATCCTGACCAGGCCAAAATCTCCCAATTACATTGAATTCTGTCAAGCATGACATTTCTAGACTTGATATCCTCGTGCACAACACATTGTTTCAAATCCACTTCTCAGTACTTCAGTCCTAATGCATTTGGCAATGTTGTACCTCTTTTCCCATGTCGTTGGTGCTTTGTCTTTGAATAGATGAGAATCTAAGCTACTGTTGACAAGAATTCGTATACGAGAAGGAACATATTTCTCTTGAGGCGCCAGCTGATTCCATGACATTTTTGCGCTCGAGGTGTCTGATGGATTTTACTTCTGTCGCATACTCCTTTTGGCCTAGTTTGGACTCTGAAGTGATCCTCTTTATAGCAACACAAGCATTCACATCGCCGACCCGCCCCTTTTACACTATGCCAAAGCACCCTTCGCTGCGCAACCGGGCACTCACAAAATTGTTTGTCGCCATTGATAACACCCTGTAGGGACATCTCTTGGGTCCCTTGGGACTGTTCAAATCCTTCATCAATCGATTGGACAATAACTCATTCTTTATATGTACCATTTCTATCTCTCCTTGGCATATAACGACAGCCAAATCCTGCAACAAGGAGGAGCAACGAAATAGAGACTAATCCTGAGACAACTCATACCCATGACTAGAGGTGGTAAAATGGGTCAAAGACCCATATTTTAACCCATATTTGATAATATGAGTCATAAATGGGTTAGCTTAAAAAGTTAGTTGGGTCTTAAATGAGTCACTTAACAATCTCATGAGTCTTAAATGGATCATTTAACAATCTCATGGATTTTAAATGGGTTATAAACGGGTCATAAATGAGATGCCTAATTAATTTTAAATATTATTAACAAATCATTTTAGATATTATTAACAAGTCATTTTTAAATTATGAAAAATTTGATATTCTAATTATTTTATTTTAAGAAAATAAAAATACGATTATTTATATTTTCCCTTATTTTTTTTCGTTTTTTCTTTCCTTTTCTTTTTCTCCTTTTTCCCTCTTTCCAAGTTGGTCGTTGGCCAAGAGGTGAGGGATGAGGTCACCAGACTCCGGTCACTAGAAGAGAAAAATAAAAAAAATGTTAAAAAACTAAAATAATTAAAATTTCCAAAAGAATTTAAAAAATAAGAAAAATTATCAAACAATCGTATTGCATAAAATTATTTTTATAATACATTTTCTAGGAAAATCACCAAGCAAATTTTCCCGAACTTGATTAAATATGAAAGTATTTAAATAATACAGGTCGGGTCGGGCCAGGGTTGGGTCGGGTATGAATCATTATATTTACACTACATGAATATAGGTCAAAACGGGTTAATTGGGTCAAATATGGCCCGACCCAAACCCGACCCGACCCACCCATTTGACGCACCTACCCATGACTTGCTGTTTTTCCTTGAATCGTACCACCCCTTGTGTGTCTGGAACTCATAGAGTGGAACTAAAACCCCAAGAGAAATAAGGCGAAAACCTCAATACCTCAATTAAAGCGAAAGCTCCGTTAAGTCCAACACATCAAGTGTTCTGCAGAATGTTAACTAAAAAAATATATGCATGACCTAAACTTGATTTGTAAATGCAATAGTAATTAATTTTATGGGGTTTTCTTAATAAAAATTAAACTATTTGCAGTGCATCAGATGCAATTTTAGTCTAAAATGGGTCCATATAAGTTCTAATTTAACATGCTTGAACTATTAAATTGATCACATGAGATTGGATTATTTACATGTAATCCACATATGACAAAATATGCAACATGCATGAAAATAAGATAAAAGCAGAAAATCTAATGAAAGTGCATATTATCTAATTGAAGGGCAGTAGAGTTGAATAACTTCAAGAGTTATTACTATGCGTGGCTCATGGAATTTATGCAATATCATTCAAGAATCATCAATATCTATAAAAATACGCAATCATTAAATTTCGACATTATGATGCAGATATAATATTGTTGATTAATCTTATATGCAGATTACTTTATGACTCGTAATGCACCTAAGATATGAATTTCTAATTCAGGAAATAAGCATTAATGAATCTAATCCTAAATGACATGCAATTCTATTGTGATGCCTAATCAAATACTCTTAACATCCAAATTAAGAAATAAATATAATTGGGAACCCGATCTTAGGTCTTAAAGATCAAAACCCAAATTGTAACGATTCAAAGGATGAATTTTTTAATTGGAAAACACCTAAAACCTCAAATCAAATCGCGTTAGAATCGAATAGCCACAAATTAGGCAATTACTTGAATTGGATTACTAACTCAAAAGATAAATTGTCGGCGAGGGGGTCGCGAGGAAGATTCACGGTGGCCAATTAGGAACAAGCCTGACCCGCGGGGGGAGTATGGAAATGACCGAGGTGATTTACGGGGTGCTATGGATTGAAGTGTGTTTGTTAATAATTAACCAATATCCATTTCGGCTTTAATTTTAAAAGTTGAAGTTGCCAATTATGCGGAGAGATTATCGATGTAGTGGACCGGTTGTCAATTTGGAAAAGAGTTGTAGATTGACTATCGAGTCTGGTCGGCTCCCAAGAGTATCTTAATTGAAGTATTATTTTGAAGAGTTTGTTCGTATCTCTATGTTTAGTTTAATGTTTTGTAAATTTTTAGGAATCTACTGCCATGCTAGATATATTAATGAGTCATATAACAAGTCCATATAAAGGCAAGTCTTGTGATCGTTTCTGATAAGGTGAAATAGGGTGAATTAAAAATAAAAATAAGAAGCCTATTCGTCTCCTTCTTAAGGTTGACATCTTGAATCGACAACTCTCTTGCTAAATCGGAAACTCACCCACAAATTTCCCCATCAAATGTTCAGTACCCTCTTATGAATGGGGTTTGAGTTACAAAAAGACACAACTTACGCTTACGTTGAAGAGAGAGTATTGACCGAAGATCAAGTAAAACTCTCAAGGGCTTAATCCATCGTAAATGGTCTTACACGGGATGCCACATTAGAAAATGATTAGGCCATATACCAGTAGTTAGTCGATCCACTCTGTCGAGAATACTACTAAAGTTACTAAAAGTATCATTAAAGAGTTCTTGCTAAATGATGTGCGCCACAACCTTACAAAGATGATGATGAAGGGTTCGATGAAGAGAAAGATGATATAGAGTTCTCGTTAAATTTAATGGTAAAGTTGACGAAAGCTAACGAAGGATGAAGGTGTAACACATATATCAATTTGGGATTTTTTGTAACACAAAAATTTAATCTAGGGTAAATTTGTCATAGGTGTATTGATTCACGATTTTTCGCGGTATTAATCCATTAATTGATCCACATGTCCCCGTGACATCCAAATCAGCAATCTAACTGCCATATTCTAATGGAATGATGTACAGAATTATTTTTCATTGTGGAGTGTTAGTTGCTTTTTAAATTTATTATATCGAAAGGTAATATATTTTCCAGAGGAGGTGGATGGAATACTTTTCCGTATTTGTTTACGCAATATTTGTTAATTGTCATTGAGAGGGCTTGTTGCATAAAACAGAAAAATAAGTGATAAAAATTCAAGTACTGAATATTTGAAATCTTCAAGTAGTAAGTATGAACATAAATATGTTGTCTGATAATAGATGAAAATTACACAATCTAGATGTATCTTTGCAATCAAATTGAGTCTTGGCATTGCGTCTTCTGCTCAGGATTGCACAGTTCCATCCAAGCACGCCACAATGGACAAGACTGGCATGAGCCACTTGGCTTTTATTTTTAGTAATCTCTCTAGGAGACGGCTGACCTGGCGAATTCAAGTGGGTTAAGTATGAACTATACGTAAGAATTTTGAATCCAAACATAATAAATAAATAAATAAATAAGGAGAGAATTTCAGGGTCGGTCTTGGTTCTAAAAACCAGAAGATAAAAGCCATATCTGCCAGCTCCTAAGGAGACCTTGGAACTGGTTTTCCCTCCTGAAAATTCTCATGTAAATTTGAGCAAATTTGATGATTACCAATACAGATCGAGAATGAGAAGTCAAGAGTAAGAGGAAGGACAATACGATTTAAGTTGTAACTGCATGATTTTGCAAGACGCAAAATTATAAAATCCTAGATTGAGATGACCATTAGCCACTGAAACACATCATGAGTTTAATAGGTGGTGGTTGAAGTTTGTGGCCATGGTTCGAAACAAAGAAATACATTTCGGACAATTGCAGAGATAAATTGCATGTATGAGTCGGTGGATTGAGTCAACAAATAGGCAAGACGGTTCAGTCATATATATACAAGATAGACCAACCCAAAATTAAAAATAAAAAAGATAAAAACTAAATCCATCAGCCTCGTGATCCTTTCTCAGTATAAATTATATCCGTTTCCTTTTCGCCCTATGCTGGGTTGTCCCACTAACATGTACACACACACTTTTACATCAAAATCCATACAATGCTAACACCAAAATCTTACACGTTATGTGATAATGCAAGAATAAGAGCAAATAGAAGCTTGTAAGTAAAGGTCTGCTTGCATAATGTAATTATTACGTATCATGAAACACTGAAGTCGCATTGCAGAACCCATAGAAATAATGAACTTACTCTGTGTTTCGAGAGCTATGCAGAAGAAGACGAACCACAAGACTTCTTGGAAGAGCCCGTACATGCGGACAGTTCATTATTGGAAGTGCTTGGTGGTGTAATGCTTCTCAAGCTGGCAGAAGAAACGTGCCACAATTCGGGCATCAAAGACGGAGAGGCGACATATGTTGGGAGGGGCACCTTTGGTGGGAGAATGGGTGGTGAAGCATCGAAGTTCAAAACGCTTATTGCTTTGCTTATGAGAGGCCGTGCCTTAGGGTCCGGATGAATGCTCCAGAGGCTGACAATCATCAAGCACTCCATTTGTATCGCATCAAAATTTTCACCTAGCTTAGGATCTGCCGCTTCTAATAGCTTTCCAGTTCCATAGAGCCCCCAAACCCACTCCACGAGGTGGACTTGGTCTTCTGATGCACTCAGTTTGATAGCTTGTCTTCCACAGGCTATTTCTAAGAGGACAACTCCAAAGCTATAGACATCAGATTCCTTGCTTGCCTTGCCTGTATAGATACATTCAGGGGCCAAATATCCCGTGGTCCCAGCCACTAGAGTTGTTTGCGGCCCTTTGGCATGGTCGACTATCCGAGCCAGGCCAAAATCACCCAATTTAGCCTCGAATTAGGCATCAAGTAGGATATTGCTAGACTTTATATCCCTGTGCACAACGCATTGTTTCAAATCCTCATGTAAGTACTTCAGCCCTAAGGCAATGCCTTGAGCGATATTGTACCTCTTTTCCCATTTTAACGGTGCTTTATCTTTGAATAAATGAGAGTCTAGGCTACCATTAGACATGAATTCATACACGAGGAGCAACTTGTTTCTCTCGTGACACCAGCCAACGAGCTCCACTAGATTTTTATGCCTGAGATGTCTAATCGTCTTCACTTCAGTGGAGTACTCCTTTATGCCTTGTTTGGACTCTGGCGTGATCTTCTTGATAGCAACATGGGAATTTTCATCAACTAGGTGGCCTTCATATACTTCTCCAAAACCCCCTTTCCCAAGCAACCGGGTACTGGCAAAGTTGTTAGTCGCCTCGGCCAAGACCTTGTAGGAGTACTTCTTGGGTCCCTTGGACCGTTCAAATCCTTCATCAATCCCCAGTAAATCTTCTTCTCCTCCACTTTGATCATTCCTATCTCTCTTTAGCTTGCAACGATACCAGCCAAATCCTCCAATAAGGATAAGCAAGACCAAAGAGCTTAAGCCCAAGGCAGACCCCCTTCCCCACCGCTTGCTTTGTAGGTTGGCCTTAGTCTCTTTTGTTCTGCCATTTATTTTTAGACTGGAGCTGAAATGCCACGAGAAAATAGTATGAGCCACAAACGATAGGCCCGTCGCTGCTGAGAAACCAAAATCCACCCATTCCGGCAAGTGCTCTGTCAGGTTGAGTGGATGATAGTAAAGGCCGGTAAAATTTCCAGCATCATCTCGAAAATAAACGCTCAAGTTCATTGCTCTAGAATCGTAGGTGACCTGAGCATGGAGTCCTTTACCATAGAGTATGCTGTAATCCATCCATGGGACACAATTGTTACGGACGGAATCCACACTGTTTACATCGATACCAACATGTTCACATGGCGGATCCCATGCATTTGTCGAGGGGTCATAGAAAGTATCAAACTCTACTGCAACAAATGCAGTACTAGAGTTGGTAGAGTTTAGAGTCAATGCCAAGCCCAGAAAGCCTCCTTCTAAGTGTTCAGGGATCTGCGATCCATTGGGAGCAAGAAAGAATACCAAGCCGTCGGCATGAGACTGGTTTTCCTTGGAATTAATAGTGAAAGTAAAATCACTAACAAAATCTGCCACGTTCCCTGTTGAACTATCCCACAAGTGCATGGGTTGATTATATATTGCTCGGCCAGCAATGCCTCCGAGGCCCTCCATTGGCGCACCAACAGTGAGTTGGATGGTGGAGTTCAGTAAGGCGGCATTTCCCAGAAAAGTTATTCTTTGATCGTTCGATTGGAAAGACGGGAAGTCGAAAGAAATGTTGTGGAAGGATTCGGAATTGGCGGATAAGATGCTTAATGAAAAGATAAAGACTGTTTGTGCTAAAGCCTCTTTGGTCAGACTCATTCTCACTGAGCTGCGAGCTATCCTCGTTCCGAATAATCAGAGACTCGTCATTTTTTCACTAGCTTCTATTCATTGTGGAGACCACCTGCAGCTGCCAAAGTCTGGAAATTTGAGTTATTGATGAGCGATTAACCGGAAAAACAAAAATTAAATGCACAGTCTCAGTGATGGAAGCTCTGGTAGAAACAGAATGCTTGAGATAGCCAACAAACATTTTTAAATTATTCCACGTCCTGAAATGGAATTATTAGTATGGCATGGATGTCTGATGTTATACTTTGGAATCACCGTTGTTGTTGACAACATTCGTCTAGTTGATAACATGGACAATAACAAATAAAGAAATTGGTAGTGATGGGAGTGACGGGAGTCCTAGGTTTTTTTGAGGTGCAGTCAGAAATAATGGAGAGCATGATGATCAATGATAAATCCAGAAAACTCTTGGGGCCGAAGATGTAGATGAATTGTACGCTAAGCGTTATGCTTGTCATTTCTAGAAGTATAAGATCGAGCAAATGACTCTGACTCAATGGGTCGTTTGAGTTCTGCCTCTAATGAAATCCATCAGCTCTGACCCCTTAAAAGCCAAGTGATTCTACTAGATAGACAGACTTGTAAGAAACTTCTGGTGGTGTTCAATTGAAAATGAACATGGCGTAACGACTGGAAACTAGGGCTGAGCACCGGGTACCTCCTAACCCGAGAACCGCCCGGACCGGACCGGACCGGCCGGGTTGGTCCGGTTCTTCGGAGTTGTGGTCCGGTCCACGGTTCCAAAAAATGGAACCGGTTCCTAGGTGGTCCGGTTCACTTTTCTAGGGTGGTCGGGATCGGACCGGACCACACGGACCAGACCATTAGGACCGACCACTAGGACCTTCAAAGTGTCTCTTGGCCCAAGTGACTTGGGAGCCCAACTCCAGTCCAAAGTCCAGAAGCTTCAAATTTCCAGAGCCCACTTATTAGTTATTGCCGATGCCCAACCCATCAAAGCCGGCTTTTCACATTCACGCTCAAACAAGAAAGAAGAAACCCTAGGGAGAACAGGCTTTCTCATTCTTGAGTCTCGATGGTAGCAACCAACAATTTTTTGATCGATTTTAGTAATGGAAATGTTCATCAACACTTATCGCATCTTCGACTTCTGCAATTTTTTGATCTTAGAAGGGGACTTCAACAGGGTTGAAAGAGTCATGTGTGTTTTACCGGTGTAAGTAACGATTTTCGTTTTAGTTTAACCTTCTTTTTGAATTTTTCCCGGTCTCAGTGGACCGCCCAAGAACCGGACCGGACCTGTTGGTCCGGTCCACGGTCCTAGAGACTGCGCACCTGTCCCATCGGTCTGGTTCCCGATTTCGGGAGGGAACCGGACCGCCCTGGACCATGCACAACCCTACTGGAAACCATATACGGCTTAGACCTTAAGAAAAAATAGATTTTGTGGCATCACTGCCAACTACTCTTGTAATGGCCGCGTTTTAGCCCTCTCTAGGATTTATTGTGTAATTATTTAGTTATGGAGTGTGGCCTAAGAGCCTCGTGAATTTTCCCAGTAATTATTGTAATTTTCATGTGCATGTAGGAATTTCTGAAGTTAGTTTTAAGTTCCCGCAAATTGATCCGATCACATTTTGACCCAAAAAAATACCTAGTTCTTATTTTTGGGAAGCTAGTCTGAATTTTTGGGAAGTTTTTGTAATTTTTATAGTTTTATTTTTAATTAATTAACTATTATTTTATTAGTTTTATTATTTTAATGTTTTTCTTCGGGTTGGGCAAGACTTATGTTGACCTGGCCAAGCCCGCATTGACTCAGCCCAGGCCCATGCGAGTCAACCCCCAGCCACCCTCTCTCTCTCTCTCTCTCTCTCTCTCAAGCGTTTGGTCGAAAGCCTAGCAGGCACATTGCCAGAGGGGCCCATCGCTAGCCAAATGACTAGCCAACCATAGGCAAAGGCTGGCAGCCACCTCAGGGATCTCGTCGGCGGGCGTCATGGCCATTGGTTGGCTACCACCTGCCGTCGGCGAGCTCTTTTCCTCTCCGGCCACATCTCCTGCCATGTTTTCCTCACCAACAACCACCCCTCTTCTCGCCGTTGTATCTTCCAACTCCAACCTCTGTCTTGCTCACCGTCAACGCCTATAGCTTCCTTGCAACACCCTCTTCACGACCTAGCCAACCGTCTTTGCCCCTATCACCGTCGACAGCCGTTCGAAAGAGCCTCCACGCGTCGGGTTTCACTTATTTTGGCCGTGGACTTCGTCAGCGGAGATCGAGCGATCCTTCAATTTAGAGCTCAAGCCATTACTTCCAATGGGTTTCTAGGTACCAATTTACTCTAGTTATAGCTTTGGTTGCGATTGATTTGACCTAAATTTGGCCATTTCATGATCGAACGTGTTATGACCTAGAAATCTCACTATCGACGTCGAGTCCGGCCACCGTGCAGTTCAGGCAACCCACTAGCATCGCCACTGCCACTAATCGGTTCGTGGACGTCCCTTGATCAAAGCCCAACACTTTCATTGGATTGATTTGATCCTAGTTGCAAGAACTGACCCTCAAATCAGCTGAGCCCTAACGGGTCTGGTTCGACCCGAGACACCCTCCATCCCCATTTAGTTGTCCTCGTTACCTCCAGCCACCGTCTAGGAGCTCTCCAGCCAACCAGCAACACTTAGAGACGAGCTTGGCCATCGACAACGCCCATCTTGCCTTCCCGCGACCTAGTTCACCTCTGATCGACTTGATCGGAGGTGGTTTCAAGTGTAGGACCTTCTCGCCGGTGCCGTTTTTCTCGTCATCTCGCCCACAGCCCCGGCCATCCTCCCACGACTGAGAATCACCTTTGGGAAGCTCGCTGAAGCCTCCCCAGAGCTTCACTGCAGCCACTGCTGGAGTCATCGTCGGAGTCTATTAGGCTTAGGCCATCATTCCTTGGTGTTGGGCCAAGATTTGGTGGGCCTTAGCTAACCTAAACTCAAGCCAGAAGAAAGAAAAATCGCATTGCCGTGGGTCGCAGCAATTTCGTCGTCGCGAGCCACCTTTTGGCAAAATCTGAGGTAAGTGGACCTCCTATCACTCAATTAGGCCCGTTTATTGCTTTAGTAGAAATTATTAGGACTGATTGGGTGATCGATGATTCAATTTGACACTTAGGGCCAATTATGGGTTATTTAATTATTATTATTATTGTGGCCTGTGGGCCTAACCAGTTTGGAAATTGATAAAACCCAATGAGGTGTCGATTGGACAGTAATGAGTGGTCTTGATCTCGTGATTGACCGGTGTGGTCATTGACCCTAGTTTGCCCTTGATTTTGGCTTTTAGCTAAGAAAATTAGTTAGGGTCTCATATTGATCGTGAACAACCTTAATTGCTTAAATTACAATTTATTTACACTTTAATTACTTTTATTATTATTATGACTAATTTTAATTGGCGGGTTCCCTAGCTTTGGGCTAAGTCTCAATCGTGCACCGATTGACTGATAAGTACATTCGAATAGGACAAATATGAGCTTTAGTCTGATTAAGAGTTAGAATTTGTTGAGTCTCTTTAGAAAATTAGGACCCTAAGGCAATTACATTCCTACTTCTTGCATAAGGGTTTGACTCACTGAGATTTATATCTCACCCCATTGTTTTAAACTATTTTCTTATGACTACATTATGGACCCCCGAGAAACCGATAGAGCAGGAGTCGATAGAGGAAGAGTTGAGCGAAGAGGAGCCGATGGAAGAGGAGGAAGAGGAAGAGTGGGTGCTAAAAGCTCTTCCAAGCTCTGACGAGGAAGAGAAAGACCTTGAAGAATGGGTGATGCTAGACCGCCCAGCAAATGCAGGATGGGTCATAGACATACATGTAATGCAGAACGGACAAGTTTTGGAGAAACACGAGAGAACATTTTGGGAATGGGATGAGGACATATGTGCTTGGGTTCCACACCAGTATTAGGTGTTATACACTGGAGTAATAGGGGGTCCACTACATTACCACGGAGAACATCACGAAGACCCCTGGGTAGGATATGAGCAGTGTCACATAGACCCTGACGGGGATGACGATTCACCAGATGGTATCTTGATCGATCCATTAGGTTAGTTAGTCTAGGTTGATCTCTAGGGCCAGATTTATTTTCTATAGGTTAGTAAACCTCCCTTCTCCCACAACTTTTGTTTGTAATTTACACGGGCTTTGAACTGTACCATCTTAGCCAGGCCTGGCTTGTACCCTTTTTCTTTTAATGTATACAGTTGTAAATTAATGGAGGAGTAGATGTTCATAGTATGCTGTGGATGGTTGTTATTTATTTATCTTGCTTGCGCTATATATGACTCAGATGTTTCAGAAGGCCAACGATGTACCTGAGACGTCGCGATTTTTTGACAAGTCAAGAAAAGAGTAACTGATACTGCTGCTCGCATAGGAGCGGGGCGTGACAATACCGGTTGACTTGGTATCAGAGTGAGGTTAAAACCTTGAAAAGATTAAGATCTTTGAGTGATAAGGAAGTATTGATTAACTAAGATTAGTAGGATAGTACTTGTGGGTTAAATTAGGTACTAAAAACTAACTAGTTCTTGATTGACTGATTCGATGTGATGGCTCGCTGTGTATCGCTTGTCTTATTAAACATGTTGTGTATCGCATGTTGGTTGTGGTCTTTTGTGTATTGCTGGCCCTTAATATCTTGTTGTGTATCGCTTGTCCTATATAGCTTGTTGTTTTTTACTTGATATTATATCAAAAGCTTGCTAAGTATGGCTTGCTTCCTCTTGATTTTTGGTTTGTTATATCTGAAAGGAATATTAGAATATTGGGAGCAGGTTTGTTAGAATTTGAGTATGGTTAGAAGGAAAAGGCCTCCGAGGAGAATAACTACTATAGGGCGCTTTGGGATCATGGAGGAGCCTCAAGGAGATCCTAGGATCAAGGGGATCCTTAAATCCCTTAAAGATCTCCGAGGCGAGGTTGCCCAACAAGCACGCAACCAAAAAGCAGCCATCACAACTGCTGCTATTGCTGCAGCAGATGTCACCATTAACGCAAAGATGAACGCCACCATCGCCCATGGGCCTGCTAAAGAAATCGTGGAGGATGAGATGGAGGATCCTACTTTTGATCCAGTCTCAGCTGCTGAAGGTGGCAGTGAGGAAAGGAGGATTCATAAGCATGTGGAGCAGTTCCTTAAACTAAAACCTCCACATTTCTTCGGTAAAGGAGATCTAGAAGTCGCCATCTCGTGGGTTAGGGGAATTGAGAAGGTCTTCTCCATGTTGAGATGTACGGATGAAGACAATGTAGTACTGGTTGCGTACCAATTGGAGAGTAATGTTAGCCATTGGTGTGAGGCCAACAAGCGAACGATCTTTCCTGAAGGAGTAGCATCAACTTGGGGTACTTTTGTTGATGCCTTTAGTGAGAACTAATTCTTGGATATCGCCAAAGAACAGAAGCTAGTGAAGTTTTTAAGACTTCGTCAGAACCACTTATCGGTTGAGGAATATGAAGCTAAATTTGCAGAACTATCATGATATGGTCAAAGATTAGTAGAGGACCCACTTGATTGGGCTGCTAGGTTTCAGGATGGACTGAAACCTTATATCAAGAGTCAACTAGCGCCCTTCAACTTGCGTAGTTACAAGGAAGTGCTGAATAGAGCACAAAAGGTCGAAAGGGATATAGCTGAAATGTCAACCGCACCTGGGTTCCGGTTCTTCTCAGCTAGGGACAGTCGTAGGCAAGGAAAAAGGCCTATGATGGGAAACATGAACCCCTTCCCTCTCAATATGAGTGGTGGAATCAGGAAGTCGCCATTTTGCCAAGAAGATAAATGCAAACACTGTGGCAGATTCCACAAGATTGGGACTTGCCCCATGCGGATTGGAGCGTGTTTTGGGTGGGCCAGCAGGGCCATCTATTGAGAGATTGTCCACAGCGTCTAATTGGGACGCAGTTGTTGCCACCGCGTATTGGCCAGCCAATAAGGAATGCCCCTCCGCGTATTATGGATCGATCTCCAGCTCAAGAAAGAGTATTTGTTGTGACCCGGGATGAGGCTTAGAACTCGAGTGGAATTATCACAGATACCATTTCCTTACACTAATATTCAGCTTATGCTTTATTCGATACTGGGGCTACACATTCTTTTATTGCAATTGAGCTCATTGATTTGGCCATAGAACTGTTAGAGGTAGTCCTTAGTGTTTCAACTCCCATGCATATTAGCATGTTGTCGATCGATGGGGGTAAAATGATTGATTGATCTGTTGTACTTGCTATGTATGATTTTGATGTGATCATCGGAATGGATTGGTTTAGAAAACGTAGGGCCGCGGTTAATTGTTTTAAGAAAGCCATATAGTTCCAACCTCTAGAGGGCCCAAGTTATGAGTTTGTCGGTAATCGAAAAGGACCCTCGACCATACTAATCTCATCTCTGGAGGTAAAGGTACGTTTGGTTCAACATTTGGGAAAAGTCATTAAGAAAATGCAAACGCCTTTGGCCTAAAGGGGTTTGGTGAAATGCAAATACTGTTTGGTAAATTATAACTGAAAATTGCCTTTGGTAAACATATATTTGGAAAGTTGTTTGTTGTAACTAATTTTAATTTGTTTGAAATTGAAGAGAAAATATTATTTTCACATTTAGAATTATGTAAAAGAGGCACACTAACAAATTTATAAATAAAAAATTCACATTGAATAATATCTTTTTAATTAAAGAAAAGAGTCATTTCATTATAATAAACATAAGTCCTCTAAAGTTTGTCATTAGGAAAAAGATTTGGACAAAAAAGTTCATATTAGTTTTTCCTTCCTTTTTTTGAGTATTTTTGGGAAATTTTTATTGAAGGAAAGTATCAGAAATTGCCTTCCTTTTCTTTTTATTCATTTTCCCTCTTCTCTGCGCGTGGGCTCGGCTCGGCCATATCCCTCCAGCCATGCGAGCAGCCCAGCCCACCTTCATCATCTTCTTGCTCTTTCCTCCTGCACGTGCGAGACCTTTTGAAACCCTAGCCGTCGTGCCAGTCAACGCGAGAAGGAGGTGGAGCAAGGGACGACCGAGAGGGAGAAGGAGGCGAGAGGGAGGGACGACCAAGAGGGAGATGGATGCAGAGCAGGCGAGGACGAGAGGGAGGCGGAGCAGGGGATGACTAAGAGGGAGAGGGAGGCGAGAGGGAAGGACGACCGAGAGGTTGGAGCAGGCAACGACGATGAGAGGGTAGAGCACGTGGACGACCGGAGAAAGCGACGACGAGAGGGAGGCGGAGTAGGCGACGGCTGGAGGGAGGAGCACGCGGAAGACCGGAGGAGGAGCACGCGGAGAGGGGGAGGAGGAACAAGCTGCAGAGGAGAAGACAAGAGGAAAAATGCATTTTAGGGTTTCTAAGGGCAAAAATGGAATATTAGTAACAAATGAGGGTAAAATGGGAACGAGCTATAATTTTCTTTAAACAAGGGGACTTGCATTCCGAAAATGCAAGTTTCAAATGCACCTTGGCCTAAAGGCCTTTGAAGGGCATTGGAGATGCAATTGCATCTCCAAAAAGTTGGCCAAATGCTGAACCAAACGGTCTAGCATTTGGCCAGTCCTTTACACCCGAAAAGTAGCATTCAAATGCTAAACCAAACGGGGCCTTAGTCTAATAGAAGATGGCTACCAGAGCTTTTTGGCCAACGTGTTGGATGTCTTAGTGGAAGGACTAAAATTAGAATATATTGAGGTAGTAAGAGAATTCTTGGATGTGTTTCCGAAGGAATTACCATGATTACCTCCAGAGCGAGAAATCGAGTTTGTGATCAAACTAGTTCATGGTACGAACCCAATCTCCAAGCCACCATATCGGATGTCACTAACGGAGTTGATAGAACTCAAGGTCCAGATGCAAGAATTACTTGATAAAAGCGTTCATCCATCCCAGCACGTCACCATGGGGTACGCTAGTTCTCTTTGTCAAGAAAAAAGATGGGTCTTTACGTTTGTCTATTGACTATCGCCAACTGAATCGAGCGACCATCAAGAACAAGTACCTTCTGCCTGGGATTGATGACCTATTTGATCAACTGTAATGTGCTTCGGTGTTCTCTAAGATTGATTTGAGATATCACCAGCTAAGAATCATGAATAAAGATGTTTTGAAGAGTGCATTTCGTACCCACTATGGCTACAATGAGTTCACGGTGATGTCGTTCAAGTTGATGAACGCTCTAGCTGCGTTCGTGGATTTAATGAATATGATCTTTAAGGAATATTTGGATAAGTTTGTTATTGCGTTCATCGATGACATATTAGTATACTCGAAAATTCTAGAAGAGCACGAACAACACCTAAGGTTGGTCTTAATGACTCTTTAGGAGCATGCACTCTACGCCAAGTTTAGTAAGTGCGAGTTCTGGCTTGACCGCGTGGCTTTTCTAGGTCATGTGATTTAAGGAGAAGGAATTTTGGTGGACTCTACAAAGATTGAGGCAGTAACAGACTGGCTAAAGCCTACGATGGTAATGGAGATTCGCAACTCTCCAGGTTTAGCTGGGTATTATCATCACTTTGTTGAGAAGTTCTTGAGTATAGTGACGCCTCTAACGATGTAATTGAAAAAGGAGGCAATGTTTGAATGGACAAGTGTGAGGAAAGTTTTCAAGAATTGAAATAGAGACTGACTACAACTCCAGTACTAATGATTCCCTCAAGTCCTGGTAGGTACGAGATTTACAATGACATTTCTTATCAGGGACTTGGATGTATTTTAATGTGGTACGGTCAAGTAGTGGAATATGCATCAAGACAATGAAGGCCTCACTAACAAAATTACCCCACGCATGACCTGGAGTTGGCTGCAGTCATTTTCGCTCTCAAGATTTGAAGACACTATCTATGTGAAGAAAGGTTTACCATATTTACAAACCATCAGAGTCTCACATATTTATTCTCTCAAAGGAGTTAAATATGAGACATCGGAGATGGATGGAACTTCTAAAGGATCACGACTGTGATATTCTATATCACCCAGGTAGAGCGAATCGAGTGGCTGATGCCCTCAGTCGTAAGTTCTCTCTAGCTTTGGTAATGGTCCAAGAATGACATCTATTGGAGAAAGTCAAGGATTCATACTTCAAATTTGAAGTAGGTTAGCTCACCTGTTTAATGGCCACCTTGAGAGTGGAACCTCAAATTCAATCTAAGATCAAAGAGTTGCAACCCACAAACCCTGCTATCTAGAAGATTATCCAGGCTAATGTTGAACTCAGAAAACCATATTTTCTGGTTTCAGAAGAGGGAATTCTTAAGTTTCGAGGAAGATGGTGTGTACTTGAAAATACCACACTTAGAGAAGAAATTCTGGCTGAAACACACATGAGTAGTTATAGTGTCCATCCAAGAAATACGAAGATGTATCAGAACTTGAAACCACACTATTGGTGGAGTGGTATGAATGCCGATGTGGCAAGGTTCGTGGTTAGATGCTTGACTTGTCAACAGGTGAAGGCACAATATTGTAAGCCTGGGGGACTACTGAAGCCACCGGAGATCCCTGAGTGGAAATGTGAACATATCACGATGGATTTCGTGACAAGATTACCTAGGAGTCAGCGGGGACATGACACAATTTGGGTCATAGTGGATAAGACTAACCAAATTGGCTCATTTTCTTGCCGTGCGTAAGGACCTCCCATTGTATAGGTTAGCTGACCTATATGTTGATAGACAGTTTGGCTTCATGGAGTGCCAGTGACGATTACTTCTAATCGTGATCCCAGATTCATTGCGTCTTTTGGAAAATTTTGCAGACTGCTTTAGGCACGAGACTGCAGTACAATACAGCCTACCATTCGCAAATAGATGGGCAATCAGAGAGCACCATCCAGGCTTTAGAAGATATGCTACGAGGGTGTATTTTAGACTTCAAGGGAAGCTAAGAAGACCAGCTACACCTGGAAGAGTTCGCATATAATAATAGCTATCAACAGAGTATTGGAATGGCTCCCTTCAAGTCACTGTGTGGCCGTGCTTGTAGAACTCCAGTCAATTGGAATGAAGTGAGAGAATGAAAAGTTCTAAGACCTAAGTTAGTATAACAATCTCAAGAAGCGGTCAAGCTAATAAAAAATAGACTGAGAATAGGTCAGAGTCAATAGAAAAGCTATATAGATCAAAGGCGTAGACCATTGGAGTTTCAAGAAGAGGGACATGTCTTCACATAAAGGTATTGCCTGAAAGAGGGATGTCTTGATTCGGGAAAAAGGAAAAATTGAGTCCTAGGTATGTGGGATCGTTTGAAATTCTAGAAAAGATAGAAGCCGCGGCTTACCGCCTGGCTTTACCACTGAATCTGGCTCAGATACATAATTTTTTTCATGTGTCCATGCTGAGGAAATATGAACTTGATCCTCCCATGTACTGAGTTTCGGGGAGATCGATGTCGATGATAGAATCTTATAAGTAGAGAAACCGATTATAATCGAGGGTCGAAGGGACCAGACATTAAGAAACAAAGTGATTTCGTTGGTCAATGTGGTTTGGCAACATCATGATGCAGAAAGTGCCACCTGGGAAAGTGAATAGGCCATAAGACGCTAGTACCCCTATCTATTTGGGGAGACAAGCTGTGTAAATTTCGAGAACGAAATTTCTAAAAGGTGGAAGAATTGTAAATGCCGTGTTTCAGCTTTCTCTGGGATTTATTGTGTAATTATTTAGTCATGGAGTGTGGCCTAAGAGCCCCAGTAATTTTCCGGTAATCGTAATTTTCATGTGGACGTAAGAATTTTCGATTTAGTTTCGCGTTCCCGAAAATTGATCCAATCATGTTTTGATTCAATTGTCAAAGCCAACAAGTTCCTTGCAACACCTTCTTTACAACCCAACCAACCGTTGCCTTCGTCTTTACTCCCATCGCCATCGACAACCGCTTGAAGGAGCCTCCACGGTTCAAGTTTGCCCTGTTTTGGCCGTGGACTTCATCGCCGAAGATCAAGCAATCCTTCAATTTAGAGCACACACCATTGTACCAATGGGTTTTTAGGTACCCCTTTTACCTTAGTTATAGATTTGGTTGCGATTTCTTTGACCTAGATTTGGCCATTTGACAATTGAACGTGTTTTGCCCTAGAAATCTCACCGTTGACTTCGAGTTTGGCCACCATGTTGTTCAGGCAACCCACCAGCCTCGCCACAGCCACCAATCAGTTCGGGTACGTCCCTAGATCAAAGCCCAACCCTTTAAGTGGATTGATTTGATCCTAGTTATGAGAATTGAGCCTCGAATCAACCGAGCCTTAATCGGGTCTGGTTCGACTTGAGACGCCTTCCATCGCCATTTAACCATGCTGTCCAGGAGCTCTCCTACCACCCAGCAATGCCTAAAGACGAGCTTGGCCACTAACAACGCCCATCTTGTAGTCTGGCGACCTTTCACTTCCCAATCAGCTTCATCGGAGGTGGTTTCGAGTCGGTGTCGTTTTTCTCGTTGTTCGCCCCTGCCATCTCGCCCACAACCCTAGCCATCCTTTCACGGATAAGAACCACCTTTGAGAAGCTCGTTGGAGCCTCGCCAGATTTTCTTCATCGTTGTCGCTAGAGTCTATTAGGCTTGGGCCATCCTTCCTTGGTGTTAGGCCAAGGTTTGGTGGACCTTAGCTAGCCTAAACTCAAGCAAGAAGAAAGAAAAATCGCATCACCGCAGGCCACCGTAATCTGTCACCGTGATCCACCTTTTGGAAAAATTTGAGGTGAGTGGACCTCATATCCCTCAATTAGGCCCGTTTACCGCTTTAGTAGAAATTATTAAGACTGATTGGGTGACTCGATTGTTTAATTTGGCAATTAGGGCCAATTAGGGGTTATTTAGTTATTATTGTTATTTAATAATTAACTGGGCCGGTTAGGTGGCCCATGGGTCCTAACCAGTTTGGAAGTTGATAAAACCCAATGAGGTATCGACTGGACCGTGATGAGTGGTCTTGATTTGGTGAATGACCTATATGGTCGTTGACCCTGGTTTGCCTTTGATTTTGGCTTTCAGCCAAGAAAATTAGTTAGGGTCTCAGGTTGGTCGTGAACAATCTTAGTTGCTTTAATTGCAATTCATTTATGCTTTAATGAATTTTATTATTATTGTGGCTAATTTTAATTGGCAGGCTCCCTAGCTTTGGGCCAAGCCTCTGTCGTGCACCGATTGACTTATAGGTAGCTTCTAATAGGACAGAGAAGAGTTTTAGTCCGATTAAGAGTGAGAATTTGTTGAGTCTCTTTAGAAAATTAGGGTCCTAAGGCAATTACATTCCTAGTTCTAGCATAAGGGTTAGACTCACTGAGATTTATATCTCACTCCGTTGTTTTAAACCATTTTCTTAGGACTAGATTATGGACCCCGAGGAGGAATCGATCGAGCAGGAACCGATAGAAGAGGAGTTGAGCGAATGGGAGCTGATGGAAGAGGATGAGGAGGAGGAACATTGGGTGATGGAAGCACTCCAATAACCAGACAAGGAAGAGGAAGACCCAGAAGAATGGGTGGTGCCAGATCGCCCAACAGATGCAGGATGGGTTGTAGACAAACATGTAAGGTAGAACGGACAAGTTTTGGAGAAACATGAGAGAATAATTTGGGAGTGGATAGAGGACATCTGGATGGGTTCTACACCAATACTGGGTATCATACACTGGAGTAATAGGAGGTCCACTGCATTACCACGAAGAACATCACAAAGACTCCTGGGTAGGGTATGAGCAGTGGCACATTGACCCTGACAAGGGTGACGATTCACCAGATGGTACTGTGATCGATCCCTAAGTTAGTTAGTCTAGATTGATCTCTAGGGCCAGATCTATTCCCTATAGGTTAGTAAACCTCTCCTCTCCCTCAACTTTTGATTGTAATTTACGTGGGTTTTGAACTGTACCATCCTAGCCAAGCTTGGCTTGTAACCTTTTCCCCATAATGTACACAATTGTAAATTAATGGAGGAGTAGATGTTCATAGTATGCTGTGGATGGTTGTTATTTATTTATCTCGCTATCGCTATATATGACTTGGAAGTTTTAGAAGGCCAGCGATTTACCTGGGATGTCGAGATTTTTTGGCAAGTCAAGAAAAGAGTAACTGGCACAGCTGCTCGCTCAGGAGCGAGGCGTGACAGCTCTAAAAGTTTATGTTGTTAGATGAATGAGTGTATTAATATTTAATTACTCTTACATTCCCTCTCACGCTTAGTCTGGTCCGTTTGCCTAGTACTAATCGTGGAAATATATAATTGGAGTGGCAAATAGGGGTCTAGAAAGATTCAAGCTTAGGACCTCCTACTCTGATACTATGTGAGATTTCGTAAGACCACTACCAACTGTTCTAAAAGTTAAATTATTAGATAAATGTATTGATTAATATTTAATTACTCTAACATATCTTAAATTAAAATGGCAATTCATGGAACGAACAGCAGAAACTTGGTGTCCACTTGATCCGAACACCTCCTTCGCTCAGATCTAACTAGAAGTGGGATGGTGGGGTTGACTGGATCAAAATGAGCAGGCGGCCCAAAAAAGAAAAAAAACAGACAGGATATTTTGACTGGTCAACAAAAGGAAAGGAAAGTGGACACGCGTTACAGAAAGAAAAGACAATGCACACATGGCGAAGGAAAGAAAGGAAAGGAAAGAAAAGTAAAGTAAAGTAAAAGGAAGAAGAGTACTTTGCACGTACACGTTTCAGAATTCTGGTCAAGCCAGCTTAAGTTGTAAAATTATATGGAAAGGATAAGTTAAGGAGTTGTGAAGCTATGGGATTTGACGAAAATTAATTTGAAGTAATGATTTACTCTAAATGAATTTTTAAAGTTTAAGGTGTAAGCATCACACAAAGGATAGCTCTAATTATTTGCTTTGGATGTAATTTATTGAGTTTGGATGTAATTTAGGTGTGAAAATCACTCAAGTGTGTGAGCGATTGTAATTCTGATTTCTAATTATTTGATGCGAACTCTCCCTATGAGTGTGAATATCGATATTCGAATCGAATTATATAACTCTTCACCTCCTTCTATTGTATATTTGTATTGACTTAACTTGTGAGGTCCCATATTTCCGTGTTAATTACTAACAGTTTCAATTGAAACATTCTCTGGCAGGATGATTAGAGATCATATCGGCTTAACGCTTCTAGTGAGGAAGCTGAATTACGAGGACTTTGTGATGGACTTAAACTAGCTTAGAGCAACTGAGTTAGAGATAGAGTTGCTCAATGTATGCCGGTTGACATCAACATACGGCCGTTTCTTACAGAACCGACATGTGACAAACCAGTGCACGGACTTGATTTTTAAGAAATACAGAAAAGGCCTACGAGGCCGCTAATCCTGACACAACTGTAAAGCTACGCAGTTGTGAAAGCATTTGTTGATAAGTAACCGTGTCGTCTACAAACAACGGGACTTGGTATCATCAGAATTATTGATCATATGAATTTCACTTTAGAGTCCACACTATCAAGCTTGATCTACACAGTCTATACACCATGTATCCTTCTCTCCTTAGCCGGAGATTATGCTATCTAAAACCCTATTTGGCAACATAAGGGCATGCCTCGCTTATGCTACTGTTTGCAGATAGCTCCGTTTACCCTTATCATGGGCAAAATCCCTTTCAAGCAAATGCAGGAAAACAATAAAGAAATTCTAGCTTAACACTACTGCCCACAGCAAAAGAAGAAAGAGACGTACCTGTAGTAAGTCAACTAAAAGTCAAATTCTCCTAAGTTAGGATGAAAAACGCTACACTTCCTGATGTCCGACTCCACAGTGACTAGGATAAGAAACATGTTACTCTTTAAACATTGAATCACTTCTTAATGTTCCAATTTTTTTGTTCTTTTTTTCCCCTCTTTGTTTGGGTTAGGATCGTTGTCCGAAGTCGCTGCCCAGTTGGGAGTTGGAAAGACTCATTAAAGAGAGACTTCCTAGCTTGTCTCCTAGGACCAATTGAAACTCTTGTGTCCCAAGAATCTTCCCATCTAAAATTACCCTTCTTTTGCTTTAAACCAAAGCTTTCGATGACTTCCTGAATTATGCTTCGTCAACCTACAACCATTTAATCCTTTTTGTCCAATATCTCGAGCAGTTCATTCCTCTTTATTTTTTTCAATGGGTAAGACGGGGGAACTCCCCAAGTCCCCAAGTCTAGAATCCCATATACCGAGATTCGAAACTTGTCTCTGACCCTCTCCGGCTTTTCTAAAGCCGGCGCATAAACTCTTAAGAACGATACTGCACTAATGTGTAGCGGCAACTGTTCACGGCTACTTGTTAATGCAAAAGAAAAAGAAGAAACTGTTGATGCCTACTGGTTGACACTTGAATGCTAGAGAAAATATTCACAAAAGATTGCTCAAAATCAAACACATAAGTTGATAAATCTGCTTGACATATGCATTTATTTCACGGAATATCCTTTGACAAACCAACAAAAATACCATAATGCTAGGCACGTGCGCAGAGAGAGAGAGAGAACCTGGATCTTTGAATGAAATCTGAGGTTCAGCCACAGAGCCAGTCATCAAAAGAAGACACAGAGAGGGATGAAGGTCCTTCAGTGAAGGGAGCGTGTTTTCTCAGTTTTATGTGACATAAGTCGATCCTCTGATAAACACAAATGTGAAAAAGAAGACCCGGCCTCCAAGTCAATATCATTCTTTGTGGAATAATTGATCTGTGTAGGACCAAGCGACATAGTCATGTGCCCTTTTGATGCTCCAATGATGAACTAAAGAAGAATCCACCAATCAAACAGGCCTTATACGGATCTGAAGCATCGTCAGCAGACATGAAGATCTACGAGGGGCGTTGTTGTATGTATGATATTTTCAAGTAACTTGTTTGCTCGGGACCAAAATAAAACAAACAATAATATTTATTTTCTCATTAAAATTAAGAATAATACCTCAATATTCAGAAAATCATGAAAGAATTTTATATGAAATTATGCGTCAACGTTTGAATGTTTTAAGAGTTTCGAATTAAAAAAAAAATAAGTCAAATTGTGAATCATAAAATCTTGATCTAATGAAAAGGGAAAAGTGAAAACCAATCAAGATGGACCCTTTAGCTGAACATGTTATAGTGACTAGATTGTGGCAGCTAAAATAAAACTCGATCCTAAAAGTAGGGGTGTCAAATGAGTGGGTCGGATTAGGTTTGGGTCGAGTAAAAAATTGTCCAACCTATATTGACTCATTTAACCAGTTTTGATTCATTTTCGTATAATACAATTCTAATGACTTATACCCAACCTAACTCATACCTAACTCATACCCGACCCAAATTGTTAAATCACTTCCATATATAACAAAGTCTAGAAAAATTTGCTTCATGAGTTATTCCAAATGTATTGTTAAAACAATTTTATGAAATACAAATTAGTTGATAAATTTTTTTATTTTCATTTTTGAAATTTTAATTATTATTCAAATATTTTTTTATTTTTTTCTATTCTTCTTCCAGTCATCGACACGACTCAAGCTCGCTAATTTGGCGAGGTCTTAGCCTCCCTAGAATTCTCAAGCATTGAACTATTTTCTGATCAATGTCTTCTTCCTAGTTTTTGGATTTAATGCTTCCACAAGGCTTCTTGTTCTATAATGCTCCCAAAGCCACTCCACAAGCAGCGCAATGGTCCAATAACGGCCTTGAGTTGACGACTTCTCTTTCGCTAAGAAGCACCAACACTCTTCGGGATCCTTCGTGTTGTGTCCGACACTCTCCGACACGCGGTCAACTGTTTTCGACACGCGAGTCGAAAATTTCGACACGTGACTTTGATACGCATGGGGTTATATTTACAAATTTTCAATACTTATGGGGTCTAAATATAAATATATGATGATGATGCAAATCTTTCCCTTGATGAGCCGGAGATGGAGTCTGTTTTTTTCTTAGAAGAAGAGGATATTATGGATGAATGACTTTTTGCTATATTTGATGACGGAATGTGTGACATCCTGAATTTCAACACCTCTCAAAGACAATAATTTTCAAAATGAGTATAAGTTGAATCAATGAGAAGTTGACTGTGACTTGAGTTGAATGGGTGCAAATTCGTAGGTATGTGGGGCTACTGCATTACAGCCTTCATACTTGGCTTGTTGGAGAAGTTTGAGTGGGGAAAATTGCTATTGGATGAAGTAAAAGACTTTTGGGGCAAGCACTCAAGTGTTTAGATATTTTAGGTTGACTTTTCAAGGCTGTTTGTTCCCCTGTATACAGCTGAACGTCAGAGACACAGCTGGTTCTACTTCAGTCTCTCTTAGATATTTTCACATTGTACACCTCAATTGTTCAAGCTGAGTTACGTTGCTCTCAAACCAGCACCTCAGAAAGCAACTTCCAAGGCTTTTACAGCACCTTCTGAGTCTCTTTCGAAGTTGAAGTAAGAGTGAGTTGGATTCGCCTTTACGCCATCTTTGTCGTGGACTTGATTGTTTGTTGATCAGGTGAGTCAACTTCCAAACCTTTCTTAGGTTGCGATTACACTTAGAGGTTTAGTTGAGTGTTGATCAGCTTGATAAGATATGTGTTAGACGGTATTAGCACAAGTAATGGTGATTTAGTTCAGAACAGAGGATTTCTCTTGTGTATGTTTACTGAACTGTTGTTGTTTGCTGAATTTGTGGAACGAGATGTGATGAGATTATGAAGTTAGTTCTTTCATGAAAAGTGTTTTAAACATCTTCAGCTATGACATATATTTTACTCAGGATTTTATGGAGTTAAAAAGGGATTTATGTCAACTTCGTTTTGAACAGAACAGAACCTCTGTTTTCTCTGGAACTTGAGATCTTTTGATGTTCTATGGATTTTTACCCACTCTTGGAGTTCGAATTTCAAAAGAGTTCCTTCACAAAATTTGTTTATAACATCTTTTACTACAACATAGTCGAATTTCAGACCAAATGGATGAGTTTTGGATTTCGAACTAAACTGATTTTGGAGAAGGTGACCTCTGAAAACTGATACATATTTTTATAACAGTTTGAGAAATTTACTACTCTCAATCCAGAAGGATTTGGGCCATGGTGTCTTCATGAAAAATGTTAGTTTATGTGTCCTTTATGACATATTCAAATTTGAAGATTTTACAAACTGATTTGATTATGTTTCTGGATTTAGACGTGGAAACACGCAAGTGACTTGGTTTTGCCAGTTAGGGTGGTTTTACATTTAGCTGAGTTGGCACGGTATGGGACGTGTGCAGCAAGACCGGATGATCGACCTCCTTAATATTGGTTTGATGGTATGTGATTGTGTGATGACTGGTGTGGTGCAAGCTGAATGTGTGGCGAGCAAGTCAAGGCCTAAGTGCCACATGGGGGCCACCTCTAGATCCTTATTACCATTGAGTTTTGGTAAAGGCCTAAGTGCCACATGGGGGCCACCTCTAGATCCTTGTACTATTGCTTTGTATGGATAAGGCCTAAGTGCCACACGATAACGTACACTTTCGTGGGGGCCACCTCTAGATCCTTATTACCATTGAGTTTTGGTAAAGGCCTAAGTGCCACATGGGGGCCACCTCAGATCCTTCTACCATAAGGTCCGGGTCAAGGCCTAAGTGCCACACTTTCGTGGGGGCCACCTCTAGATCCTTGTACCATTGTGTGTGGATATGATGAGATGATTTTGTGTGAGACATGATCACAGTCATCAGTTGATTGATCGTGAATTGAGCTGTTGATAAGTTGATAATGGCTGATGTGAAGCATACTGGTTATTAAAGATGTTTGCTGCATGTTTATGTATATGAACTGTTGAGACACTGTACCAGACGATGTATCGTCTATGTGTTCTGACTGACCAGACGATGTATCGTCTGTGTGTTTAGACGATGTATCGTCTATGTGTCCAGACGATGTACTAGACGATGCATGTTCTAACTGACCAGACGATGTATGTTCTGACGGTACCCGATGTTGCTCTGTCTGCTGTTTTCCAGACCCTGATTTGTTGGTGTGAATAAATTATCCTTGGGTGGATTTCTTCCTAATAAGGGCTTGGAGAGTTGACTCGGTGAACTGTTTTTCAGGTACATAGATGGAGGTACGACACATACGTCGTGGGGTCTCGTAGACGATAGTTTTTGGAAGGACGCCTTTTTGGAGGACGTGGAGCTAGTGGCTGTAGATCCCGGAGTAGACGAACCTTTCTTTGGGGTTTAGTCATTTGTACATGAACCCAGGATTGTTTTATAAGATGTGTTTTGTGTGAATTGACTGTCTTACTTTTCTATCCCAAGTTTGTTATTGTCCCGGGATTGTTAGTTACGCTTCCACATGTGTATAGAAGATTGGGTCGGCGGCGCCACCTGGGAACGTCGCATTTCATTCGACCATGGTGGGATGTGCGCGCGCTCGAGGTTCGGGGCTTGACAGAATGTTGATTTTTTTTTCTTATTGTTAAATTTTAAGTTAATAGTAGAATGTGGATTATTTGTTTTTTCCTCCAAATGTTATTGATTGTTACAATAAAATATAGTTGAATTTGTCAAATAAAACAATGAATGATATTAACAAATGTAGGATTAAGGTTTTCAGTATAGATTAATTCTAAACTCTTATTATTATTATTATTATTATTATTATTATTATTATTTAGTTATTTATGTATTTATATATAAAAATATTAATTTAATATATAACGTGTAAGAAAGTGTCGAAATTTTCTACTTTTTGAGAAATGATGTGTCAGCGTGTCGCGTGTCCGTGTCAGTGCTACATAGCTCCTTCGCCCACTGTCCCCCAGAGGACAACCCCAAAGTATTAGGTAATTGTATAAAAGGTCCTAAACCTTTTGAAACTTTGCCGATTAGTCCTAAATCTTTTTTTTTTGGTCAATTCAGTTCTAAACCTTTTGGAGCTTTGCCCTTTGTCCACCACTGTCCTCAACAGCAATTACAATAGCTTCATTGAAAGATGGATGTCGATCTGATCCCCTAGATTGAGCATGAGCAGGTGAAGATGCGACGCTTTGCTCAATTTGAGCCACATATCTCATGGTCATGTATCGAGCACAAAGAGGTGTAAGCCATTAACTTGTTATCCTAATCATCTTTGATGCTTGACCTCATATTCATCCTCACGAATGCTCTAATTGGTGCCAGTGAGGAGAAGTCAGATCAAAGTCCCTAAACTAGATTTATTAGAGGTTTTTGTGACATCTTTGCAATCCTTATGTATACTGATTCATTTAGTAAAACATGCAATTTTGGGAATTTCTGAGAAATTTTGCCTTCTTTTTTTTTTTGGTCTTGTTCTTCTCCCTTGAATATGTGCAAATAGTATTTCAAGGTTAAAAAAGGAAAATTTGTTTGTACATACATAGAACCAAACTCATCTGTTTTTCAGATTGTGTGTTCTCACTGTTTTGATTTGAATCGCTCCTAGAGGCCAGTATCTTCAATCCCCAAATAAGTCTATTTTTTTTTTTCATCTAGAGGCATCGATAGACTTGCAAGTCAGAATGATTCGCCAACCTTTGTAGATAACTAGCATGCACCACCCAATTGGACGCTGTGAAGAAGCCACAAATTCCACCTCAATGGAAACAACATCTAGGAATGTTATAAGTCCTTTAGCCCAAATTTAGTAGAACAATCCCAAGAAACTATGTGTCAAAGTTATCATGCCATAGCCAATTTCACTAGTAAGGAGAGCATTAAACTATTACTTTAATTACCAAAATAAGTCCTTACGAGAAAAAAAAAGAATCAAAACAAAACCCATTTACGAATATATTTCGATTCTCAAGTTCATCATCATCATCGGTCTCTTTGGGATGATACTGAAAACTAATCCTGAAGTGGCAGCTCAAAAGTCTATTTGACTAGGAGTTCCCATTCGTCCTGGATATCTTATTATCGGAGAAGGTGACTGGTGGCGAATAACTTCAATCCAGCTTCTTGTCGCCGAAATCGATGAGTGCCTGCGCGAGGTTGAAAATTATAAAACGCAGAGCACGCGATTTGAAGTTCGCTGATGGGGAAGCTGCAACTTCTCGTACATAAGGCAAAAATGCATTGAATTTGAACTTTGATTTTTGTAGTTTTGTAAAACTGAAGCAAGCAGTTTGCAATTTTGCAAACCTGCAAAACTTCTTGAGTATCTTTCCATTTTTCTTCTTTTCCTAAATTGTTCAAATTATTCTGTACTTGTGCATGCTCGCTAGTGAGGAGGCTGATGTTGTTGTCAAGGAGCGGATACAGAGTGAAAAAAAAAAAAAAGACGTGAGCAACATGAGGAAAGGAAAAAAAGAAGAGAATAAGAAAAAAAAAGAAAAAGTTCTTAGACGAAAATACCCTTAACTACAAATAAGAATTGACTAGTTTCTAAGTTTATAATTGTATTTGATATTAAGTCAATTGCTTCAAGCTTTATTGAGGACAAGATACACTTTAGATCCTCTTTTGAGAAAACGATTTTACTTTAGGCTCCTATGTGACAAATTTCCTTATTTTAGTGTGAACTAAAGAGCAACTAGAGTATAAGAACAAGCTTCTCTTTGACAGTAGGGGGTGCATATGAAAGAAAAGTAAGGAAGTCATTTTCATATCACGTAACTGACTTGTAATAAATCGATGCTACGCCTTAATTTTCTTAAATAGAAGAAAATAGATGAGGTCTACGAGACTGCTATTCCCGACACAAGCATAAAGCTCCACCGTTAGGTGAGCACTCACCAATAAGTTACCATATGATTTGCAGACCATGCATCATGTAAATTTCTCTCCTTCGCCGGAGATCATGCTATCTAAATCAGAATCTGGCATTATATGAGCATTTCTTCTTCACGCCAGTGTTTGTAAACAACTCCCGTTAACCTTCGTTCATGCAACCTCCCGTTCAAGCAAATGAAGGGAAATAAATAAAATTCTTGCTTAGTGCTATCCCCCAGCAAAAGAGGAAAGACACATGTCTGCAGTAAATTAGAAGTCAGTCTACTCCAGAGTGTCTTGAAAAAAGTTCATGGTACAGAAGTCTGCTCCCCACTAGGATTGACTCATCAACGAGAAGCTTACCAGCTCGTCTCATAAGACCAATTGAAACCATACGTCCGAAAAATCTTCCCATCTGCAATTACCCTTCTATTTCTTTAAAAGAAATTTTCCGATGAACTCTGGATTGGGGTTCGTCAACCTATGAACAATTTAAAACATTTTTGTTGAAAACTTCGAGCAAGATGGGGAAACTCCTACGGTCGATGATCCCATCCACCAAGATTTGAACCCGTCCCTGATCGGTCTTCACCTTTGCTAGTGACACCATAAAAGCCGGTACATAACAGTGAGATCCATGGCGCACTAATGTATAGCAGCAATTGTTAATGGCTACTTGTTCGTGCGAAAAACAAGACAAATTGTTAGTGCCTACTTGTTGATTAAACCTGTCGGACGTTTGGTCGGATCATGCATGCTTCAATCCTATTATGACTCATTTATTGTAATGCAAATATCTTGAACTATATTCGACATAACCCAACCAATTTGCTAAAACATCTAACCCAACCAATTTTGCTAAAACATTTTCATACTTAATCCATCTGAGAAAATTTATTTTTTATTAATTTTTCAAAAATCGTATTGCTAAAAACATGGTGCATAATTTTTATAATTTTATGAAATATTAATTTTTTTTTTGGATATGCTCAACCCTCGTTTGTGGGCGGGCCATCACCGTGGTTGTTGACCAGTACAAGAAGAAGAAAAAAGAAAAGAAAAGAAAAAATAACCATAAAAATGACAAATAATTAATTTTATTTATTTAAAATAAAATAAACAAGATGAACGATGAAAATATTATAAAATAAAATGGAAAATTAAAAGATGACTTGCTTATTATGACTCACTTTATCTATTTTATGATTCATTTAAAATTCATTTAAGATCAATTAAGTTGTTAAGTAAGACATTTATGACCAACTAAAATTTATTTTTAAAACTTAAAGCGACACATTTATGACCCGCACCATTGAAAATGATTTAATATATGGGTTCTAGACCCATATTACCAACTTTTGATCCTAAATGCTACAAGATGAAGGTCCAATAGTGAAGAGAATATGTGTGTTCTCCTAATTATATTGGCTAAAACTGTATGGATAAATGTAAGTGAGGAGGAACAGCCCTCGTCGAAGTCTGAAGCATGGTCAGCAGACATAAAGATCTGCGAGGTGCATTGACGTATCTATGATATTTCAAATGCCCTGTTTGATTGGATTTAAATGAAAACAAGAAACGCTTTTTTATTTTCCTACCACAATTTAAAATATTATCCAAAATTTAGAAGATTAAAAAAACAATATTTATGTATTGTACGTCAACATTTGAGTGTTTCATGAGCTTGAGATTTACAACATTTGAAGTACATCACTACGAGATTTGGCAAATTTATTCAAAGTTGTAAACCCCTTTTAATTTTACTAATTTAGTTCCAAAAATGTTCAATTTTCAAATATATTTTATATTTTTTCGAACTCCTTTATTTTTTAATTTTCTTTTATTTTTTTCTTTGCTTTTCTTGGTGTTTTTTTTTCTAGTGGGCGAGGATCATTGAGGACCCTTATTGGCTGGGAAGGCTTTGGATGAGGGCCTTTGCATCCCCGCTGACCGTGGGCAAGGGTGTGATTATGCGGCCCTTGCCAAATTTAGGCCTAGGCCTTTAAGACTCCACGATCTATGAGTGAGGTTGCCTTCGGCTAGTTTTTGTGAGGACTTTGCTACCGGCGAGAGTCATGGGAAACATTGCCAACCAAAATAGAAGCACATAAAAAAAAATACAAAATTCGAAAAATATTAACATATTATTATAACTCATCTGTAAGACTGTATCATCACCGACTATTCCAGATAGAACGGCTCACGTCCACATTAGCCGTGCCTAACCAAAATTGGCCGGATGAATTAAATTTGCTAATTTGAAAAGGTTTAGGGTTCACTTGGCAAAATTAAAAAGATTTGTAACCGAATTGACAAAAATACATTAGGTTTAAAACTTTGTGGATAACTTTCCCCTCGAGATTTATATCAAGTAAAAAGTAAAAGTAAAAACCAATCCAAATAAGCCCTTTAGAATAATTTGTTATGGTGACTAAGTTTTGGCAACAAAAGTAAAAGTCGTCCCTGAAGATGATCTGTAATGACAAAAATCCCATATTCCGTTGCGAAAGTTCATCTTTAGGGCGCGAAAGTGCAAACATCGTTGCTAAAGCTGGAGCATTTCTCAATGGAAACCGTGTCCATCAACAATGACTTGACTTATGCCGACAGAATTCCAGCACCGTCACCCAAAGATTTTGGTGGAATGAAAAGAAATGATCAATAACATTCTTTATTCAGTCAACCTACCGGTACATATCATCTAGGCCCACCAAACAGCCATCAGGTCTGGTACCGCTCTTGCGAAGGACGCAGCAAAAGTTCGAAGTTTAAGGAATTAGGAGATCCAATGGGAGCCCCATGTTAAAAATATATTATTTTGTTGTAGATATATTATTGTGATCCCACATTTATCTGTTTCCCGTTTTAATTTCTTAACAGATAATACCCACAATATTATGTGATAATTATTCGATACGTTAATTATCTTCTTGATGGGAGAAGTTACGGGAAGGGGTGAGAACGTGAGTTATAAATAGGGGTCTTCTAAACCAAACCATCAGGCTGCGTTTGGTCGACCGGATGAAAACTAGGATATGATATGCTTTATCCTATCTTGTTTTTGGTAGCTGTCTAGGATAGGATAAGGTCGGATATAGAAGGAATATAAATCGGATAAAAAAATCTGAGGAGAGGGTGGGATAAGGTGGGATATGATTTCTTTTATCCGAAACATACAACATTTTTTTGCTTCTTTCTCCGTCGTTCACCCAAAGATGACTCCAACACTTTTGTTGGGTCCGGGTCAAAAAGTCGGACTGGGTTTCCTCAACTTGGTCCGAAGTCCATTTTTCACATTAAAAAATTACTAAATAAAAAATCGAAAAAAATTCTAAAAAATTCTAAAATTCATTTTTTAAAATAAAAAAATTAAAATTAACAAAAATACAAAATAATAATAATAATAATAATAATAATAATAATAAAGAATTTCTAGGTGGTTGACCACAATTTATTTCATATAATATTAATTCTATAAGTCTTGAATCGATTTTAGATTTTTCGTTTTGAATCAGCATTTTTTGTTTAGCATAAAAAAATGAGAAAACCCTTGAAAAGTTTTAAACTCAATTGAATAAGCTTTTATCCAAAGTACGATGTCGAAGCCTTCTTCTCGATAGCTCTTCGATTCACATTTACGAAAGCGACAAATTGTAATTTTCTCTATAAATGAGAATTGTTCAAAAATCGTTTGTTAACGTAATTAATTGTCATTGCATTCTCGTAGCAGTAAGAAAAAAAAGTGAATAAACTTTGGATTTCATATTTTATTCTAATTGAGCATTTGTATGATTTGGTATTGGAACTGTAACAAAATGGAAACAAATGAAAAATTTGTAAGAAAGAAAAAGAATTCATATTTCAAAGTAAATATATTGAAATTGATGTTATTCTAAAAACACTTAATGTTGAATGGTGTAACCAAAAGATTATTTCAAAGGAATGGAAAAGAACAATGCATAATTATAAAATTCGATAATAATATGTTAATTTGAAAAAGATATATTATTTTGGATGATTTTGTGAATATTAAACCTGCAAATTTGTACTTACCTAATGGTGTTGTTTTTAAATATATGAATTTAAATTCGTAATTCATTAAATGACATATTTGATAAGATATCAAGATATCCGATTTTAAATCCGTAGTTCACAAAACAATAGATTGGATAGGATATGAGGATATCCGACTTTAATTCCGTAGTTCACCAAACAATGGATGGGATATGAAGAAATCCATGGTTTTCTTATCCTATCCTATCCAATCCTATCCCATTTAGAAATCCGGACGACGAAACGTAGCCTCAAGGCTTAAGAAAACACACCATCTGTTTCTAGAGGGGATTGGCTAGAGATTCCTAATCTCTAAACGTTCGAAACTTCTGGAGTCACAGGTTCTACATCGAATTTCATCAATGGCTGGAGGTAAGTAAATTTCTTCACGTTTCCGCATACGGTCTCGATTAAGAACGGATTTGTTCGTTCATGAATAATTGAGACATATAGATCTTTATCTATATTTATTCCAACACCCCAAACTTAAGTCCATTGAAGTATCTAGTAAGATCCACTTAGTAAGAGCTGCTTCGGCTCCATTTTGATACCTCAGGCATGCATTGCTGTCGTTAATTGTAACTCAAGTTGTTAATGGGTCACGGACTTTCTGGTCTGAAATTTTGCAGTGCGTGCAAACATAATCTACAATTATGAAGCCACTAACATTGTCTGAAACAACCACCGCCTGCGGTGGCTCAGTTGGATGAGGCTCTGATGATCCTTTGCGAGGAGTTGAGGAGTTCGAATCCTGCTGGACACACGGGATCTTAAGCGCGACGTCAGGGTGGTGGGTCCTCCGCTAGCGTCGCTCCAGGGTTTACCCGCCGGCTGCCTGCTGTACGGGGTTCCCTGGGTATAAAAAAAAAACATTGTTTGAAACAAGAACAAGATGTTGGGAACTAAGCGCATTTATCAGCAGCTTCATTGGCAGTTGCCGTCTCGTGTAAAGAAATGGTTGACGACATAGATATGCCCGAAAAAGGAGCTACGTCTGTTGGGACAGGCATCTTTGTGTGAAGGCCTGGGGGCAAAACCTCACCATTAAGAATGCTTGTTGCTTCTCTGATAGAAGGCCTGAGTTTATAATCTGGATGAGTACACCAAAGTCCTAGAATTGTCAAGCATTGAACTTGTTTCTCATCAAAGTCTTCGCCTAGTTTTGGATCTAATGCTTCCAAAAGGCTTCCCCTCCCTTAATGCTCCCAAACCCACTCCACAAGCCCCACATTGTCCGGCAACAATCTCGAATCGTTGACTTTTATTCCACACATTATCTCCAGAAGGACAACCCCAAAGCTATAGATGTCGGATTCATTGAATGCCATGCCGATTTGAATGCATTCAGGAGCCATATAGCCCATGGTTCCGGCTAGTGCGGTCGTTCGCACCCCTTTGGAATGGTTAACTAGTCTAGCCAACCCAAAATCTCCTAGCTTGGCATTGAACTGTTCATCGAGCATGATGTTGCTAGACTTGATGTCCCTGTAGATCACGCATTGTTTCCATTCTTCGTGAAGGTATAGCAATGCCCGGGCTACTCCCTGAGCAATTTTGTACCTAATTTCCCAAGTCAACAGGGTTTTGTCCTTGAACAAATGATAGTCCAAACTACCATGAAACATGAACTCATAGACAAGGAGGAACTCTTTTTTCTCGTGGCACCAACTAGTTAGCTGGACTAGGTTTTGGTGCCGGAGTTGGCTAATTGTCTTCACTTCGGACGTGTACTCCTTCACCCCCTATCTGGATTCAGGGGTTATCTTCTTGACAGCCACAAGAGTCATATTTGTCAAGAGACCTTCATAGACGCTCCCAAAGCCCCCTTGCCCAAGTCAACGGCTGTCTGCAAAATTATCCGTTGCCACGACCAGTCCCTTGTATAGAATTTCCTCCCCCTAGTAACCTCTTTGAGTTCTTTACTGATGGATGCAGTATCTTCATTTTCTTCCAGAGTAAGTTTGTCCTTTCAGTTCCTCTTTGACCTACAAAATAACCAACCCAAGCATGGAACGAGAAACAGTACTGTAACAGCCCACATTTTTTTACTTTTCCCCCCGTCTCTTCTTCCTTCTCTCTCCTATTTCCCCTCCTCTCTGCCGACCTACCCCTCTATTTCTTTCTCTCTCTCTCCTTTATTTTCCCTCTTGCAGCACGCCAGCCCCTACCGCACGCCACCCCCCGTCCCATCTCTCTCTCTCTCTCTCTCTCTCTTCCTTCGGTCTTCTTCCTCGTCTCTTTTCTTCCTCCCTCGCACGAGCTGCCATGGTTGCTTCTACTTCCCTGCTTCTGGTCTTCCGTCCTTCGTGCCACGCCATTTATCGCTCGAGCTCCGCCCCAGCTCCTTCATGCCGCCGCATTTGCCGCCGAGCTCCACCTCAGCTCGTCGTGGCCAATCGCCACCTCTACGTTGCCTCTCGTCGCGGCTCCGACGAGGATGACGTAGCCCGAAGCTGCGGCTGTTTCTGCTGGACTTCCACGTCGCCACCGCCTCCCTGTCATCGCTCGTCCTTGTGGGACCCAATTGGCCCAAACTCAACGCGGTCCAGCCCGTTCGACTCCCCTCCGCCGCCAACCATGGCTCCTACAACCACCCAAAGCCTCCACGGTCACCGTGGAGTTGCTGGCAGCAACCCAAGGGCTTGGATCGCCACCGACACCTTCGCCGGAGGGTCGTCGGAGACTCGCCGGCGCGGGGGCCCTGAGCGCGGGCCTACCCTCTGATGCTTGAGCCCAAACTTGGTGAGCCCAAGTCAGCCCAACTTGGCCCAAGAAGAAAAAAAAAGAAAAGAAAAAGAAAAGGAAAAGAAGAAAATGAAAGAAAAAAAGAAAAAAAGAAAGAGAAAAGAAAAAAAAGGAAAAAGGAGAAAGGAAAGAAAAAGGAAGAAAGAGAAATAAAAACAAAAGGAAAGGGAATGAAAGAAAAGAAAAAGGAAAGAAAATAGGGAAAATTCGTGGACCGCCACCAGTTGCTTGAAGACGTAATTTGAGGTGAGTAGACCTCTTAAAACTTAATTAGGGATGTTTATTGCCTTAGTAGATTTATTAGGGCAATTGTGTTGGTTTATGGCGTGATTGGATTGGTTATCAAAAAAATTGGATGCGATTGTAACGTCAGGTTTTAGAGGAACGGTGCGAGGTTAGTGCGGACGGTTTCATGCACTCTCGTTGGCTGCGTATTTTATTTATTTAATTTCAGCATTTATTCATTTATTTTTCATATTAATTTAATTTAATTTAATTTCAGTATTTAATTATTTAATTTTTCTCATCATTTGATTATGCAATTAATTGGTTGCCTGGGTCACTTGATTAGTCTTTAATCATTGGGATTTGGGCTTGGCTAAATTTGAGTGGCGGATTAGATGATTTAAGAGTAAGGTTGAGATCGGTCTACTATGGCCGGGTATCGAAGCCAAGGAAGCATGATGCGATGGAGCGAGTATGAGGACAATTGGGCTAAGGCTATTGGACCCGAGATATAAATTGGACGTCGAGGGAAGTTTAATTGGAGACTGGTGGGTTGACCATTAGTGGAAGTTGTACTGTGGTGTGGAGATAAGACGGGAAGGCTAGTTAGGGTTTTAGGCCGGTCGTGGACGGCCTTAAATTATTGGTTGCGCAATTTATTTAATTATTGATTTATTGAGCAATTTATTTTAGTTATTAATTGATTGCGCAATTTATTTAATTATTGATTTATTTGTGCAATTTATTTAATTATTGCAATAGATATTGATTGGTGAGATGATTGAGCTTAGTGCCAAGTAGCGACTAGGGTTTGGTAGACTCGTGGATAGACTGAGCGCGGAATAGAGAGACTAGAGGAGAGCAAGTACGACAGGATAGAGAGTGAGGTTGGATTATGTATAGGGTGACTGAGGAGACGTGAGATGCGATTAGGGACCCTAGGGCAATTGACAGGCCTAGTTTTGGATTAAGGGGTTGGCTTACTGAGATATTTATATCTCAACCCGTCGTGGTAACCATTTTTTTTAGGTACATGATTGGTGATCGAATTTTGGAGGCTAGTTCTGTGAGACTTGATAGGGCGAAGACTCGAGCTTCCGTTGGAGACTGGAAGGATGGCGACAAGTCCTGGGATGTTGCACTCATAGACGAAGAGAAGATGAAAATTGGGGACCGTTGCGTGCTCGAAGATCGAGGCGTGAAAAGTACAGTGCCACCTAAACCACCTAAGGTAACCCAACATCTCGTGTGATTGCTCTTCTTCGCACCAATCCCACCTGGCGGTGCAGTCATAGTCGAATTGGTTGGTACAACATGTGCAGGGACTTCTAGGCTAGAGTTGAATTCCCATGTGTGAAGAGCGTGCAGCTCAGAGAGCTCTCCCGTGCTAGCCGAGAAGCCAAAGATTACCCATTCTGGCAAATACTCTTTCAAGTTCACTACAGAGGAAAGACTCGAAAACTTTTCACCTGAACTCGAGCTGCCGTGGTCTTCTGCCAAAATAACGCTTAGATTTTGTAGGCTGGAGTCGTATGAGATCCTTGCATGAAGTTGCTTGCCGTTCAAGATACTCTAATCCAGCCACTCAACATAGACATTCGCGGAGGATACGATGTCATTTATATCGACTTCGATATGTTCACACGATGGATCCTAAAAATTAGAAGAATTGGCATAGAAAGTGTCGAATTCCACAGCAATGAATGCGGAAGTGAAGTCGGAAGGGTTCCGACCATACTTACTCACGAGGGATAAGTAGCCTCCATCTGACTCGTCGGGGATCTTTGATCCATTGGGGGCGAGGAAGAAGGTAAAACCATCGGCGTACAACTCGCCACTGATCGAAGTGATGAAGAAACTAAACTGGGTGCTGAAATCAGCCATGTTGCCCGTGACATTGTCCCAAAGGTGCATTGGCTTGTAATATGTGGCTCGGCCGCTCTTGTTGGTAACGTCCCCGTTTGGCCGGTCGACCGCAAGCTGGATATCCGGGCTCATGATCACTGCATCGCCTTGGAGAGAGATCTGATGATCGTTTGAGTTGAAATCTGCGAAGCTGAAGGATATATTGTCAAATGTTGCCAAAGTTGTTGTTAATCGAAAGACTAAAGAAAGGATGATGGTGGGTAGGAAATTCATGATGGGTAAACCATGGAAATTCATCATTGGTAGCCAATAAATAGGAGAGGGAAATATTTTGTTTAGGAAAAAAAAACAAAAACAAAAAGGTTCTAAATGAAAGATAATTTCGTGTTAACAAGACGAGGCTGTCCTCGGCCAGACAGTCAGCCCTAAGTCTATTTGTTCAATGAGAGTGGGTAAAAACAAATTAAAATAGTGTAAGGACAAATAGTGCTTACAAGAGCTTCACAAGGTCCTCCTAAGAGGATGATATTTTACATCATTAATTGTTCGACGACAACAAGATCAAATAATAATGAATATATGAGAGTCAAGTTTGATGATAGATCAGCCCCACAAAAGAGGTTTTTGCATGCAGATCGGGATGATAGATAGCTGGATCGATTATTGGATATTCTTATGGCAGATTGAAGCAAAAATCAGCTTGGTGTTATTGGAACTTTTAAGGAGCAAATTGAAGAACCAAAAAGTATAGTGGTTGTACATGTAGTCTGCAGAAAGATAAGTGTCAAGCCTCTAACTAGAATCTATGAATTAGCAAATCTCTAGATAGCCAATTCTACATGATAATCGTTTGCCCATCTCTCCCCGTCCTCGAAAAATTTGAGCGTCACAAGAAACCGTAATTCTTGTATCAGTCACACTGATCTCCTTCTTTCTTCTCCCGCTCCTCTCTCTGGAGGAAGCCTCTCATATGCTATATACAACACGTGGTGGTGATAACATGGTGTAATTAATCGAACATCATCATTATCTACTTGTACTGTGATGTGTGCATCTTAATTTCAATTGATTGGACGCACCATATAACCGTCACAATCCATTGCAGCCGCTCGTTCTCGTTGCCATCACTCATCATCACAACCGCCATCACTATACAATAATCTTCTTAACGCTCTCTTTTGAAAGTGGTCAACCTTGAGGTCACCATTCACCAACCTTCGATAGCTGGTCAATACCGCCACCTTAGAAGACCTTACATTGAGGTTGGAGATCTTCCTCAGGAATTTTTTAATATAAAGCAAGGTTTTTTTTTTTTAAATTCATGATTTGGCACTTCCGGCGAGCCGCACGGGTGCCACGTCAGAATTTCGGCAAGTCTCATTAGAGTTAGCACTGAAGTGAGCGATTTTTTTTTAAAAGTGGCACTTAAGTGATCGGAATGAAAGTTTTGGTACTAAAGTGAGCGTCATACACCGTACACAAGTATTAGCACTTCTAGTGTTCTGATCCCCAATGACGTGTATAATACTTGAAAAAATAAAATTATACCCACCCAAGACGGTCGAACAGATATTATTTTCATTTGATAGTCAAATCATTGATTTTAGTTTCATGATTTTTTATATAATAATAAAATGTCACGTGATCACCATCATCCACCTCAACTCCAACATGGGATCACTAATGGTACTAATAATCATAAACCTATGCACATTTGCCAATTTAATTTTAAATCTTTAAATTTTGTCAACTCAGTCTTAAACCTTTTAAAATCTTGCCAATTTAGTCTCTCAAGCAAATGCTTATGTGGATGTTCGCAAAAAGCTTACACGTCCGAGACAAATTTGTCGATCAGACTATTTTGACAAGATTTTAAAAGTTTTAGGACCGAATTCGCAGAATTTATAAGTTATGGCTAAATTGGCAAAAGTGTAATAAATTTAATATTTTTTGGACAATTTTCCTATTTTCATCCTCCAGTGAAAATCCATGTCTTTTGTTTTTGCGCATTTGAGAAGTATGGCCAATTTATCCTCAGAATATAAGTACATAATTCTTCCACGCCAAGCCTTGAGCGATGTCGTATGTCATTTTCCCACGACAACAGGGTCTTGTCTTTGAATAGATGCGAAACCAAGCTACTGTTGGACATGCATTTGCAGACCAGGAGTTCTTTCTTTCTTTGTCAAGGCACCAACCCAAGAGCTGCACCAATGTTCCGATGCCTCAGTCCGCCGATGGTCTTTACTTCCGCTGCATATTCCTTCATCCCCTGTCCCGATTCGGGCATTGCCTTGTCGATGACAACACTAGAATGGATGTCATCACGTTAGCCTTCGTGAGCCCTTCCAAACCACCATTTCAGAGTACTTGGTAGTTAGTGAAATCGTCCGTTGCCACAACCATTCTGCGTAAGAAAACTTCTTCGATGCGGCGACCTTTCCAAATACTTCTTCCATTGGCATGACACCAATGTCATCATGGGTGTCTCTCATTTCCCTCGTGTGAATCATACTTAACGTCTAAATTAGGCAATGCCAAAAATGAGACTAATCAACAGAAAAGAACTCAGTAATCCAGTGACAGCCCATATCCATGATTTGCTTTTTTTTTTTTTTCCAGAAGACGAGTTGTCTGTAGGCACGATAAACTGGTTGAAGGCTTCATTCAATTCAATTCACAAATTAGAATTAAATTTCCATGAGTAAATGGTATGCATCTCGAATGTGGCCCTGATGTGTCAGAGAAACCGATAGTCACCCTTCGAAGATCGGCCGATAAGAAAAAGCATGATGCCCATGTTTCTGCGGGTTAGAGTACGTTTGTTTTGAAAAAAATACTTTCCTATCAGATTAGGAAATTCTTTTTCCTAATTTTAAGTATATTTTTTATTTACCATAAGTGGTCTTATGTTAACTGATTATTTTCGGCAAATCGAACATGTGAAATTTTAAAAAATTAACTCATTGATAAAAAATTTCGCTCAAATAAATACATTCTTCGTCTGAATAGGATAGAGCTTATGTTGAAATTGCAACATCTCCTAATCTTGTTAATTGTGTGATCTACGTCGATTATTATACTGGACAATAAATGCTTGGCAAGGGGCAATTTGCATAGGACTTCAACTTGAGATATACCAAGTTATCTCAACTAGACGAGATGTTGTAACATTACGTAATGATGGAGACACAAAGCTAGTACGGTCATGACTCGAATTGGAGAGACTTCGTTGTTTTTTTGTCATTATTACCAACTCCTTTAGAAACTAATAAAAAAAAACCTTTTTCTTGAAACAGAACAATGAAATTATCATCCCCGTCATGCATCTATTCGCAAGTTCCTTCCAACAATCAAGTACTCTTCACTCAAATGTAGCTATTCAATTGCATCAACCTAGGAATTGTTTCTTTCCCGAATCAAGAACTGCCAATTCCAATTGAAACTAACCTCAACCCGCAATTTTCCTGATTTAGCATGCACCACCCAATTGGATGCTGTGAAGAAGCCACATATTCCACCTCAATGGAAACTGCATCTAGGAATGTTATGAGTCATTTCGCCCAGACTTAATAGAACATTCCCAAGAAATTATGGGTCAAAGTTATCATGCCATAGACAATTTCATCAGCAGGAAGAGCATACTAAAATAAGTTCTGACGAGAAAAAAAAATCAAAACAAGACTTATTTATGAAATCTCGATTCTCAAGTTCATCATCATCGCCAGTCTCTTTGTGATGATACTGGAAACTAAATCTGAAGTGGAAGCTTAAAAGTCTATTCGAGCAAGAAGTCCCATGCATCTTGAAGAATCTTATTGTCGAGAAGGTGACTGGTGGTGAATAACTTTGTTAAAGCAAATCAAGCAATATAGGACATATACATTCTGAGGCAGAACATTCTGAGTCAGTACATTCTGAGAGTCAGAACATTCTGATATAGTACATTATGAGAGTCAGAACATTCTGATGCAGAGAAGCTGTAGAAAGCGAATGAAGAAAACATCAACTTCATTCAACTAAACACAAATTGTCATATACAAGAGATTAAATAGCATCATGGAACTGCTTACAACATGTGACAACTGCCTAGTTCCACTTCCCTTGAAAATAGCAACTAAGAAACTGACCATCTCCACTTGCTAGAAAATAGCTAAGACAATAACTGCCTAAAACAACCTACGTGACTTAACACAAACACAAAGGACAGCATAACATAAACAACACAAAACATCTCAGCAGCACTAAGACAACTCCAACAAACTCCTTCTTGGATTAGTTGCTGCTGCATACTCCTACTCTTTCTCTTAACATCTCAAATCTTCTGGCTTGAAGTGGCTTTATGAACATGTCTGCAAGCTGATCTTCAAACTTGCAATAGACCAACTTAACTTCACCTCTTTGTTGCACTTCACGTAGAAAGAAGAACTTAACTTTGAAATGCTTGGTTCTGCCATGAATAACTGGATTCCGTGATATTGCCAATGCAGCTTGATTGTCTACATTTACTTCAAAACAATCACCTAAGTTCAACCACAGATCATTCGGTATCTTCTTCAGCTATAAGGCTTGATTTGCAGCTGTTGTAGCTGCTATGAACTCAGCCTCAGCCGTAGACTGAGCTACAATCTCTTGCTTCTTAGAACACCAAGAGAAACAAGCAGAACCAAGAGTAAAACAATATCCAGATGTACTCTTCACATCATCAACTGAGCCAGCCCAATCACTATCCGAGAAACCTTGCATTATAAACTTCTGACTTTGCTTGAACTTCACACCAAAATGCAATGTTCCTTTGAGATATCTTAAGACCCTCTTTGTAGCAACCAAATGTAGCTGACTAGGACTGCTCATGAATCTGGAAAGAACACTCACAGCAAACAGAATGTCTGGCCTAGTTGCTGTAAGATACATTAAACATCCAATCAAGCTTCTATACATAGAAGCATCCACTGCTTCTGTTCCATCATCCTTTTTCAGCTTCTCCTTAATAGCCATAAGAGTGCTTACACTTCTACAATCTTCCATCTGAAACTTCTTCAAAATTTCCTTCGTATACTTCTTCTGACAAATGAAGATCTCATGTGAAGCTTGTTGTACTTCCAGACCTAGAAAGTAAGCCATCATTCCCAAGTCTAACATTTCAAAAACTTCAAACAGACTTTGATTTACTTTCTCTATCAATTCCACATCATTCCCTGTCACTAATAAATCATCAACATAGAGTGACAGAATCACAACACTGTGATTTACCCTCTTGACATAAAGAGTAAACTCACTCAAGCTTCTAACAAAGCCAAAGTCCTGTAAATATCGATCTATCTTTCCATACCAAGCTCTTGGAGCCTGCTTCAGCCCATATAAAGCTTTCTTCAATTTATATACTTTCTCTTCTTGCCCTTAAATGCTAAAGCCTTCAGGTTGTTCAACAAATATCTCTTCCTCGAGCTCTTCATTCAGAAAAGCAGACTTGACATCTAGTTGGAATATAGGCCATCCTTTCTCTGCTGCCACAGCTAAAAGCAGCCTGATTGTATCAAGCCTCGCAACAGGAGCAAATGTCTCTGAATAATCTACTCCCCATATTTGAGCATAGCCTTTCACAACTAATCTGGCTTTGTGTTTATTGATAGAACCATCCGGATTAAGTTTTGTTCTAAACACCTACTTAACCCCAATCACATTCTTATCATAAGGCCTATCAACAAGTTCCCATGTGTGGTTTTTCTGAATCATTGTAAGCTCCTCCTACATTGCTACAATCCACTTCTGATCCTCTTTAGCTTCAACATAATTGACTGGTTCAAGCACAGCCACATTGCTTCTTTCATAAATTTCAGCAAGTGACCTTGTGCCCTTTACTGGAAAATCATCTATAATATCTTCCAGCCCATCAACAGCTTCATCAACCTCTTGTTGTTGTTTTTCAGATTGCTTTTGCACTACAATCTTTCCTTCCATACAATTCCACTCATCTTCCTCTAAGAAAACAACATCTCTGTTCACAACAACCTTCCTTGTCATAGGTTGAAAAATTCTGTAAACCTTTGAATGAAGGCCGTACCCAATGAAGATACCAAGCTCAGCTTTTTGATCTAGCTTGTCCCTCTTGATATGAGGAACATGAGCATAACACAAACATCCAAAAACCTTTAAACTCTTCACAGAAGGTCTAACACCATACCACACTTCAAAAGTTGTTGACCTCTCTAAGGCTTTTGTGGGCAATATGTTCAACAAGAACACAGCAGTACTTGCTGCCTCAGCCCAAAACTTCTTGGGTAAACTCTTCTCCTGCATCAAATATCTAGCCATCTCCATAATACTTTGGTTTTTCCTCTCACTAACCCCATTATGTTGAGGAGAATATGGAGCTGTAAATTGTTGTACAATCCTTGCTTGCTCATAGATTGACTTAAACTTGTAAGCCGTATACTCAGAACCATTATAAGATCTAAGCATTTTAATTTTCTTCCCACTCTAATTCTCAACCAAAGCTTTAAACTTCACAAACACATCAGCAACTTCAGACTTGGCTTGTAGAAAATAAACCCAACTCATCCTAGACATATCATCTGTGAAAGTAATGAAATACCTGCTACCATTGAGAGAAGATTCTGACATAGGTCCACATAAGTATGTGTGAACTAACTGCAGCTTGCTCTCCAATTTCCTCCTTTGAAAGGAAATATAGCTTGCTTGCCAAGAAGACAAGTTCTGCATTGTGGAAACTCCTCCTCCAAACTTGGCAAGTCATTTGCCAAATTATTTCTATGCATGTACATCATATTCTTTCTGTGGACGTGCCCAAGTCTTTTATGCCATAGCTCAGCATTTTCTTATTTGCATCTTAAAGCCATTTGTTGCATCTCCTGTGGCTTGAACATAAAGCTTTCATCCCTCATTGGCACCCTCAGAACTTCCTTGCAATCAGCATCATCAATAAGACATTCTTTTCCTTCAAACTTCACTGTATAACCCTTCTCAACTAATTGACCAACACTCAATAGATTCTAGTCAATCTCTAGCACAAAAAGAACATCACTAATCAGCTTCAATTCCCGATTTCCTTCAATAGCTACTGTACCTTTCCCTTGTACGTCGATAAATTGTTTATTGTCAATTCTAGCTTTAGACTTGACTGACTTGTCTAGACTTTTAAACAGCTTCATATTGCCAATCATATGATTTGTACAACCGCTATCCACCAGCCACGCATTATCCTCAAGAGAAAAGCCAGAACTGGAAGCCACAAACAAGTGTTCGTCCTCAACCTCGTTCACTGCTATCTGTGCTTCTCCTGCTTGCTGATGATTGTTCTCTTTGCAAATAGCTTCCATGTGACCAAGCTTGTTGCATCTTCTACACTTAGCATCAGACCTCCTCCAACATCTAAAGGACTGATGATTAGTTCTTCCACAGTGTTGACAAGGCTTCTTATTTTTCCTCCATTTGCCCGATCCACTAAAACTTCCTTCTTTTGCAGCATACTTGAAGTCACTTACGCTTCCTTTGGACTGATTCCATTTCTTTCCTTTGCCTTCATAATTGTGTTTCACTTTAGCTTACAAAGCACCCTCTACATTCACTTCTTTTCTCATCAATCTTCTTTGCTCCTGAGCCTACAGTGAACTCAACAATTCTTCAAGCTTTATATCACCTAGATCTTTTGTATTTTCCAGAGAAGCTATGGTGGCTTCAAACTTCTCTGAAAGAGACACTAGGATCTTCTGAACCAGCCTCTCATCCTTCAAGTCAGTCCCTAATACTCTGATCTTCTCGGCTACATCAATCAGCCTATCAGAATACTCCTTCACTGACTCTGAATCCTTCATCTGCTGTCTCTCAAATTCCCTCAAGAGATTCAGCACCTTCATGTTCCTTATCTTCTCATCTCCCTCATATTCCTTCTTCAAAAAGTCCCATATAGCCTTTACAGAATTACATCTCATGATCTTTGTGAAAATAGAAGGTGAAACAGCAACGTACATGCAAGACTTTGCCTTGGCCTTCCTCGTAGTTCTCTCTTTATGGAGCTTAATTTGATTCAAGGTAGGATTGTTAGGAAGTGGAGTAACTTCATAATCATCCTCCACAGCCTCCCACAGATCATGACCCTCCAAAAATGCCGTCATCTTGACAGCCCATGTCTGGTAATTTTCACCAGTAAAAACCGGAGCAGCCATAAAAGAGAAACTCGAACCTGTTTCCATCCTTCACAAGCTTCAGTTACCTTTACTTCACAATCCCTCAAGATCCTTCAGAAGCTCTTCACTTCACAGTCCCTCAAGATCCTTCAACAGCTCTGATACCAATTGTTAAAGCAAATCAAGCAATATAGGACATATACATTCTGAGGCAGAACATTCTAAGTCAGTACATTCTGAGAGTCAGAACATTCTGATGCAGAGAAGCTGTAGAGAGCGAATGAAGAAAACATCAACTTCATTCAACTGAATACAAATTGTCATATACAAGAGATTAAATAGCATCGTGGAACTGCTTACAACATGTGATAACTGCCTTGTTCCACTTCCCTAGAAAATAGTAACTAAGAAACTGACCATCTCCACTTGCTAGAAAATAGCTAAGACAATAACTACCTAAAACAACCTACATGACTTAACATAAACACAAGGACAGCATAACATAAACAACACAGAACATCTCAGCAGCACTAAGACAACTCCAACAAACTTCAATCTAGCTTCTCATCACCGAAATCAAACAGTGCCTACGCAAGGTTGTGAAGTTATAGAATGTAGAGCACACACATTGAAGTTCACTGATGGGGAAGCTGCAAACTTCTCGTATGGAAGGCAAACGCATACATGATTTGAACTTTGAATTTAGCAGTTTTGTAAAACTGAAGCATGCAGTTTGCAATTTTGCAAACCTTCAAAACTTCTTGAACATTTTTTCATTTTTCTTCTTTTCCTAAATTGTTCAAATTATTTTGTACTTGTGCATGCTGGCTAGTGAGAAGGCTGATGTTGTTGTCAAGAAGGAGGTGATATAGAGTGAAAAAAGAAGAAGCCGTGAGCAAGATGAAGAAAGAAAAAGAAAAAAAAAAGAAGCTTAACTACAAATAAGAATTGGCCGGCTTCCAAATTGAGATTCTTATTTGAGATTAAGTCGATCGTTTTAGGCTTTATTGAGGACAAGATTCACTTTATGTTATCTTATGAGAAAACGATTAGACATCAGGCCCCTATGTGACATTTTCCTTATTTTAGTGTGAATTAAAAAGCAATTGGAGTCTAAAAAGAAGCTTCTTTTGGACAGCAGAGTTCATACCAAGAAAAAGTAAGGAAGTCATTTTCTTATTACATACTAACTTGTAATAAATCAGAGCTTCGACTTAATTTTTCTAATAGAAGAAAATAGATAATGTCTACGAGACCGCTATTCTTGAAACAAACATAAAGCTCCGCCATTAGGTGAGCACTTGCCAATAAGTTACCATATGATCTACAGACCATGTGAACAAACATTATCCAAATAATTAATTACCAGCCTAATATGATTAGCAGTTCAAATATGCTTTATCCACATAGTCCATGCATCATATAGATTTCGCTCCTTCGCTGGTGATCATGCTATTTAAATCAAAATCTGTCAATATATAAGCATTTCTTCTTCATTGCTAAGGTTTGCAAACTACTCCCGTTAACCTTCGTTCATGCAACTTCCCGTTCAAGCAAATGAATTAAATAAAAAATCTTGCTTAGTGCTATACCTCAGCAAAAGAAGAAAGAGACATGTCGGCAGTAAATTAGAAGTCAGTCTACTCCAGAGTGTATTGGAAAAGTATCATGGTACAGAAGTCTGCTCCCTACTTGGATTGACTCATCAACGAGAAGCTTACCAGCTCGTCTCCTAAGATCAATTGAAACCATACGTCCGAAAAATCTTCCCATACACAATTACCCTTCTATTGCTCTAAAAGAAAATTTCCCGATGAATTCCGGATTAGGCTTCGTCAACCTATGAACAATTTTAAAACATTTTTGTCAAAAACTTCGAGCAAGATGGGGAAACTCCTAAGGTTGATGATCCCTTCCACCAAGATTTGAACCCGTCCCTGATCGATCTTCGCCTTTTCTAGTGATGCCATAGAAGCCAATACATTATAGCGAGATGAATGCCGCACTGATGTATAGCAGCAACTGTTAATGGCTACTGATTCGTGCGAAGGAAAAAGAAAAAAAGACAAACTGTTAGTGGCTACCTGCTGATTAAACCCATCAGACGGATGAGTCGAGTCGTGTTTAGTCAGATCATGCATGTCTCGTGTCACGCCCCGGTCCCGAGCTCGCGACAGTCTCCGAAGATGGTCCTTACCGGTCAATAAATTTGCGACGTTCCCAAGATTGATCGTCGACCAATTAAATACTCATTAATTAAATAATGAAATAAATAATTATGCAGCGGAAATAAATAAATAATCCCGGACAAATCCTGACGTGTTTGAATATTTCTTAATTTAAACAAATTTTTTCAGTAATTACAGACAAACCGTACAACGGTTAAACCCATTAATAATACAATCAAAAATCATAAATAAGGGGTTAATTAGGTGTCTTTCAAAAATACCCCTAACTGATTACAACAAAATAAACTAACTTCTCGGCATCCCTAGGCTCCTCCAGCCTCACTTGGCCCTCGAGGAGGGACTCCACAGTCTAGACTTGTAAAAAAAGGTTAACAACAACAATGAGATAAATCTCAATGAGTCTACCACCTAATCCTCGATTAGGAGAGCCCTCACTCTAAGGTCCCTATCCAATTAGGTAACCTAACTCTCATGTCATGGTTTCTTTTAGCTCATTAGTGCTTACTCCTCACCAGTCCCAACCAATAATTTAATCAATTAAGTCAACAACCAATAAATTAATCAATTAAAATTGACTTAAATAAATATCAATCACAATCAATGAGCAACCACAACCAATTATCGACCCTAATCAAATGCCAACCACAGTCAATTGTCAATCACAATCAATTACCAATCACATCCAATTGCGCAATCAATGATATCAAATAACCAGTATAACAGGATAATTAAATTTCTAGAATAAATATCAATTTATGTAATTCATCCCTAATTAGGCAAAATTGCAGTAAATAAATTCTAATTGCATATATTACCAATCTAATCGCACCCAGTTAATTATCAAAATTAACCCAAGCCATTAAATAATCAAATTGTCTGTCATTTCTATAATTCAGCAAAATACCCCTTAAAATCCTAATTAGGCTACAAATAGCCGAAGTCAAGAAAATCAACAGTAATTCTAAATATTACTAAATCAACTCCAATAACTAATAAACCAAATAACTAGAGCTACCAAATCACCAATTTGTCCTCTAGCTATGCAATTCTACTAAATCACCCCTAATTGGCTAAAATTACTAAATCACCACTAAATCCTCCAAAATCACTAAATTAATTCCTAATCGATCAATTGACCCCCTAATCACTTAATTGACTAACAATTTCACTCAAATAAGCCAATAATTAACTACTATAGCGTGTAACCGCCTTAATTGGGAATAAGGAGGCGACTCATCTCCAATCCAAGCTTTAGGGTCTAATTGGCGACGGCAAATCCAATTAATCCTCAATTTTTGCACTTCGATCGCGCGATTGGATCCCAGACTCCACGACACAGCTCGGCGTGACGCGACGGCGACGACGGCGGATTTTCCGGCAAGTCGTCGGCGAGGTCTCCGTCGAAGTTTCCGGCAAGCTAAGCTTAACTTTGGCTAGCTAACCATGCGTTCCAGCGAGGCAACATAGGCGATTGGATGGCTGGGTGACTCGGATTAAGGATTGACGGTGGCTGCTCGTGGTCAGAGATCGAGCTAGGAGACACCGGTGAGCTGTAGGTTGAGCTAATTCGAGCTGGGATGGGCCTAAGCGACTCTGTTGACGACGTGGAGCTGTTAGACGACGTCCGAAGGGTCCTTGGGTGGTGGCGAGCTCTGAGCAAAAGCCACAAGTTCGTCCGTGCAATGGAGGTCTGGCGAGAAGGAAAAACAGGGGAGTGTTGGGCACGAGCAAGTCGATGTGGGCTATGGCCGAGATTCATGCTGGAGACTTCATTTCATCGAGTCCGGCGTTGAGGTGGCGTCTAGGAGGTGTTGTCGTGGTGACGAGCTGAGATCATGAGATGGGTCGCGGTCGAGGAGGCGGTCCTATGAACGGGGGCTAAGGTTCGCGGACTGGAAGCGTCATGAGACACGATGGCGTCCTCGAGCAGTACGACGGCGGTGGCGAGTCACGACGATTTGAGGCGACGTCTCCCGAACTGAGCTGCTAGGGCAAGCCATGGACAAAACAGTGAGGGAGTCGTATGGATGATGATGAACAGTGGCCTAAAAAAAGTGATGTCTTCAGCCGAGGGAAAGAAGCAAAAAGGGAAGAGAAATAGAGATGAGTTGGCGTGAGGGGCCATCTCAGGTAGGTCCCCTCCGTGCGTATGTGCGCCAGGGAGAGAGAGAGGAAGAAAGACATGCAAGTGGTCTGCCTGCCCCAATTGGACCTCACATGAGGTGGGCCCCCTTCACCACGGAGAAAGAGGCATGGTCAGTGGTCAGAGAAAGTGAAGTCAGCGCATAATGAGAAAAATGAGGGAAAAAGAAGAGAGAGAGAGAGAAAGAAATAGAAAAGAAAGAAAGATAATGGGAGAGGGAAGAAGTCGGCAGAAAGGGATAAGAAGAGAGAGAAACGTCAGAAAAAATGGGGTTGTTACAATTATTTCCCCCTTAAAAAAATTTCGTCCCCGAAATTTACATCACTCATCTCCTCAAACAAGTGAGGGTAATGGCTCTTCATGGTCTCCTCACTTTCCCAAACCGCAATTCGACATGATGTTGTGAAACAATTTTGACTAGGAAAATCACCTTATTTCTCGAATACTGCTTTCTTCGATCTTCAATCTCGATTGGTCTTTTTACCTACGACATCCTAACGTCAACTTCAATCTCTTCAAAACTCAACACATTCTATAGACTTAGTTCATACCCTCATCGTCCTAACTTCTCAAAGTGAGATTTCCCTATCAAGGGTGACACATCAAGGAAAACGCAACATTTCTCGAAACTTACAATCGCAATTTCTTAGTCATTTCTAGAGAAACAACTCTATCATCAACATATGTGATTGGTGAATATCGTGAATTTCCTTTCACGCATTTAGCTCCTCTAGATCCTCACATTTAAGATTGCAACCAACTCCTAGTCATGCACCATATCACTTGCTTATAAGGTTTCAAATGCCCACACGCTTGGACCAGGATTCAACCATACTACTTTAGGACACACCATAGTCCTTCATACAATGCTTCATTGTAGATATTATTTCTATGGTTTCCTTCCTTCTAGTTACAACTCCTAGAGCTGGCACAAAAAAAAAACTTACCTACAGCAAGATAGAATTCTAGAACAATAAGGACCATTGGTTACTGAATCTGGACAACAACAGATTAGGAAGATGGTATGGATCTATAGTCTATCAAGAATATCGTAGGACTTAGTTTTGCAAGCTCCAAACTAGTTTCAGCACTTGTCTCCCCAAGGATAACTTTATTTAATGAATCATAAATGTCTCCACCAGAAGTTAATCTAGAAGAATCACGTGAAGATCCGAGCATCAACCGCATTTCAGACTTTGTTTCAAGGCGTTTGTCAAGAATGGATAACTTGGGAATGGTAAAGTAAAAGTCTGTTTCTGATAATGAAGTTATTTGATATGATACCCATAGGCCTTCCAGAGAGATATTTGCCAAAGGCGACCTTTCATCAAGGTCATTGCACAATTCTAACAATTGAACAATCCACTTCAATTGCTATAATAGTGATTGTACGTGAAAGCAGAATTTGACCATTCGTTTTAACTTTATCAGTCTACAATCTCCTTGTATCTCTAGATCCAAATGAACCGACATGAAAGCTTGAAGGGATCCTTGGTAATTCACATAAATTCATGTAGACATAATCTATATTAACATTATATTGTTTGTCAAGCATTGCAGCATGCATCGGACATCTTAGCATGCATCAATGCACCTCTACTTCTAAAGAAAGTAATGGATTTTTTTTTCTAAAATCATCCCTCAAGCTATGACGTACATAACTGTCAACTCCATGACCTTCCTAATCATTGGCTTACCAACAGAACCATCGATCTCAACAGCCATATTTACTCTCAAAATCTTAACCTGAAGCAGGTTAACAATTTGTTGTCAATTTGACTGCCAAAACATCCAATACATTTAAACTACAAAGATCAATTGTTGAAGCTCTAGAATATTTCATGCACAAAGTATCTCATCTCTGACAGTTCCACGTTTACTGGAAGCAATCAATGTTCTTTCTTCTCGGCCAAACTATTATGTTTATTTAACATAATGCTCAATTCTATAGAAACACGTTCATCGAAGCCCATAGGCTCAGGCTTTGTGAGATGTTGGCTTTTGCCAACAACTCCACCTTCTGAATAAACTACTTCGAGGACCACCTATTGCTTCTAGGAGCCTAACGGAAATTGTGTAACGCATACCACTAGAGATTCATTGACGCTTCTCTGTTTTGTCCGCCCTTCCCAAGTAGATCAATCTCCCAAAAATGTCACATTTCACTCTCACGATCTTCATTCAGTAGTTTCATCGGTGGTGTCATTATGCGGGAAGAATTTTCTATGCTACGACAGTAATGGTCAGCCATATACAAGGACTTTGACTTCAGTCAACATTGTGAGTCTTGGCCATTCCATGGCCGTTTCTATCTTAGCAAAGTCCACTGAGATCTTTTCGCTTGATGTCATGTGGTTCAAGAGAGCCACACGGCTTACCTGGAACTCGCAGTTACTAAACTTGACGTATAGTGTGTTTTTTTGAAGAGTCGCATACATCATTCTCAAGCGTTATTCAATACTACTTCAGCTCCAATCGCGACATTCGATAAGGAGGCTTAGAGATGGGTCCCGTACTAGGGACTAGCTTGATAATAGCTCAATCTCTCTTTCCAAGGACAAAATGGTAATTTTCATTTGGAGACCCAGCTGTCAATCTCACTTGTTGGTCCCGCGAACAACCATTCTACTACCGCGGTCAAGAATCTCTACTACCCTTCCTCGAGCAGTTACACTGTCTCAAAAGACAATCAATGGCATTGGTCGACCTTCTTGATCTTCAACGCATTCATAGTTGGGACTATCTGACGATCGAAATTATATCACCTCACTACACATTTAATCATGCCTCTCGGTCACTTCAACCAAACCAATACGATAATTACATCAAAGTCACATACGCCATTACAACCAAGTTTATCAATCAATTCATCTCATTAATCATCATTTCATACCCCTTAAATTTCATAGCCAATAATACGCCATCGCTCAAAGGGGTCGAACACTGAGGACTGCATCCAACGATTATAATTCTAACTTGATCAACTTAGCAAATTGATCCGTAATAAACAAGTAGATAGCTCAAGTGTCAAACCAAGTACATGCACTATGCTGGTGTAAGGGGGTGGGACCTATGATAACTCCTCTCAGGTTCTAAGCTTTAACTCATGTCACAATTTACACATCTCCTTAAATCGGAGTCAATTCCCTTCTAGTTGGCATGCACGCTACAATAGCTGCATCCCAGCTAGATAGTGCGGTCACTATCTCCACAAGTGGCCTTCTTAGTCACACCTAAGATAGGTCATAGTCCCCAAGGGACATACACCAATCCCATGGTACCTCCCATAATAATGGCACTTAATATTGGGTTTTAGTCAATCTCGGGACCTGATCCCTAATTCATAGGATCCTCTACAATCCTCTTGTTACACCTAGATAGCTTGGCGAACTTCACCACATACTCTTCTACTAGGAGTCGACTCTAGCGGAGTCTCAGAAACTCAGCCATCTTTTGCTCCCTCGCAGTGCTCGAGAAATAACTCTCGTTGAGCATTCTCACAAAAGCGTTTCAAAATAGTTCCACTTTTCAGGGAAAATCATTCCCTTAGTAGGCTCTTACCAGAGTTGGCGTTATCTGCTAGCTGATAAATCGCACGAACCTCTCTATCAGTAATACTCCGGAATTCAGAGAGTACAGCTTTCAGGTCACATCCTCAAAAGAACTGTGGAGGTTTTAATCTCCGAAATTACTCCACCTAACTTATGCACTCTTTTATCCTCATTCTCGCCTTCAGCGGCCAAAAACAGATTTAGGATCAGGGCCCACAATGCCCTCAACAGCAGCACTCACCGCTGGCGATTTAAACAACAACAGTTTGAAAGCTACAATCACAGTAGCAATAACAACAGTTGCAGTTGTGGCCTTCTGAGTAGGCGACCACACCCAAAGGTACTCAAGGGACTGCAGGATACCCACGGTCCTCAAATCCCCTTAAGCTTACCTCCGACACTTAAGCAACTCATAGTCACTTCTTACTTGATGAATTTCAATCCTGTTCATTCTTACAACCTGATTAACTTGGGTTAGCAAAGCGATAACACAGCAGTGCCTCCCAAAGGCAAGCGATAACACAGCAAGCCTCAAGTAGCAAAGTGATAACACAACAATGCTTTCAACTGGCGAGCGATAACACAACAAACCAAGGCGAGCAATAACACAGCAAGCCTCAAGTAGCAGAGCGATAACATAGCAATGCTTTCAACTGGCGAGCGATAACACAGCAAGCCTCAAGTAGCAGAGCGATAACACAGCAATGCTTTCAACTGGCGAGCGATAACACAGCAAGCCAAGGCGAGCGATAACACAGCAAGCCTCAAGTAGAAGAGAGATAACACAGCAATGCTTTCAACTGGCGTTCACTAACAATCAACAGGTCAAATGTCCGGCCTTGCTGTACATGTCCCATACCGTGCCAACGCGGCTAAACATCATACCATAACACCCAATCAAACATTAACAAGGTCGAACATCCGGCCTTGCTGTACATGTCCAGATCATACCAACTTGGCTAAATGTGAGACCAAATTAAAATTCTAATGTACATTCATGTCTAATTATACATGTCCCATACCATGTATGATCGAGACATGCATGCCATATTTAGTAAAATTTCAATCAATTGTCCACAAACAGCATAACAATCACAATATATAAACAATCACAAATTACAATTAATCCACAACAATCATAATTTATAATCACAACCATACATATCAATTAATATTAATCACCCTAGGAAAGCATATCTTAACCTTATCACTCCAAATTCTAACCCCGCTCTGATACCAATTCAACAGGGGCTGTCACGCCCCGATCCTGAGCTCGCGACAGTCCCTGAAGATGGTCCTTACCGGTCAATAAATTTGCGACGTTCCCAGGAATGATCGTTGACCAATTAAATACTCATTAATTAAATAATGAAATAAATAATTACGCAATAGAAATAAATAAATAATCCCGGACAAATCCTGAGATGTTTGAATATTCCTTAATTTAAACAAATTGTTTCAGTAATTACAGACAAACCGTACAACGGTTAAACCCATTAATAATACAATAAAAAATCATAGGTAAGGGGTTAATTAGGTGTCTTTCAAAAATACCCCTAACTGATTACAACAAAATAAACTAACTTCTCGGCATCCCTAGGCTCCTCCAGCCTCACCTGGCCCTCGAGGAGGGACTTTACGGTCTAGACCTATAAAAAAAGGTTAACAACAACAATGAGATAAATCTCAATGAGTCTACCACCTAATCCTCGATTAGGAGAGCCCTTACTGTAGGGTCCCTATCCAATTAGGTAACCTAACTCTCGTGTCTTGGTTGCTTGGTCCTAATATCTGATTAGCTCACTAGTCCTCACTCCTCGCCAGTTCCAACCAATAATTTAATCAATTAAGTCAACAACCAATAAATTAATCAATCAAAATTGACTTAAATAAATATCAATCATAATCAATTAGCAACCACAACCAATTATCAACCCTGATCAAATGCCAACCACAATCAATGATCAATCACAATCAATTACCAATCACATCCAATTGCCCAATCAATGATATCAAATAACTAGTATAACAGGATAATTAAATTTCCAGAATAGACCTCAATTTAGGTAATTCATCCCTAATTAGGCAAAATTGCAGTAAATAAATTCTAATTTTGTAAATTATCAATCTAATCACACCCAGCTAATTATCAAAATTAACCTAAGCCATTAAATCATCAAATTGCCTATCATTTCTATAATTCAGCAAAATACCCCTTAAAATCCTAATTAGGCTACAAATAGCCGAAGTCAGGAAAATCAACAGTAATTCTAAAAATTACTAAATCAACTCCAAATACTAATAAACCAAATAACTAGAACTAACAAATCACCAATTTGTCCTCTAGCTATGCAATTCTACTAAATCACCCCTAATTGGCTAAAATTACTAAATCACCACTAAATCCTCCAAAATCACTAAATTAATTCTTAATCAATCAATTGACCCCCTAATCACTCAATTGACTAACAATTTTACTCAATTAAGTCAGTAATTAACTACTAGAGCATGTAACCGCCCTAATTGGGGATTAGGAGGTGACTCACCTCCAATCCAAGTTTTAGGGTCTAATTGGCAACGACGAATCTAATTAATCCTCAATTTTTGCACTTCGATCACACAATTGGATCGCAGACTTCACGACACAGCTCAGCGCGACGCGACGGTGACGACAGCGGATTTTTCGGCAAGTCGTTGGCGAGTTTTTGGCCGGTCGCCAGCGAGGTCTCAGTCAAAGTTTCTAGCGAGCTGAGCTTAACTCTGGCTAGCTGACCATGCGTTCCGGCGAGACAACATAGGCGATTGGACAGCTGAGTGACTCGGATTAAGGGTCGACGGTGGCTGCTCGTGGTCACAGATCGAGCTAGGAGACACCGGTGAGCTGCAGGTTGAGCTAATTCGAGCTAGGATGGGCCTAAGTGACTCTGTTGATGACGTGGAGTTGTTAGATGACGTCCGAAGGGTCCTTGGGTGGTGGCGAGGTCCGAGCAAAAGCCACATGTTCGTTCGTGCAATGGAGGTCCGGCGAGAAGGAAAAACAGGAGAGTGTTGGGCGCGAGCAAGTCGATGTGGGCTATGGCCAAGATTTGTGCTTAAGACTTCATTTCATCGAGTCTGGCGTTAAGGTGGCGTCTGGGAGGGGTTGTCGTGGTGACGAGCTGAGATCATGAGCTGGGTCATGGTCGAGGAGGCGGTCCTATGAACGGGGGCTAAGGTTCGCGGACTGGAAGCATCACGCGACACGATGGCGTCCTCGAGCAGTACGGCGGCGGTGGAGAGTCACGACGATTTGAGGCAACGTCTCTAGAATTGAGCTGCTAGGGCGAGCCATGGACAGAACAGTGAGGGAGTCGTAAGGAAAATGATGAATAGTGGCCTAAAAAAAGAGATGTCTTCAGCCGAGGGAAAGAAGCAAAAAGGGAAGAGAAATAGAGATGAGTTGGCGTGAGGGGCCATCTCAAGTGGGTCCCCTCCGCGCATACGTGCGCCAGGGAGAGAGAGAGGGAGAGAGACATGCAAGTGGTCTGCCTGCCCCGATTGGACCTCACATGAGGTGGGCCCCCTTCACCACGGAGAAAGAGGCATGGTCAATGGTCAAAGAAAGTGAAGTCAGCGCATAATGAGGAAAAATGATGGAAAAAGAAGGGAGAGAGAAAGAAATAGAAAAGAAAGAAAGATAATGGGAGAGGGAAGAAGTCGGCAGAGAGGGATAGGAAGAGAGAGAAACGTCAGAAAAAATGGGGTTGTTATATTTCGATCCAAATTGATCCATATAATTTGTTTATGACTCATTTATAACAATGCAATTTTCTCGACCCATAGTTGACCCAACTCAACTAATTTTACTAAATCACTTTCATAATCTAAGAAATTTTTTTATTAAGTTTTTGAAAAAATCATCTTGCTAAAATGCGGTGGGTAATTTTTATAATTCTTTTTAACTATACTTTTAATATTTTTTTCTTATGGTTTATGTTAAGGCTCAACTCTTGTTTGTGGGCAGTTGCTGGCCATCGCTATGATTGTTGACCCATGGAAGAAGGAGAAATAAGAAAATAAAATAAAAGAAAAGAAAAATAACAACAAAAATAAAAATTAATTTTTGATTTAAAAAATATAATAAAGTAAACATAATAAAATATGAAAATATAATAAAATAAACCAGAAAATTAGAAGATTACTTCCTCTATTATGACTCACTTTATCTATTTATGATTTGTTTAAAATTCATTTGAGATCAAATATATTGTTAAATAAGACATTTATGACCAACTTGATTTTTTTTAACTTAAAGCAGCACATTTATGACCCACATCATTATAAATAATTTAATTTATGGGCTCTTGACTCATTTTACCGACTTTTGATCCTAAATGCTACAAGATGAATGTCCAACAGTGAAGAGAATATGTGTGTTTTCCTAATTATAATGGCTAAAATTGGATTGTGTGGATAACTATAAGTAACGAGGAACAGCCCACGTTGAAGTCTGAAGCATGGTCAGCAGACATGAAGATCTGCGTGGTGCATTGATGTGTCTATAAGATTTGGCAAACTTATTCAAAAAGTCATAAAACCCCTTGTACTTTTGTCAATTAGTACTAAAATTTGCAATTTACAATTATATATTAATATATTTTTGCCTTTTTATTTCTTAATTTAATTTTTATTTTTTCTTTGCCTTTCCTCTATGTTTTTTTTCCCTAGCCGGTGAGGATCATCAGCAACCCTTGCCAGCTATGAAGGCCCTAGACGAGGGCCTTTGCAACCTCGCCAATCACGGCAAGGGCATGATTTTGCGACCCTTGCCAGATTTAGGCCAAAGCCTTTGCCACCCCACTAGCTATAAGAGAGGCTACCTTCAACTAGTCTGGGTGAGGACTTTGCTACCGGCAAGAATCGCCGGTGACCTCGCCAACCAAAATAGAAGCAAAAAAGAAGAAGAATAAATCGTAAAATATTAAAATATTATTAAAATTTATCTCCATCAACATTGAATATGCCACATAAGACAATTCACACCCACATAAGCAATTTCCAGCCAAAATTGGCCAGATGAATTTAATTAGTAAAATGTGAAAAAGGTTTAGGATTCACTTGGCAAAATTAAAAAGATTTCTGACCAAATTGGCAAGAATACAATGATTTTAAGACTTTGTGGATAACTTTCCCCGTGAAATTTATATTAAAAGTAAAAAATAAAAAGTAATCAATCTAAATACGCCTTTTAGAATAATTTGTCATAGTGACCAAATTTTGGCGACAAAAGTAAAACTCGGCTCTGAAGATTATCTGTGATGAAAAAAATCCCATCTTCCGTTGCAAAAATTCATTTTTAGGGCACAAAAATACAAACAGCGTAGCTAAAGCTTGAGCATTTCTAAACGGAAACCTTGCACTTCACCGAAGACTTGACTTATGCCGACAGACTTCCAGCTCCAAGACCCAAAAATGTTGGCGGAATGAAAAGCGACGATCCATAACCTTCTTTATTGAGTCAACCTACCAGTACATATCATCTAGGCCCGCCAAACAGCCATCAGGTCTGGTGCCGCTCTCGCGAAGGACTCAGCAAAAGTTCAATGTTCACGGAATTAGGAGATCCAATGGGAAGCCCAAAACTTAAATCCACTGAAATATCTAGGAAGATCCACCTAGTAAGAGCTCCTTCGACTCCATTTTGACACCTCACGCATGCACTGGCATCAGGAATGGTAACTCAAGTTGTTAATCGCATATTCTAAATGGGTTACGGACTTTCTGGTTTGAAATTTTGCCTCAGAAATTTCCTGTGCATACAAACTTAATCTACAATTATGAAACCATTTACATAGTCTGAAACAAAAACAAGATGTTGAGAACTAAGCGCATTTATCACCAACTTCATTGGCAGTGGCTGTCTCTGTTAAAGAAATGGGTGACAACATAGATAAGCCCGAAAAAGGAGCTAGATATGTTGGGACAGGCATCTTCGTGGGAAGGTCTGGGGGCGAAATCTCACCGTTAAGAATACTTGTTACTTCTCTGATAGAAGGCCTGAGTTTATAATCCGGATGAGCACACCAAAGTCCTAGAATTGTAAAGCATTGAACTTGTTTCTCATCAAAGTCTTGGCCTAGTTTTGGATCTAATGCTTCCAAAAGGCTTCCCCTTCCATAATGCTCCCAAACCCACTCCACAAGCCCCACATTGTCCGGCAACAATCTCAAGTCGCTGACTTTTATTCCACACACTATCTCTAGAAGGACGATCCCGAAGCTATAGATGTCGGATTCCTTGAATACCTTGCCGGTTTGAATGCATTCGGGAGCCATATAGCCCATGGTCCCGGCTAGTGCGGTCGTTCGCACCCCTTTGGAATGGTTAACTAATCTAGCCAACCCAAAATCTCCTAGCTTGGCATTAGACTCTTCATCGAGCATGATGTTGCTGGACTTGACGTCCCTATGGATCACGCACTGTTTCCATTCTTCGTGGAGGTATAGCAATGCCCGGGCTACTCCCTGAGCAATTTTGTACCTAATTTCCCAAGTCAACAGGGTTTTCTCTTTGAACAAATGATAGTCCAAACTACGTTGAGACATGAACTCATAGACAAGGAGGAACTTTTTTTTCTCGTGGCACCAACCGATTAGCTGAACTAGGTTTTGGTGCCGGAGTTGGCTGATTGTCTTCACTTCGGACGTGTACTCCTTCACCCCCTGTCTGGATTCAGGGGTTATCTTCTTGACGGCCACACGAGTCGTATTGGTCAGGTGACCTTCGTAGACGTTCCCAAAGCCCCCTTGACCAAGTAAACGGCTGTCTGCAAAATTGTTCGTTGCCACGACCAGTTCCTTGTAGCAGAATTTCCTCCCCCCAGTAAACTCTTTGAGTTCTTCACTGATGGACGCAGTATCCTTATTTTCTTCCCGAGTAAATTCACCCTTTCGGTTGCTCTTTGACCTACAAAATAACCAACCCAAGCATGGAACGAGAATTAACAGTACAATGCCACCTAAACCCCCTAATGTATCCCAAAATCTCGTGTGATTGCTCTTCTTTGTACCTGTCCCACCTGGCGGTGCAGTCGTATTCAAATTGGTTGGTCCAGTCAGCTTGGTTGGTACAACATGTGCAAGGACTTCTAGGCTAGAGTTGAATTCCCATGTGTGAACACCGAGGATCTCAGGGAATTCTCCCGTGCTAGCGGAGAAACCAAAGATTACCCATTCTGGCAAATAGTCTTTCAAGTTCACTATGGAGGAAAGTTTTTCACATGAACTCCAGATGTCGTTGCCTTCCCCCAAAATAATGCTTAGATTTTGTCGGCTGGAGTCGTATGTGATCCATGCTTGAAGTTCCTGGCCGGTCATGACACTGGAATTCAGCCACTGTGCGCAGACATTCTTGGAAGATGCGATGTCATTTATATCGACTCCGAGATGTTCACACGATGGATCCCAAGAATTAGAACCGCCATAGAAAGTGTCGAATTCTACAGCAATGAATGCGGAAGTGAAGTCGGAAGTGTTCCGACCATCGTTACTCACGAGGGCTAAGTAGCCTGCACCCGACTCGTCGGGGATCTTAGATCCAATGGGAGCGAGAAAGAAGGCCAAACCATCGTCGTGCAACCCTTCACCTGACGAATCGATGGCGAAAGTAAAGTGGGTGCTGAAATCAGCCATGTTGCCCGTGACATTGTCCCAAAGGTGCATTGGCTTGTAATATGTGGCTCGGCCGCTCTGGTTGAAGCCCCTGTAGTATGCGAGCCCGATGGCCCCGGCCATGATCAATGCATCACCTTCGAGAGAGATTTGATGATCTTCTGAGTTGAAATGTGGGAAGCTGAAGGATATATTGTCAAATGTTGCCAAAGTTGTTAATCGAAAGACTAAAGAAAGGATGAAGGTGGGTAGAAAATTCATGGTGTGGAAACCTTGGAAGTTCATCATTGGTAGCCAAATAAATAGGAGAGAGAAATATTTTGTATAAGAGAAAAAAAACAGAAAACAAAAAGGTTTTAAATGAAAAATAATTTCGAGTTAACAAGACAAGGCCGTCCTCGGCCGGACATTCACCCCTAAGTCGATTTGTTCAATAGTATATGGACAGAGGGTGTTTACAAGAGCTTTAGAAAGTCCTCTTACAGTATGATATTTTACATCATTAATCGTTCGATGATACCAAGATCAACCCCATAAAAGATATTTGTGTATGCAGATCGGAATGATAAGTGACTTGTTGGATATCCTTTATGGCAGATTGAAGCAAAATTCAGCTTGAAGCAAAGAGGTTTGTAGTTTTGCCAATTTAATACTTAAATTTTCAATTATATATTAATATCTTTTCGAACTCTTATATTTCTTCATTTTTATTTTCTTTTTTCTTTGCTTTTCTTTGTGTTTTTTCTTTTAGCTGGCAAGGATCATCCAGAACCCTTGTTGGCTGCAAAGGCCCTCGACGAGGGAGGGCCTCTGTAGCTCCGCTGACTGCCGACAAGAGCATGATTCTGCGGCCCTCGCTAGATTTAGGCCTAGGCCTTTGCAACCCCACTAGCTATGAGTGAGGTTGCCTTAGCCTAGTTTGCATGAGGACTTTGCTACTTGCCAGGGTCGCCGATTATCTCGCCAACCAAAATAAAAGCATAGAGAAAACAAAAAAATATTAACATGTAATACATCTGTAGCATTGTCGACTGCGCATGATTGAACCGTTCACATCCATATTAGTCACTCTCAGTGAAAATTGTCTGAATATATCAAACTGTGAAAAAGTTTAGAATTCGCTTGGCAAAATTAAGAAGATTTATGACCAGATTAATAAAAATAAAATACAATAAGTTTAAGACTTTATGTATAACATTCTCAAGAGATTTATATCAAGTAAAAAATAAAAAGCAAAAGCCAATCAAAATAAGCCCTTTAGAATAAATTGTTTTAGTGACTAAATTTTGGCGACAAAAGTAAAACTCTGCCCCGAAGATGATCTGTAATGACAAAACTCCCATCTTCCGTTGTGAAAGTCCAACTTTAGGGCACGAAAGTGCAAACATCGTTGCTAAAGCTTGAGCATTTCTCAATGGAACTCTTGTCGACAGAATTCCAGCTCCATGACTCAAAACATTTTGGCGGAATTCCAACTTTCCGCGGAGGTAAATGTTTGCATGTTAGGCAAGAGGATAGCAAGTTATCGGTTCTGTTTCGGTAGGACATGGAAAGCGACGATCCATAACCTTCTTTATTGAGTCAACCTACCATCAAATCTGGTGATAAACGAGAAAATATTAGGTGCGGACGCCGTGCCAGGTTGGATAATGCAGTAGTCCATTAATCGCGTGACACGTGTCCAAAACAGGCCCATCTGTCAGTCTGCTTTCCCTCCTTTTCTATCTTCCGATTTTACCCTTTTCTGTCCTTCTACACTTCTTCGTGTCTCTCTCCTCTTTCCTTCTGCACAGCCATTGTAGATGCAAGACTGCAGCTCATCGTCCATGGGCCCTCCTTCAACCATTTTTGTCTCCATCATTTCCTCTCTTGCGCTTGAGCTTCGTGGCCATGGCGGTCGCGAGCCTTGCGCTTGAGCTCTTCGGCCAGGAGCTGGAGACAAAAAGTCATGCGCCTGATAGCCCATGCCGGAGACTCTGACCGTGCTTTTCGCCGCGGCCGACATGAGAGAGAGAAGGGGGAGACCAAAGATCGGAGAAGCGGTCTGGCGGAGGAGAGAGAGAACAATTTAGGCAAAGGGAAGAGAGAGAAAGGAGGAGACCAGAAAGGAGAGAGGGGGTAAAATCGGAAGAAAGAGAATGGGAGAAAATCGAACTGACAGGTGGGCCCGTTTTAAACATGTGTTGCGCAATGAATGGACTACTGCATTGTCTACCTGGCACGGCGTCCACACCCAATATTTTCTCGGTGATAAACAGTCTGTGAACTCACTTGTCGGTCCTTACGTCCTTGGCGCGTTGACGATGACTCGTGGCGAGCTCGCTACGTCGTAAAACTCGTGCAACGAGAGCTCGTATAGACTCGGCCCGATGCGGCAGCGGCGCACCTCCGGTGAAGCTCTGGTGAGGCTTCCGACGGCTGTTTTCAGTGGCAGCGAGGAGGCCGGTCGGTAGAACGAGCCAACAGAGGCAGTTGGATGACGGAGAAGCCCAAACCAACGGCAAACGGCAGCTGGTAAGTGGCTCCGGCAGGCTTACAGCGACGTCCGGAGCTGGGGAAGGGCAGAACGGCGCTGGGACGGCGTCGGGGTGACGTGGCCGGTGGCTGAGGAGTGTCGGGGACGGTGTCGTTCGAGTCGTGCTGGCGGAGCTCCGCGGTCACAGCGAGCAGAGGCGAAATCTCGGGTGGACGGACGAAAACCGGGGGAGCCGGCAGCGAGCGGGGTGACGTGAGCTGCAAGCAGGGGCCGCGCGGCGGCGTCAGGGCGTCGTGGTAGGTGTAGGAGTGGCATCTCGAAATGGCTGCCACGGCGGGGGAGCGGCAAGCGAGCTGCGGCCGCAAGCTGGGATGGTGACAAGGAAACAGCGGTGGTGTCAAGGGAGCGGCGTTGCGGAAACAGCGTCGATCGCGGCTTGCAAGCGACGAAGCAGGAGCTCGGAGCGGCAGGTGGAGCCGAGATGAAGTGAGACTTCACCGGGAGCAAAAGCAGCCGCTGCGAAGTTGAACCGGAGGAGCAGAAGCAAAGCACACCGAGGCAGAGAAGCATCCCCCACGGAAGAAGACGACGCCAGGAAGAGGGGAAGAGAGAAAGCGGCGAGGGGACGCGATGGGACGGGGTCCTCTTGAGTGGGCCCCCCTTCGCGTGCGTCTGCAGGAGCTGGGACAGACAGATAGAGGAGAGAGAGTGCGAGGAAGACGACGAATAAGTGCTCAGGATAGAAGAGAGAAAAGTGAGAGTCAACGAAGACAGGGGCGTCAACGTCAAGGTCAGAAGAAAACAGGGGGAAGTCAGCGGGAAAGAAGGGGAAAAGAAAGGGGAAGAGAGAGAGAGAGAGAGAGAGAGAACTCAGAAGGAGTCGGTCGGCAGAGAGGAGAGAGTTGTGAGTTTGTCATTAAACATCTTGAATTGATGACTCTCTTGCTAAATCGGCAACTAACTCGCAAATTTCCCCATCAAATGCTCATTACCCTCTTTTGAATGGGGTTTGAAATTCCAATGTTTACCGCCCTAGCACTTATGAAGGGACACTTCTTATGCTTACGTTGAAGATGGAGTATTGACTGAGGGTCAAGTAAAACTCTCAAGGGCTTAATCCATCGTTAATGTTCTTACACGAGATAGCACATTAGAAAATAATTATGTCATATAGTGGTAGTTAGTCGTGCCATTTTGTCAACAATACTACTGAAGTTACTAAAAGCGTCACTAAAGTGTTCTTATTAAATGATGTTCGCAATTTCCATTACCTTAGACAAAGAATGATGACGAAGGATTCGATGAAGAAAAAGACAATCTAGAGTTCTCATTTAAATTTAATGGTGAATCTAACGAAAGTTAATAGAGGATAAATGTTTTACGGACATATCAATTTGGAGGTTTTTTTAACTCAATATTAGTTTGGAATAAAATTGTCGCGGGTGTACTAGTTCATGATTCTTTGTAGTATTAACCTATTGATTGATTCATGTGTCCGCGTGACATCCAAATTAGCAATTTAATTGTATTATTTTACGAAAGCTAACGGAATGATATATGAAATTATTTTGCATTGTGGGGGTGTTAGTTGATTTTTGAATTTATTATATCGAAAGGTAATATATCTTCTTCTTCGGAGGTAGTTGGAATAATTTTCCTTATTTATTTATGTAATATTTGTTCATTGTCATTGAGAGCCAGAGGGCCTGTTGCATAAAACTGAAAAATAAGTGATACAAAATTCAAGAGCTGAATATTTGAAATCTTCAAGTACTAAGTATGAACATAAATATGTTGTTTAATAATAGATGAAAATTACACAATCTGGATATATCTTTGCAATCAAATTGAGTTTAGGCACTGCATCTTCTGCTCAGGATTGCAAAGTTCCATCCAAGCACGCCGCGATGGACGAGACTGGCACGAGCCACTTGGCTTTTATTTTTAGTAATCTCTCTAGGAGTCGGTCGACCTAGCAAATTCAAGTGGGTTAAGGACGAACTATACGTGAGACTTTCAAATCCAAACATAGTAAATGGATAAATAATTAAGGAAGAGAATTGCAGGGTCGATCTTGATTCTAAAGACCACATCTGCCAGCTCCTAAGGAGACCTTGGAACTGGTTTTCCCTCCTGAAAATTCTCATGTAGATTTGAGCAAATTTGATGGTTACCAATACAGATCGAGAATGAGAAGTCAAGAGTAAGAGGAAGGACAATGCGATTTAAGTTGTAACTGCATGATTTTGCAAGACGCAAAATTACAAAATCCTAGACTGAGATGACCAATAGCCACTGAAACACATCATGAGTTTAATAGGTGGTGGTTGAAGTTTGTGGCCATGGTTCGAAACAAAGAAATACATTTCGGACAATTGTAGAGATAAATTGCATGAATGAGTCGGTGGATTGAGTTGACGAATAGGCAAGACGGTTCAGTCATATATATACAAGATAGACCAACCCAAAATTAAAAATAGAAAAGATAAAAACTAAATCCATCAGCCTTGTGATCCTTTCTCAGTATAAATTATATCCGTTTCCTTTTCGCTCTATGCTGGGTTGTCCCACTAACATGTACACACACACTTTCACATCAAATTCCATACAATGCTAACACCAAAATCTTACACGTTATGTGATAATGCAAGAATAAGAGCAAATAGAAGCTTGTAAGTAAAGGTCTGCTTGCATAATGTAATAATTACGTATCATAAAACACCGAAGTCGCATTGTAGAACTCATAGAAATAATGAACTTACTCTGTGTTTCGAGAGCTATGCAGAAGATGAACCACAAGATTTCTTGGAAGAGCCCGTACATGCGGACAGTTCATTATTGGAAGTGCTCGGTGGTGTAATGCTTCTCAAGCTGGCAGAAGAAATGTACGACAATTCAGGCATCAAAGACGGAGAGGCGACATATGTCGGGAGGGGCACCTTTGGTGGGAGAATGGGTGGTGAAGCATCGAAGTTCAAAACGCTTATTGCTTTGCTTATGAGAGGCCGTGCCTTAGGGACCGGATGAACGCTCCAGAGGCCGACAATCATCAAGCACTCATTCTCTGTGGTCAACTATCCGAGCCAGGCCAAAATCACCCAATTTAGCCTCGAATTGGGCATTAAGTAGGATATTGCTAGACTTTATATCCCTGCGCACTATGCATTGTTTCAAATCCTTATGCAAGTATTTCAGCCCTAAGGCAATGCCTTGAGCGATATTCTACCTCTTTTCCCATGTTAATGGCGCTTTATCTTTGAATAAATGAGAGTCTAAGCTACCATTAGACATGAATTCATACACGAGGAGCAACTTGTTTCTTTCATGACACCAGCCGACGAGCTCCACTAGATTTTTATGCCTGAGATGTCTAATCATCTTCACTTCAGTGGAGTACTCCTTTATGCCTTGTTTGGACTCTGGCGTGATCTTCTTGATAGCAACATGGGAATTTTCACCAGCTAGGTGGCCTTCATACACTTCTCCAAAACCCCCTTTCCCAAGCAACCGGGTAGTGGCAAAGTTATTAGTCACCTCAGCCAAGACCTTGTAGGAGTACTTCTTCAGTCCCTTGGACCGTTCAAATCCTTCATCAATCCCCAGTATATCTTCTTCTTTTCCACTTTCATCATTCCTATCTCTCTTTAGCTTGCACCGATACCATCCAAATCCTACAACAAGGATAAGCAAGACCAAAGAGCTTAAGCCTAAGGCAGACCCCCTTACCCACCACTTGCTTTGTGGGTTGGCCTTAGTCTCTTTTGTTATGCCGTTTATTTTTAGACTGGAGTTGAACTGCCATGAGGAAATAGTATGAGCCTCAAACAATAGCCCCGTCGCTGCTGAGAAACCAAAATCCACCCATTCCGGCAAGTGCTCTGTCAGGTTGAGTGGATGATAGTCAAGGCTGGTAAAATTTCCAGCATCATCTCGTAAATAAACGCTCAAGTTCATTGCTCTAGAATCGTAGGTGACCTGAGCATGGAGTCCTTTACCATAGAGTATGCTGTAATCCATCCATGGGACACAATTGTTACGGACGGAATCCACACTGTTTACATCGATACCAACATGTTCACATGGCGAATCCCATGCATTTGTCGAGGGTTCATAGAAAGTATCAAATTCTACTGCAACAAATGTTGTACTAGAGTTGGTAGAGTTTAGAGTCAATGCCATGCCCAGAAAGCCTCCTTCTAAGTGTTCAGGGATCTGCGATCCATTGGGAGCAAGAAAGAATACCAATCCGTCAGCATGAGACTGGTTTTCCTTGGAATTAATAGCGAAAGCAAAATCGCTAACAAAATCTGCCACGTTCCCTGTTGAACTATCCCACAAGTGCATGGGTTGATTATATATTGCTCGGCCAGCAATGCCTCCGAGGCCCACCATTGGCGCACCAAGAGTGAGTTGGATGGTGGAGTTCAGTAGGCCGGCATTGCCCTGGAAAGTTATTCTTTGAGAGTTCGATTGGAAAGACGGAAAGTAGAAAGAAATGTTGTGGAAGTATTCGGAATTGGCAGATAAGATGCTTAATGAAAAGATGAAGACTGTTTGTGCTAAAGCCTCTTTTGTCAAACTCATTCTCACTGAGCTGCGAGCTATCCTTGTTCCGAATAATTAGAGACTCGTCAGCATTTTTTCACTAGCTTCTATTCATTGTCGAGACCACCTGCAGCTGCCAAAGTCTGGAAATTTGAGTTATTGATGAGCGATTAACTGGAAAAACAAAAATTAAATGCGCAGGAAGCTCTAGTAGAAACAGAATGTTTGAGATAGCCAACAGACATTTTCAAATTATTCCACGTCCTGAAAAGGAATTATTAGTATGGCATGGATGTCATGATGTTATACTTTGGAATCACCGTTATTATTGACAACATTCATCTAGTTGATAACATGGACAGTAACAAATAAAGAAATTGACAGTGATGGGAGTGACGGGAGTCCTAGGTTTTCGGAGGTGCAGTCGGAAATAATGGAGAGCATGATGGTCAATGGCAAGTCCAGAAAAATCTTGGGCCCAAGATGTAGATGAATCGCACGCTAAGCACTATGCTTTTCATTTCTAGAAGTATAAGATCGAGCGACTCTGAATCAAAGGGTCGCTTGAGTTCTGTCTCTCGTGAAATCCATTAGCTTTGAACCCTTAAAAGCCAAGTGATTCTACTTGATAGACAGACTTGTGAGAAACTTCTTGTGGTGTTCGATTGAAAATGAACATGGCACAACGATTGAAAACCATATACGGCTTAGACCTTAAGAAAAAAGAGATTTTGTAGGATCACTGCCAACTACTCTTGTAACGGCTGCGTTTCGGCCTTCTCTGGGATTTATTGTGTAATTATCTAGATACAGGGTGTGGCCTAAGAGCCCCGAGAATTTTCCCGGTAATTATTGCAATTTTCGTGTGGACTTAGGAATTTGCGAAATTAGTTTCGAGTTCCCGAAAATTGATCCGATCGCGTTTTGACCCCAAAAATACTTTGTTTTATTTTTGGAAAGCTTTTCTGAAATTTTCGGAATTTTCTATAATTTTATTAGGTTTATTATTTTAATGTTTTTCTTCGAGTTGGGCTAGACCTGCGTTGACCCGGCCAGGCTCATGTTGACCCGGCCTAGGCCCATGCGAGTAAGCCCCCAACCACCCCTCTCTCTCTCTCTCTCAGGTGTTTGGTCGAACGCCTGGCGGGCACACACCACCAGCCAAATGACTAGCCAGCCATCAGCAAAGGCTACCAACCACCTCAAAGATCTCGTCGGCGGGCGTCATGGCCACTGGTTGGCTAGCGAGCTCTTTTCCTCTCCGGCCACGTCTCCTCCCCTGTTTCCCTCATCGACGACCACCCACTCTTCACGTCGTTGTATCTTCCAACTCCGACCTTTGTTTTGCTTGCCATCAATGCTTACAGCTTCCTTGCAACACCCTCTTCACGAGCCAGCCAACCTATCGGCCCCCATCACCGTCAACAGCCAATCAAAGGAGCCATCATGCCTCAGGTTTGCCTTGTTTTGGTCATGGAATTCATCAATGAAGATTGAGCAATCCTTCAATCTAGAGCTCACGCCATTACTTCCAATGGGTTTCTAGGGACCCTTTTACCCTAGTTATGGATTTGGTTGCGATTGATTTGACCGAGATTTGGCCATTTTATGATTGAACATGTTTTGCTCTAGAAATATCGCTGTCGACATCAAGTATGGCCACTGTGCTGTTCGGGCAACCCATCGACCTTTCCATCGCCACCAATCGGCTCGTGGACGTCCCTAGATCAAAGCCCAACTTTTTAATTGGATTGATTTGATCCCAGTTGCGAGAATCGACCCTCGAATCAATTGAGCCGTAATCGGGTCTAGTTCGACCCGAGATACCTTCCGTCGCTGTTTAGTCATCCTCACTGCCTCTAGTCGCCATCTAGGAGTTCTTCAACCACACATCAACGCCCAGAGATGAGGTCGGCTACCAACAATGCCCATCTTGCCGTTCGATGACCTAGTTCGCCTCCGATCAAGCTTGGAGGTGGTTTCGGGTCTAGGACCCTCTTGCCAGCGCCGTTTTCCTCGCTGTTCACCATCGCCATCTCACTCATAGCCCCGGCCATCCTCCCACGGTTGAGAACCACCTTCGGGAAGCTCGTTGGAGCATCACCAGAGCTTTGTTGCCACCGTCGTCGGAGCCGTCGCCGAAGTCTATTGGGCTTAGGCCATCCTTCCTTGGCATTGGGCCAAGGTTTGGTGGGCCTTAGCTAGCCCAAACTCAAGCCAGAACAAAGGAAAATTGCATCGTCGTGGCAATCCATTGCCACGAGCCACCTTTTGGCAAAATCTGAGGTGAATAGACCTCCTATCTCTCAATTAGGCATGTTTACTGCTTTAGTAAGATTATTAGGACTGATTGGGTGACTTGATTATTTAATTTGGCAATTAGGGCTAATTATGGGTTATTTAATTATTATTGTTATTTAGTAATTAATTGGGCCGGTTAGGTGGTCTGTGGGTCCTAACTAGTTTGGAAGTCGATAAAACCCAATAAGGTGTCGATTGGACTGTGATGAGTAGTCTCGATCTCGTGATTGACCGGTGTGGTCGTTGATCCTGGTTTGCCCTTGATTTTGGCATTTAGCCAAGAAAACTAGTTAGGGTCTCAAGTTGATCGTGAACAATCTTAATTATTTTAATTGCAATTTATTTATGCTTTAATTAAATTTATTATTATTATGGCTAATTTTAATTGGCATTCCCCGGCTTTGGGCCAAGTTTTGGTCATGCATCAATTGACTCATAGGTAGATTCGAATAGGACAGAGAGGAGCTTTAGTCTGATTAAGAGTGAGAATTTGTTGAGTCTCTTTAGAAATTAGGAGAATTGGGACTTAATGCAATTACGTTCTTAATTCTAGCATAGGGGTTAGACTTATTGAGATTTATATCTCACCCCGCTGTTTTAAACCTTTTTCTTAGGACCTGATTATGGACCCTGAGGAGGAAACGATCGAGCAAGAGTCGATTGATGAGGAGTTGAGCGAGCCGATGGAAGAGGAGGAGGAAAAGGAAGAGTGGGTGCTGGAAGCTCTCCCAAGCTCTAACGAGGAAGAGGAAGACCTAGGAGAATGAGTGCTGCCAAACTGCCTAGCAGATGTAGAATGGGTCATAAACAAACATGTAAGGCAGAACAGACAACTTTTGGAGAAATACGAGAAAACAATTTGGGAATGGAATCAGGATATATGAGCTTCGGTTCCACACCAATACTGGGTGTTACTGCATTACCATGGATAACATCACGAAGACCCCTAAGGAGGATATGAGTAGTGGCACATTGACCCTGGCGATGGTGACGATTCACCAGATGGTACCGTGATCGGTTCATAGGTTAATTAGTCTAGGTTGATCTCTAGGGCCAGATCCATTCCTTATAGGTTAGTAAGACTCCCTCTCCTGCAACTTTTGATTATAATATACGCGGGTTTTGAACTGTACCATCCTAGCCAGGCTTGGCTTGTACCCTTTTTCCCCTAATGTGCATAGTTTTAAATTAATGGATGAGTAGATGTTCATAGTATATTATGGATGGTTGTTATTTATTTGTCTCACTACTGCTATATATGACTTAGAGGTTTTAGAAGACTAGCGATCTACCTAGGTCGCGATTTTTTGGTCAGTCGAGAAAAGAGTAATTGGTACTACCGCTCGCTTAGGAGCGAGGCATGACAGCATCGATTGATTTGGTATCATAACAGGTTAGAACCTAGGAAATATTAGGATCTTGGAAAGATATGGAAGTATCAATTGATTAAGATTAGTAGTTTAGTACTTATGGGTTAAATTAGGTACTAATTACTAACTAGTTCTTGATTGACCGATTCGATGTGATGGCACGATTGTGTCGCTTGTCGTATTAAACATGTTGCATATTGCATGTTGGTTGTGGCCTACTGTGTATCGTTCGCCCTCAATAACTTGCTGTGTACCGCCTGCCCTATGTAGCTTGTTGTGTATCGCCTGTTATTATATCAAAAGCTTGTTGAGTATGGCTTGCTTTCTCCCCATTTTTGTGTATGATTTGTTTTGGTTCTTTATATCTGATAGGAATATTGGGATTAGATTTGTTAGAATTTGAGTATGGATAGAAGGAGAAGGCCTCCGAGGAGAATAGCTACTATAGGGCGCTTTAGGATCAAGGAGGAGCCTCAAGGAGATCCTAGGATCGAGGGGATCCTTAAATCCCTTGAAGATCTTTGAGGTGAGGTCGCCTAACTAGCACGAAACCAAGAAGTAGCCATCATAGCTGCTATTGCTACTGCGGCAGATGCCACCATTGATGCAATGATGAATGCCACTATCACCTGGGGGCTTGCTGAAGAAACCGTGGAGGATGAGATAGAGGATCCCACTTCTGATCCAGTCCTAGCTGCTGAAGGTGTGAACGAGGAAAGGAGAATTCTAAAGTAGGTGGAGCAGTTCCTCAAACTGAAACCTCTACAGTTCTTCGGTAAGGGAGATCTAAAAGTCCCCATCTCATGGCTTAAGGGAATTGAAAAGGTCTTCTCCATGTTGAGATTACGGATGAAGACAAGGTAGTACTGGCTTCATACCAACCAATGGGTAATGCTAGACATTGGTGGGAGACCAACAAAGGAACGATCTTTGCTGAAGGATTAGCATCGAATTGGGGTGCTTTTGTTGATACCTTCAATGAGAACTACTTCTCAAATACCACTAGAGAACAGAAGATGGTGAAGTTTTTAAGACTTTGCCTAAATCACTTATCAATTGAGGAATACGAAGCTAAATTTGCAGAATTGTCAATATATGGTAGAAGATTAGTGGAGGACCCACTTGATAGGGCTGCTAGGCTTCAAGATGGACTAGAACATGAGATCAAGAGTCAATTGGCGCCCTTTAACTTGCGTAGTTACAAGGAAGTACTGGGTAGAGCACTAAAGGTCAAAAGGGATATAGCTGAGAGGTTAACCGCACCTGGGTCGCGGTTCTTCTCAACTAGGGACCATCGTAGGTAGGGAAAAAGGCCTATGATGAGAAACAGGAACCCCTTTCCTCCCAATGGGAGTGGTGGAGTCAAGAAGCTGCCATCTCGCCAAGACAATAGACGCAAACACTGTGGCAGATTCCACAAGAGTGAGACTTGCCCCATGCGGATCGGAGCTTGTTTTGGGTATGGCTAGCAGGGCTACCTATTGAGAAATTGTCCGTGACGTCTAGTTGGGACACAGCCATTGCCATCGCGTATTGGCCAGCCAATAGGGAATGCCCCTCCACATATTATGGACCGACCTCCAGCATAAGGAAGGGTATTTGCTGTGACCAAGGATGAGGCTCAAAACTCTGGTAGACCTATCACAAGTACCATTTCCTTGCACCAACATTCAGCTTAGCTTTATTCGACACTGGGGCTATGCATTCTTTTATTGTAAAAAGATTTGCTGAGCTAATTGGTTTGGCCATAGAACCATTAGTGGTAGTCCTTAGTGTTTCAACTCCCCTACATATTAGCATGTTGTCGATCGATGGGTGTGAGGGTTGTGAGACAGAGATTAGTAGGGTAAAATGATCGATTGGTCTGGTGGTACCTACTATGTATGATTTTGATGTGATCATTATAATTGATTGCCTTAGAAAACAAAGGGCCACAGTTGATTGTTTCAAGAAAGCAATACACTTCCAACCTCTAGAGGGTCTGAGTTATGAGTTTGTTGGTAATCGAGGAAGACCCTTGACCTTACTAATCTCATCTCTGGAGGTAGTAAGTCTAATAGAAGATGGCTGCTAGAGCTTTTTGGCCAACGTGGTGGATGGCTTAGTAGAAGGACCAAAATTAAAAGAGATCGAGGTAGTAAGAGAATTATTGAATATATTTCCGAATGAATTACCAAGATTACCTCCAGACCAAGAAATTGAATTTGTGATCGAACTAGTTCCTGGTACGAACCCGAGCTCTAAGCCACCATAATGGATGTCACTATCAGAGTTGAAAGAACTCAAGGTGCAGATGCAAGAATTACTCGATAGAGGGTTCATCTGTCCTAGTGCATTGCCATGGGGTGCGCCAGTTCTGTTTGCTAAGAAAAAGGATGGGTCTTTACGTTTGTGTATTGACTATTGCCAACTAAATCGAGTGACAATCAAGAATAAGTATCATCTGCCTAGAGTCAATGACTTATTTGACCAGCTGTAGGGTGCTTCGGTGTTATCTAAGATTGATTTGAGATATCACCAGTTGAGAATCAGGAATGAGAATGTTCCTAGAAGCGCCTTTCATATTTGCTATGACCACTATGAGTTCACGGTGATGCTGTTTGGGTTGACAAATGCTCCAACTGCGTTCATGGATTTAATGAATATGATCTTTAAGGAATATTTGGATAAGTTTGTTATTGTGTTCATCGATGACATGTTAGTATACTCGAAGGGTCCAAAAGAGCACGAACAACACCTGAGCTTGGTCTCCGCGACTCTTTGGGAGCGTGCACTCTATGCCCAGTTTAGTAAGTAAGAGTTCTGGCTTGGTCGCGTGGCTTTTTTGGGTTATGTGATTTTAGGAAAAGGAATTTTGGTGGACCTTGCCAAGATTGAGGCAGTAACGGACTGGCCTAAGCCTACGACGGTAACGAAGATTCACAACTTTCTAGGTTTAGCTGGTTATTATCGTCGCTTTGTCAAGAAGTTCTTGAGTATAACGACGCCTCTAATGAGGTTATTGAAAAATGAGGCAAGGTTTGAATGGATTGACAAGTGTGAGAAGAGTTTTCAAGAATTGAAACAAAGACTGACTACAACTCCAGTACTGACGATTCCTTTAGGTTCTGGTGGATACGAGATTTATAGTGACACGTCTTATCAAGGACTTGGATATGTTTTAATCCAGTACTGTCGAGTAGTGGCATATGCATCAAGACAATTGAGGCCTCACGAGCAGAATTACCCGACACATAACCTGGAGTTGGCTACAGTCATTTTCGCTCTTAATATTTGGAGGCATTATCTATGTGGAGAAATCTTTACCATATTTACATACCATCAGAGTCTTAAATATTTATTCTCTTAGAAGGAGTTATATGTGAGACAAGGAAGATGGATGGAACTTCTAAAGAATTATGACTATGATATTCTATATCACCCACGTAGAGCGAATCGATGGTTCATGTCCTTAGTCGTAAGTCTTCTCTAGCTTTGGTAATGGTCCAAGAATGGCATCTATTGGAGAAAGTCAAGGATTCATACTTCAAATTTAAAGTAGGTTACCTCACATGTTTAATGGCTACCTTGAGAATGGAACCTCAATTTCAATCTAAGATCAGAGAGGTGCAACCCATGGACCCTACTATCCAGAAGATTATCCAAGCTGATGCTAAACTCAGAAAACCAAATTTTCAGGTTTTAGAAGAGGGAATTCTTAAGTTTTGAGGAAGATGGTGTATAGCTGAATACACCACACTTAGAGAATAAATTCTGGCTGAAGCACAAATGAGTAATTATAGTGTCCATCCAGGGAGTACGACAATGTATTAGAACCTAAAACCACACTATTGGTGGAGTGGCGTGAAGGCCGATGTGGCAAGATTCGTTGCCAGATGCCTAACTTGTCTAAAGGTGAAGGCACAATATTGTAAGCCTAGGGATTATTGAAGCCACTAGAGATCCCCGAGTGTAAATGGGAACATATCACGATGAATTTCATGATAGGATTACCTAGGAGTCAGCGGGAACATGACACGATTTGGGTCATAATGGATAGACTTGACCAAATCGGCTCATTTTCTTGCCGTGTGTAAGGACCTCCCACTGGATAGGTTAGCTGACCTATATGTAAGACAGATAGTCCGACTTCATGGAGTGCTAGTGACGATTACTTCTGATCGTGATCCCAGATTCATTCCATCCTTCTGGAAAAGTTTGCAAACTACTTTAGGCACGAGACTGCAATATAGCATAGCCTACCATCCGCAGACAGATGGGCAATCAGATAGGACCATCTAGACTTTAGAAAATATGCTACATGCATGTATTTTAGACTTCAAGGGTAGCTAGGAAGACCAGTTGTAGGTGGAGTTCGCTTATAATAATAGCTATCAATAGAGTATTGGAATGGCTCCTGTCGAGGCACTGTATGGCTGTGCATGTAGAACTCTAGTCTGCTGGAATGAAGTGGGAGAACAAAAAGTTCTCGGACCAAAGTTAGTACAATAATCTTAAGATGTAATCAAGTTAAACAGAAATAAACTGAGAACAGCTCAGAGTCGACAGAAAAGCTATGCAGATCGAATGCGCAGACCACTAGAGTTTCAATAAGGAGGCCATGTCTTCTTAAAGGTATCGCCTAAAAGAGGGATATCTCGATTCGGGAAAAAGGAAAAAATGAGTCCTAGGTATGTGGGACCATTTGAAATTCTAGACAAGATATGAGTAGCGGCTTACTGCTTGGCTTTACCATCAAATTTGGCTCGGATACATAATGTCTTTCATATGTCCATGCTGAGGAAATATCAACTTGATCTTTCTCATGTACTGAGTTTCGGGGAGATTGAGGTCGATGATAGAATCTCATATGTAGAGAAACCGATCCAAATTGAGGATCGAAGGGACCATGCATTAAGAAACAAAGTGATTCCATTAGTCAAGGTGGTTTCGCAATATCATGAAGCAGAAAGAGCCGCCTGGGAAAGTGAAGAGGCCATAAGACGCTAGTACCCCTATCTGTTTGAGGAGACAAGTGATGTAAATTTCGAGAACGAAATTTCTTAAGGGGGAAGAATTATAATGGCCGCGTTTCACCCTTCTTTGACATTTATTGTGTAATTATTTAGTCATGGATTTGGCCTAAGAGCCCTAGTAATTTTCATGGTAATTATTGTAATTTTCGTGTGGACGTAGGAATTTCTGAAATGAGTTTCGAGTTCCTGAAAATTGATTTGATCATGTTTTGACCCCAAAAATACTTAGTTTTATTTTTGGAAAGCTAGTTTGAATTTTTGGGAATTTTCTATAATTTTATTAGATTTGTTTTTGATTATTTTTAATTATTTTATTATTATTTTATTAGTTTTATATTTTTCTTGGGGTTGGCCATATTCGTGTTGACCTGGCCCAGGCCCACTTGAGTCAACCCCCAGCCACCCTTTCTCTCTCTCTCTCTCTCTCTCTCTCTCTCTCGGTCAAACGCCTGACAGGCATGTCACCAAAGGGGCCTACCGTCCCGACTAGCCATCGGCAAACACTGCCAATCGCCTCAGGGGTCTTGTCGGTGAGTGTCATGGCCACTGGTTGGTCACCACATGTTGCCAACAAGCTTGTTTCCTCTCCAGCCGCGTCTCATCCCTTATCTATTGGGCTTGGGCCATCCTTGCTTGGCGTTGGGCCAAGGTTTGGTGGGCCTTAGCTAGCCCAAACTCAAGCCAAAAGAAAGGAAAATCACATTGCCACAAGCCATCACAATCGGTCGCCGCGAGCCACCTTTTCGTGAAATATAAGGTGAATGGACCTCATATCCCTTAATTAGGTCGATTTACCAGTTTTGTAGAAATTATTAGGATTGATTGGGTGACTCGATTATTTAATTTGGCAATTAAGGCTAATTAGGGGTTACTTAATTGCTGTTGTTATTGAATAATTAATTGGGTCGGTTAGGTGGCCCGTTGGCTTTAACCAGTTTAGAAGTTAATAAAACCCAATGAGGTATCGATTGGACCGTGATGAGTGGTCTCGATCTTGTGAGTGACTGGTGTGGTAGTTGACTTTAGTTTGCCCTTAATTTTGGCTTTTAGCCAAGAAAATTAGTTAGGGTCTCAGCTTGATCAAGAACAACCTCAATTGCTTTAATTGCAATTTATTTACGTTTTAATGAATTTTATTATTAGTGTGGCTAATTGTAATTGGCTAGTACTCTGACTTTAGGCTAAGTCTCCATCATGCATTGATTGACTTAGGTAGATTCGAATAGGACAGAGATGAGCTTTAGTCTGATTAAGAGTGAGAATTTGTTAAGTCTCTACAGAAAATTAGGAGAATTGGGACCCTAAGGCAATTAGGTTCCTACTTCTAGCATAGGGGTTAGACTCACTGAGTTTTATATCTCACACCATTGTTTAAAATGGTCTTTAGTTTAACTAGGTTATGGACCCCAAGGAGGAATCGGTCGAGTAGGAGTCAATAGAGGAAGAGTTGAGTGAAGAGGAGCCGATGGAAGAGGAGGAGGAGGAAGAATGGGTGCTGGAAGTACTCCCGAGTTCTGATGAGAAAAAGAAAGACCCAAAAGAATGGGTGGTACTAGACCGCCCAGCAGATGCATGATGTGTAACAGTCGCGACTCTCTGAGACTCTTTTTATAATTAATTAGATCTGAGGACTTCGGGAATTTTCGTAGTAACTTATTGGAATTTTCGAGAGAACATGGAAATTTTTAATAATTGATTTTGGGTTTTTGAAAATTTATTTTATGGTATTTTAACCCAAGGATACTTAATTTTATTTCTAGGAAGTTTTTCAGAATTTTAGGGATTTTTCTTGGATTTTATGAAATTTTATTATAATTATATATTATTAATTTATTATTAATTTATCATTTTTTTAAATTAGCTTAATTTCCAACGAAATGGACAAAGCCCACGTGTGACCCGACCCATCTACCATTGATCCGACCCAGGCGCGTGACACACGCCCAGCCCATGAGCGTTCAACCCATATCTCTTTCTCCCTCTCTTTGTGGCATTCCGTCGAATAGGTTGAAGACAAGTCATCGTTGGAGCCCATCGCTGGCCAAATGGTTGGGCATTCGCTGGTAAACAAGGCTAGCTGCCCTAGGGCCTAGCCGGAGAGGTTCTCGACCAATGGTTGGTCGCTGTTTGCCCTCGGAGAGCTGGTTTCCTTTCTCGACCATGGCACCCCCTGTTTTTGAGTCTGCGCGAGCCCCTCCCTTTCAACATCAATTTCTTCTTGCTCCGAGCTCCGTTTGGCCTGTTGTTGGTGTCATTGGGTTCATTGCAACACCGTCTTCAAAACCTAATCAACCGCCACTGCTAACTTCGCTTGGTCCGCCATCGGTAGCCCCTGAAAAACCCCTTCATGACCCGACCTCCCTTTGCTTTTCGGTAAGCTTTCCCAAGCTTTCTTGCTTGGTTTCTTTCAATCCTTCAACCTAAAGCCTAAACCAATGCCACCAATCAATTCCTAGGCACTCGTATACCTTAGGTTTGGCTCTTAATTGGATTGATTTGGTCTAGATTTGCTTGGGTTTCAATCGAACCCTTTTTTCTCCAAAAACATGTTGTCCAAGCCCTAGGTCCGACCAAACCGCCATTCCGGCGACACCCATTCTCCACCATTACTCTCAATCAATTCGTATGAGTCTCGTGAGTGAAGTTCAGGTAGTTAATTTGATTGATTTGGTCCATCTTTCATGAATTGAAGCTAAATTGGATCTTGCTTTCTCCTAGAAACCCTAACCTATGAACCGCCGCCATCGAAGAGCGAATTCTTACCACTCCGACCACCTCAGCCGCCACCATTGGTACCAATCGACTCGTGGGGAAGTCTTCTTCAAAGTCAACCGGTCACCAACTCCAATTTGGCCCAAAGAGAGAGAATCGAGCCCAAACCTGACTCGACCTCCTCCCGACTCGGTTCGCAACCCAAATAGCTCAACAAGTCTGTTCGTGGGTTCTTCGCACGATTGGAGCCATTTCGTTGCCCGTGATCGCCACCCACAGCATTGGCCCACCTCTTGGAGCCAAGAGAAGTCGTTGAAATGTTCGCTAGAAGTTCACCGGAGTTTCACCAAATAGCCGTTGAAGCCATCTTGGAGTTGCTCCGAACCCAAGCAAACCATCTGCGCTATTGGACTGGAGATTGAAGGTCCACATCAAGCCCAAGCGTAACCGAAATTTTGGAAGACCGCGTCGCTGCCAACTGCCTAAAGCACGCAAATTTGAGGTGAGTGGACCTCTTATGCCTTAATTAGGCATGTCTACTACCTTAGTAGAATTATTTGGGTTAATTGAAGGGTTCTATTGATGATTTGGTGAAATGGACCACATATGGTCGGGCACCTAGTATGAAATTTACGGCGATTGGACGGACTGATTATGATGCCAATGGGCCATAATCATTTATTGGATGTCAAAGGAGTGCAATGGGAGGTTAAGTAGTGGCAACTCAATTGCAAATGTAATAATGAAACAAAATATTAGTTAGAGTCTCAGGCCGGTTGTGGATGGCCTTAATCGCTTGGTTGCATAATTCATTTATCGAGTTATTTAATTATTTAATTGTTGGTTTAATCAATTGTTGCAATAAACCCTGATTTGCTAGGCAGTTGGGCTTAGTGCCAAATTCTGATTAGAGACTAATTGACTTATAGATGGGATGAGAACGAAAGACACATTATTGGAGCAAGCGAATATAATAGGAGGGTGAGGAATGATTAAATCCTAGTTGACGGTTGACACATAAAACGCGTTTAAAGACCCTAGGGTGAGAACATACCTAATTCTGGTATAGGAGGTAGGCTTACTGAGATATCCTAATATCTCATCCTACCACCCTAAACCCCTTTCAGGTGTTGAAGATGGAGATTGCGAAAGCGGGCCTACCCATTCCAGGGAACCCTGCTGATGGCAGGTGGGTAATTGATAGGATGGAGACCAGACATGGGTTTATTTTTGAGAAGCATGAGAAGACCTTGTAGGAGTTTGATAATCATTTGTGGTTTTGGGTGCCTCACCAATACCGGGTGATGTACATGGGGAAGATAGGTGGACCCTTAGAGGTCTATCAAGAACGCCATGACCAACTGTGTGGAGCATTAGGAGATTGGCAATTGGATCTATGGAGACACGATCCTCTCGACGGTATTGTAGTAAACCCTTAAGGTGTTTCTCTTGTTGGCTGTATGAAGTTGCAAATTTTGATATAAAGAGTAATTTGTAAATTAAATATGGGTGTAATTACGATAAAGAATGGATGTATTATTAGGGCTGGAAGGGTTGTAAATTAATAATTATTTACCTCTCTTTTGTTGTGTTTGACTCTGATTATTAAGAAGGCCAATTACCTACTTGCGATGTCAAAAATTATTTGGCCAGATGAGAAGAAGGTAATCAAGGACTACTGCGCACTCAGATAGCTAGGCGTGACAGGATGGGTCATAGAAAGACATGTAAGGCAGAATAGACAAGTTTTAGAGAAACACAAAAGAACAATTTGGGAATGGAATGAGGACATATGGGTTTAGGTTCCGTACCAATACATTGGAGTAATAGGGAGTCCACTGCATTACTACGGAGAACATCACGAAAACCCCTGGGGAGGATATGAGTAGTGGCACATTAACCCTGACGGGGGTGACGATTTACTAGATGGTACCATGATGGATCCCTAGGTTAGTTAGTCTAGGTTGATGTCTAAGGCCAGATCTATTCCCTATAGGTCAGTAAACCTTTCCTCTCCCGCAACTTTTAATTGTAATTTATGCGGGTTTTGAACTGTACCATCCTAGTTAGGCTTGGGTTGTCCCCTTTTTCCCTTAATGTACACAATTGTAAATTAATGAAAGAGTAGATGTTCATAGTATACTATGGATGATTGTTATTTATTTATCTCGCTATCACTGTATATGACTCAGAGGTTTCAAAAGGCCAACAATCTACTTGGGATGTTGCAATTTTTTGGCCAGTCAAGAAAAGAGTAACTAGTACTCTAAAAGCTTAAGCTATCAGAGCTGTTAGATGAAAATGTAGATTAATATTTAATTACTCTTACATTCTCCCTTACGCTTAGTTTGGTCTTTTCGTCTAGTACTAATTGTAGAAATATATAATTGGGAAGACAACAGGAGCCTGGAAAGATTCAAACTTAAGACCTCCTAGAGATTTCATGGGACCATTGTCAACTGCTCTAAAGGCTTAAACTATTAGATTAAGGCGTAGGTTAGTATTTAATTACTGTCTAAAAGCTTAAATTATTAGATGAATGCATGGTTTAATATTTAATTACTCTAATGGATCTTAAATTAAAATGGCAATTCATGGAACGAACAATGGAAACTTGGTGTCCGCTTGATCCAAACACCTCGTTCACTCAAATCTAACTAGAAGTGGGATGGTGGGGTTGACTGAATCAAAATGGGCAGGCGACCCAAAAAAGAAAAAAAAAACACACAGAATTTTTGACTGGTCAACAAAAGGAAAGGAAGTGGACACGCGTTACAGAAGGAAAAGACAAGTCATGCATGGCGAAGGAAAGAAAGGAAAGGAAAAAATAGGAAAGTAAAAGAAAGAAGAGAACTTTGCACATACACGTTTCAGAATCCTCGTCAAGCCAGCTTAAGTTGTAAAATATATGGAAAAGATAAGCTAAGGAATTGTGAAGCTATGGGATTTGACGGAAATCAATTTGAAGTAATGGTTTAGTCGAAATGAATTTTTAAAGTTTAAGGAGTAAGCATCACGCAAAGGATAGCTTTAAATATTTGCTTTGGATGTAATTTATTGAGTTTGGATGTAATTTAGGTGTGAAAATCACTCAAGTGTGTGAGCAATTGTAATTTAGATTCTGATTATTTGATGCGAACTCTCGCTGTGAGTGTGGGTATCGATATTCGAATCGAATCATATAAATCTTCACGTCCTTCTATTGTATATTTATATTGACTTAACTTGTGAGGTCCCATAATTTCGGAGTTAATTACTAACAGTTTCAATTGAAACATTCACTAGCAGGATGATAAGAGATCATATTGAATTAACGCTTCTAGTGAGGAAGCTGAATTACGAGGACTTTGTGATGGACTTAAACTAGCTTAGAGCAACTGAGTTAGAGTTGCTCTATGTATGCCGGTTGACATCAACATACGGCCGTTTCTTACAGAACCGACATGTGATAAACCAGTGCATGGAGTTGATTTTTAAGAAATATAGAAAAGGCCTACGAGGCCGCTAATCCTGACACGACTGTAAAGTTACGCAGTTGTGAAAGCATTTGGTGATAAGTAACCGTGTCGTCTATAAACAATGTAACTTGGTATCATCAGAATCATTGATCATATGAATTTTACTTTAGAGTCCACACGATCAAGCTTGATCTACAGTCTATAGACCATATATTGTTCTCTCCTTAGCCGGAGATTATGCTATCTAAAACCCGATTTGGCAACATAAGGGCATGCCTCGCTTATGCTACTGTTTGCAGATAGCTCCGTTTACCCTTATCATGGGCAACATCCCATTCAAGCAAATGCAGCAAAACAATAAAGAAATTCTAGCTTAACACTATTGCCCACAGCAAAAGAAGAAAGTTACATACCTGTTGTAAGTCAACTAAAAGTCAAATTCTCCTAAGTTAGGATGAAAAACACTACACTTCCTGATGTCCGACTCCACAGAGACTAGGATAAGAAACATGTTACTCTTAAAACATTGAATCACTTCTTAATGTTCCAATTTTTTTCTTCTTTTTTTCCCCTCTTTGTTTGGGTTAGGATGGTTGTCCGAAGTCGCTGCCCAGTTGGAAGTTGGAAGGACTCATCAAAGAGAAACCTCCTAGCTTGTCTCCTAGGACCAATTGAAACTCTATGTCCCAAGAATCTTCCCATCTAAAAATACCCTTCTTTTGCTTTAAACCAAAGCTTTCGAAGACTTCCTGAATTATGCTTCGTCAACCTACAACCATTTAATCCTTTTTGTCGAATATCTCGAGCAGTTCATTCCTCTTCATTTTTTCAATTGGTAAGACGGGCGAACTCCCCAAGTCCCCAAGTCTAGAATGCTATATACCGAGATTTGAACCTTCTCCGGCTTTTCTAAAGCCAGCGCATAAACTCTTAAGAACGATACTGCACTAATGTGTAACGGCAACTGTTCACGGCTACTTGTTAATGCAAAAGAAAACGAGAAACTGTTGATGGCTACTGGTTGCCATTTGAATGCTACAGAAAATATTCACTAAAGATTGCTCATAATCAAACACATAAGTTGATAATCTGCTTGACATATGCATTTATTTCACGGAATATCCTTTGACAAATCAACAAAAATAACATAACGCTAGGCACGTGTGCACAGAGAGAGAGAGAGAGAGAGAGAACCTGGATCTTTGAATGAAATCTGAGGTTCAGCCACAGAGCCAGTCATCAGAAGAAGAGACAGAGTGGGATGAAGGTCCTACAGTGAAGGGAATGTGTTTTCTCAGTTTTATGTGACAAAAGTCGATCCTCTGATAAAAACAAGTGTGAAAAAGAAGAGCCGGCCTCCAAGTCAAGGTCAATCTTTGTGGAATAATTGATCTGTGTAGGACCAAGCGAAATTCTCATGAGCCCTTTTGATGCTCCAATGAAGAACTAAAGAGGAATCCACCAATCGAACAAGCCTTATACGGATAGATCTGAAGCATCGTCGCAGACATGAAGATCTTCGAGGGGCATTGTTGTATGTATGATATTTTCAAGTAACTTGTTTGTTTGTGACCAAAATAAAACAAACAATAATATTTATTTTCTCATTAAAATTAAGAATATTACCTCAATATTAAGAAAATCATGAAATAATTCTATTTGAAATTATGCGTCAACATTTGAATGTTTTAAGAGTTTTGGATTAAAAAAAAAGTGAAATTGTGAATCATAAAATCTAGATCTAATGAAAAGGGAAAAGTGAAAACCAATCAAGATGGACCCTTTGGATGAACATGTTATAGTGACTAAATTGTGGCAGATAAAATAAAACTCGACCCTGAAAGTAGGGGTGTCAAATGAGTGGGTCGGATTAGGTTTGGGTTGGGTAAAAAATGGTCCGACCTATATTGAGCCATTTAACCCGTTTTGATTCATTTCATATAATACAATTCTAGTGACCCATACCCGACCAAACTCATGTCTGACTCATACCCGACCCGACCCGTATTGTTAAATCACTTCCATATATAACAAAGTCTAGAAAAATTTGCTTCATGATTTATTCTAAACATATTGTTTAAAAAAAATTTTGCAATACAAATTAGTTGATATATGTTTTATTATTTTTCTTTTTTAAATTTTATTTATTATTAAAATTTTCAAATATATTTTTTTATTTTGTTTGCTTTTCTTCTTCTAGTCGTCGACGAAACCCAAGCTCTCTAATTTGGCGAGGTCTTAGCCTCCCTAGAATTCTCAAGCATTGAACTATTTTCTCATCAATGTCTTCTTCCTAGTTTTTGGATTTAATGCTTCCACAAGGCTTCCCATTCCATTATGCTCCCAAAGCCACTCCACAAGCAGCGCAATGGTCCAATAATGGCCTCGAGTTGACAACTTCTCCTTTGCTCACTATCCCCTAGAGGACAACCCCAAAACTATGGGGTAATTGTCTAAAAAGTCATAAACCTTTTGAAACTTTACCGATTAGTCCAAAATTATTTTTTTGCCAATTCAATCATAAACCTTTTGAAACGTTGCTATTTTAGTCCTCCCACAACTTTGTACTAGAAAATGCCTAAGTGGGTTGAATTGGCAAAAAAACAAAAAAGATTTAGGACTGAATCGGCAAAGTTGCAAAAGATTTAGAACTTATTGGACAATTGTCCCCCAAAGCTTTAGATGTTTAATTCCTTGCTTGCCTTGACGGTTTGTATGCATTCAAATCCTATATAGCCCACGGTCTTATGTGTCATACCCCAAATCACCAGTAGAAAGGTATGACATGGCTGTCCCCCTTATCGAAGGATGCTTAGTTGGTATCAGAGCCAAGGGGGTGATTGTGGTGTTGTTCCATTCTGGTATTCCATACTGAGGCAACGTGAGTATCTCTGCACCCTTTGATCAAGAGGAATTTTGTGGTAACGCAGTAAAGCCCGACGGATAGGGTTATAAGACGTTTTGGCCCGTGTCCTCGTTTTAAAATTACTAAGCAGAGAGAAAGCATAGTCATAACCATGAAACCAGATAGACGCTCCATATCCTCTTCTAGTTCGGTAGCACTAGACTCCACTGATTGTGGTATGGTGTATAGAATTGAAATAACTTTAGAAGATTTTAATAGATCTTTGAATAATTGGAAAGTACCCAAAGTCAAGATAAATCAGATTTATTCAGATGCAAATAAATTATTTAAGTCCTATGATTTCATTATTCAGACTGAAGAAAGGGATGTTCCCATCCCAAATTCTTTTGAAAAACTTCGTCTTTTAGACAAAAAGTCTATTAAAGATCATATTTCAAAGGCCAAGTATCATTATCTTCACTTCGGCCTAGTCCAAATCGGTGTTAAGCCTCTTACCAAGGAAGGCCTTAACACTTCCCTTCTTCTTGTTCTTAGAGACGCTAGGCTTTTAGATTACGAAGAGTCTATCCTAGCAACCATAGAAACTAGTTTGTGTAGTGGTCCGATTTCCCTAGAATGTTACCCAAACTTTTCTATTTCCTTATTAGATAAAAACATCCTTGATTCTTTGACTTTAGAAATCAAGACCCATAATGTTAAGATGGCTCCGGGATCAATTCCCCTGTCTCTTATCTATAGGATTCATTACAAGGCTATGAAGTCTAACTTCGACCCTAAGGCTTTTCAAAAAAGCCCCAAGGGTTCTACCCTATAATTACAAACTGATATTTCCAGGGCAAACACTACCATTCCCCGTTCAATAGATTGGTGCGACATCCATCTACCAGAACATTGGGAATTAGATAGTCCAGTCCCTAGGCAGATCGTCCAAAACACCAACCCTGCCAATATAGTCCAGCATCCAGAAGGTAAGGTAACTATACAGTTTCCAAGGAGACAAAGCTCACCTCTTACTCCTAAAAGACCTTCTTTTCATATGTCTAGTTCTAAGAGATTCCTAGACTTAGGAACCCCTTCTCGCCCGTCTTTAGATCGTGGCTCAGTAGATTTGCATTCTCCTTTGCCACCAATTATAACCCTTCCAGACAGCACAAGAGGTTCACAAACCTCTCAAGTTGCTGCCAGTCCTTCTGCACCTCCTTTACCTAACCCTACTGCTGTAGACAACACCGCGGGTATATCTAGACCTGTTTATATTGTACCTCAGTATTACCCTGAACCTACTTCCTTTGAAGTAGAGGCCGAGCTCAACTATATCCAAAGAGAGCTCAACGTCATAGATAGAGTTTTTGTTCCCAATAAGGAAATGCTCAATCGTGAATTTTGTTCTGATTCCAATACTGAAATCAAGACTTGGTTTTTTAATCTATTCCGTGATCATTCCAAAGCTATTAAAGACCAATATTATGATTACATGAACCAACATGGACATCATATTTTGTTCTTTGATTGGTTTGAAGATCACTTTCTTCTGCCGAAGCAAATCTGTGTCATTGACAATTCTGTTCAATGGCATCTCGATGATAATTCCATTATTACATCTGTTCATCCGCCTCTTAGGAAGTTTAAATTCGACTTAGCAGGTACTGATATAGTCGCTGCACCCTTCAAGACTGCGGAGAACACTGACGCCTCCGGTATCAAAAAGGTTATAGAGCAAAACAATTTTGCTAATCAGCACCTTCATACCATAGGTCAACAATTAGATAGAATAGAAACTTTAGCACTGACTCACACTGAGACAGTTGCTAGTCCAGTCCAAAGACCCTTATTTAAACCTTTTTCTATTCCTACGGCTCCTATTTCCAGAAGTCCTGAGTTTCTCAAAGCCATAGAACTCAGAAAAGCCGTTCTTAAGGGAAAGGCCAAAGAAACCTATTCCCCTAAGGAAGATCCTTATACTCCTTCAGCTACGCCTCCCTCTAAAGGTATTATTTTCAACGAACCTCGTAGAGAACTCAATACCATAGAGGCCAGTACTTTGCCGACCTCACAGGTCAACAAGGTCACTTGGAAAGAACCAAAGAAAGTTTGGTATCCCAAGACCTCCCCTACAGACATTGGACTTGATGAAAAGACCAATGTCTTTCAGAATAAGTATTCTCCTAATTCTATCTACGAATGGAATTTGGATGGTCTTTTTGACCACAACATGATCAATACTCTTAACCAAATGGTCATGCTTGCGAATACTTATAAAACCCAAGACGGTACTTCAGACCATACCGTCGTTTATTATATTGTTGCCGGTTTTAGTGGACAGCTTAAGGGCTGGTGGGACAACTACCTTATGGAAGAGCAACGAGATTACATTCTCAATGCTTTCAGAATAGATGACTTAGGACAGCCTATCCTAGATAGTATAGGTAATCTCATTCAAGACGCCGTCAACACTCTTATTTTTAGTATTTCCAGCCATTTCATAGGAGATCTTTCTCATTTCCGCAACAAGGATTTAGAATTACTTTCAAATATGCGTTGTCGTTCTTTAGGTGATTTCCGCCAATATAAGGATATTTTCCTCCAACGAGTTTTCCTTCAGCTTGACTGCAATCAACCTTTTTGGAAAGAAAAATTCCTTGCAGGATTGCCAAAACTCATTGGTGAACAAGTTCGCGACAAACTAAGAGAACAATACGGGGGTGATATACCTTACGATATTCTCTCTTATCGCGAACTTTCTTCGGTTGTTTACAGTATTGGTACCCAGCTTTGTACCTCCTTAAAAATTCAAAAGCAATTGAAAAAACAAAACAAGGCCCAAGGCCTTGGTGATTTTTGTACTCAGTATGATCCGTCTTTTGTTTCCTCTTCCAAAAAAGTCAAGAGAAAAGAAAATTCTTGTTCCAGATGCCTACCAGGCAGCTGCTCTTGTAGGTTTTCTTCTCAGAAGAAAGGTTCCTCTAAATGAAATAATTTTAGAAGGAAACCCTTTCAGAGAAAAGACTCGTCCAAAAAAGAAGTCCCAAAAAGAGACTTCAAGAGTTTTACTTGTTTTAATTGTGGAAAAAAAGGCCACACTTCAAAATATTGCAAAGTTCATAAAAAAAATTAATGAACTTGACCTCGAGGAGAAAATCCTAGATCAGATTAATCAGTTAATGGTTGATTCTGATGAAGATTTCTCTTATGAGTCTTCAACTTCAGGTTTTCAAATTAATGATATTGAAGCATCTTCTTCTTCCGATTCGGAATCAGAACATGATTTATAAGATACTCTTCAAATCAACGTCTTGACTCAAGAAGAAAAACTATTTCTTGATGCTCTTGACGAAGAATCTGATCCTTCTATTAAACAAAAAATTTTGCATAATTTAAATCCTTCTCCTTCCATTCGGATTGAGAAAATTCCTTATAATTTGGATACCATCCTTAACAGGAATTCTAAACCTAAGAATAAACCTGTTAATATTAATGATTTGAGCAATGAGATTCAAAGGCAGAAAATTGAGATACAAAACCTCAAACTTGCCCAAATCGAGCTCCAAAAACAATTCCTTGAATTTAAAGAAAAAGATTTAAAGAAGAAAGGAGTCGAACAAACGTCTTCTCCCACTTCTTCTCTTAATATTGATTCAGAAACCATTGAAAGACATGACTCTCAGCTTTTGTTAATGCTCACTGAGGTTACGTCTAGAAAGATGGTTATCAATATTGTTATTAAAATTCATGATTTTATTCTTCGAACAACAGCCATTTTTGATACAGGTGCAGACCTCAATTGTATCAAAGAAGGTATTGTTCCTACCCGTTATTTTGAGATGTCATCAGAGTGGCTAAACTCAGCCAGTGGTGATAAGCTCAGAATCAGGTACAAAATTCCTGAAGCATCGGTTGTACAGGACCATGCTTCTTTCAAAACTTCTTTTATTCTGGTACAAAACATTGGCCGGAATGTCATTTTAGGAACTCTTTTCATGTCCTTAATCACTTCGTTTCTCATTACCCCAGAAGGGATTGAAACTGATGTATTTAATAAAAAAGTTATTTTTGAATTTATTACTAAGACCCAAACGAGGTCTTTGAACTCTCTTCAAGAGCACTCGATTTCCCAGATAAATTGTCTTATCCAAGACAAAGAGAATCATCTCTCTTTCCTCAAAGAGGAACTGGGACTTAAACGTGTCGAGCAAAGGCTCCTTGACCCTTCTGTTTCAAACAAGATCTCTAAACTAGAGACTCTTTTTAAAACAAATGTTTGTTCTGATATTCCGCATGCTTTTTGGCATAGACGTAAACATGTTGTCAATCTTCCATATGAACCCGACTTCTCTGAGAGAAATATTCCTACTAAGGCAAGGCCTACTCAGATGAATCATGAGGTGATGGAACATTGCAAAAGGGAGATCAATGACTTATTGGATAAAAAACTTATCAGAAAAAGTCAATCCCCTTGGAGTTGTTCGGCTTTCTATGTCAACAAGGCATCTAAAATCGAACGTGGAACTCATCGTCTTGTTATCAATTACAAACCTTTAAACACTGCTTTAAGTTGGATCCGTTATCCAATTCCTAATAAAAAAGATTTGCTTAACTGACTTCACAATGCAAAAATCTTTTCAAAATTTGATATGATGTCTGGTTTTTGGCAGATACAGATCGCAGAGAATGACAGGTATAAAACCGCCTTCACTGTACCATTCGGACAGTTTGAATGGAATGTCATCCCTTTCGGTCTGAAGAATGCCCTTTCTGAATTCCAAAGAATTATGAACGATATTTTTAATGCATTTTCTGACCATATTATTGTTTACATTGATGATGTTCTAGTTTTCTCAAGTAATATTGACGCCCATTTCAAGCATCTCTCACATTTCTTTAATTCAGTCAGAACCTATGGACTCACTCTCTCTCCTACAAAGTTAGTTCTCTTTCAAACAAAGATTCGTTTTTTAGGCCATGACATTTCTTTCGGTGCTTACAGACCTATAGCACGGTCTATTTCTTTCACTGATAAGTTTCCGGATGAAATCAGAGATAAAACTCAGCTCCAAAGATTCTTAGGGTGCCTGAATTATATCATTGATTTCTTCCCCGATCTTAATATTATTTGTAAACCATTACACCAACGCTTAAAGAAAAATCCTCCTCTTTGGTCTATTGAACACACTAATGCTGTTCAAAATATCAAAGCCCAAGTCAAGGAAATTCCTTGTCTTTATCTTTCAGACCCTTCTGCCTTTAAAATAATAGAGACAGATGCGTCCGAATTTGGTTATGGTGGAATTCTTAAGCAACGTGTATTTGATAAGGAGCAAGTTGTTCAGTTCATATCCAAGCACTGGAATGAAACGCAGCAAAACTACTCCACTATTAAAAAAGAAATTCTCGCAATTGTTCTTTCAATTTCAAAATTCCAAGGAGACATTTTAAACAAAGAATTCCTTCTTCGCATCGATTGCAAATCTGCAAAAGATGTTCTTCAGAAGGACGTCCTGAATATTGCCTCTAAACAGATTTTTGCCCGCTGGCAAGCTTTATTATCTGTCTTTGAATTTGACATTGAATTTATTAACGAAAAATCTAATTCTTTACCAGATTTTCTCACACGAGAATTCTTACAGGGGAAAAGGTTCAACCATGCCTCCTAAACCAAGAGGCAAAGACGGTGGAAAGGCACCACAACTGCCTTTACACTGCTCTCCTTCTGCTTCCTCGATTCCCAGGCCCAGAGGCCTGACCCCAGTAAAATCTTGGTATGACATTGTCTTAGAAGAACACGGTCGTCAACCGGCTCTTCCAGCACCTAGTACGGTGCCAGCTCTCTCAGCTCCACGAGCTTCTCTTGCTGCTTCCCCGATTCAACGGGTTCCTTCCCCTACTTTGTCTACAACGTCTAGACACCCTTTACCTAGGTCAGGTGTGCAGACGCGCGCCTCCTCTCGAGCAATGAGTCATCCGCCGTCGCAAACGCCTACCCAGCAACAAGTAATTTCTACTTCCTTAGGGAAACAAGTGGTTGTCACCACCCAGGGTATGGCTTACCTCAAATCCCCCTGGTTCCCTAAAAAACAAACCATGACTATTATAAATGTAGATAAAGATTTCTTAGATTCTGATCCTTTTGCCTGTATTTCTAAGTTTTTTCCACCAAACTGGTTTTTTTATGCCTCATGATAACTTCAAGAATTTAGATTTTTATGAGAAAATCTAGGGATCATACATCCCAGGGACTGGCTCATGATAACTTGAAACCAGCAGTGTAGAGTTTAAGCATTTTATTAAAGGAAGCCCCGACGAGACTCCAAGTTATTCGACAGCCAAGATCCTAGGGATCATACATCCCAGGGACTGGCTCCCCCATCCTTACTCTCTAGTCAGATTTGAATCCAACTCGGCTAGTCCTTTCATACACTGTCCTGCTTACAATTACTTTGATTACCAGCAAGCCTGGTTTATCTCCTTGTACCGTCAAAACTCTCAAAGAACCCACACCTGGCTTCTTTACTTTGACGAAAATTTCAATACAGATAATCTTCCCATTTGGTTTAAAACTTGGTGGAATTTCTTTGGGGCAACTCCCGAAATCCTTCCACCACTAGTACAGTCTTCATTTAAAATCTTCTCTGAAGACTTTTCCCCTTCCTTTCCTGAGAATGAGTTTCCCAGGCTCCTTCTCTTTTGCATCTATTTCCGCATCTCTTGGGTCACTACCTGGGGTCTTGATTATTACAAATCTCCAAGTACCAATGATAACACCCTGATCCGTACACTACGGACCAAATGGTGGGATAATTTTAGATTTTTTGATAAATGCTCTGATGAAGCTGTTACCAGATGGATTTCAGCCTTTAATATAAAGAAGACAAATTGGCCTGCTTTGGCCTTTGCTCCTAGCAACAAAAAGGCACTTGTTATGGCAAGACTTGCTCAGGCAAAAGACGACGAGGAATTTCAACAATTACTCCTCGACGCCCAAACTGATCTTCAGGAGTCACTCTCCGAACAGGGCTCAACCGATTACCCTGGCCCTTACGACAATGAAGATATGTTAGATAGGGGTCCTTTGGATTCTCTATACGACATCAAGAAGCCTTGATCTCCATTGTTGTTTTTACTATTCATACGTATTTTGTAATAGTACTGTAGCCACAGTCAGCTTCACGTGTTTCACTGTACTCACTGTACACTGTAGCGGTCACTATACAAATAGTGCCTTTTGCCCTATATTAGAACGGCTCCTCTTCAGTCGAAGGCAGACGTTGTAAGACCTAAGTTGAGAAGAACTCAGAGAACACTCTCTCTCTCTCTCTTCGTCTCAAGATCTCACTGATCTTTTTCTCCTATTCTGATCTAAACACAGATCCTTCTTCTTCTTCTAAAAAGTCTCAACGAGACTCAAACACCTTTCCTTATACACTTACCTCCGAGCTTCAAACTGAAGTATCTTTCCCAGAACCTCCTCTGAACCAGAGTAAGTTCTTCCTTCCCCGATCTGAAAATTCCCAGATCCGGTTCTTCATATAGTACTCCTATTTTCCCAGATCTGCAACCAGATCCCTCTTTAGACACAGAAGTTCTCAAGCTTCCTCCTTAGCTTGTTGATCTTCTTCTACTTTTGTAATGCACAGATCCTACGGATCATTTACTTCCCTCGTACTGTAACTTTCAATTTCATATATGAATATGATGTATTTCTTCTATATCTTCGCACAAACCCATAATTCACATGGCTCTGCCGTGATTTGTGGTGTTTAGTGCTTTTCCTCTATTTACATTTCTGTGCAATTATCTTACTGCATTTACTTTATAGTACATTTATGCTTCTGTACTAGATCCACAAGTACAAAGTCGTTTAGGTATTATTTATAGGCCAAAGTTGGTGGCTAAGAAGCACTCTCTGAGTGTATATACCTGCACCCCTTGAGAACTTACATGTGGAGTAAGACCTTTGGGTGAGGCCATTTACCAAGACCAAGAAATCCCAACTTTGCTTCGTTTTTAATATTCTTAGACGTGATCTTAGTGGGTTTTCTTTATCGCATCTACTTTACAAATACTTTTACGCGTTATGCTACACTTGCACCAAGTCTTTCCGATTTTATTAACAAGCAAGCTCGCTGGCTAACGAGAGGTACTCATAGTGAATATTCTTTGAGACCTTTTATTCCTCTTTTACAAACAGATCTTTACAGATCTGTGATCCAGTGGTAAACTTACATTCAAAGTAAGCCCATCGTCGGTGAGGCCGTGAACCACACAGTTCGAACGACCTTGTTTTAAAATCAAAAGACTTAGCACTACGGCAGGCCGAGCCGCCTAATACGCTTAATGTTGTCTCTTTACCTTGCAGCGTTGTTGGTTTGTATTGTTTATATCGCACTATTCATATATTATTTAACATCCGCTCTTTCTGTTACTATTTCTGTTAATTAGCTTAGTCTTTTTTCTCTTCTTTGCCTTTATCCTTGGGTTAAATCTGTTGTTCTTAGTATCTTATTAGAGTCTATATATATAAATATATATATTCAAAATAACTCATACCAAAATATTGCTATCCAAAAATCCTAGTAGGATTGCGCTCTCACCCTACAGCAAGTCTCGAGTTACCTGGAAGAAAAATGGAATGGAAGGAGGCTATAACAGCTTAGTGAGTAATACATTTCAATATAATTTTTTCAGACTAAGACTAAAATCAATTTATCAAACAGTATCAAAAAAGTTCAATGGTCGAACCCATTGATCAATCTCATCAATCACATATCAACGGTAAGTTCCATCGACTAACCTCATGTTCAGGTATCAACCATGGTCACAAATAACGCCCTGTGATTAGGCGATCAAGATTCCTTCTTTGGCTAAGTCTCCACTTACAATGCAAGTAGCTCGACCCACGAGGATATCCTAAAATAGTATGCGCACACCCACAAAACCCAATGGGTTCACAGAGATATTAAGCTCATTCCATCAATTAATGATATCCATAATCCACAGTACTGAAATGAAAATCACCTCATATATCAAACTTCTTTCTCAAAACATTTCGTAAACTCGTTTCGTAATTCAGACGTATAACCTCTTTCATAACACATTTTCTTGGACATTTCACAAGCCAAAATCACAATCTTTTGTAGCAAAAAATATTCTCAAAGCTAGTCTCAAATCCCAAGGGCAGCAATTGTTCGATCTAGAATTTACATGACATATATGCATTTAGTAACTCATAACACGTCAAATCTTTTTTTTCACACCTAACAGTAGGTAACTGTGTTGGTTAAGAGCTTCTCTCTCATCGCTGAGATCAAGGGTTTGAAACCTACAGTTGGTAGCATCTTAAGTGGGAGGCCATGGTATTGGGGTCCTATGCTAGTCTCCCCCGAAGTATTGGAGTCAGGCCATTTAGTGTTGTCCTTGTGCCGGAGTCCTTGAATACCAAAAAAAAAAAAAACACATCAAATCTTTATATACTTTAAAACATGAGTTTTCAAATTTTTAGGATAAATAGTATCACTCACCTCGAATACGTCAAACGTCAATTTATATCGATCGATATATCAACATCTCTGGGTTCCTAATAATAAATTGAAAAAAAATATCAAAAATTGAGTAAAAATAATTCTCTAATAACCAACTTGACTAAATACGTATATTATTGATAAAAGTGACACCTAAGAGTCACTAAAGGGCTCGTCGATGACAAAAACCACTATTTTCCAATATGCGCAACTTGCACACTGAATCTATTTATGCCATAACTTTCTCTACAAAATTCTATTTCTATCGATCTTATAGTCAATGGAAAGCTCTTTCAACATACTACAAGATTCCCAAATTGGCCAAACCAAACTTGGAACAAAAACTGACAGAAACGGCCCACTATGTTACTATTCGCGCTTACTGAACAATTCGTGACAAACTTCTATATTTCATTTTGGACAAATTGTAAGGGCCAAATTGAATTCCGTCAGTTGCTATGGTTTCACGACACCTTAAAGTACAATAACCTCATAATTTCTTAGCCAAATAACTTCAAAATCATATTTCCTTGCTCCAATTTAACATAAATCTGAATTTAAGCCCTAATCCCAAAAATTATTCCGATTAAGTTGATAAGGGGCATGAATACTTACTGAGCATTGCGACTCGAAGTTGAATCAGCTTGGCGAAATCCTGGGAGCAAGGTTTTCTTCATTTTCCTTCTTCTATTTTCTCTCAATTTCTTCTCTCTTCTTTTCTCTTTTTCTTATGTTTTTCCGCATCTTCCAGACCCCAAAGTCAGTGCACTGTAGCAATGTTGACCGAGTCAAAAAAAAAATTTGGGCTCTTGGGCTCTTACATTATGTGTGTATGCTTCTCATACTTTATTGATTGGTTACTTCTCGGGTCACTACCTCGTGATACATGTGTTTTGTAAAATATCATAAGTTCTCTCACAGCTGGTCGTGTTACTCATTCTCATTGTCGTCCACGTCATTTGTCACCACAATCGTAATCACAATTATAGTAATCTCCCCATCCATCTCCTTAGAAAGCAGTAAACGTCCATGGTCACCAATCATCAACCAGAGATTGATGTCACGATCTTAGAAGACCTACAAGTGAGGTTGAACATCTCGATATGAGTTATCTGGATTTAAATATATTTCATCCATATAAATTAATAGCCCAATCCCAAAACTGTTACGTACCCTGATACTTCGAGGAAAAATCTAGTCACAATAGTATGACTTTTTGCTTAAGTTATAAAAAAGCCCTGCTATCTTTTCTGTCTGAATGGTCCTACACCGATAGCTCTCGCAGCAATCACGTTGACAATACAATTGATGTGACATTTTTCGTTATAAAACACTAAAGAAATAAAGTTAGCGATTTAAAAATTAAAAGGAAAGCAAAGCTTTGGATTACTAATAAGAACCATCAACACTCACAGCAATAGTTCCAGTTCATCAACATTAAAGGGAAACAAAAATTCTTATGCTTCAAGCTCAATTTATTTCGAGAACATACTTTTTTCAAACATTTAATAAAATAAATCAATGAAGAATGTTTTCCTAATCAACAAAAAAACTTTACTTAAATTCATGAAATCAATTTCCACTTTAAAAAATAAAAAACAACATTTAAAATATAATTAGATGTTGACACTAATATTAAAAACTGTATGCCAGAACTTGACAACTACAACACTTATTCTTGGAACTCGAGTGTTCAAAACCAAGCCTTTGGTGTTCAGGATTGTGTCCATCGAGGTTGTGCCCAGGCCCTGGGCCGCACATCCAAGTCTATAGAGGCCTAGCCTGGGAGACCATGCTTATGTCTAATGCTACAGTGCTCGATGGTACTTGTGCTTGTATCCTTGACGCTTAGGCCTAGATCCCCTACACTCAAGCCCAGATCCACAATAGTAGTACATTGATCCTTGTACTCGGACTGAGATTCTTAATTAATGTTAGTTTCTATATAAGCATGCATATATTTTTATTTGAATTCTTAGTTATTTTTATTTTGTTTCTTTTTCCTTGTTCCTCGATTGGTCGCTAGCCGTGGCAATAGTCAGCAATTGGCCATAGGCCAAGTACGAGCTCGCCCAAGGCTTCAGGCTCACCGATCTGATGAGGTGGCACCTTGCCCAAGGTTGGAGACGCTCGAGCTCATGGGCCTTGGGTGAGCTCCACCTCGCTCAAATCTAGAGGACTCGAGCCTCGCCAACCTTGGGTGAGCTCATTCTTCACCTATGCCAACCGTCGTTGTGATCGAGAAACAAGGAAAAAGAAAAAAAAATAGCAAATAAAAATAAAAAGTTCCAATTTTTTTAGTAATTTTTTCAAGAAAAATATATTTCTTATTTTCCATACTAAACAGTATAATATTTTTTTTTGTTTATTTTCAGGTTTCATTTAAATAACCAATAACAATAGTATTATTTTCCTAAAAATTTACTTCTTACAAAATATTTTGACCATCATATTGTTTGCGAAATAAACTAATTTAAGTTACCACAATACTATCAATTCCCGCCAACGTAACGCACCACCGCCACAGCACATCCAGCAAATTTGTGTTATTGCACGAAGTTTTTTCTTAATAATTTGAAGGAGGAATGGGTCTGCCATGATGGTGACGGTCAAAGAGAAGTAAATTTTCTTTTGATTTTTTAATAATTGGCGTTAGTTCTTCAACTTTTTGAATAATAGAAAATGTCGCGTCATCACCCGTAAGTCGCGTCAATTGCAACATAAGAGTTTCGACCAAAAAAACATAAAACTGTTGAAGATATCTCCTCTGTTTCTACTGTTCGTCAAGATGGAAATAAAGAGGAAGTCATTGAGCTCAATAATGGAAGAACTTCTAGTCAGAGTATCGAAGATACAAACAGAGGAAGCCGTGCTTAGCATTCAACACTTGTGTTACAAGCTCATTACAAGCTTCGCAACGTGTTATACGTACGGTTGTTCAAAAGTTGCTGATTCAGTTTTGACAGTTAGAAGTTAGTTTCTTTTGTTAGTAACAGAAGTCATAAGAGAAAGTGGAAATAAGTGAGCTTGTAAAGAAGATTACGCAAGATGTACATTTCATGAATTGAGATAAAGAGCTACTGCATTCTTGAGCTTTCTCAATTGAGTAATACAACAAGTCTCAGATTGACATACTCATCATCTTCTTCTTCTTCTCTGTTCTTAGTTTTTCATATTCTATCTTGTTCTTAGTTTTTCACAAAAACTGTGACCGCTTCTATATCCCGAGTGAAAATTTTCGCCCTTTTTCTTTTGGGGCATTTAAAGAGTATGACCAAACTCATCCTCAAAATATAATTACGTAATTGTTTCTGGGATGTAGCCAAATATTAAATGTCAGTTTCGTAATTATATTTGGAGGGAATGATGAAGACTGAGACAGAAGAAAGGAAAGAATTACGAGGAACTAGTGCAGCCAGATTTGTGTGGTCTTCTAAATTATCTGTTGCTTTCACCCAAACGAACAGTCGTAATTAACATATGAAAAAACAATGGAAAAGTTTAAAGTGAATGAATTTGTGAGGGACAAGACATTGCAAGTCAATAAATTTGAGGAGTGAATAGAAACTATTTTCGATCTTTCTCTTAATTAAGTTCGTGTTCTATTGCTGAAAGAAGGATCGAAGTGTAAAATCTTTTTTTTTTCTTTGGTCGTATTCAGTATAAGAGTTGTCAGAACTAGACCACATTGGGGTAATTTTCTCGTAGGATAATTGCCCGTGTGCAGATGACCCCCTTTTTTCCCCATGAATTTAGGTAAATTCATATAAAGCCATGTGAAAAATCATGTAGGCCTCCGTTCTAGTTGTGACAAGAAAAGAAAAAATGAAGTGCAAGCTGCAACTAATATAAAAGCTATAGCATATTACTCATCATGGACCGCCTATAACTGCTTAGCGTTAGGCTTGCCTTTGTTTTTGTTCACAAGAGACACCGGCGAAGGGAATTCTCTGGTTTCTCCTGTGATATTTGCGGTGGCGAACGCCGGGTCGCTTGGCAACCTACGCCGGCTCTGTCACCTTCTCATTATTCTATTAATCCCATGCATTAATTTTCTCTTTGTAGAAGCGTGTGTTCCAAGCGAAGCATTGATTTGGAAACTAAAAGTCGGACCTCAAATTTTCTGCGTTTTCTATGTCACACGGCACAAGGTCCTCAAACTTGGTGACCAAGTACTTGACTAGATGTAAAATAGTCTCTCCCAAACTCTCTACGTGCATCACTTCCTCTCTCTCTTTCTCGATCTCTCGATGGCGCCCAAGGCAAAGAAGCAGCGCCACCACGGCCAAAAGAAGAGCCAAAACCAGAGAGAGGAGACCACCACCAACTCATGCTATTGGCCCGACCTTCCGCGACCACTTCTCAACACAATCCGCAGCCACCCCGGCCTCATGCGCAACATGACTTTTGGTGTCACCACCAAGTCGTGGAGATCAAAGCCGGCCCCATGTTCACCTTCAAATCAGCTTCAACTCCTCCACACGACCCACGAGACCCGTATCACCCGTTTCAGCATCGCGTTCCCTCTAATGTGGCTGGACCACTGGGGGTACTACAGGAGGGAACTGAACTACTGGCGTCGCTGGACTTACCTCGTCGGTTACTCCAACGATGTGGTCGTCACCCGAGGCGGGCCAAATCCTTCCGAGGTCTATCTCTGGAATCCAGCCGAGACTTGGTACTCGTGTCTCCCGCCTTGGGATTGCCGAGTTCCTTTCACGCGCGCCCTCGTGAATTTGCCCTACTCAAGCATTAGCACAGGTCCCCACAGTGTCGTGATGGTCGTGACAGGCATGAGCCGCCCCGCTTTCATGTTCTGTGATCTTTCCACGCGGCAGCCGGGCTTCAAGTGGGTTAAGTATGATTGCGATGTTGAGGATCCGAATAATGGGAACGGTTCGGAGCGTCCCATGGAGTTCGCTGATGCCATCGGTGCGAATGGCAAGTTTTATGCCTTGAGTTCCCAGGGGACGCTTGCTGTTATAGAGTATGCAGATTCGGGCGCTGAGATCGTTGCCTTGTGTCCAGGCAGGGTGCTTCCCAATGCCTCGTGGAGGAGCTTCAGGGAGCATTTGCTCGAGATCGAGGGTGAAGTTTTTGTTGTTTTACTCGTTTCGAGGAGGACAGTGAAGGTTGTGGATGATGTTGAAGTTCTGAGGCTCAATGTCAATAAACAGTCGTGGACCAAAGCGAATAATATTGGGGATCGAGCACTTTTCATGGGGGCTAATTGTTGTCTCCATGTTTTGGTGAGTGAAGAGGGGTGGTGCAGGAGAAACTGCATCTACTTCGTGCAGAAAGCAGGGGATCATAATGTTCGGTGGGTGTTTGACATGGAAAAAAGTCACATTTCCCAGTGTTGGAACGAAGAAGATTGTCCACTAGAGTTGAACTTAACTTGAATCAGGGTAGTGAAATTTCTTTAGCGAACTGTCGGCCAGAAAAGATACAGTCATGACGAATTTGTATCAGCCATTTATATTTACGGTGTCAAGAATTGATAATAAGACTTCTACATCAGTACAAAATCCTGGAGAGTGAACTGAACCAGCTCATTATTGGCCAATGTAAATTTGATCGAATTCAACTTGCATCATGTTGAGTGCAGATCAAAAGAAAATAATTCAATTGATGAAATTATCAAAAGTTTGGAGCACATAACTCCTACTTCTATATTGAGCACGTGATGAGCAAGCCACACAAATGGCTTGTGTTGTGTCCTGTTTCGAAGCTTGCTATTAGCATTGACTGCAGGAGCATTGAAGCTGCCAATGCTGGGGCGGTTACACAAGGTCCTACTGGGAAATCATGACTTTGAGATGAGTAATAGCCACCGGAACAAAATATTATCTGCATATCCAGTCGTGCTTCTAAATCTTTAATATGAAAGTCCAGAAGTAGTGCGCAAAGAGAAACCAGTAACTGAAAGGTGTGCGTGTATTTATGGAAAATCAGAAACAGAAATCATAGAATATAAGTCGGACTATACCCTTCGTAAAATCCTGCAAATTATTCCTCCTTGGAAAGCAATGCAGAAGATGAACTGTGAGATTTCTAAGAGGACAAAGTGTGCAGCAACTCAAGCATTATGAAGGTGCAACACATGTCGGGACTGGTAATTTCGATGGGAGAAGAGGAGGCGAAGTGTCAAAGTTTAGAAAAGTTATTGCTCTGCTTAGGGGAGGCCATTCACCAGGGTTCCATGAGCGCACCAGGGGCCTGCGATCATTAAGCACTCCATTTGTCTGAGATCAATCCTCGCCAAACTTCGGATCTGCCGCATCAATCAACTAACTAATTTCACAGAGCTCCCAAACCTACTTTACAAGTCAGACTTGGTCTTCTGCTGCTCTCGACTTAATAGCTTTCTTCCACGTGCTATTCTAAGAGGACAACTCCAAAGATGTAGACATCAGATTTCATGCTTGGCTTGCTTCTGTAGATACTTTCAGGAGCCAAATACCCCATGCTCCCTGCAAACAGAGCCCCTGTGATGATTGACAATCCTGACCAGGCCAAAATCTCCCAATTTTACATGGAATTCTGTCAAGCAGGACATTTCTAGACTTTATATCCTTGTGCACAACACATTGTTTCAAATCCTCATCTCAGTACTTCAGTCCTAATGCATTTAGCAATGTTATAGCTCTTTTCCCATGTCAATGGTGCTTCGTCTTTGTATAGATGAGAATCGAGGCTAGCGTTGACGGTAATTCATATACAAGGAGGAACTCATTACTCTCAAGGCACCAGCTGATGAATTCCACTACATTTTTGCACTCGAGGTTTCTAATGGATTTTACTTCTGTCGCGTACTCCTTTTGGCCTTGTTTGGACTCTGAAGTGATTCTCTTTATAGCAACACGAGCATTCATATTATGAGTCATATTACAAGTCCATATAAAGGCAAGTCTTGTGATCATTTCTGGTAAGGCAGAATAAGGTGAATTAAAAAAAAAAAAAAGCCTATTCGTCTCCTTCTTGAGGTTGACATCTTGAATCGACAACTCTCTAGCTAAATCGACATCTCACCCGCAAATTTCCCCATCAAATGCTCAGTACCCTCTTTTGAATGGGGTTTGAGTTACGAAGAGACACTACTTACGGTGGCATTGAAGATAAGAGTATGGACTGAAGATCAAGTGAAACTCTCAAGGGCTTAATCCATGGTAATGTTCTCACACGAGATGCCACATTAGAAAATGATTAGGCCATATACTGGTCGTTAGTCGAGCCATTTTGTCAATAGTACTACTAAAGTTACTAAAAGTGTCACTAAAGAGGTCTTGCAAAATGATGTTTGCAATTGCCACAACCTTAGCCAAGGATGATGACAAAGGATTGGATGAAGAGAAAGATGATATAGAGTTCTCGCTAAATTTAATGGTAAATTTGACGAAAGCTAACGGAGGATAAATGTGTAACACACACACATATATATATATATATATATATCAATTTGGGGTTTTTTGTAATTCAAAAAATTAGTCTAGGGTAAGTTTGTCACAAGTGTACTGATTCACGATTTTTCGTGGTGTTAACCTATTAATTGATCCACATGATCATGTGACATCCATATCAGCAATTTAATTGTTATATTTAACGGAAACTAATGGAATGATGTATGAAAACATTTTGCGTTGTGAGGTGTTAGTTGCTTTTTAAATTTATCATATTGAAAGGTAATATATTTTCTTCGGAGGGGACAGATGGAATACTTCTCCGTATATAATTATGTAATATGGGTTAACTATCATTGAGAGGGCTCGTTGCATAAAACTGAAAAATAAGTGATAAAAATTCAAGTACTGAATATTTGAAATCTTCAAGTACTAAGTATGAACATAAATATGTTGTCTAATAATAGATGAAAATTACACAACCTAGATGTATCTTTGCAATCAAATTGAGTCTTGGCACTACGTCTTCTGCTCAGGATTGCACAGTTCCATCCAAGCATGCCGCAATGGACGAGATTGGCATGAGCCACTTGGCTTTTATTTTCAGTAATCTCTCCAGGAGTCGGTCACCCTGGTGAATTCAAGTGGGTTAAGTACGAACTATACCTAAGAATCCAAACATAATAAATAAATAAATAAATAAATAAGGGAGAGAATTTTAGGGTCGATCTTGGTTCTTAAAAACCAGAACCTAAAAGCCACATCTGCCAGCTCCTAAGGAGACCTTGGAATTGGTTTTCCCTCCTGAAAATTCTCACATAAATTTGAGCAAATTTGATGGTTACCAATACAGATCGAGAATGAGAAGTCAAGAGTATGAGGAAGGACAATGCGATTTAAGTTATGACTGCATGATTTTGCAATCCGCAAAATTACAAAATCCTAAATTGAGAAGACCAACAGCCACTGAAACACATCATGAGTTTAATAGGAGGTGGTTGAAGTTTGTGGCCATGATTTAAAACAAAGAAATATATTTCGGACAATTGCAGAGATAAATTGCATGTATGAGTCGGTGGATTGAGTCTACGAATAGGCAAGACGGTTCAATCATATATATACAAGATAGACCAACCCAAAATATAAAAAAAATAAAAAGATAAAAACTAATTCCATCAGCCTTGTGATCCTTTCTCAGTGAAAGTTATATCTATTTCGCCCTATGCTGGGTTGTCCCACTAACATGTCCACGCACACTTTCACATCAAAATCCATACAATGCTAACACCAAAATCTTAAACGTAATGCGATAATCCAAGAATAAGAGTTAATAGAAGCTTGTAACTAAAGGTCTGCTTGCATAATGTAATACTTACGAATCATAAAACACCGAAGTCGCTTTGCAGAACCCATAGTAATAGTGAACTTACTCTGTGTTTCGAGAGCTATGCAGAAGAAGATGAACCACCAGATTTCTTGGAAGAGCTCGTACATGCGGACAGTTCATTATTGGAAGCGGTCGGTGGTGTAATGCTTCTCCAGCTGGCAGACGAAACGTGCAACGATTCGGGCATTAAAGACGGAGAGGCGATATATGTTGGGATGGGCACCTTTGGTGGGAGAATGGGTGGTGAAGCATCGAAGTTCAAAACGCTTATTGCTTTGCTTATGAGAGGCCGTTCCTTAGGGTCCGGATGAACGCACCAGAGGCCGACAATCATCAAGCACTCCATTTGTGTCGCATCGAAATTGTCTCCTAACTTAGGATCTGCCGCATCTAATAGCTTCCCAGTTCCATAGAGCCCCCAGACCCACTGCACGAGGTGGACTTGGTTTTCTGATGCGCTCTGTTTGATAGCTTCTCTTCCGCTCGCTATTTCTAGAAGGACGACTCCAAAGCTGTAGACATCAGATTCCTTACTTGCCTTGCCTGTATAGATACATTCAGGGGCCAGATATCCCACGGTCCCAGCCACTAGAGTCGTTTGCGACCCTTTGGCATGGTCGACTATCCGAGCCAGGCCAAAATCACCCAATTTAGCCTCGAATTGGGCATCAAGTAGGATATTGCTAGACTTTATATCCCTGTGCACGACACATTGTTTCAAATCCTCATGCAAGTATTTCAGCCCTAAGGCAATGCCTTGAGCGATATTGTACCTCTTTTCCCATGTTACTAGCTCTTTATCTTTGAATAGACGAGAGTCTAAGCTACCATTAGACATGAACTCGTACACAAGGAGCAACTTGTTTCTCTCGTGACACCAGCCGACAAGCTCCACTAGATTTTTATGCCTGAGATGTCTAATCGTCTTCACTTCAGTGGAGTACTCCTTTATGCCTTGTTTGGACTCTGGAGTGATCTTCTTGATAGCGACATGGGAATTTTCATCAGCTAGGTGGCCTTCATACACTCCTCCAAAACCCCCTTCCCCAAGCAACCGGGTACTGGCAAAGTTGTTAGTCGCCACGGCCAAGACCTTGTAGGAGTACTTCGGGTCCCTTGGACCGTTCAAATCCTACATCAATCCCCGGTATATCTTCTTCTCCTCCACTTTGATCACTCCTATTTCTCTGTAGCTTGCACCGATACCAGCCAAATCCTCCAACAAGGATAAGCAACACCAAAGAGCTTAAGCCTAAGGGAGCTCCCCTTACCTACGACTTGCTTTTTTCTCCTTGAGTTATACCACCTGTAGGTGTGTCGCTGTTAGTCTCATTTGTTGTGCCGTTTTTTTTGTCAAGGATTCGTAGACTGGAGTTGAACTGCCACGAGAAAATGGTATGAGACTCAAACAACTGCCCTGTTGTTGCCGAGAAACCAAAAGCCACCCATTCCGGCAAGTACTCTGTCAGGTTGAGTGGATGATAGTAAAGGCTGGCAGAATTATCAGCATTATCTCCCAAACAAACGCTCAAGTTCATTGTTCTAGAATTGTATGTGACCCAAGCATGGAGTTCTTGACCATTGCGTATGTTGTAATCCATCCATGAGACACAAGTTTCATGGACAGAAACCATACTGTTTACATCAATACCAACATGTTCACATGACGGATCCCATGCATTTGTTGAGGGGTCATAGAAAGTATCAAACTCTACTGCAACAAATGCAGTACTAGAGTTGGTAGAGGTTAGATTTGATGCGATTCCTAGAAGGCATCCTTCTGAGTGTTCCGGGATCTGCGATCCACTGGGAGCGAGAAAGAAAACCAATCCGTCGGCATGAGAGTAATTCCCCTTGGAATCAATAGCGAAAGTAAAATGGCTAACAAAATCTGCCACGTTCCCTGTTGAACTATCCCACAGGTGCATGGGTTGATTATATAATGCTCGGCCAACAAGGTATGTGGGGTTCTCCATTGGCGCACCTACAGTGAGTTGGATGGTGGAATTCTGTACGGAGGCATTGCCTTGGATAGTAATTTTCTGATCGTTCAATTGGAAAGACGGAATGTCTAAAGAAATGTTCTGGAAGGATTCAGAATTGGCAGATAAAATGCTTAATGAAAAGATAAAGACTGTTTGTGCTAGAGCCTCTTTTGTCGGACTCATTTTCACTGAGCCGGGAGCTATCCTTGTTCCTAATAATCAGAGGCTCGTCAGTATTTTTTCACTAGCTTCTATTCAATGTGGAGAGCACCTGCAGCTGCCAAAGTCTGAAAATTTGAGTTATTGATGAGCGATTAAACAGAAAAACAAAAGGTAAATGCACAATCTCTGTGATGGAAGCTCTGGTAGAAACAGAATGTTTGAGATAGCCAATAGACATTTTCGAATTATATCAGGTCCTGAAAAGGAATTAGAATTTTGACATGGATGTTCTGATGTTATAGTTTCGAATCACTGTTGTTATTGACAACATTCATCTAGTTAATAACATGGGCAGTAACTGATAGAGAATTTGACAGTAATGGAATTCCCAGGTTTTTTAGAGGTGCAGTCGGAAATGATGGAGAGCATGATCGTCAATGACAAATCCAGAAAAGTCTTGGGGGCCAAGATGTAAATGAATCGCAAGCTAAGCGTTATATTTTCATTTCTAGAAGTATAAAATCAAGCGGGTGACTCTAACTCAATGGGTTGCTTGAGTTCTGCCTCTTATGAAATCCATCAGCTCGGACCCCTTAAAAGCCAAGTGATTCTATTGGATTGATAGACTTGTGAGAAACTTCTTGTGGCGTTCGATTGAAAATGAACATGGCGCAACAACTGAAAACCAGAAACGGCTTAGACCTTAAGAAAACGAAATTTTGTCTTAGCTCTGATTGATCTTAATCAAAATGGCAATTCATGAAACGAATAGTGGAAACTCGATGCGCTTGATCCAAGCACCTCGTTCACTTAAAAACTAGAAGTGTGATGGTGGGGTCGACTGAGACAAAATGGGCTAGCATTTTTTAATTGATCACCAAAAGGAAGGAAAGCGGACACTCGTTACATAAGGAAAAGACAGGGCATGCATGGCGAAGGAAAGAAAAAAGGGGAAAGAAAAGGAAAGTAAAAGAAAGAAGAGAAAGCTTTGCACGTACACGTTTCCGAATCCTCGTCAAGTTATATGGAAAAGATAAGTTAAGGAGTTGTGAAGTTGTGGGATTTGACGGAAATTAATTTGAGGTAATTGTTCAGTCAAAACGAATTCTTGAAGTTTAAGGGGTGCAAGCTTCACACAAAGGATAGCTTTGAATATTTGCTTTGGGCAAGTATTTTGTTGACGTGCATAAGTTGTTTTGTCAATGATTAAACTTAGTTTAGTCGATTTGCAGTTAAGATAGAGTTTTACTTTATCTTAATATTGTTTCTAGCTTCTTTAATGAGATTGCGAGTTTGTCAGCTCGAGTAATTTTTGTTATTTAGTTTTAGACATTCATAAGTGAGTAGTACTTATATCTTCTTTAAATTTGTAAACTCATGACTTGAAAATAATAGGTGTTCAATTTAATATTACTTATGAAATAGCATTTTTGTTGCACAAAATTTGAGATGGAGCATATATTACTTTTTGGTTATTGCAATAGTTTGACAAAGAAGTTTTGAATGTTATATGTATTCCTTTATGAATTTGGTTTATGAAATAAATACTGAAGTGATTTACAAATGCTTTATGAAAGGTATTCTAAATGATGAACTAAGTTGCAAAGAATTATGTATTATTGGTTCGTGAAATGTATTCTGATTTACGATATAGTTGTGGTTTAGTTTTGTGGATTATGGAAGGATGATGTTTTGATGCTCATTATTGCTATGAGTCTAGTTAGAGATTCTAGGAATGCATACTTTTTTTAGTTATCTTTGTAGGCTGAGCTATGGACTCATGATAGGTGGGCGACCTTGCCAACAGGGGACTCTTGATTGCTTTATCATTAAGCGTTATGTTATGAGAACGATTGGATATTGAACAATAAATTAGTCAATGGAATGAACCATTTATGTATGATTATCAATGGATTTGACTATTGTTGTTTTATTTGTAATGGTGGAATAAATGAGTATTTCTAATATATATGTATATATATGTATGTATACATGTATATAATTATATTTAATAAATAAACACATATGTAATTCGGTACGCATATTGTATTCTAATTTAGATGATGAGTTTCTAGTATTATTCTATATATGTGCATAGTGAATGCTGGATCTGTTCAAAAGAAATATTTATTACTTATTGAATTGTGGTTACTCATACCATTTGTTTTTTTTTTTCATGTGCCGTAAACAGGGCGAGAGCGCTATCAATGATGAACTTTCAATAGTAGGATTTTTAGGTGTGAACTTAGTTTTGCTGAGTTTGCTCGGCTTAGTTGTTAGCTTGGAGATCTGTATATAGTTATTCCATTGATACTGTAACCATCTTATTGCACGCGCACAGAGACACAGACACACAAATATATTGACAAGAGTTGTTGGTTTGTCTTTGAAGTTGCGTCCTCTCAATGGAAGACGGCCGTATCACCCCCTATTATTGTTGGAGTCAAGAGTGTGATATGAAGTCTCTCTTTACATTGCACTTGCTTCAAATCGTGCCTCTTTGAAATCCAAAAGCTCATTTGGTTCTTTCAAAATCGAAGTACCTCCACCACATCACGCAAAACGACCTTGACCCTAGCGACCGGATAAAGCTTTTTTAGCCATGCATCCGGTAGCCTCAAAGAGTCCAAAGTTATATCCATTCAAAGGAGACATACTCAAGAAGGATGATTTAAGACTACATTGACTCAACACTTTTAGTTGTACTCTGCGCTGCAGGAGTCTATCCCCTATTGTACCTTGCCAACCCTTTACTATTTTGCTGTCGTACGTGGAACTGCTTTATTTATGAGTATATGTCAATCCTTGTTCATTACATAACTGACTTGTCAAGAACGAGTGCGTTGACTTGACTTGTACAATTATAGAAAAGCTATACGTGGCTGAGAAACGAACTTAAAGCTAGGGCATCAGGTGAGCATTTGCCGAGAAATTACTCTGTGGTTTATAGATCATATGGATCAATATTCCCGAACAATTAATTACGTGGACATCACTATGGAGCCGTCAAGACCGACGGTGTGGATGTCCTCGATCTACATCGTCCGTGCACCATATAATACTATCTCGTTAGACAGAGATTATGCTATCTAAAATTCGATTTGGCAACCTATGAGCATGTCTTCCTCAGGCTAGTGTTTGTAAATACCTCTGTTTATCCTTATTTTATGCGACTTCCTTCCAAGCAAATGCAAGGAAATACAAAAATCTTGCTTAATACTACCCCACAGCCAAAGAGTCCTGAGGTCCAACTCCACAGCGGCTTGGAAAAGAAACGTGTTATTTTTTTGTCTCCTAGGACCAATTGAAACTCTATGTCCCAAAAATCTTCCCATCTACAATTACCCTTCTTGTGTATCAAAAAAGGCATATGAATTAGGGTTCCTCAACCTATTAACATCTTGTTCATTTAGTCGTATATTTTGCACAATATAATCCTCTCTTTTTTCTTTCGCTTGGGTGAGACAGGGAAACTCCACAGGTCCAGAATCCCGTCCACCAAGATTTGCATCCATCCCTAACCCTCTCCAACTTTCATAATGTGGCCATAAAAGCCGGCAGACAACACCAAGATGAGTACCGGACTAATTTACAGCAGCAACAGTTAATGGCTACTTGTTTATGGGGAAAAACAAGCAAACTGATACTAGCTACTTGTTAAACTTGAACGGTTAAAAAAACTTTGCTAGATATCGTCAAAAATCAAACATGAGTTGATAAATCCACTTGAGATTTGCACTATTTCACAGAATATTTTTTGACAAACAAAGCAGAAATACCATAAACGCTACACGCACGCTCAGAGAGAGAGAGAGAGAGAGAGAGAGGGGAACCTGGATCTCTGAATGATGTTGAAAGGAGCCACAAAGCCAGTCAGAAGATGAGATAGACAGAATTGAAGGTCCAATAATAAAGAAGATGTCCGTCTTTTGCCAATTACTATGGAGAAAAATAGGTTGTTTGGACAAAAATATGAGTGTGGGGATCGAACACACCGTCTCCAAGTCAAGGTCATGCTCTGGGAAATAATTCTTGCGTGTTCGACGGAGCGATGTTCTCACGTGCCCTCTTTTTCGTTGTTCGATGAAGAATGAAGGAAGCATCGACCAATCAAACAAGCTTCAAATGCAAAGGCTGAAAGCATTAGTCAGCAGATTTGAAAATCTACGAGGTGCATTGATGAGTATGTATGATGTTTTCGTTAACTTGTCGGACCCGTTGAAAATCAGGCAGTCCGTCGAGGATGCACTAAGCAGGGGTCATCAAAGAACCGAGTTGCGATACCAGTTGTCACTCTACCTTTTCGGCATGGAATAGCAATCGGATCCGGATCGTGTTCTTCCATTAATGGGGCCCCCATGTTCTGGGAAACAGATCCCCTGCCGTATGGCAGGGGTGTAGTTTCCCATCCCATGCACACACACAAAGATAAAAAGAAAAAACCTGCCCCCTTCAAATCATGGGCAGCCGTATGATCCACTAAAGGCACTCCAAACTTTCTCTCTCCAAGTCAGACGATCTAAATATCAACTTTGACTTTTCTCCCTCTCTTTATTCTCTCTCCTCTGCTGACACTCTCCCCCTCTCTCTCTCTTCTTGTCTTTCTCTTTTATCTTCCCTCCTTTTTGCCCTTTTTTTCGCTGACTTCCCCTGCCCCTGCTGACCTATCCCATCTTGCAGACCACCAACTTCTCTCGCCATGTGCAGTAAACAAGGCGAGAGCGTTATCAGTGATGAACTTTCAATGTATAATTTTTATGCGTGAACTTAGTTTTGTTGAGTTTTCTCGGCTTAGTTGTTAGCTTCGAGATCTATATATAGTTGTTACATTGATACTGTAACCATCTTATTGCACACGCATAGAAACACAGACACACAAATATATTGACAACAGTTGTTGGTTTGTCTTTGAAGTTATCCTTTCAATGGAAGACGGGCCGTATCACCCCCTATTCTTGTTGGAGTCAAGAGTGTGATATGATGTCTCTCTTTATATTGCACTTGCTTCAAATCATGGCTCTTTGAAATCTACAAGCTCATTTGGTTCTTTCAAAATCGAAGTACCTCCACCACATCACGCAAAACGACCTTGACCCTAGCAACCGGATAAAGCTTTTTTAGCCATGCATCCGGTAGCCTCAAAGAGTCCAAAGTTATATCCATTCAAAGGAAACATACTAAGAAGGATGATTTAAGACTACATTGATTCAACACTTTTGGTTGTACTCTGCGCTACAGGAGTCTATCCCCTATAACCCAACCTTGTACCTTGCCAACCCTTTATTATTTTGCTATCGTACGTGGAACTGCTTTATTAATTATGAGTAAATGTCAATCCTTGTTCATTACATAACTGACTTGTGAAAAAGGAGTGCGTTGACTTGATTTTTAAAATTATAGAAAAGGTGTACGTGGCCGAGAACGAACTTAAAGCTAGGGCATCAGGTGAGCATTTGCCGAGAAATTACTCTGTGGTTTATAGATCATATGGATCAATATTCCCGAACAATTAATTACGTGGACCTCACTATGGAGCCGTCAAGACCGACGGTCTGGATGTCCTCGATCTACATCGTCCGTGCACCATATAATACTATCTCCTTAGCCAGAGATTATGCTATCTAAAATTCAATTTGGCAACCTATGAGCATGTCTTCCTCAGGCTAGTGTTTGTAAATACCTCTGTTTATCCTTATTTTATGCGACTTCCTTCCAAGCAAATGCAAGGAAATACAAAAATCTTGCTTAATATTACCCCACAGCCAAAGAGTCCGAAGTCCGACTCTACAGAGACTTGGAAAAGAAATGTGTTATTTTTGTACTAAAATCCTTCCCATCCCAACTACGATTACCCTTCATGTGTATCAAAAGACACCTGAACATTAGGGTTCCTCAACCTATTAACATCTAGTTTCTTTTGTCCGTGTATTTGGCACAATATAATCCTCCTTTTCCTTTCGCTTGGGTGAGACGGGGAAACTCCACAGGTCCACAATCCCGTCTACCAAGATATGCATCCATCACTGACCGTCTCCACCTTTTTGAATGCCGCCATAAAAGCCGGTACACAACGCCAAGACGAGTGCCGGATTAATTCACAGCAGCAACAGTTAATGGCTACTTGTTCATGGGAATAAAAGGATACCGCTAATAGCTACTTGTTAAACTTGAATGACTAAAAAACTTCGCTAAATATTGTTAAAAATCAAACATGAGTCAATACGTCCACTTGAGATTTGCACTGTTTCACAGAATATCCTTTGACAAACAAAGCAGAAATACCATAAACGCTTCACGCGCTCTCACATATAGAGAGAGGAGAGAGAGAGATAGGGAACCTGAATCTCCGAATGAGGGTTGAAGGAGCCACAAAGCCAGTCAGAAGATGAGACGGAAAGAAACGAAGGTCCAATAATAAAGGTCTTGTCCACCTTTTGCCAATTACTTTGGAGAAAAATAGGTTGTTTGGACAAAAGTATGAGTGTGGGGATGGAACAGACCGTGTCCAAGTCAAGGTCGTGCGTCGGGAAATAATTCTTGCGTGTACGACCGGCCGATGTTCTCATGTGACCTCTTGTTCTTCGTTCGATGAAGATTGAAGGAAGCATCCGCCAATCAAACAAGCTTCAAATGTAAAGGCTCGAAGCATAGTCAGCAGGCTTGAAGTTCTAAGAGGTGCCTTGATGGGTACATATGATATGTCCGTTAACTTGTTGGACCCGTTGAAAGTCAGGCACTCCGTCGTGGACGCCCTCAGCGATGGTCATCAGTGAACCGAGTCGGGATACCAGTTTTCACTTCACCTTTTCGGTAACGAGTAGCAGTCGTTGTTGCTTGATTGACTACTTTATTTTTTTCGTACTTTTTCTAGGATGAAAAGGAACTCCGGTAACTAGAAGTCACCAAGAATTATCTGAAATGATTCCTTTCTGTCGAGGAACTCTAACTGCATCACAGGGTTCCAGTAGCTTTCCTACCACGACACTATCGAAAGGCACACCTTTCTTTCAGGAGGATTCGCGAATGTCCAGAGAAAGCGGTATTTTCGATCGAAAAAGGGCAGCAAGAAGAAAACTGAAGGGAAAAAAAGAACCTTTTTAGGGGCAATCGGTTCAATGGCAGAGTAAATAGTAGAGTTTCCCTTGTAGTTTTTTTAGAGAACTACGCGGTGTAGAAGCCCCAATATCATATTAGATATCTCATCTTTTTTATCGGAAAATTTCAAATAAAAACTTGAAATAGAACTGTTTTCTCAAAAAATATAAAAAGAACATAAAGTGAATGTTATCCCATATAAAAATATGAAATTATCAACATAATCCCAAATAAGGGTATCAAGTTTGAAGCATGCCAAATCTTATTTGTAGTTATGTGTATTTTCATCTAAGGACTTTTTCCTTTCTTCTTCTTCTTTTTTCCTTCTGTCACGCCACGAACCTAGTTCGAACACGCACACATCCCTTGGTGGTCAACTAAAACGCGACGTTCCCAGGTTGCATCGCCGACGCAATCTTCTATGCATATGCAGAAGTGAAATAAATAATCCTCGGACGACAATAAAACTTGGGATAAGAAAGTAGGACAACCAAATTACACAAAACATATCTCATAAATAACCTCGAGTTCATATACATAAGAGACTAAACCAAAAAAAGTTTATCTAACTCCGGGATCTACAGCCAAGAGCTTCGTGTCCACCAAAAAAAGGCATACTCAAATCCACAATGCACTTGATGCACCTCCATCTAGGGACTTGTAAAATGTACACCACAACGGTCTGAGACAATGTCTCAAGAAGTTTACCCTTTAAGCCCCGATTATGAAGAAATTCACCTAAAAATAACAAATATTAACAACAAACAATTCAATGTTTGAAAAATGTCAGACTATCTGGATTTTAGACAGTTAGGGTCAGAGACTCTCTGGGTCAGAGACTCTCCAAGTCTGGTGATGGCCAAACTCTACAATTCATGTACAAAAGCATACATCAAACATCTTTAATTGAAGGATCTAGTGCGATCACTTAGGGAGGTGAATAGGTAATTTTAAAAACTTTTGCGAAAGTATGAAAAACACAGCGTGTAAAGCATGATATATGAGTGATAAATGAAGAACTATAAGCACATAGAGAGTTAAGAGAGTAGAGATCAAGACACAATAATTATAGTGATTCGGCTTAGCTCAAGCCTACATCCACTCTCTTAGGCTGACAACCTATCGTCTGGCTACCTTCAAACGATAAAGATCTGCCATCTCCTAGATGATAAAGATCTGGCTACGATCAAACACTTGACTCTAAATCAAATCACAGAGTTTTGTCTTTTTGTCATAGAGTTTTGTCATTTTCAAAATAAAAAATAAAGCTTCCTCTAACATTAATGATTAAAACACTGCATATCAATCATCATACACTCACAAAGGTCCCGATTATAAGACCAAATCGTTATGACACGTCCCATACCTTGTCACATAATCTCGTCCCATAATAAGACGCGACATATCAATGGTTCAATCCACATTCCGATGTTTCTCAACCCGCGTAAACACGCCTCAGGTCCTTGTCACATCCCGCGAGGATTCTCGCCTCAGGTTTACGACTCACTACTTCTTGACCCACAAAAAGTTTTCAACTTTAGTTCTCGCCAAAACACATCATCTTTCACCAGTCATCACATATTCACATACTATCATGCATAGATTCCAAGCATATCACAAACCAACCATATCATTAAATGCACACTATCCAGCTAACAGTAAGGAGGTCGAACATCCAGCCTTGCTGCCCATGCCTCATACCGTGCCAGCGCAACTAAACGTAAAACCACCCTAGCTGGTGAAACCAAATCACTTGTGTGTCTTCAAATTTAAATCCAGAAACATTATCAAAGGAGTTCGTAAAATCTTCAAATTTGAATATGACATAAATTGCACTTAGACAAACATTTTTCATGAGACACCTTGACCCAACTCCTTCTGGATTAAGAATAGTAAATCGCTCAAACTGTTATAAAAGTTATGTCCATTTTCAGAAATCACGTTCTCCAAAATCGCTTGGTTTAGAATCCAAAACTTGTCCGTTTTGTCTGAAAATTGACCATGTCAAACTAAAAGATGTGATAAACGAATTTTATGAAGAAACTCTTTCAAAATTCAAACTTCAAGAGTTGATAAAATTCCATTGATTACCAAAAGGTTACAAGTTCCAGCAAAAATAGAGTTTTTGTTTTGTTCAAAATAAAGTTGACATATTACTTTTTAAATCCATAGAATTATGGGTAAAATATATGTCATAACTAAAGATATATAAAACATTTTTCACGAAGGAACTGACTTTGTAATCTAATCACATCTCGATCTACAAAATAAGCAAATAACGATAGTCTAGTAAATATATTCTAGAGAAATCCACTAAACTGAACTAAACTAGCTTCAATTTAATCGCATTTAACTCATTTAACACTGATCTAATCATGCTAATTAACACACATTTAACTCCCTAGTGTAATCGCATCCTAAAAAAATATTAGGAAGCAAATTAACCTAATTAACAAGTCGACAAGTCTAGAAAACGACGCCGAGAAGGCGGCTAAAACTCGAGTCTACAGTTATTCCAAAAGAAGCTCAAAAGAGGCTGAAAAAGCCTTACAATCACTATTTAAGCTGCTGATTGAAAGCTACGTATCTTAGGTGGAGGAATGGGCGGAAGGAAGTGAAAATATCAAGAAAAAGCTGCAGGAGATGAAGCTATAGTCTCCAACGTTCTGCTAGGAAAGGGGGACAAGAAGTCTTCAAATCAACACAAAACATCCAAAGCACTTGAGTGTATGCCCCATAAGTCTTCATTTCTTACCTAGCAGCCATTTCCCCTCCCAATCTTTTCCAACAAGCCAAGGATGAAGTTTAAAATGTAGTAACCCTTCCTACCTATGAATTTGCACCCATTCCCCTCAAGTTACATTCAAATCATCACCAATTCAATCCTAACTTGAATATTTTCCTCAAAATTTCCATCTGGACGTAATTTACCTTAAAGATGAGACAATGTCCTAAAAAATAAATTGTGACATGCTTGAACATTCAATTCGCAAATCCGAGTTCAATTTCATGGTTAAAATCAACCAAACACGATTCTAATCCATTCCAACTTACCTAGTAGCTTTTAGGTATTTTGCCCCTTAACAGCTTCACTTGATAGGTTGTTAACTCACAAGTGATCAGCTCCGAGAAAAAGGACCATAGGCGCATTGGTGAAAAGCCCATTCATTTTACTTCAGATGGGTTCGAAAATCAGGATGTCACACATTCTCTCTTTTCTCTTCCTTTCTTTATCTCTTTTCCCCATCATCCTAATGCGTCCATTTTCTTCGCTCTACATATCACCATCTCTAGTGTCCATTTCTATCTCCCCATCGACCTTGCCATTAACGCCTTCAACCTTGTCCATCACCGACCTCAACAGCAATTCTAGTAGCTTCATTGAAAGATGGATGTCGACCTGATCCCCTAGATTGAGCTTGAGCAAGTGAAGATGCGACACTTTTCTCAATTTGAGTCACATATCTCATGGTCGTGTATCGAGCACAGCGAGATCTAAGCCATTAGCTTGTTATCCTCATCATCTTTGATGCTCGAACTCATATTCATCCTCAAGAATGCTCTAATTGGTGCCAGTAAGGAGAAGTCGGATCAAAGTCCCTAGACTAGATTTATTAGAGGTTTTTGTGACACCTATGCAATCCATATTTACAATGATTCATTCAGTAATATGCAATTTTGGGAATTTCTAAGAGATTTTGCCTTTTTTTTTTTGTCTTGTTCTTCTCCCTTGAATATGTGCAATAGTATTTCAAGGTTAAAAAAAGGCAAATTTGTTTGTACATACATTGAACCAAACTCATCTGTTTTTTAGATTGTGTATTCACATTGTTTTGATTTGAATCGCTCCTGGAGGCGAGTATCTTCAATCCCCAAATAAGTCTATTTTTTTTTCATTTAGAGGCGTAGATAGACTTGCAAGTCAGAATGATTCGCCAACCTTTGTAGATAACTAGCATGCACCACCCAATTGGACGTTGTGAAGAAGCTACATATTTATCCTCAATGGAAACTGCATCTAGGAATGTTATGAGTCATTTGACTCATAACAATTTAGCCCAAACTCAGTAGAACAAACCCAAGAAACTATGTGTCAAACTTTTCTTGCCATAGCCAATTTCACTAGCAAGGAGAGTATTAAACTATTACTTTAATTACCAAATAAGTCCTTACGAGAAAAAAAGAGTCAAAACAAAACCCATTCACGAATATATTTCGATTCTCAAGTTCATCATCATCATCAGTCTCTTTAGGATGATACTGAAAACTAATCCTGAAGTGGCAGCTCAATAGTCTATTCGACTAGGAGTTCCCATGCGTCCTGGAGATCTTATTATCGGAGAAGTTGACTGGTGGCGAATAACTTCAATCCAGCTTCTTGTCGCCGAAATTGATGAGTGCCTGGGCGAGGTTGAAAATTATAAAATGCAGAGCACGCAATTTGAAGTTCGCTGATGGGGAAGCTGCAAACTTCTCGTGTATAAGGCAAACGTGCATTGGAAATTTGATTTTTGTAGTTTTGTAAAACTGAAGCACGCAGTTTGCAATTTTGCAAACTTGCAAAACTTCTTGAATATCTTCCACTTTTCTTCTTCTCCTAAATTTTTCAAATTATTGTGTACTTGTGCATGCTCGCTAGTGAGGAGGCTGATGTTGTTGTCAAGAAGGAGCTGATACATAGTGAAAAAGAATGCGTGAGCAAGATGAAGAAAGGAAACAAAAAAGTGAAAAGAAAAAAAGAAGAAGCTCCTAGACGAAAAGACCCTTAACTACAAATAAGAATTGACTGGTTTCTAAGTCAATTGCTTCAAGCTTCATTGAGGACAAGATTCACTTTAGATCATCTGAGAAAACGATTTTACTTCACGCTCTTATGTGACAAATTTCCTCATCTTAGTGTGAACTAAAAAGCAACTAGAGTATAACAACAAGCTTCTCTTTAACAATAGGGGGTTTATGGGAAAAAAAAGTAAGGAAGTCATTTTCTTATTGCTTCGACTAGATTTTTTAACAGAAGAAAATAGACAAGGTCTACGAGGCTGCTATTCTCCACACAAACATAAAGCTCCGCCCTTAGGTGAGCACTCGCCGATAAGTTACCATATGATCTACAGACCATGTGAATAAATGTTAGCCAAATCATTAATTACCAGCCTATATGATTAGGAGTTCAGATATGCTTCATCCGCATAGTCCATGCATCATATAAATTTCTCTACTTTGCCGGAGATCATGCTATCTAAATCAAAATCTGTCAATATACGAGCATTTCTTCTTCAAGCTAGTGTTTGTAAACAACTCCCGTTAACCTTCGTTCATGCAACTTCCCGTTCAAGCAAATGAAGGAAAATGAAAAAAAATTCTTGGTTAGCGTTATCCCCAAGCAAAAGAAGAAAGAGACGTGTCTGCAGTAAATTAGAAGTCAGTCTACTCCATAGTATCTTGGAAAAGTATCGGGGTACACAAGTCTGCTCCCCACTTGGATTGACTCATCAAAGAGAAGCTTACACATAAGACCAATTGAAACCATAAGTCGGAAAAATATTCCCATCTGCAATTACCCTTCTATTGCTTTAAAAGAAATTTTCCGATGAACTCCGGATTAGGCTTCGTCAACCTATGAACATTTTAAAACATTTTTTTTGAAAACTTCGAGCAAGATGGGGAAACTTCTTAGGTCGATGATCCCATCCACCAAGATTTGAACCCGTCCCTGATCGATCTCCACCTGTTCTAGTAATGCCATAAAAGCCAATACATAACAGCGAGATGAATGCCGCACTGATGTATAGCAGCAACTGTTAATTGCTACTGGTTCGTGCGAAGCGAGAAAAGAAAAAGACAAACTGTTAGTGTCTACTTGTTGATTAGACCTGTCATACGGGTGAGTTGAGCCGCATCGGATTATACATGCTTCGATCCAAATTGACCCATATAACGTGTTTATGACTCATTTATTGCAATGCAAATTTCTCGACCCATACTTAATCAACTCAATCAATTTTGCTAAAACACTACCACAATCTAAGAAAATTTTTATAATATTTTTATAAATATCATTTTGCTAAAACAAGGTTGGTATTTTGTATAATTCTTTTTAACTATAATTTTAATTCTTTTTTTTTATTATGTTTTTTGGCGAGGCTCGACCCTTGTTTGTGGCAGTTGCTGGCCATCGTTGTGGCTGTTGATCCATGGAAGAAGAAGAAAAAGAAAATAAAATAAAAGCAAATAAATATAACAATAAAGATTACAAAAATGATTAAAAAGAAAATAAAAATAAAACAAAATTAAAGATGAAAATATAATAAAATAAACCAGAAAATTAAAAGATGATATTTTTATGATGACTCGATTTATCTATTTATGATTCATTTAATATTCATATAAGATCAATTAAATTAATAATAAGACATTTATTACCAACTTGAATTTGTTTTTAAAACTTAAAGCGACACATTTATGATCCACACTATTGAGAATGATTTCATACTGCAGTTTTATTTTGATTCTAAATGCTACAATATGAAGGTCCAACAGTGAAGAGAATGTGTGTTTTCCTAATTATAATGGCTGAAATTGAATTTTGTGGATAACTGTAATTGACGAGGAACAACTCGCATCGAAGTGTGAAGCATAGTCAGCAGACATGAAGATCTGCGAGGTGCATTGATGTGTCTATGATATTTGAAATAACTTCTTTTTCTGGATTTAAATAAAAACAAGACTTTTTTTTATTTTCCCACCACAATTTAAAATATTGTCCAAAAGCTAAAAAATTAAAATAAAAAACAATATATAATCATGAGCTTCAGATTTACAAGATTTAAAGTACACAACTCCCGAGATATAACAAACTTATTCAAAAAGTTATCAACCCTTGTAGTTTTGGCAATTTAGTACTAAAATTTTCAATTTTCGATTATATATTAATATCTTTTCAATTTTTATTACTTATTTCTTTGCCTTTCCTCTGTATTTTTTGTCCTTGACCGATGAGGATCATCGACAACCCTTGCCAGCTATGAAGGCCCTAGACGAGGGCCTTCGCAGCCCTGCCAATCGCGGACAAGGGCATGATTTTGTTGCCCTCGCCAGATTTAGGCCAAAGGCTTTGCGACCCACTAGCTATGAGTGAGGCTGCCTTCGCCTAGTTTAGTTGCTACCAGCAAGAATCGCCGGTGACCTCGCCAACCAAAATAGAAGCATGGGAAAAAAGGAAAAAATCGAAAAATATTAACATATATTAAAATTTATCTATATCAACACCAATTATGCCACATAGGACAATTCACATCCACATTAGCAATTCCTAGTCAATATTAGCCGGATGAATTTAATTGACAAAATGTGAATAGGTTTAGGATTCACTTGGCAAAACTAAAAAGATTTATGACCAAATTAGCAAGAATACAATAGTCCTAAGACTTTGTGGATAACTCTCCCCGCGAAATTTATATTAAGTAAAAAATAAAAAAGAATCAATTTAAATAAGCCTTTTAGAATAATTTGTTATAGTGACTAAATTTTGGCGACAAAAGTAAAACTCAGCCCTGAAGATGATCTGTGGTGACAAAAATCCCATCTTCCGTTGCAAAAATTCATCTTTAGGGCACGAAAATGCAAACATCGTTGCTAAAGCATGCGCATTTCTCAACGAAACCTTGTACTTCACCAAAGACTTCATCTAGGCCCACCAAACAGCCATCAGCAAAAGTACAATGTTTACGGAATTAGGAGATCCAATGGGGAGCCCAAAACCTTAAGTCCACTGAAATATCTAGGGAGATCCACCTTGTAAGAGCTCCTTCGGCTCCATTTTGACACCTCACGCATGCACTGCCAGCATTAATGGTAACTCAAGTTGTTAATTGCATATTCTAAATAGGTTACGGACTTTTTGGTTTGAAATTTTGCCTCTGAAATTTGCTGTGCATAGAAACTTATCTCCAATTATGAAGCCATTAACATAGTCTGAAACAAAACAGATGTGAAGAACTAAGCGCCCTTATCACCAACTTCATTGGCAGTGGCTGTCTCTGTTAAAGAAATGGGTGGCAACATAGATATGCCCGAAAAAGGAGCTACATATGTTGGGACAGGCATCTTTATCGGAAGGTCTGGGGGCAAAGACTCACCGTTAAGAATACTTGTTGCTTCTCTGATAGAAGGCCTGAGTTTATAATCCGGATGAGCACACCATAGTCCTAGAATTGTGAAGCATCGAACTTGTTTCTCATCAAAGTCTTGGCCTAGTTTAGGATCTAATGCATCCAAAAGGCTTCCCCTCCCATAATGCTCCCAAACCCACTCCACAAGCCCCACATCATCTGGCAATAATTTCGAGTCGTTGACTTTTATTCCACACACTATCTCTAGAAGGACAATCCCGAAGCTATAGATGTCGGATTCCTTGAATGCCTTGCCGGTTTGAATGCATTCGGGAGCCATATAGCCCATGGTCCCGGCTAGTGCAGTCGTTCGTGCCCCTTTGGAATGGTTAACTAGTCTAGCCAACCCAAAATCTCCTAGCTTGGCATTGAACTCTTCATCGAGCATGATGTTGCTGGACTTGATGTCCCTGTGGATCACGCATTGTTTCCATTCTTTGTGGAGGTATAGCAATGCCCGGGCTACTCCCTGAGCAATTTTGTACCTAATTTCCCAAGTCAACAGGGTTTTGTCTTTGAACAAATGACAATCCAAACTACGTTGAGACATGAACTCATAGACAAGGAGGAACTCTTTTTTCTCGTGGCACCAACCGATTAGCTGAACTAGGTTTTGGTGCCGGAGTTGGCTAATTGTCTTCACTTCGGACGTGTACTCCTTCACCCCCTGTCTGGACTCGGAAGTTATCTTCTTGACGGCCACATGAGTCGTATTTGTCAGGTGACCTTCGTAGACGCTCCCAAAGCCCCCTTGACCAAGTAAACGGCTGTCTGCAAAATTATTCGTTGCCACGACCAGTTCCTTGTAACAGAATTTCCTCCCCCCAGTAACCTCTTTGAGTTCTTCACTGATGGACGCAGTGTCCTTATCTTCTTCCAGAGTAAGTTCATCCTTTCTGTTCCTCTTTGACCTACAAAATAACCAACACAAGCATGGAACGAGAATAAACGGTACAATGCCACATAAACCACCTAATGTAGCCAAAAATCTCGTGTGATTGCTCTTCTTTGCACTGGTTCCACCTGGCGGTGCAGTCGTATTCGGATTGGTCGATACAAAATGTTCAGGCACTTCTAGGCTAGAGTTGAATTCCCACGTGTAAAGAGCGTGGAACTCAGGGATCTCTCCCGTGCTAGCCGAGAAACCAAAGATTACCCATTCTGGCAAATAGTCTTTCAAGTTCACTATGGAGGAAAGACTCGAAACATTTTCACCTGAACTCGAGCTGCCGTGGTCTACCACCAAAATAACGCTTAGATCTTGTAGGCTGGAGTTGTATGTGATCCTTGCATGAAGTTGCTGGCCGGTCTTAACTCCGTAATCCAGCCACTGTACACAGACAGTCTTGGAGGATTCGATGTCATTTATATCGACTCCGAGATGTCGACACAGTGGATCCCAAGAATTAGAACCGCCATAGAAAGTGTCGAATTCCACAGCAATGAATACGGAAGTGAAGTCGGAAGTGTTCCGACCATCGTTACTCACGAGGGCTAAGTAGCCTCCATCCGACTCGTCGGGGATCTTTGATCCATTGGGAGCGAGAAAGAAGGTCAAACCATCGCTGTAAACCTCGCCACCCAACGAACTGATGACGAAAGTAAACTGGGTGCTGAAATCAGCCATGTTGCCCGTGACATTGTCCCAAAGGTGCATTGGCTTGTAATATGTGGCTCGGCCGCTCTTGTTGCTGACGTCCCCGTATGGCTGGTTGATCGCGAGCTGGATGAACGAGCTCATGAATATTGCATCGCCTTGGAGAGAGATCTGATGATGGTTCGAGTTGAAATTTGCGAAGCTGAAGGATATATTGTCAAATGTTGCCAAAGTTGTTGTTAATCGAAAGACTAAAGCAAAGATGAAGGTGGGTAGGACATTCATGATGTGTAAACCATGGAAATTCATCATTGGTAGCCCATAAATAGGAGAGGGAAATATTTTGTCGAGGAAAAAAAAAGGCTCTAAACAAAAAACAATTTTGTGCTAACAAGATGGGGCCGTCCTCGGCCGGACATTCACCCCTAAGTCGATTTGTTCGATAGTATAAGGACAGAGTGTTTACAAGAGCTTTACAAGGTTGTCTTACAGTGTGATATTTTATATCATTAATTGTTTGACGACACCAAAATCAAATACTTTTGAATATGAGTGTCAAGTTTGATGAAGGATCAGCCCCATAAAAGGGGTTTGTGTATGCAGATCGGAATGATAAGTGACTTGTTGGATATCCTTCTGGCAGATTGAAGCAAAATTCAGCGTGGTGTGCTTGGAACTTATAAGGAGCAACTTGGAGAACCCAAAAGGTATAGTGGTTGATGTGAAAGTGCTTAAATATTAATCCACACCTTCACCTAATAACTTAAACTTTTAGGATAGTTGGCAGTGGTCCTACAAAACTTCACATGATATCAGAGCATGAAGTTATGAATTCAAATCTTCCCAAGCCCCTATTCTGCCTCCCCAAAAAATATTTTCACGTTTATACTCCGTTCGTTTCATGGAAAATATAGCATTTTCGGAAAATGACAATATTTTCCGGTGTTCGTTTGAAACTTAAAAATGGACCGGAAAATATTTTCCGTTGTTCAGTAGAAAGTTTTTTTCCACACTTCCTTTATTGCCGAAGTAACGGCCACGTCAAGCTAAACTATGGCCAAACGAGACATAGAACGGGAGCTTCATTCCAAGCGTACGGAGTGTACCCATCATTGGGAAAGGGAAAAGGGAGAGAGAGGAGTTCAACTCGGAGGAGAGAGAGAGAGAGAGGAGTTCGGTTGGGACGAGAGATAAAAGGGAGAGAGAGGAGATAGGAGATAGGAGAGAGGAGAGAGAAAGAGAGAGAGGATGAGTTTGGTTGGGAGGAGAGAGGAGAGAAAAAAGGGAGAGAGAAGATTGAGGCTGTTACGGTAGACTGGAAAATGTTTTCCTTTCTGGAAAGGAAAACATCTTCCCTATTTTTAGAATGATACTTTTTATTGATTGAAAAATATTTACCATGGTAAAACATTTTCCGCCCCCGAAAACTACAATTTAAGGAAAATATTTTCCGAAAAAATATTTTTGAACGGAGCCTTAGTACTGGCAAAAAAACAAGACTAAACGTGAGGAGAGCGTGAAAGTGTTTAAATATTAATCAACGCAATCACCTAATGACTTAAGCTTTTAGGACAGTTGGCAGTAATCCCATAAAACTTCACAGTTGAACATGTTATCTGCAGAAAGATAAGTTTCAAGCCTCTGACTAGAATCAATGAATAGAATCAGATTAGCAAATCTCTAGATAGCCAAATCTAGAGGACAATCGTTTGCCCATCTATCCCCGTCCCTGAAAAATTCGAATGTCACAAGAAACTGCAATCCTCGTATCAGTCACACAGACCTCCCTCTTTCTTCTCCCGCTCCTCTCTCACAAGGAAGCCTGTCATGTGCTATATACATCACGTGGTGGTGATAATATGGTGTAATTAATCGAAAATCTTCATTTTCTACATGTGCTGTGATGTGTGCACATTAGTTTCAATTGATCGACACACCATATAGCCGTGACAACTCATTACAGCCGCTCATTCTTGTCGCCGTCACTCGTCATCACAACCGCCATCACTATACAATAATCTTCCCATCGCTCTCTTTTGAAAGTGGTCAATCTTGAGGTCACCATTCACCAACCCTCGATAGTAGGCAATACCGCCACCTTAGAAGACCTTACATTGAGGTTGAAGATATCGATTTTTGTTCCCTTGATTTAAATAGATTTTCTTTGTAAAGAATTTAAATTATAAATCCCTATAAATATTCATGTATTGGGATAATTTGATGAAAAGTCTTAGCTTTTAATTAAAAAAAAATTTACGAATTCTTACTCGAGCTATTAAAATATTGACCGTTGCATTTTCTGTCCAAATGATCTTGTAAGATAGCTCTCTTGGCTAGCTGTGTTAACATGGCAATTGATGTGATATGATATTTGAAGAAATAAAACTATAGCCACCCAAGACGGTCGAAGAGAAATTATTTTCATTTGATAGTCAAATCACTGATTTTAGTTTCTTAATTTTTTAATTATAACAAAATGTTACGTAATCACCTTCATCCACCTCAACTCCAACATGGGATCGCTCGAACAATAAGTATAAAAACGGTGACTATTGTCATCTAGGAAAATGGTACTAATAATCCTAAACCTATTACACATTTGCCAATTTAGTCCTAAGCCTTTCAATTTTGTCAATTTTGTCCTAAATCTTTTCAAATCTTGCCAATTTAGTCTTTCAGACAAATTTATCTTGAAAAATGTCTATGTGAATGTCCGGAAAATACTTATGTGTCATGTGAGAAATTTGTCGGTCGGACTATTTTGGCAAGATTTCAAAAAGTTTAGAACCGAATTTACAAAATTTAAAAGTTATGACTAAATTGATAAAATTGTAATAATTTTACGATTTTTTTGACAATTTTCCCATTTTCATCCTCTAGTGAAAATCTGTGCCTTTAATTTTTGCACATTTGAGAAGTATGCCAATTTTTATAAGTACGTAATTCTTCCACGCCATCCTCCGTCCCGATTCGGGCATTGCCTTGTCGACGGCAACACTAGAATGGATGTCATCTCGTTAGCCTTCGTGAGCCCTTCCAAAACCACCATCTCCGAGTAATCGGTAGTTTGGAAATTAAATGTCCGTTGCCACAACCATTCTGCGTAAGAAAACTTCTTCGATCCGGCAACCTTTCCAAGTCCTTCTTCCACTGGCATGACATCAATGTCATCGTGGGTGTCTCTCGTTTCCCTCGTGTGAATCATACCTAACGTCTAAACCAGGTAATGCCAAAAATGAGACTAATCAACAGAAAGGCACTCAGTAATGACGGCCCATATCCATGATTTGTTCTCTTTTTTAACCGGAAGACGAGTTGTCTGTCGGCACGATAGACTGGTCGAAGGCTTCATTCAATTCGATTGGCAAACTAGCATTAAATTTCCATGAGTAGATAATATGTATGTCGAATGCGGCTCCTGATGTATCAGAGAAGCCAATAGTCACCCTTCCAGCAGATACTCGGTGAAGTGATCGATCAGAGAAAGGCCAGATTGGTCTTTGGCGAGTTTCAAATGTCAGTTCCCTGAGCTACGCAAGTTCACCATAGACAGAGGTTGAAAGATAACAAAGAAGCGCGAAAATTCCATTCTCTCCGCCATGGATTCTTGTTGATACCGACCAAGTATTCAAGTCGCTTTCACTTGTTGAATTTCTATGTATCTCGCTCATTGTTTAATCATCAACTACCCTCTCTGGCTCTCAGTTTCGGACTGTATGATTGTTGACCTGACTCGAAAAGTCTTCGCCCACTTAATATGCCTCCATTGAATACGCACATGAAATTGACACGGCAACTGCCCGACTCGAAACTGTGTCAAAGATCGACAGCCACTGCAAATGCGGAGATTTGCCTGCTTCGAGGCAGAGATGTATCAGTGGACCGATGATCCGTTTCTTCTCCACCCACTTTTCTTTTAAATAAGGTCAGGAAGTGTCGTATCTGAGCCGATCGAGTCAATGTCCACATCACATTGCCAAAGAACATCTCTAGATTACACCTTACCAACTACCAAAATCTTTTCCAACAAAATAATTACCAAAATTTGTCCCAATGGAGCCATCGCTATTGGCTTGTGTCCCACACTCGTGTGGGCGTCGTGCTGAAGTGATCTTTTATGTCTTACTCGAGAGATTAGATGCCCGGGTTAAATTGGGTCAGGTATTGGCTAATTACAAATATGTCAATTCACCATACTATCCTGGAAACGATCTATCAAGGGAAGGCTAGCCTGATGTTTCAGCTCACTAGGTGCTGCGCGGCTTGTCCTCCAGCAGGAAACTTTTGACTTGTGACACTTGCATGTGATTGTTTTCATTTTTTTTTATCTCTTAGCAATAAAGAGACGATAATTCAAAAGTAACAGTTGACCATATCTTGTCTTACCACACACATAACAATCATCATCAGTTGGTTTTAGCAATACTATCTTTCCAGATTCAACTTGCCATTAATTATTCTTCCTATTGATTAATTTAAGCAACCCCTCCCTTACTACAATAAATTTCCTACTTATTTAACTTTTATTGAGTTAATGCTAGTTAAGCTTATCAAACAAACTTAATTTCATTAAATGTCAACTTATCAATTAGATTATCAAACAATTCCTAAGTCAACAGCTGCGGTCCCCGCAAGATTGACCATCAACAAGAAGAGTTGCTTTCTTGATGCCCCAAGGAAGTGTTAACATGTCATAGACTTTAATATAATTGTGGCACTCGACGTATCGTATCAAATGAGAGATGGTTTATGATACTAATCATAACTAACAATAATCGGAACGTTTAAAACTATATTCCCTCGTGAAATGCAATGTTTTGTTTGTGTGCCTATGAAATCTAAAGAGAACGAAAGCTCTTAAAACTTTTCATATGGTGATTGAAATTTGCAATGAGCATCCTTAAGGAGGTGGCTGCATTATTTTTACCACAATCGTCATAAAAACATACACACCTACATCTTGTGATCTCGTGACGACTATTTAAGATTTCCTTGTTCTTTTCCGTTAATGCTATGTTGGGAAACAATGTAAGTAAAAAAAATGGGGATAGAAAAGGTCTCTTATTTTAAAACTTTTCATCCTCTAGCGACCTTCGTCAGCCACGGTGGGAGAACAAAATGAAAAGAAGGAAGGAAAATTAGCACAAGAAAAACTATTAAAAAATATATTAATAAAATGCATTCATATTTGTGCTGATCACGTCACATTCTGTGAGTGCCAAGTTTGGATAACCCTTGCTGGCCTCGATGGGGCAAAAAAGAAAAGAAGGAAGCTAAGCAAGAAAAACTATTAGAAATTAATTTAAAAATCCAACAAAAGAATTTAAAATTTATCTATATTAATGCCAGTCATGACACATACGATGAATGACCGACTTTTAGTCAAGTGCTACAAAAATTGATTGAAAAGATAATATTGGCATATCTCATTTATAGTTAAATTGATAACAAAATATTTAAAATTAAATTGACATAATTATAATAAATTTAAAATTTCGAATTTTTTTTCTTCTTTCTTTTTGTTGTATTTTTCCCTGTATTTGTACGGTGAAGTCGTGCAAAGCTGCAGTCACGCCGCGGAGCCCAGAGCACTCGCAAGTGGCTCTCCACGCTGCCATCGGAAAGAGCAAAGAAGAAGATCGTACGGGTTGACGCGTACGACATCTCTTTGTTTCATTGCAGCGAGGAATAATCAGTGATGGGCAACTCCATCTTATCTTAATCTCTCTGTCTCTTTCTTTCTTTTCCTCCTTTAATCACTCGACAGCTTGCACAGTACCTTGGAGTTGGCGACCTTCATCGGTGCCTCTCATTTCTTCTGTGTCTCCTCTCTTCACCCTTATTGGCCAACCAACATGTGGGAAGAAGTCAGCTTTTTCCTTCGTACTTGGTCAACGTACTTCCATGTCCTGCCCTCTTGACCCATTGGCCGACCGGGAATATCGGCCGATAGCATGATGCCCCATGTTTCTGCGGGTTAGGGTACCTTTGATTTGAAAAATACGCCTCGATAATGGGGAAAAAGCAATACTTTCCCATATCCAAAAAAAGAAAAAAAGTCGATTGACAAAAGAAAAAAAGAGAGAATTTACAAAATACGATTTATGTGTATCTAATCTATCAATTCGTATTGTAAATAAAAATAGAAATTGTATATTCCAAAATGTTTTGATATATGAAATGAATCTATTATTTTGTTTTGATTTGGTATTAAAGAAATGATTACTAATAAAAATGATTCGTTAGAGTTATTACAAATTATTATGTGTGGCTCTTTCTTGTGATGCCTAGGGTCGTCTTGTGGTCAGATTTAATAATAGCTATAACGAATAGAGAAGAAAGGGTAAATGTTGAGGCATTGCCATGAATCATTAATTATATTGGGGTCCCATGGCAAAAACCCAATATCTTCATTTAAGAAATCGACATTTAAGAGCCAAAGTTCGAGCTCATCAATATATCCAATTGAATCTTCCTTAATTCAAAAGCTTAAAGCAATAGATTATGAACCAACTAACATAATCTTAATTTATCCATATTACACATCCCGGATATGAGACATTTTTCGTCTAATGCCCTCGAGCCATGCACTTTAACAAGTTAACTTTCACGTAGTATGTCGAAGGTTTTTTAAAATTGAGGACGCAAAGTGATATGTGGGCAAAGCTTAACAAGTGTATTTGGAGCTTTCTCTTCTTATACATGTTATCCAAAACGGCGAACTGTCAATGAAAGTAGTCAGCCATTCACCATACGAAAAAGGAGATTATTAAAACTCACATACATGCAATTTAGTATAATTAAATATAAGTTACTAGAAAAAAAAACTATTTCCTATTATGGTAAAGAGAGCACCCTGTCTATAACTAGGCTGGTCTATCCTGCATTAATGTCTTCTCTCGTGTCAAAATTTTATGTGCTTAACCGTGCTAATTTAAACATTTCTTCCCAACACACTGTTGATCTCTATCTACCAGACCTATGCCCGAAATTGGCGATGACGCCATATCTCATACTGCCATTGCCATATCTCATACTGCCATTGCCATCAATCACCTTTACCTACTCAATGACCACTGTTGTCTGCACATTGCTCTATAGACAGTGCTCAACCACTAGACCTCCCTTCACCATCAAGTGTGGTCTCGCAACCTCCGCAACGATGATATCTCATCTCTCTTCCATCACATGGGAGACGAGGGTGATGTTGAGCTCCTTGAGGAGATGGTGGCGATGGAGGTGGCCGAGGTGATGATTTGACAAAAACTATGTTAAAGGTTATGATGCAAGTGGAAAAAAATATTTTCACAAGTTAATAGAGTTAGAGGATGAAAAGGAATCACGACAACTGTTTCGCTCATGAGGAAATTTTTTTTTTGCCAAACCCATAAGGTATTTTAAATTCCTAAAACATTTATGAAGCAAATATTGTAAACAAAAGGTAAATTGTTTAGGCTTCGTTTGCTTAATATATATAAATAATTTGAAAAATATTTTCCTAAAATAATCGCTTTTATCTTTGAAAATAATTAGATAATAAAAAATCATTTTTCCCATTGATGGTAGTATATGTCTATTTCTACAAAGAAATTCAAATATCATCTATCATCGGTAAAACGAAGGGGTTCATAAAGTACATAGTTGATAATAAAGTGGCCTCTCTCGTTAAATAATGGATTTTATCTTAGGTTGTACGAAATAGAAGTAAAAAATATATATTTAGTAGATGAATGGGATGGCATTATGCGAATCCGCCGGTGGTTTTGGAAAAGAGACGACCTCGATTACGGACACGATAACGGTGCTGTCCACAGTTTTCACATGCTCCGTCAAGAATTGGGAGCCAACTGTCTGAGAGTACGAGGTTTGAGCTTCTGTCTTCACTCTCGAGTACAAACCTAGTCCTACTCTCCTCCCTCGACTGACGTCTGTCCTCACCTGGTGCGTCTCTCCTCTTTGAAGGCCTTCGTCGGCGGTCGGCAATCGTCAGCGACAAATTGGCGTCTTGGGAAGGAGAGTGTGCGTTTCAGATCGCAGTCGCGGGAGTGTGCATCGGCTGGTGTGATGGAGACATAATCTTTTATGTGATTGGGGTAATAGAGCTGACCTCTCATTGGCTGAAGAGAATCTGCCCCAGCCTTTCCTTCTTTCCTTCAAATACGAGATTTCACTTACCATCGAGAGGAAACTAGCATCAGCTCTTGTCTAATCAGAAACACCATCAAGAGAAACACACCAAGCATTGTCCCTACAGTCCATTCATTCCTGGCTTACAGCAAGTGAGCTTCTCATCTTTCTCCGTCTTCACCTTCATCTTTCTCTTCTTGCTCTGCTTCTCTCTCTTCTTCATTATTGCACGCTTTCGTGATATCTACTGTCTTTGTTTAATTGATATGCGAATGCCTTGTATTCTCGTTATCATTGCTTTCATTCCTCTTGTTCTAATGGCGAAATACGCGAAATTTCTTCATGTGTGATTTCATAAGAAGTTGGTGATCTGTCTGGAGCTTAATTGTAAATCTAACGGATAAAGAACGCAAGAAGCCCTAAGTTTCAAAGGGAAAGGTGGTGAGAGATGGGAAGAGGAAAGATTGAGATAAAGAAGATCGACGACTCCACAAGCAGGCAAGTCACTTTTTCGAAGAGAAGAAGTGGTTTGCTTAAGAAGGCAAGGGAGCTTTCCATACTTTGCGATGCTGAGGTGGGAGTCATTGTCTTCTCTTGCACTGGAAAGCTTTATGATTTTGCGAGTTCAAGGTTAGATCTCTTCCTCTTCTTTCCTTCCTCAAAGTCAGATCTCCTCTATGCTATGCTCAAAGCTTTTTCATTGACTAGTTTCTGGTGGCTTCAGTTTTTCTTCAACATCATATTGGGCTTTGATCACTTCAGTTTTTGGCATGGTGATCCCAAAATTTTTTAGTGATAACATGTGTTGATGCGCATATGTGTCAGCCCTAGTTAGAGGAACCTTCTGATGTCATGACTCTTGTATTGCTCACTTCTCCAATCACATATGCATGCTTCTCGTATATATTGTCTGAGAAAAGGAGAATGTTTCCCTTTTTCCTAATTCAATTTTGCACTTTTTTTTCTTTATTTGGGTTTACATTCATTTGCTTGTTTTCCTTATATGATACAACAAACCTTTAATTGTCTTAGTATCTTCATTCTGGCAGCTCAAATAAGAATTAGGTCCTAAGAAGCAATCATAGACATGGGCTAGAAATTGTTTAGGGGAAAATCGGCTCCTTCCAAGATGACTTCAATCAAAATTTCAAAGATACATAATTCTTCGAGATTGATCTTTTGCTAAGATCACCAAAATATCATTAGTGCATGCTTAAAATGATCCCACCAAAACAAGTATCTATCTTGACAATAAATCATGCAAACAGCTACACTAACAATATATAGTACACAGACTCAGTTTATGTTTCTCTTTGAGTACTACCGGATTAACTCTAACTAGAGTCTCTCTTAAAAGTCGGAACCCTAGAATTTCCCACATATAGAAAGCATGATAGTCCGACAATGTACATAACTAAGTTCAATCTTCAATTCACATATGACAACGGTTAGCTAAATTTGGTTAATACCTTATATAAGCAGTAAGAAAACCCCTCAAAGATGCTTCAACAAGTAAAATAAAAACTAACTGCACTCGATATGTGGTAAAAGTAGTGGTGAAAAGTGGCCACTGGTTATGCACATATTCATCTGATATGTATCTCTTCATATCAGTTTCAATGTTGTCACAAGTGAAAATTGCAATGATCAGAAGAAATTCACGCACAAATCATCCGATACCGAGCAAAATGAAAAGGTTATGACAAATTGTTAGTGTCATTTTCAAAAGAGCTTCACAGATTCACAGGATGTTGGTGTTTTGTGCTATTAATGGCTGATGGATATATATGGTCATATATGATCTGATCTGAAAACTAAGATACACCATACCACAACTTTTTATAGATAAATATAGAAGATATATTGAGGATATAATAATAAATTCAGTACATATCTCAATATAAAAGTGGGTAGATTTCTCTAATTGCACTAAGGGGCTTGATCATATGCATGATTTACTCATTAATTTATATATTTTGGTTGTTTAGTTTAGCCTTTTGTATGAAGCTAGAGACGAAATTTTCACGAGTGATTTTATAGGTCTAGATTCCAAAAGATAGTAACTATCTAAAGAGTTTAGGATGAGTAGAGATTGGTTTTACATTTTTCCCCTTTAAACAAGTAAGGCTATCTCCTATACAATGATTTAAGCCTGACATGGAAATTATATATGCTATTACATGAACAACGTTTGAATACCGTATAAAGTTATCTATAAAATAAGTTGATTTTACTAGGTCGTATGGAATTTGTTTTATGAACATATGAGAATCGAAACATAGACTATTGTACCCTAAGTTAGATGTCAATATCACCATCTTCGCTAATTAGTAGTTAGTTTCATCACACTGTAAGAGAAATGCATCTAGAAACGTGCTGTCTAAGCACAGCATAAACTTTCAACGAAAATCAGCATACACATATATAACAAATTTGAAAAATGAGGCCGTAAGCTCTTTTTAAGGCAGTTTTGAACAACTAAAAAGAAAAAGTAAAGTAATAAAAGAAATAATTCAAAGATGAACACATCCAGCGCGATATCAGCCAATTTCATAAATTGACAGAGTTTATTTGATTGATATGGAGAAAGATTACAAAAATAGCTTTTCTTTTCATTAGAACACATAGCCTTAGTGACGAAGTTGATAATATATAATGCTGAAAGGGTAAACGTAAGACAATTATTTTTTGGATCGAGGGAGTTTACTTGTGGGATTGATAGATCTGATGCAATCTCACAAAAAGTAGGGAATTCATTCTGATCAGTTCAAGAAGTGGGATAAGTTTGAAACAAGAAATGAAGATGGGGACTTGTTTTGCTATTTACAATATTGTTGACTCATCTAAAAGCTCATACTATTAAATAGGTGTGATTCAACATGCAAATGCAAGGCATTGCACCTATGCATAAGCTAGATATGCCTCAACATCGAAGCATGGAAATTGGCAATTGGAGAGAAAAATAAAGGGTTTGGAGATATTGAAATTCAAGGCTTCTTGTTCTGTTGCCGGTCGAAAATTAAATTTGATGATGGACGATCAGTGCACAAGTAGCATTTTTATATTCTAGGATTTAGAGAAAAACTAAAGAGAAAGTGGCTGGAATGACCTATTTATACCAGAATGCAATTACAAATAATAAACCTTTTATTCAAAACATTCAGCCTCAACAAAAGTCACGTGACTATCACGTGACCGCTAATTGATCTTGACAAGATAAGAAGAGATTGAATAAAGATGGAAAAGCACTTGAAACACTTGAAACGCAGCAACCTCTCTGTCAATCCCCACATAAGTATGTAAGTCAGAAACGTTGCGATTGAGCTTAGTTGTGAATGGAGCAGTAGCCATGCATAAGATGATTTTCTTCCACACTTTAGAATGTCCGAACTTCCTCGACTTAAAGTTCGCCGTGATCGCCCCTTAGGAAACCTCGCATGCTTCAAGTGAACATGTACCAAGCCTTTCTCCTGGAAATTCTTCATCCAATATGCTTCATCGTTAGCCTTTAGTCCTGCTATTATCTTTCTCATAGACCCTTTGAGTATGTTAGCCAAAGCCTTTTCGTCGTCACTTGCTCTAGCTTCTTTGTGAAAATGAAACAAGCTCAAGCAAATGTTGAGGATTAGACCTATATATGTGTGTGTGTGGCTCCAAACCGCGTATGTTTCAGGCTTCCATTCACTCATTTGTAGGCAAAGTACGCCTGAGAAATCGCTGAAATCCCAACCCTTCATGTTATTCCCAGTAAGATATCCCGTCATGTTGCTGGAAGCTTCTGTTAACCATTTCTGTCCAGATGACAAAGTCCAACAATGGCGTCGCGACTTCTGAAAAGAATGACACGGTGTCTGTTGCATCAGTTGACTTAGAATAGGGAATGAAGTATGCCATGTTTAATAACAACAATTTACTGCAACAAGAATGATAATCATAACTTTCGTTGGCTATGGAAGTCCTAAGATTAAATTATCCTCATCAAATGAATCAAAGCTGCTTCTGGTAATGCTGAATGCAGGTATTAAACTTTGTTCTTGGAGTTCCGCTTGCCAATTTGAGAAGACTAACTAATTTGCTCAGGTCGTGGTACCTTCTCGGCCATAAATGACAATAGGCCATCAGTTCCATGGTCTTATCCCTGCTAAAATGTCCTAAAATTCTCCACGAATCTTTTCATATAAAGAACATTCTGGACCTTACAGCAAATTATTTTCAAATAGACGACCATTAGGAAACAGGAAGCCAAAACTTCCGGACTTGCTATTTTGTGACAATTAGGATAAATGTGTTACTCAGTTTTTAGCTCTTGAAATGTTATAGCATGAGTGCTCAACGTACTGAACAATAGGGATAGCTAAATACATCTTGTAATACATTAGATTCACCCGATCTGAAATACAATCAAATGTTAAATTAATCCAAAAATGAGCTCCACTTTGCATTTTTGCCAGGTAATCTTCTTCCTGGAACTTAAATATACAAAAAAGTCGGACGATGTCCGAAGAAAACAGACGTTGATGGGTTAAGCCCTAGGGAAAATCCACTAGGTCTCACCCACTTCCATGTCAATTTCAATAGCAACAGTAACAATTTTCAATAGATATTTTCAAAGGGAGACGGATATTTGGTGTTGACATGAGGGCACTTATGCATTTGCACCATGCAGATGTACCTCAACTTTTTGTGCATTCATTTTACAATTCTGGATGTAATACCACATACAACTATAACAATGCAATAGACTAGGTTATCTCTATCATTGAATTTCAATTTTGCAGTATGCAGTCGGTGCTACAACGTTACAAGGAGTTAAGGGAGGAAGGCCACCAACTACTGAATCCAGCTTCGGAAATCAAGGTAAGAATCTGAAACGACCACCTCTTTTTCTGCAAAATATGCACCGATACTTCAGATGTCTCTCAATTTGGAAAGACTCATTTTACATTATAATGGCATCAGCATCCTGTGAAAACTAGGCCATTCCAGTAGTAATTTCGTACTCTAGCTGTAAAATTGCGCCTGCTAATACTCCACTGTTAATATGTTTTTCTTTATTGAGCAAGCAAAAAATGCATGAGAAATACAGTAGCTGATATGCACATGCTTTGGCACTTAAATTAAATTAAAGATTAGCTGCATACAAAACTTTGCGTGTCCCAGCAAGTGGTGACTGAGATTTTGTGAGATGCCGTTTAAAATAAAGCTTTTCTTCTGAAAACATGTTAAAAAATGTAGCTAAAAGATGGCACTTGCCGCAACAATTGGAGATATAACAGTCCAGGTTCTAAAAATAATCCCACTCAAGCTAAACATAGTATTTTTATTTAAACTTGGTTAATCACAGTATACTACCAAATGACATATCAATCTGCTTTTGCTGTTTACATAAGTTTTTCACTGTATTAATATTTGTTTTAATGATGATGACCAGAATTTTTTTAATCCTAGTCCTATTTAATAAACATGGAGTCTGCTTGTTTGAGTGGAAGAGGGAATCGGATTAACCCACTTGAAAGTCACTATTCAAGCTAAGAAACTTCATGCAGGATTCTTCATCAACCAGTTCGTGCATAATTGTGATAAGTCCATCATGCGTGGCTTCAAGACTTAATATCTATCCAAAACGTCTAAGCATAGATTACTGACAAGAAAAATAAATAAAAGATAGACTGCAAGAGCAGTGTTGCAGAGATCATCAGAGAATGTAGAAGACCATTTCCTTGTGTATACATTGGCCAATTAGCTGTCAATAGTTGTATAGATGGTGATTTATACTCCATCAAGCAAATATGTTAAATGGCAATGAGAGAACAGGCAGATAAGTCTTGGGAGATGGAAACAAGCCTTTGCTTTATGCTCCAAAGTAAACTTCCAATTGACTGAAGGTACTGGCTACCGAAACAAGTTCCTCCTTTTATGTGATCTAAGTGTACCATGTGGCTCACGAGATCTTTCACAGGATATAAGTCTAGCGATCTCCTCAAATAAGCACATTCTCATGAACAAATGAAGGATATAGGGTAGAAAGTCACTATATGTGATCTTACAATTCAAAGCTCTTCATTCTTGAAAACGACTTCCGTTATATGAAGTTCCCAAAAATTTCAGCGAAATCCTGTGCACATATTAAGATACAAAGCACAGAAAGACACCTACAAGAACAACCAAGGAAGTGGACAAGGTAACTTTTTGGGAAATGGCATCAAAGCTACAAAGAGCCTCCCTGACTGAGGAAACTAGTACCTCTGCCTATGACTAATTTGGGCTTAATAATAGACAAGTGATCATCAATACTATTAACTTGACAAATCCAAGTGAGGTTTCCAAATGTTCTCAAACTTACTAGATCGCTCCATTGACCAACTGGGTATGAAACAAGGAAAAGATTTACATATCAGAGGTATGACATAATGTCAATGGCAATGAAAATTGCTTTTAAACACACAAATGGGCAACAGCAACCCTTCTTCTCTAATTTGACCAAACTTATGGAGCATCAGCACCTCAAAGTTGTAAGGAAGATGAGTGAGAGGGAAAGGTAATGGCAACTAAACGCCTTACCACCACATGATGGAGCACTCACTTTTTAAATTATCCCAGTTGCAACCGGCTAAGTAGTGCTGATGTCCTTGCCCTTGCATTTGCAGAGTCAAGTCAGAAGTTTCAGAAAAAATTAGCCAAAGATGCGAAGAAGCCTCTATATTGGCTCAACGAGTTGAAGGTATAAGCAAAATTTGACTGAAGGATGATTCTCTATTACCTGGCATCAAAGATGAACAAAATGCTTTGGGTTCAAGCAATCATGGGAAACAGGGAATTCATGAAGATTCAGAGAAAATATTGCTAATGATCCCAGGTTTGAGAATATCAATACTTTCAATGAGCTAGAGAGACTAAAGTAAAGAAATGCTTACCCACCTTATCATAGATCCTTTCCTACAATCAAATTATGCGTGCTTAAAACTAATGCAAAGTGAGAGGTTTATCGGGTCATTGTGCAGTAGGTGAAGCAATTAATCTATTGTGATTGCAATTCAACTGGGGTCAGTAAGTGCCAGGACATATTAGTAGCAATAGCATATATAAAAGGGTTAATACCTGCGCATGTACTTGAACTTTTGCCTGTCTTACGATAGAGTACCTAAATCTTTTATCATTCAATCAAATACCTCAACTTCTCAAATGTAGATCAATGTGAGGCATTTGTTAAAATTGCAGACAGAAAATGCCAAATTGGACACTAATGCTGATAAATAGTCATTATTTGTCTTCATTGGCGTATGACGTTGGCCTCTTCAAATGATATCATGTCGATAGTCATATTGATTGGCCAAGGTTGTCCAAGTCAATACTCTCTCTCTCCTCATCACCCAATGCTTAAATGGAATGACATAATTGAGCTGATACCAATTGGGCTTAAGTTTTCCTAAGTAACGAGCCACGTCAGTAAAACAACATGAGACGACCCCTTACTAAATTGAGGTCTCATATTGACTCACATCTGAAAAGTTGAGGTACTTGATTGAACAAAAAAAAGCGTTTAGGTACTTGCTTGTGAAACAGACAAAAGCTCAAATACTTGTGTTGTCATTATCCCTTAGTAAAAGTGGAGAACTAGCAACAACAACAGCAAAAGTGAGGTCTTCCCCCGCCAAGTGTGGTTGGCTTTGTTTATACTAGTCAGTCTTTGTGCACTATTTTGACCTAAGTCTTACTTAAGGTTTAACTTCCTCCTTATTGTTTCTACCATGGCCGTATGGGTTTTCTCTTGCCGTTGTTAATTTATGTAACCATCATTTAATCACATCTTCTTTCTTGGAGATCTGAAGGCCATTGTTTCACATTTCCAGATAACCTCGAATGAGCTTTCCTCACTTTACCTTAGATTGAGGTTGTACTCACCTTTATTCAAACATATTCATCTCTATGCTATCAATTAGGCCTTCGCACATGTGGTACAAATGTTGGCATGGGAGTTGGCCCTCGAGCCATAATGCCTCAGTCTCACATAGGATAGGAGAAGACTTTTGGCTTGATTATAGCCATCCCCAAAAGCCACTACTTGGTTACTTGTTGGGAGCTTGATCCACGTCCGGAGTGGCTCATTATAAAATGGTATAAAGCAATGTACTAGCAGGAAGTGTGTGAACTAAGGAGTATGTAATACAGTGCTACACCATAAGAGCCACCCCTAGATACTGTTTGGAACAAAGTATTACATGGTAGGAGTCACCTCTTGAACCTATAGGCCACTTGTAGAATCCTACATAATCATTGTGGGGTTTAGGAAAATTGGTGACACTCTGATCTCACTTCTGATGGAAGGGGACGTACTGCTTGATTCTTAAGGAACTGAGCCACCTCCAACGGCCACCTTTCTAATAATCCTTTGGCTGCTTGAGGAGCACATCAGGACCGGATTAGGTCATTACATGAACCGTGCTATGATGTTCATTTGGACATGCTTAAGAGCAAGGCGTTTCTGCAAGTCTAATGACATGAGATTGGTAAGCAGACACGTTGTCCAAGATTGAAGCATGACACGGCCAATGATTCATTGGTGGAAAAGAGAAGGCTGGGCTACCTTACTCATGTGCAGGTAGAGATCTGCTTAACAGAGTAAAGCCTGTGTATGAGGACAGCAAGCCAATGGTGCCCTAGTCCCCTTATGCACAGGCTATTTGTAACAATCCGGCTGGAACCATGTGCCAAATCCTTAAAAGAGTTAGATTGGTTGTGACCACCAGGGTAGGCTGTTCATTATGTATCAGTACAATCCCTCTCTCACTCTGTCTACGAACTATGGTCTTACAATCTCCTCCCCCACGTGTACCAATAATGCCAATATCAATGTCGACCATAGAGTGCAATCCATTAAGCCCAAACCATACAAGAACGATATGATAAATCCTGCACTTTGGCTGTGTTTTAATTTGATATGATTAGTTACAACCTGACCTAAACCATGTGAGCTAAGCCCTAAAAGGAGAATCCAAGGTGGTGGTGACCTTTGGCAGTTAGCGGCTACTTATATATCGAGCACTCAACATCCCAATCCTACTCTATATGGGACTTGGGGTATTTAAGTGTTGGGGAAGGCCGTGTGCCCTCCAAAAGGGTTGTGAGCGGGCAACTGTGGGTTGTATCATGATCGGTTGAGCAAGGCACATGCTGCCTCATTTGAGATGATGCATAATCCTGTGCATGGACTAATTCAAGAACAGAGTAATTAGATTCATGAGCTGATGGTATGAGTGCATTTTCATAAGGAAAATCCATGTGGACGAGTGCAGTGCAAGTGCACTCGCAGGTTGCACCAGCAAGGTGCATGTGCATAGAACTATGAAACATCGTGCAGTTTGAGCTTTAGAACATTTGATTGTGCAGCATTAATAAAGGGTTTTCGAAACATTGCAACACATATTTTAATCTACAACATGATCAACAGCTAGTGTATTCCAACTTTTATTCACATGGTTGCACATTTTTCCAGTTTACTTGCTTTGGGAATCCTACTTGCTACAATTGCTTCACTGATCAAACACCAAATTCAATTGGTTGAAACTATTAAAGTTAATTTAATCATCACTCGATGAAGAAAAACTCACTTTTTTATGCTTACATAACACTTCACCACCTTTAATAGAATTTCCCGAACACGTACTTACAAGTAAATATCCATAAACCATTCATTAGAAAAAGACCAAATGCAGGCTCTTACCTTACAGACCCCGCCAGCAGTTCTATTCTACTCAGTCTTAAAATCATCTGTTCCAGCAGTGCCAATCAGTCATTGTCACCATTCAAATCCATGTAACGCTTTGAGAACTTTCCCATTGTAAAAGATGCACCACACTAATGCCTTCCTATTCATTAACTTTTCTGCCATGCTACTTCTCTGATGTTCCAGCATTGCCAAAGAGAGATCGCAAGCTTAAAACAACAGCTGCAGCACCTGCAAGAGCGCCAAAGGTACAGTAATTTTCCACTAGGTCATGAAAATTTTGGAAAAATATGCATGAATGATGTAGACGTGGACTTCCAAAAGGATTGAGGACTCTTCCAATTATCCCACTAAATGATATTTAGCATGCTTACCTGAATCAAAATTTATGTTCCAACTGTTAGCATCTGTTCAAATGATTATCTTGTAGATCGACGAATATCAAGAATCAGTTCATGAAGTGCAAATCGTCACTGTACCAAATATTAATAGAATTAACCCCACTTAGTGCACAAAGCTTGTCCGTTGTTTGTAATGTACAGCCAAAGGTTTACCCCCTCGTGATGTCTAGTCCAGGAAAATACATCCACAACTTATCCATGTCTGAGGAGAAAACAAGATACATATGTCATCATCTCAATCATGTGCACTGAGAATACTGGTGTTGGGCAGATGAAGCCTATGGCAGATAGTGCAACACAGTAATTACTTCATAACCAAAGAAGACAACAACTTCTTTTATAATCATTAAGCATAATCACTCAGGCAAGCATATTCTATCTACTAAATGATTCAAGAGAGCTGCTAACACCCATGCAGAAGTAGCACAAAGGGATACATTTTGAAACTATCACATTAAGGGTATACTTCTAGTTATTATAGGTGAGCTGCTAGGACAAAGATGTCCAGAAATTTTCACATTTGGGGTATACTTTCTTGGTTATTTTGGCTGAGCTGCCAGCAAAAATAAATGCAGAAGGCTTCCTTGGGTTTATACAATTTTGGGAAGTTAGACTGTGTCCAAGACTTTAGAATAGACTAATTTCATTGATAAAATCAGCGATGGCCTCTTAGAATTACTAACGTAACTCGTCATGACAGCTTCTAGATTTGAATATGTGGCAAGTTTTACATTAGAAGAATGTTCATTCACTTAACCAGATAATTGGAAAGTGTGTTCAATGCCTCTTGATATGATATCTAGAGACACAAGTCTTCAAAATGTGGCATGATATTTTCTCTTCAATCTGACTCGCACAGGCAATTGATGGGAGAACAACTTTCTGGCCTTAATGTCAAAGATCTGCAAAATCTAGAAAATCAACTGGAGATGGGCCTAAAGGGCGTCCGTGCCAAAAAGGTACTAGCTGAATATCTGCCTTGAACAGTCAAAGATTGTTTCTGTATTACCACCAAATCCAGGAAAAGGCAGACCACTAGTTCAATATATGCGAGAAGTAATTCTGGTAATTCTTTCTCTGCAGGAGCAAGTTTTCTCTGGCGAGATAAAAGAGCTCAACCTAAAGGTTTTCCACAAGCCTGGTGACTTCATTCCAATAGTATGGTCATCGACAATCAAGTGACTCACATAAGCTTAATTCATTACAGGGAAACGTGATGCATCAGGAAAACAAAGAGCTGCATAAGAAGATGAATATCTTCCTTCAGGAAAATAATGAATTGAGAAAGAAGGTACTATTCAGATGACAAGTTTACATCAATAGAAACCACAATCAATCAATTACGCATCATTTATTTTACTGACAATTTTCCTAATCCATAGGTTTATAGAGCCAGTGATGTGAACCAAGCTAACCAATATTCCCATGATTCATCAACTTCGACCGTAGTACATGACTTGTTTGCACCTTCAAACCTCCAGCTGAGCCAGCCACAGCCTCAGAGTAAAGAAGTCCCTCTAGAAGCAACTAATCTGGGGTAGATTTCCAACTCAATTATTTTGAAGAAAAAATTTCAATCAAGATCGTTTCTTTCTCACAACAGATCTGACTGTGAACCAGATTGCAACTGCATTAGCACAAGTTCGGTCTGTGGATGGTTATCAACTACTGTATTTCATCAAAAGCTAGCAGACAGTTAAGAAGCTCAAGCTTCTATTAGTGTTAAGAGTTCTCTTCAGACAACAAACTAGTATATCCAGCAGAAAGACCTCAAGTCATGGTATGTCACATCTAAAACTCAGAACCATTGTGTAATGGGACACTTTATCTTTGCAATTGAGAACTTGTCAATAAATAACAAAAGCAAGACAACATGCTGAGAGGTATTTACCATCATCGGCTAAGTTGTCCTCTTCGTTCTACCGACATCTGTTAAAAGGTTTGCACTGCCAATTCTACTCTAATCATAGTCTTGATCGCTGCTTTTCTTCGAAAAGTGTGACTGCTACAGTTTCTGAACAATTAAAAAATTTGCAAACCATCGCAGATAATATATATCGATATCCCTGCATTATGCATGAGAGAAAGGGCCTTAAAGGATGGACCTCTATATTGCCGTTTGACATATGAACTCAAAGAATGAAGACAAACGGAAAGAAGCTTGAATCGAAGAGTTCATTCAGCTCCCTTTAGTGACAAACTACATGCTATCTTAGATAAATTTGTACCCATATTTACACAACTATGCAGCCTCGCACTGCCAATAAGTACATAAGAAAAGCGGCTTAAGATGAAAAATCCAAGCCAGCACAACAATTCTGAGCATCCCTTGTGTTGTAATGCAATGCAGAGGATGAAAGATAGTGTGAAGACATAGAAGATACACCAAATAAACATAATAACTAATCATGCATGAAGTAACAGGCAGATGGGTCAATCAGTTAAGCTTCCTCTACATCTGTCTTAAGTTGAGCAACAAGTGTACAGCTCATCCATGTCAACAGCAAATACATCCAGCTTTTTCAAATCCATATTACATAGAGAGCAATTATGTGACCATCCGCATGAACTTCACCTTTTATGTCCTAATTGGATTGATTTCATCATTCCTTACCCTTTTAGGAGTCTTCATCTAAACTAACTTCCTTTGACATGAAGAACAACACTCCAAGCCTCCATGCGTCATAGACAAATCATCAATTGGGATGATGAGGACTTCATTTTTCACGCATTTTCGTTTCCTATTACGAAGCCATTGTTGGACTAGCCGTGTATATTTCTTTCCTTCGGTGACCCCACCATGTCAACGCAGCTTCGGGATATCACGACTTCTTTGCGAACTAAGATGGCAAGACCCAATAGATTTCTTTTCACTACTTTCCGCCACATTAATGCAAGGAATTCTCGTGGGAGAAAAAGAGGGCGTTGCGTTATCAGAGAGAGAGCTAACCATCATAGCAATCAGCAAATCGATCCGCCTCCGTGCACAGTCTACACAGCACAGTAATGACGCAACCGCTGCTAGCTGCACAACACCAGTCTCGGCAGCGATGTTCTACTGGGTACGAGGGAAACAGTCGAGACACAAAAGGGACGAACTCGATTGACTTACTCTTGAACGACGCTGGCAAGCTCACGCAGAACAATGACGCGGGTGGTCCTTTTTCCCTCCATGAAGTATTTCAAGATCACGTCCGAGAGGGTCGACCACCTTGTCATTGGAGCGGAAAGGGCTTACAAGATGCGGAATAAGTGTGGTTCAATCCGAGTACATTGTAGTACGTTCAATATTTCATGATAACATCTAGAAAGGATGGCGAAAATAATCTATTCCGATCCTTCTAATTATGAAAAAGACAAGCATAATCGAGAACCCGATTTCCCGACTCCCACAAAGATGCGAAAGGTTTTCAATCGTGAATGGGTATGGGATAACGGTTAAGAACCCTATAAAACTTTGTTATAAATTTGAGATTTTATGTTTAGAAAATCTGACACTCAGTCCGATTTATCTTGATGATTTATGTTGACTTTATTTCTTTTGAAATCTTTGGATTATTTAGCATATGTATTTTTTTTTTGTTGTAATCCTATTAGAGCATGGACGTCTTTTAAATTTACTAAATACTTCAGTTTAGTTATTTTCAATTTTGTCAGTTTCTAAAGAAAGTTAATCGTTATTTTCAGTGACAATCACTGCCATGAGATCTAATTTTTTTAGGATTAGACTTTTTAAATTGTTGTTCTTGAAGCTTCTTCAGTCTTTTATATATGTGTAGTAGGTTTTCTAATTAGATATTCAATGAGTTTAGGGTATATTATTATTATTATTGTTATTGCAAATTTGACTCCGTTTGTTATCTATATAATATTAGATACATGTTTACTAAAATAATAGCATCGTGAGATTATGGATATCCGATAAGAACTTGAAAACTTTAATGAGGTGAATTTAGAACCTTATATGAAAATCTATAGCAAATTTAAGATGAGGTCAGGTATCTCAAATCCATCCTGCATCCATCCTAAAAGACTAATACCCCTGACATTTTTAAGGTAAAAATACTCCAAATCTTATACGCGAATTGTCTGATATGTTTCATTATTTTTTAATTTATGTAACATTTTGATGCTTTTTACTGAAAATAGGACAAAAATAAACGCAATTAAAATATTTTGTGCATCGGATTATACACTACATCTACTCATCTCGTATATTTTTCAGTAGTCAATCAACTATAGAAAATGTCGATTGGTATTCATATTATTATTTATATATATGAATATAATTCTATTTTATATTCACATTACATAAAAAGACATTAGAAAATTCCATTAGTAGATACTATTTTATTTACTATGAGTTTGCAATATAGATAGTTATATTTGTAATTATGTAATTTTTTAAGTACTTCCCTCCGTTACGCGCTCGACCTCCTGTTCGCTCTGGCGCTTGACGCTCTCGCCGACCTCTCTTCGCGCGGCCAACCCCGCTCGTCGCCGTCAGCCGCCCCAGCTGTGCCGCGCTCGCCGTCGTATTTTCAAGGTTCCGCCGCCTCGCCGGGCCAGCTCCGTCGCCGTTAATTGGTCGTCGACTCTTCAGGTCGCTTCCCGTCTCTACTTGTCTCTCTGTTTCCCTCTCTCCTTTGCACTGTTTAGTTCCTCAGCCCTCTCAAGCATTGCCGTTTAGTTCATCAGGAGGTTCTGTCTCTCGGCTAATCGCCGTTCTTTTGGGGAAGTTTAATTGTTTCTTGGTTCTTGCGGCTGAGTACTCGAGTCTTGGTTGTAGAATTGGTAGTGAAGTGGGTAGGTGTAATTTGCGAAAAAGCAACCATGCTGACTTAATTTGTGAAGGGGACCCTTTCATGCTTTTCTGTTTTTCCTTCTGTCTGTGTAGTCATAAAACTGATTAAGGAATGAGCTACATGTTATGTTTTCTGTTTATTCGTCTTTTATTAAAGATTTTATCTTATATTGGAAAAGAAGAAGAAGAAGAAGAAGAAGAAGATTCTGACCCACTTCATGATAAGTGATAAGCACCACTCAAACTCATGACAATTTCTTTCTCTTTCTCTCTCTCTGTCTCTCCATATTCGTTTCTTGGTGTCCTGATCTTTTGTTGAGGATTTGGATGAAAAAGTAGCCATATTTCTTAAGCACTTGGAAAGATCAGGCCCTAGCAAGGCAGCAATTGTCACCAAGGATTGAGATCAAAAGATTGGAAGAGGATGAGTGGGATGAGTGTGGTTTGTGGCATGTGAGCCATGTGAAAGGGAGATAAGTGAGTTCTTAAATTGCTGAGTGGGTCAAGTGCAGCGAGTTGTGTTTTTCTGATAGTTTGACTGTGGTCTTGTGAGTTAAATTTCACTGAAGAGTGAGTGAAACAAAATCAGTCGTTGTTATTGAGTCTGTTGTTGAATCCAAGTTTAGCAGCTTTGGTTTACTGACTTTCGAAGGATGTTAATTATGGAAGAAAATACTTTTTCGAAGTATTGCTGTTTGAGGAAAATAGTATCTCTCTTCGGGGTCAAAGTAGATGAATCTTTATAAGAAGATAATCTCGTATCTGTAAATTATGAAATCTCTCTCTAATTAAAGTAGTAGGATCATCTATTCCTTAATCGTTTGGGTCAATATCAGCATGCATGTGTTAAACATCAGGAGCAGGGATGTTATTGAGAAGTAAGCTTACTAAAAGGAAGAATTTTAGTGGGATAGTTTATTTGTTATGAGTTTTAACCTATCTTCATCACATGCTCAATGTTCTTTTTTCCGTAAAAATGAAGGTTACTTCTTGCTTTTGCTTTTCACTTGGTAGAACCAGCCAATGATGCCTGAGTTACTCATCTTGGTGGTTAAAAGAATTAAATCTAGAAAAAAGTTATGATGACCTACTAACTGAACATTTTCTGTTACACTTTCCCTTTTCTTCTCGGTTTAGAATTTACCTGGATCTTGTAGTAGACTTCAATCTTGTTGATTTTTACTATTCTTGCTAATGCATAGCTGCCTGTTTTCGGTAAGTTTAGATCTCATATAGTTTTAATGCATGTTGTGTCCATTCTGCAGTTGACGGGTAATATTTTGTGGTTAAAGCATTCCTCATCTCTTAGAAGGCCAGGGTTATGCTAGAGTTCAAACAACAGGTATTATTTGCTATGTCAAGCCTAAGAGATGTGATGTAGTTAGGATGCTTTGCTTTGCTACTAAACATCATTTTATATTGTGAAATTATAGTTGATTTTATTAACTTTTAATGGATGGGTAGACCAGAAAATAAGGATAAAGAGTTGCCAGATTTTGTCAACAAATGGTTGAGATGAGCTCCTTGAATCCGCACAGCGATAATGGAATCTTGAAGGCATGTTGCCATAGCCATCACTGTCTAAGTCATCCAAAATTGTTCCCACTCTGTTTTAAGTTAGCACCTCAATGCCATGAGACTTCTTCCACAGAACACTGTAGAGGATTGCTCTGATTAGTAGAGGAATCCCTTTTCCAGGCATTAGGCCTAGCTTTCGTTTCCCACACCCATCTTCCACCACCTTGTATTACCAATGGAGGTGTTGGTCATAGCATTTTTTCTCGGGTGATTGCCAGAGTGGCCTTTTCATGTATTCTCCTCTGTTTGAATCTCTTACGTGGTGTTTCCCAGGTGAGCCAACAAGAGAGGTATTGAAAGACGTATGCCAAGATCTGATGCTAATGTGCCAATACATAAGGGGCACATTCAATAAAGCTGTCAACGAGTTTAGAACGAAAAATCCTTCTGATAATCATCTTTCCCATGACATGGACTCAGATTAATGGTGAAATTATTGTAGCAGCTTTTTGATTTACTAGGCCTCTTCATTCTATGTTCGCTCAACATTTTCAAAGAATGGCCTCTATCAAGTTCTTGTCTGCAGAAAAATGTTGCACTATGTAAACATTGTCAGTATTTCTGGCATCATTATATCAGTCATATATGAAGACCTACTCAGCGTCAATGGCAAAATTGAAGACAAGCTTATCAGTGTCGGGGGATTGTTCTTTTCTGCATAACTATTCATTTTTTGCTTCTGTCATTCTTTTCTGATACTTCAATTGAGCTGTTCCTCGAGATCAGCATGCCAGTGGGCTCATACTGGTTTCCCTGTAACTGATTCTGTGTCAAAATGTATTGGTTCTCATTCTCTGGCCGAATTTTGTCTCATTTTGTGAACCTGACGATCAATACAGTAGAATCTCTTTATATCCTCTTTTCTTTTTTACTTCATTTTACTGGGAATTATCTCTCCTTATGTCCGTATGCTTCAAGATTACATGAGGTACAAGTGCAGACTTACAGTTTTGCAGGAGTTATAGCACACTATGCACAAAGGGCGTCTACCTAAACCAACCCTATAAATTCGCATACATTGTCGGTGATATTGAATTTCCAAGTGCCCTTATCATTAAATTTTAAAATCCTTTGTATTTGTACCACACAACTATGCCGACTTACAATAAGATGGTCCCAATGGGGCAGGCGCGGACGGTCCATTGGAAGTGTTCCTTCGACTGATCTGGGGGATGTCTAAGTGAGATGCTTATCTTGATGCCCATCACACCCGCCCCCGAGTATGAACGAGCTGATCACCAGAATAGCAGTTGTTACCAGCACTCCTATTTGCAGAAGATTGTTTCTTCTGTCGTGCGGCATTATGTTCACGTCTTCCTCCATGTCATTGACATATACTCCCTCAGCTTGAAGGTCAGAAGAAATAATAAGAGAACTGAAGACTTAAGTCATTAAAGTCACAGCGAGAAGGTTGGTCAGTGTCTCTTTATGGGTATATGATATCATAAGAAAATTTAATTGTCATCAGAGAGTAGGTATGAGATTCATACTGCAGAGAGCTTGTTAAGTGTGCCATCAACTTGCACAAAGTACTCCCCTAAGAGCATCTCTAATTCCACCATGTCGACATGCCTCGCTGCTGCACCGCGAGAATCGCTTCTCTTGACCCTTTCAATTTCATCATTCAGTAAACCATGCAGAGAAGTCACGCCATCGTCGGCCAAGATATCTGCATCTCCACTATGATGCTTGTATAATTTGATGACAAGACTATAGTGAGAGGATTGAAATTAACAGAAAGCAAGGGATTTGTTATGCGCCGTCATTGTTTAGTTCGTGAACTTGGTCTTCCTGGACGGTAGCTGCGGAGGAAGACGAGTTCTCATCTTCTTCTTGAAGGAGTTTGGTGGTCAAGTACATCCCCGCCATTTCTTGATCGACTTCGACAAGAAACTCGAGGGCATCCCTCACCTGGAGATACATGGAGAAGGCCCATGCTATAAAATCTAACCACCCTTTGAGATGTCTTAAATGCAAGCAATGTAAAATTGATGATTTGACTTGTTACTTTTTCGTTTTAGTAAGGTGTTCTAGTTTTCCTCACCTCTCCCTAAGGCCTAGTTATTATTTCATTAATCGTATTTTTTTCCTTTTGATAACCCATGGCCTTGAGCATGGGGACAATAGCTACCCAGAGGCCCATTCAACACCCTACAACCCTGAATAGATATAGTTCAGGCATTTGGCATATGCAAATGACCTTGACCTACAGCAATTTACTTGTAATTGAATGGGCGACCTCCTATTGAGTTGGAAATCCTATAATGATCAAACCGTGTCAATTGCGGGGTTTAATTTGTTAGTTTATTTGCAACAAAAACCAAGCGATTTCTATAAGCTTATGAAGACTTGCCATGGATTGACACAACCATTAGATGCTGAATCCAAATTTCAAGTGTGAGGAAAACATAGAATTAGGATAGATAGAGGAGAAGAGTCTCAAACCTTTGGAACGCATTGAGTTGATGCAATCAAAAGGGCTTTAATCTGACAAACTCTTTTCAGGTAAAAGTTACTAATCTCTAAAGTTGGCTTTAATCAAAGCAGAATAAGCCTCTTGCCCTAATGCTTTTGTCCAGATTTTTCAGGAAAAATTTACATATTGAAGTCAATTAGTCTTATGGGCATAAAGTGCAAGTAATTCAGTAAAGACTCCCTAACAGCATAGAGATTAGGCTTTGCTCTAATGCTGTTGGTTGACTGATAAATATGTGAGAAAAGTCGCTTTTTCTGCTTGATCAATGTTCCATGTCATTTCTCGGGAATGCATCGGCTTACGAGGAGGATTGCATGGAGTCAAATCAGAATAAGAAAGGGAAGCTTTTTATATCTCTATAGAGTGACTAAGTGATTATATATTTTTAATCTGAAACAATGAATAGCCACGTCACCTACTCAAATTAATTATGTGATCTATGTTGATTATTCAATTATTGAAGAAATCTTGAATGGAGTGATTTGCATAGTATAACAATTCGTGTAACAGCCGCAATTCTTCTCTCTCTCCTCCCCCCTTCTTTGACTTTTCTTCTCTCTCCTCCCCTCTCTTTTCTTCTTCCCCTCCTTTTCTTTTCCCTTCTGCCGCACGCCACCCCCTGCAGACCATGCAGCTCTGTCCCGTCTCTCTTTTTTTGTCTCTCTTCTTCCTCTTCCTCCCGCGAAGGCCGAGTCTTCTTCTTCTTCTTTTTCTGCTGCTTCATCATTCTTCTTGGTCGTTCTTCTTTGTCCTCGCCCAAGCCGTCGTCGCCACTTCCGGTCTTCCACTCCTACTCCTCCGTCATTGTCTCGACGAGAACAAAACGGCTTGAAGTTGACGCAGCTCCACCTCCACTTGCTACTTCGTGGACCGCGTCATCGTTGCTCCGCGGCCCGTGACTCACGCATCCCCTCCGTGCCGCGTTCTGCTCTTTTGTCACCGTTTGAGCTCCGACCACCGCTGCTTCGTCACCGCCTGCTGCTCTGAGCTCCGCCTAGACCATTGTCTCACGCTGTCGCGCTCTTCCCTAGCCCCGATTGTCGCGTGAGGGTCGCCGAAGCCACCGACCAGCCATCGTCCTCCGTTGTTTCGTCTCTCTCCAGCCGTCCAACCACCTCCGCCGCTTCGTCCAAACGACCGACCACCTTATCGCCACTAAAAACCACTATTGGAGCCTCGCCGAACGTCGCCGGAGTTTCGCCGGACTATCGTCGGAAAATCGCCGGAGCTTCCGTCGGAGTCCATTGAAGCTAGGCCACACAATCGTATAATCGGATCGGAGATTGAAGGCTCGTGGCAAGCTCGAGCGCGACCGAAACTTCGGAAAACTGCGTCACAGCCAATCGCATTCAACACGCGATATTGAGGTGAGTAGACCTTCTAAACCTTAATTAGGGATGTTTATTGCTTTAGTAATTTATTAGGGCAATTATGTTGATTTATGGCGTGATTGGATTGGTTATTGGTGAAAAATTGGACACGATTGTAACGTCAGGTTTTAGAGGAACGGTGCGAGGTTAGTACGGACGGTTTCATGCACTCTCGTTGGCTGCGTTATTTAATTTCAGGATTTATTTATTTAATTTTTCGCGTTATTTAATTGTGCAGTTAATTGGTTGCCTGGGTAACTTGATTAGTCTTAATCGTTGAGATTTGGGCTTGGCTAAATTTGAGTGGCGGATTAGATGATTTAAGAGTGAGGTTGAGATCGGTCTATTATGGCCGGGTATCGAAGCCAAGGAAGCATGATGCGATGGAGCGAGTACGAGGCCAATTGGGCCCGAGATAAATCAAATGTAAGGCCATTGGACTGAAATATAAATTGGACGTCAAAGGAAGTCCAATTGGAGACTGGTGGGTTGACCATTAGTGGAGGTTGTACTGTGGTGTGGAGATAAGATAGGAAGGCTAGTTAGGGTTTTAGGCCGGTCGTGTACGGCCTTGAATTATTGATTGCGCAATTTATTTAATTATTGATCTTTGGTGCAATTTATTTAATTATTAATTGATTGCGTAATTTATTTAATTATTGATTGATTTGTGCAATTTATTTAATTATGGTAGTAGGTCTTGGTTGGGCTTAGTGCTACGTGATGATTAGGGACCAGTAGATTCCTGGAGAGAGAGAGAGAGAGAGAGAGAGAGAGAGAGAGAGAGAGAGATTATGAGAGCGGATAAGTTTGATGGAAGAACGAGGGAAGACGTGAGATGATTAGGCCTAGTGTCTGGTGGTGACTAGGGTCTAGTAGACTCATGGATAGGATGAGCTTAAAAGAGAAATTATTTGGGTGAGCAAGTCCTATGAAGGGTGAGGAAGGATTAGATTCTAGGTGACTGAGAAGATGTGAGATGCAATTAGGGACCCTAGGGCAATTGACAGACCTAGTTTTGGGTTAGGGGGTTGGCTCATTGAGATATTTATATCTCAACCCGTCGTGGTAACCTTTTTTCAAGTACATGATTGGAGATTGATTTTGGAGGTGAGTTCTGTGGGAGTTGACAGGGCTAAGATTCGCGCTTCCGCTGGAGACTTGAAGGCCAGCGACCTGCCTGGGACGTCGCTATTCTATGGCCAAAGAGAAAAAGGAACATCGAGAACCGTCGCGCGCTCGGAAAATCGGGGCGTGACAAATTTTGGTATCAGAACATGGTTAGGACCTTGATAGGTTACGTTCCTGGTTAGAGCTTGGAGTGATAAGGTTGGATTATGCTCACCGGAAGAGCAAGTTGGAGACTTGCTTTGCTAATTGTATGTGATCAGAGGATTAGTTGAACATAATAGGCATGTTCGAGTTAGAGCGAAAAACCTTTCTTGAAGTGATAAGCTAGAATCTTAAGACCATAGCGATGTTAGGGCCTAAGAGGACTAGGATTATGGAGCGATAAGGATGAATTGGATTATTGAGGATGGTAGAACATGTTTTAGAGACCAGATTAGATATTTTGCCAGTAACTAATAGGATTGGTGTCATTTGTTTAGCCGCGTTGGCACGGTATGGGACGTGTGCAGCAAGGCCGGACATTTGACTAGCAGCTCCTAGGATTGGTGTCATTTGTTTAGCCGCGTTGGCACGGTATGGGACGTGTGCAGCAAGGTCGGACATTTGACTAGAGACCACTAGGATGTCTTGTGTTTAGCCGCGTTGGCACGGTATGGGACGTGTGCAGCAAGGCCGGACACTTGACTTGATTGTTATATGAATGTGATGTGTTATGAAATTGACGGACAGGAGACCCGTAGAGTAGTCGACGTTGCTGGTTATCGCGCGTCGATGAAGGTGGGGTCGGTGATGGCATTGCTGGTTATCGCATGTCATGAGAAAGCACTGCTGGTTATCACGTGCTACTGGAGGGCGTTGCTGGTTATCGCGCGCCGAGAAGGACATTGCGGGTTATCGCATGTCATGGGAAAGCACTGCTGGTTATCGCGTGCTACTAGAGGGCGTTGCTAGTTATCGCGCGCCGAGAATGACATTGCTGGTTATCGCATGTCATGGGAAAGCACTGCTGGTTATCACGTGCTACTAGGAGGCGTTGCTGGTTATCGCGCGCCGAGAAGGACATTGCTGGTTATCGCATGTCATGAGAAAGCACTGCTGGTTATCGCGTGCTACTAGAGGGCGTTGCTGGTTATTGCGCGCCGAGAAGGACATTGCTGGTTATCGCATGTCATGAGAAAGCACTGCTGGTTATCGCGTGCTACTAAAGGGCGTTGCTGTGTATATCGCACGCCAGTGATGACCTCATTGTATGATCGCATGTTGTATAGAGTGCCGCTGTGTGATTGCGCGCTTTGTTTGTGTGATTATAGTAGTTTTAATTATTGATTGTTGTTGTGGACTGATATTATGTTAGAAGTCTTATGAGTATCGTTGGGGTTGAGGAATCTAGTTGAATAGATTCCGAGAGAATTAGAGACTGACATTGTACGAGGAAGTTGAGGTGAAGTAGTTTCTAAGATGAAACCTCCACAGTTCTTTGAAGAGTGAACCGAAAGCTGCCATCTCTTGGCTTCGGAGGATTAAAAGAAAAAAAAATGAGAAGAAGTGTCGGTGATGGGATGCATTAACGGTGTTATAGTGGTCGTGGCAGTTCACTATTGGAAAGATGACATCAGCCACAAACGAAAGGCCACCAAAGGAATGAATTTTCCGCGAAGAAGTGGATAAATTTAGAACGCTATGGTGAAAGCGTGTAGCAAGAAATTATTTCTTGGGCACTGCCAAAGCACAAAAGGTGGCCGAGTCCATGTGACTCCGCCAAGGTTGACGTTGAGTGAAAAGTATGTGGCGAGATTCGTCAAGTGTCTTGACTTGAACGATGGGAATCACAGTAGCGCAGAGGAAGCGTGTTGGACTTTAGATATTATAGATTTTATCTTTCGAGGTAGAAGGACTGCTCGAGGAAGGTGACCAAAGTTCTAGTAACGATGGTAGTGTGTTGATGGAAGGATCGACTGGAAGGAGAACGCCAAAAAAAAATCTTTGGATATGATTCTGAGAGAATTGCTAGGGGTACCTCTGAAGAGCTAAGATTGGAAAGTGAGGATAAGATTTGTTCCCGATGTTGTGTTTTGAGTATATTGGAGTTGACAATATGTAAAGAGACCGATTGGATCAAGGATCAGAGAGCGAATAAGTTTGGAGGAACAAGATTATTCATTTAATCAAAGTCGTTTGGCAACACATTGGAGTCGACTGTACTACTTGGAAAAGTAAGGAGGCTATGAAGAACCTATGCCTTCACCTATTTGAGGAAATGAGAGTTGCAAATTTCGAGGACGAAATTCTTTAAGGGGGAAAGATTTGTAACAGCCACAATTCTTCTCTCTCTCTCCTCCCCCCTTCTTTGACTTTCTTCTCTCTCTCCTCCCCTCTCTTTTCTTCTTCCCCTCCTTTTCTTTTCCCTTCCGCCGCACGCCACCCCCTGCAGACCATCAGCCCTGTCCCGTCTCTCTTTTTCTCTCTCTCTTCTTCCTCTTCCTCCCGCGAAGGTCGAGTCTTCTTCTTCTTCTTTTTCTGCTGCTTCATCGTTCTTCTTGGTCGTTCTTCTTTGTCCACGCCCGAGCCGTCGTCGCCACTTCCGGTCTTCCACTCCTACTCCTCCGTCACTGTCTCGACGAGAACAAAACGGCTTGAAGTCGACGCAGCTCCACCTCCACTTGCTACTTCGTGGACCGCGTCATCGTTGCTCCGCGGCCCGTGACTCACGCATCCCCTCCGTGCCGCGTTCTGCTCTTTTGTCACCGTTTGAGCTCCGACCACCGCTGCTTCGTCACCGCCTGCTGCTCTGAGCTCCGCCTAGACCATTGTCTCACGCTGTCGCGCTCTTCCCTAGCCCCGATTGTCGCGTGAGGGTCGCCGAAGCCACCGACCAGCCATCGTCCTCCGTTGTTTCGTCTCTCTCCAGCCGTCCAACCACCTCCGCCGCTTCGTCCAAACGACCGACCACCTTATCGCCACTAAAAACCACTATTGGAGCCTCGCCGAACGTCGCCGGAGTTTCGCCGGACTATCGTCGGAAAATCGCCGGAGCTTCCGTCGGAGTCCATTGAAGCTAGGCCACACAATCGTATAATCGGATCGGAGATTGAAGGCTCGTGGCAAGCTCGAGCGCGACCGAAACTTCGGAAAACTGCGTCACAGCCAATCGCATTCAACACGCGATATTGAGGTGAGTAGACCTTCTAAACCTTAATTAGGGATGTTTATTGCTTTAGTAATTTATTAGGGCAATTATGTTGATTTATGGCGTGATTGGATTGGTTATTGGTGAAAAATTGGACACGATTGTAACGTCAGGTTTTAGAGGAACGGTGCGAGGTTAGTACGGACGGTTTCATGCACTCTCGTTGGCTGCGTTATTTAATTTCAGGATTTATTTATTTAATTTTTCGCGTTATTTAATTGTGCAGTTAATTGGTTGCCTGGGTAACTTGATTAGTCTTAATCGTTGAGATTTGGGCTTGGCTAAATTTGAGTGGCGGATTAGATGATTTAAGAGTGAGGTTGAGATCGGTCTATTATGGCCGGGTATCGAAGCCAAGGAAGCATGATGCGATGGAGCGAGTACGAGGCCAATTGGGCCCGAGATAAATCAAATGTAAGGCCATTGGACTGAAATATAAATTGGACGTCAAAGGAAGTCCAATTGGAGACTGGTGGGTTGACCATTAGTGGAGGTTGTACTGTGGTGTGGAGATAAGATAGGAAGGCTAGTTAGGGTTTTAGGCCGGTCGTGTACTGCCTTGAATTATTGATTGCGCAATTTATTTAATTATTGATCTTTGGTGCAATTTATTTAATTATTAATTGATTGCGTAATTTATTTAATTATTGATTGATTTGTGCAATTTATTTAATTATGGTAGTAGGTCTTGGTTGGGCTTAGTGCTACGTGATGATTAGGGACCAGTAGATTCCTGGAGAGAGAGAGAGAGAGAGAGAGAGAGAGAGAGAGAGAGAGAGAGATTACGAGAGCGGATAAGTTTGATGGAAGAACGAGGGAAGATGTGAGATGATTAGGCTTAGTGTATGGTGACGAAGACTCATGGATAGGATGAGCGAGAAATTATTTGGGTGAGCAAGTCCTATGAAGGGTGAGGAAGGATTAGATTCTAGGTGACTGAGAAGATGTGAGATGCAATTAGGGACCCTAGTTGTCTCACTCAACCCGTCGTGAGTAACCACTTTTTTCTCATGGATAGGATGAGCTTAAAAGAGAAATTATTTGGGTGAGCAAGTCCTATGAAGGGTGAGGAAGGATTAGATTCTAGGTGACTGAGAAGATGTGAGATGCAATTAGGGACCCTAGGGCAATTGACAGACCTAGTTTTGTGTTAGGGGGTTGGCTCATTGAGATATTTATATCTCAACCCGTCGTGGTAACCTTTTTTCAGTACATGATTGGAGATTGATTTTGGAGGTGAGTTCTGTGGGAGTTGACAGGGCTAAGATTCGCGCTTCCGCTGGAGACTTGAAGGCCAGCGACCTGCCTGGGACGTCGCTATTCTATGGCCAAAGAGAAAAAGGAACATCGAGAACCGTCGCGCGCTCGGAAAATCGGGGCGTGACAAATTTTGGTATCAGAACATGGTTAGGACCTTGATAGGTTACGTTCCTGGTTAGAGCTTGGAGTGATAAGGTTGGATTATGCTCACCGGAAGAGCAAGTTGGAGACTTGCTTTGCTAATTGTATGTGATCAGAGGATTAGTTGAACATAATAGGCATGTTCGAGTTAGAGCGAAAAACCTTTCTTGAAGTGATAAGCTAGAATCTTAAGACCATAGCGATGTTAGGGCCTAAGAGGACTAGGATTATGGAGCGATAAGGATGAATTGGATTATTGAGGATGGTAGAACATGTTTTAGAGACCAGATTAGATATTTTGCCAGTAACTAATAGGATTGGTGTCATTTGTTTAGCCGCGTTGGCACGGTATGGGACGTGTGCAGCAAGGCCGGACATTTAACTAGCAGCTCCTAGGATTGGTGTCATTTGTTTAGCCGCGTTGGCACGGTATGGGACGTGTGCAGCAAGGTCGGACATTTGACTAGAGACCACTAGGATGTCTTGTGTTTAGCCGCGTTGGCACGGTATGGGACGTGTGCAGCAAGGCCGGACACTTGACTTGACTTGATTGTTATATGAATGTGATGTGTTATGAAATTGACGGACAGGAGACCCGTAGAGTAGTCGACGTTGCTGGTTATCGCGCGTCGATGAAGGTGGGGTCGGTGATGGCATTGCTGGTTATCGCATGTCATGAGAAAGCACTGCTGGTTATCACGTGCTACTGGAGGGCGTTGCTGGTTATCGCGCGCCGAGAAGGACATTGCGGGTTATCGCATGTCATGGGAAAGCACTGCTGGTTATCGCGTGCTACTAGAGGGCGTTGCTAGTTATCGCGCGCCGAGAATGACATTGCTGGTTATCGCATGTCATGGGAAAGCACTGCTGGTTATCACGTGCTACTAGGAGGCGTTGCTGGTTATCGCGCGCCGAGAAGGACATTGCTGGTTATCGCATGTCATGAGAAAGCACTGCTGGTTATCGCGTGCTACTAGAGGGCGTTGCTGGTTATTGCGCGCCGAGAAGGACATTGCTGGTTATCGCATGTCATGAGAAAGCACTGCTGGTTATCGCGTGCTACTAAAGGGCGTTGCTGTGTATATCGCACGCCAGTGATGACCTCATTGTATGATCGCATGTTGTATAGAGTGCCGCTGTGTGATTGCGCGCTTTGTTTGTGTGATTATAGTAGTTTTAATTATTGATTGTTGTTGTGGACTGATATTATGTTAGAAGTCTTATGAGTATCGTTGGGGTTGAGGAATCTAGTTGAATAGATTCCGAGAGAATTAGAGACTGACATTGTACGAGGAAGTTGAGGTGAAGTAGTTTCTAAGATGAAACCTCCACAGTTCTTTGAAGAGTGAACCGAAAGCTGCCATCTCTTGGCTTCGGAGGATTAAAAGAAAAAAAAATGAGAAGAAGTGTCGGTGATGGGATGCATTAACGGTGTTATAGTGGTCGTGGCAGTTCACTATTGGAAAGATGACATCAGCCACAAACGAAAGGCCACCAAAGGAATGAATTTTCCGCGAAGAAGTGGATAAATTTAGAACGCTATGGTGAAAGCGTGTAGCAAGAAATTATTTCTTGGGCACTGCCAAAGCACAAAAGGTGGCCGAGTCCATGTGACTCCGCCAAGGTTGACGTTGAGTGAAAAGTATGTGGCGAGATTCGTCAAGTGTCTTGACTTGAACGATGGGAATCACAGTAGCGCAGAGGAAGCGTGTTGGACTTTAGATATTATAGATTTTATCTTTCGAGGTAGAAGGACTGCTCGAGGAAGGTGACCAAAGTTCTAGTAACGATGGTAGTGTGTTGATGGAAGGATCGACTGGAAGGAGAACGCCAAAAAAAAATCTTTGGATATGATTCTGAGAGAATTGCTAGGGGTACCTCTGAAGAGCTAAGATTGGAAAGTGAGGATAAGATTTGTTCCCGATGTTGTGTTTTGAGTATATTGGAGTTGACAATATGTAAAGAGACCGATTGGATCAAGGATCAGAGAGCGAATAAGTTTGGAGGAACAAGATTATTCATTTAATCAAAGTCGTTTGGCAACACATTGGAGTCGACTGTACTACTTGGAAAAGTAAGGAGGCTATGAAGAACCTATGCCTTCACCTATTTGAGGAAATGAGAGTTGCAAATTTCGAGGACGAAATTCTTTAAGGGGGAAAGATTTGTAACAGCCACAATTCTTCTCTCTCTCTCCTCCCCCCTTCTTTGACTTTCTTCTCTCTCTCCTCCCCTCTCTTTTCTTCTTCCCCTCCTTTTCTTTTCCCTTCCGCCGCACGCCACCCCCTGCAGACCATCAGCCCTGTCCCGTCTCTCTTTTTCTCTCTCTCTTCTTCCTCTTCCTCCCGCGAAGGTCGAGTCTTCTTCTTCTTCTTTTTCTGCTGCTTCATCGTTCTTCTTGGTCGTTCTTCTTTGTCCACGCCCGAGCCGTCGTCGCCACTTCCGGTCTTCCACTCCTACTCCTCCGTCACTGTCTCGACGAGAACAAAACGGCTTGAAGTCGACGCAGCTCCACCTCCACTTGCTACTTCGTGGACCCCGTCATCGTTGCTCCGCGGCCCGTGACTCACGCATCCCCTCCGTGCCGCGTTCTGCTCTTTTGTCACCGTTTGAGCTCCGACCACCGCTGCTTCGTCACCGCCTGCTGCTCTGAGCTCCGCCTAGACCATTGTCTCACGCTGTCGCGCTCTTCCCTAGCCCCGATTGTCGCGTGAGGGTCGCCGAAGCCACCGACCAGCCATCGTCCTCCGTTGTTTCGTCTCTCTCCAGCCGTCCAACCACCTCCGCCGCTTCGTCCAAACGACCGACCACCTTATCGCCACTAAAAACCACTATTGGAGCCTCGCCGAACGTCGCCGGAGTCTCGCCGGAGTTTCGCCGGACTATCGTCGGAAAATCGCCGGAGCTTCCGTCGGAGTCCATTGAAGCTAGGCCACACAATCGTATAATCGGATCGGAGATTGAAGGCTCGTGGCAAGCTCGAGCGCGACCGAAACTTCGGAAAACTGCGTCACAGCCAATCGCATTCAACACGCGATATTGAGGTGAGTAGACCTTCTAAACCTTAATTAGGGATGTTTATTGCTTTAGTAATTTATTAGGGCAATTATGTTGATTTATGGCGTGATTGGATTGGTTATTGGTGAAAAATTGGACACGATTGTAACGTCAGGTTTTAGAGGAACGGTGCGAGGTTAGTACGGACGGTTTCATGCACTCTCGTTGGCTGCGTTATTTAATTTCAGCATTTATTTATTTAATTTTTCGCGTTATTTAATTGTGCAGTTAATTGGTTGCCTGGGTAACTTGATTAGTCTTAATCGTTGGGATTTGGGCTTGGCTAAATTTGAGTGGCGGATTAGATGATTTAAGAGTGAGGTTGAGATCGGTCTATTATGGCCGGGTATCGAAGCCAAGGAAGCATGATGCGATGGAGCGAGTACGAGGCCAATTGGGCCCGAGATAAATCGAATGTAAGGCCATTGGACCGAAATATAAATTGGACGTCAAAGGAAGTCCAATTGGAGACTGGTGGGTTGACCATTAGTGGAGGTTGTACTGTGGTGTGGAGATAAGATAGGAAGGCTAGTTAGGGTTTTAGGCCGGTCGTGGACGGCCTTGAATTATTGATTGCGCAATTTATTTAATTATTGATCTATGGTGCAATTTATTTAATTATTAATTGATTGCGTAATTTATTTAATTATTGATTGATTTGTGCAATTTATTTAATTATGGTAGTAGGTCTTGGTTGGGCTTAGTGCTACGTGATGATTAGGGACCAGTAGATTCCTGGAGAGAGAGAGAGAGAGAGAGAGAGAGAGAGAGAGAGAGAGATTATGAGAGCGGATAAGTTTGATGGAAGAACGAGGGAAGACGTGAGATGATTAGGCCTAGTGTCTGGTGGTGACTAGGGTCTAGTAGACTCATGGATAGGATGAGCTCAAAAGAGAAATTATTTGGGTGAGCAAGTCCTATGAAGGGTGAGGAAGGATTAGATTCTAGGTGACTGAGAAGATGTGAGATGCAATTAGGGACCCTAGGGCAATTGACAGACCTAGTTTTGGGTTAGGGGGTTGGCTCATTGAGATATTTATATCTCAACCCGTCGTGGTAACCTTTTTTCAGGTACATGATTGGAGATTGATTTTGGAGGTGAGTTCTGTGGGAGTTGACAGGGCTAAGATTCGCGCTTCCGCTGGAGACTTGAAGGCCAGCGACCTGCCTGGGACGTCGCTATTCTATGGCCAAAGAGAAAAAGGAACATCGAGAACCGTCGCGCGCTCGGAAAATCGGGGCGTGACAATTCGAGATATTCGATTATATCCGTTAGATAAGATATCGTAACAAAAGGTCTTCAATGGATACGATAAGGTAATAGGTTAATGCCTTCAATTGCATTGAGTTTGTTTATGATGGCATTAATAATACGCTAACCAACAATTTCTAGAAACATCAACGGTACACGTTTCAAATTGGTTTGGAAATGGGCTGAGCGGGACGTCATCGGACAAGGTTGCCCTAGCATAGGCAAGGGGTGGCCTTCTAGGTCTGGCCTAGGTGATGGCAATCTTTGCCTGGTCATGGCTGATGGTCAATCATCGACAAAAGGAAGAAGAAATGAGGAAAAATAAAAATTATTCTAAAACAATTAAGACCACAATAAAAATTATCCACCGCAGAGCCGTTGTGTCACGTATATGCATCAACATTCACGCTAGCAATTTCAGACTAAAATTAATCGAAATAACTTAATTGCTGTTGAATAAAGAGATTTAAGATTAAATTAACATAATTAAAAGATTTAAAATTAAATTAACATTAATCAATAAGTTTATTAATTTTATAATACTTTCCCTCTAAGTGGAATTCGTAAGTAAAGTTCTCCACGTGATCCTTGTCAGAGATGGCACTGCAAAAATGCCCATTGCTATTGATAAATTGGTTCATCCTCGCAAATCTCCAGAGGATCTTTGTCAGAGATATCACTGCAAAAATGCTCATTCCTATTGATCAGCTCATTCCTATTGATCAATTGGTTCAACCTCCCAAATCTCAAGAGGACTCCATTGGCGAAGTGGATTCAGGCAGATGAAGTTGATCGTGTTACAGAGAGAGAGAGAGAGAGAGAGCATTGGCTTCAGGAGTCGAGGAACATTCATGGGGGCGTGGGAAGACTGCAGCTGACAGAATTCATGTCAGTCATTTGTTTCGACGGGAAAAATGTTAAGGGGTTGTCTCCTATATTGACGGCACAATGAGAAACAATGGTTGGCTATCAGATTCATATTGGCTCCTTTTTCTTGCTTCCTCCTTGTATTAAAGTCGAATATTAAAAAAGTGAACTCTTTTTATTTTGTAAAAAATAAAAAATATTTTCTAAGAAAATCATTCATATTATTTAAAAGAATTAACCAACATTTGTCTAAATATTTTTGTGAGTAATGAAAAAAGATTATTCATTTCTAAGCTATATAAGTGTTTAATTTTTAGTGAATATTTTTTAAATCAATCATTTTTTATAAAATAAATGAGCTAATTCTCTAGTAATCGGTGAACTTGTTGCTCATACTCTGTTTTCTTTTAATGGGTCATACCATCTTTATCATACTCACTTTAACATAGTAAAATCACTCGAAATCTGACTTAAAAAGCACCCTTGCCTTGAAGTTATAGCCCACCAGATAGTAGAAAATTTTAGTCTGCAGACCAGAATCCAATACATCGGACTCCAATCCGTTATTTGTCACTCCTCGGAGGAACATTTATTTACTAATACAGCCCTTGCTTTTATGGAATTGGTGTTCGTCTTAAAGACATCAATTTCATGTGCTCATTGTTGCTGAATGACATAGATATACAATGATGCGGAGGATTTAAGCTCTTCATGAGTTTCGCATCACCGACCCTGCAGTCGCAACGTAAATCCTTGCAGTGCTTGAAGAACCTGCTTCAGTTTCTCTTTTGTCTCCGGATCAACCAAGTTTCCCTCGCTGTCGAATTTCGTCTGTGCTTCGAATCCGGTCAAGGCAAATTCAGGCTTGTTGATGAAATGAAGATCGACAAAGACTCCAGTTTGACGGAGATGATACTGCGCTCGTCTCCCACCGAAACGTCCTCCTGAGCTCACAATGGCAGCCGCCTTACCGCCCCAAACATTTGGTGGTCTAGATGCCCAGTCAATTGCATTCTTTAGAGGTGCTGTTACAGCAAATAGAAGAATATGATCAAGAAATGGATGACTTCACAAATGCATAACTTCCTCATCCTTTACCATCATGTGAATGCTAGGGAAAAAACTCAAGCTGACAGCGGATGTTGCGTGCTTATTTTCTTCCAAAGCAGGAAATGGACCAAAGCACAAGAGACAACTATGTAAGGAAACGGGCATGCGTGCGTGGTTGACTATAATCAGAAGAAGGCTTCCATGTGATGAGACAATTAACTGACAACATCTGACGTGTTAGTGAAGTAGCATTCTTAAATTAGTTTAGGAAGGAGATGAGTCTCATACTAAAGAAACTGAATTATTGGTCCACAGAGAATTTTTCATGTAACAGATGGTTTTTCAAGCAGGTCTCAATGCATAATAATGATAATTAGATAAGTATACTTATACAACTTCCTCTAACCAGTCAAATACGTGTTGGCAAAACCTCCCAGTAGTATTTTGAAGTTGACAACCATCTATTTTAACTACTGATGAATGCACATGTTTTTTTATATAAGGTGAAGTTGATATAAGGAGTGCTTTGTCATTATCAACGGTAGGTGGAGTATATAGTGGAAGGACATCTACAAGTTGGATGGACCTTATAGAGGATGAAAAAGTTTGGTAGAATGAGATACTCGTGAGAACTTAGAGAGACTGTAAACTATAATCTTATACGTCAATATACTCAAGAAGACCAATGGATATCATAAGTCAATTTCTAGCGGTCAGTTTGATAGACTCATTGGATTGCTGATAGAGGCAAATACCTATATCAATTATTTATGAGACGTTCAACATGTTTTTCAAATTAATAGCATAAGAAGATCAACATTTTCATCAAATTTAATTCTAGTTATGTCTAATGACGAATCAAAAGTTGTGGATTTCACATAAGGAGGGCTGGAGATTGAATTGAATGAGTTCTTACCTATTTAGTTCAAACAACCAGAGGAACAGATAATTGACAAAATTAGCTTACTCTATTTAGTGAAACTTCACTATTACCAAGAAAATCTGGTTGAATGGGTGATAAGATTTCCAGTTAATGTGTCATAATCTCCAACGGCTATTTAATCTCGTCGAAGATTCCCTAACGTCTGGGTTGAAGATTGAGGACCTATATAAGATGATTCAAAGCAAGATAAAGAGTGTGGCAAACAAGCTACAATTTTGATACGATCTCATACTCATTTTACTAAAATTGTGACTCCACTCACTCGTGATTCACTCTATAGTTCCGCCAAAAATTTGGCAAGTTTTACGAATCATCTTATTCACCACCCATCTAAGTTGAATTGTTAGCCTCAATATGGAACAAGGCTAACAACCTAAGTAGACATGTTGGAGAGGAAAGTTGTCCAAAAGGTACTAAACGAATTATATGGAAGCTAATTCAGTCCTTAACTCTTTAAATTGACTAATGCAGTGCTTTCAAACAATGTTGGATGGAAATTGCTAACATCAATGATTTTTATATTTTAATTTATATTTTATATTTTATTTCCTTAATTGAACTAGTTGTCGACCATAAGTGAAGGTCATGATGCCCTTACCATATCGGAGCAAGGCCAGGGCATTGTGGCCTCACTTGGATAGGGCAAGATGAGGAGAAGCAAGGACAAGATTCGATAGGGGCCATGATGCCCTTGGCTATGGCTGGTGATCTTTGCCAGCCACAACTAAGGCCTTGGTGACTAACAAAGGGAAATAGGGAAAAAAAAAAAGGAAATGAAAGAGAAGGAAAAAAAAAAGAAAAAGAATTTAAAAAATCAATCAAAAAATGCAAAAATTGTCCACATCAACATTGGGCATATGATATAAAACGATCAGTGTCCACGTCCATGTTAGAGATTTTGGGCGAAAATTGATCCAAATGATTATATTGGCAAATTATCGAAAGCTTTAAATCTAAATTGGACAAATTAGAAAGCGTAGCTTTATATTAGCTACTTGGCAATTGGTTTAAGAGTTTTTGGATGGTTATATGATGTTTGAGTGAGTGCAACTATTGAAATATATCTTGAGTTTAAGCTTCAAAAAGAAAATTTTCTGATTTGAATAGGTTTCCTAAAAAGAGGTTTCCTATTTTGAATCTTACTCTTGTCTATATGTAATAAGTGCCATCACCTTTTTTTGTATCATACTGTTGTCTATATATAATAAGTGTCTTCATTGTGAACAACATCAGATGTGACTTTTTCGTGAATTACACTCTGACAGTTTTTAATGTTGAAGCAAATTAAACACTGTGAGTAAGATTTATGAATTTCTTGATGAGATTAAGAGATTATTTTGCAAGAAATTATTAGGTCTAAATACAATAAGAGTAATTGGGTATAGCTGGGGGCTAAAAACGTTGAGAGTGTTTTAGTGACTTAAGTGTGATTGTAATGTCTATTGTATCACTTGATTTATGATGGAATTATTTGCTACTTTCCCCACGAATATAGGTCACCCTAATTGAACTACTTAAATCTAGCATCCAATTTTAATTCTTATTCTATCTATATTATTATTTGATCTCTTGCTTCTTGATCAACTACATTAGAGTTGGACTTGGCCGAGTCAAAGAAAATCAACAGCGAAAGAAGAAGTAAAATTTAGAATCGACAAATTTGCTGAGAAGGATTTTGATTTGTAAAAGATATAGCTTGAGGGGTATCTCTATTAGAGGAACATGAACATAGCCTTGTCTAGAAAGAAACCAGAGTCGATAAAGCAAGCGGATTTGACGCTTAGAATAATGTTGGGTATTATTTGTTTGACATTGGCTTGTAACATCATGCCCAATGTCATGAAAGAAAAGATCATTATGAGATTGATAAAAGCCTATTGGACATGTATGCAAAGCACTTTACGATCGATAAAGTCTACTTGATATGATGTTTATTTAACTTCAAAATGAATGAAGGTGCATCAATTGCTAATCATATCAATGAATTCAATGAAGCTATTAGTTAATTAAGTTTAGTTAAGATCGACTTTAAAGATGAGGTACATGCATTAATCTTATTATTCTCATTACTTAATAGTCAAAATCTTACTATCACTGTTGCTAGTGATTCCCCGGGGATTAACAAGCTTGACATTCGATGAAGTTTGTGATTTAATTCTAAGTGAGGACACCTTTAAAAGAGAATCTGATGAACTTGTGTCTATTGCTTCGTAGGTGAAACTAAACGAGGAACTAGCACTCATGTTAGCATAAGTAATTAATATATACCTCAATAGACTTAGTCAGTCCATGACTAGTGACGCTATTTGGAGTTATCGTAAGAGGGGGCATTTTCAAAGGGATTGTCTTAAGCTGAAAAACAAGAAGAATAAAGGAATTAAAGTTGAGTCTATTGATGACATTGAAACTGTAACTCATTCTGAAACATAAATAAAATAATCTATTTCTATTACAGAACTCAATTTCTAGTTAGAAATTGTATTATGCGCGCCCTTAGTATCCAATTTATTTTCTTGTTCTATCTATTTTATTATTCCACCGCTTATTTATGCTAAAAGTAACATACATAAATACACACAAACATCTTGAGAGTATATAGTCAAGTCATATTGCCAGATGATTGAGTGCTGAGTTTTCGTTTCGCATGCAAGTGTGTAACGTACGTATGCATGTAAGGTTCCGCAGCATGCACTCTCTCCACAATCTGTCAAGCAAGTTATGGGCAGTTTCCAAGTTAACCAACAAAGAATATGTTCGTTGTTATGGCAGTTCCTAATTCCTATCTGATCCAACATGTTGGCAATAGACTCAGTCTGATCTGATATTAAAAAAGAGGTGCGTGTGCTGATGGAAGTAAATATCATTTCTAGAGCAGAGCAGGGTGCTTACGAGCGACGGAGTAGTTGTACTCGGGGGAAGCAAAGAGGACGCTGTCAGCTTCAAGAACCTTCTGGCGGAAAGCCTCGACCGCCGGCGGGAACCTGCCGTCGACTTCGAGGTCTGTGTTAATCATCGGAAGCGGCGATACATCGATCAGCTCTATTTGCACCCCCTCCACCAGTGATTCCTTGCATATCTCGATCGCTATCACCATTAACAGGAAAGAGAAGCCAACGCATTTCGATAAAGAAATCCGAAAATGCAATGAGCGGATTCCAAAAGTTAGGATCGATATGATTACCGGAACGAAGGAGGCCTCGATTGAAAGAAGCTTTCCGAATTGACCCGCAGATTGCTGCGACCTTGATCACTGGGCTAGCGACCACCGGAGGTTCCATCTCTCTCTCTCTCTCTCTCTCTCTCTCTCTCTCTCTCTCTCTCTCTCTCTCTCTCTCTCTCTCTCTCTCTCTCTCTCTCTCTCTCTCCGTTGTGCAGGAATCGTATGTGAACGAACAATGTCAGTGAAGAAGAAGAAGTTGAACAAGCAATCGATCGCCTTCTCTCTCTATCTTGTCAAGAAGTAGGTGGATTCTCTCTCTCTCTCTCTCTCTCTCTCTCTCCGTTGTGCAGGAATTGTCTGTGAACGAACAGTGTCAGTGAAGAAGAAGAAGTTGAACAAGCAATCTATCGCGTTCTCTCTTTCTCTTGTGAAGAAGTAGGTGGAGTATGGAATTTGAAGAGCGCGGATGGACGAGTGGCATATTGGTGATGAGGACTGGGGGAGGGTGGATTAGGGGATATGGTCAGGCCGCCAGCGGAGTAGCTCTGCTCATTGACCGTTCTTTTACGCCTTGTACAGATTCTAATCCTTTGAGAGCATGAAAAATTACAGATCAGTCCTAAAATTAATGTACGAATGTCAATTCAATACTAAACATTCAATTTTTATTATCGATGTAATCCTAAACCTTTGTACGAAATTTCAATGAAATTCTCTTGGTCAAATATCAATGGAAATCGCAGACGTGGTATCCGATCATCACAGTCCTATGTGGCAAATTGATGCAAACAACTTTACTCGATACCACGTCCTACATAGATTGCATTCTGTGGTAATTGGCTGAAAAATTACATTGAAATTTTGAACAAAAGTTTAAAACTGCATTGGCAAAATTGAAAATTTTATAATTGAAGTGGCATCTGTATCAAAAAATTTACGATTGAACTGGTAATCGTAAATTTTCCATTTGGAAGCTTTTGATGTAGGATATTAATAAGAAAAAAAACACTAAAATAGGATGGTTATAAAAAACACTAAAATAGGATATTAATTGACGATCCCAAGATTCCTTCATGGTGAATCTTGAAGAACATATTATTAAAGTTTACTATCATTGGAGAAAGTAGGATGGTTATAGATGTACGTTTATATCTACAATAAACTCTTACGATCATTGAGAATGGCTCACGCTTTTTAACAATGACTTGTGCTCTGGTCATGTGTCTATTCATGTCCACAACCTGGCCAGATTTCGGTGCAAACAGCTAGAAAAGTCATTGCATTCCCAACAACAAGCTGGGCAAAAGGAAAAGCAAGAACAAGAAGATGATGGTGATGATGATGGCGACGGTGACAAAGAGTTTGAGTTCACGTTCCACTGCATGAGCCCGGACAGCTCGCCAGACATGATGGACGCCATCTAAGCTCCGTGACCAAGACGTCCATCTAGCTATCGACGACGGAGGCTTGTCTTTACCGCTGCATGACCTGTAAAAGAAGCTCTTCTTCGAAGGGCGTGGCGGTCGGGGCATGGCGTTTTTCAATTAAGGTTTAATCTCACTTAATTGAGGTTTGAGGGAAAAAAGAAAAAGGGGGAAAAGTTTTTGCCGTTGGTTCAACATTAACAGCGGTGGAGGAGAGAGTAAATGATAAAATATAAAAAGGGGCACGTTAATTTTTTCCATTAACCAAATGAGACAGAGTTAACAAAAATATTGATTGCACCAATTTGATAATTTTAAGACTTAATTGCACTTTCTGAAAGTTTTATAACTCAATTAGATTTCTACCACTTTTGGTGCTCTTATTCCTTAAAAAACCACTTAATCGGAAAAATTGGTAATCATTCTACCTAAAGTTGTTAACTTTTCAAAAAGAGTTATTCGATTTAATATGTTGACAAGTAAGGCAAATAAAAGTTTGTAGAAAGTTGAAAAACTTTAAAGAAAACAAATAAACATTTGTAAGCAACGAAGAAGAGACATTGTTAACCAAAACTAGTTAGTTACCTTGTGATTGAAGAAAAGCTGATAAGTCACATAAATAATGCTTTGTAAATTCATATAATAATTGATAATTGTAGATATTTGTAAGAACTATACATAAGCATTGTTAGACAATAATAAAAGTTGATGGATTAAAAGCAATAACAAATAGATGTTGGCAAGTAACTCAAAATTGAGTTAGCCATTCAAAACTATTTTGTGATTTAGTCAAACAAAGTTGTTGACTTACTCAAATGAAGATTGGTAAATTCGTATAATAATTAGTAAACTTATGGCATTGATAAGAATAACAAGCAATAGTTGGTACATGACAATAAAAGTTGATAATAAGCATATGGTAAAACAAAAAAAAGCTAAATTTTGTTGGTAAGTCACCAAAAAGTTATATGGAAATCCGGTCACTCTTAACTTTTTTACTAATATCTTTTTTGTTATCAATTCCTTCAAAATTCACTCATACAAAAACAATAAATATTCCATTTTCCTGAAACGGAACAATATAAAAAGCGTCCTCCTTAAAGTTGATTAAATGGTATCGATTCACAAGTTTATTCCAACAATCAAGTAACTTTCACTCAAATCTAACTATTCAGCTGCTTCGAAAGAGAAAGGGCTTCTTTTCACGAATTAAGAACTGCCAAATCCAATCAAAACTGACTTCCAACTGCAACTTTCCTAATTCAACTGGGCGACCGACCTATCAAATATTTGATTAAGGCAGAAAATCATTGTCCTTCATCGCTTAACAAAATTTGGAGGTGGGTGGAGCTTTCTCAAGCAAACACCAACTCTTCAAAACGTGATATGTACTGTTATTTCAGACAAGCTAGTTGCTTCGTCATATCAAAATATGGAACTGAAACAGAGAGAGACATGAAAGCGAGCTCACTGGAATGACGAACCATCACTGTCATTTTCACCTACAAATCGCGGTCTTTACCCATGAATCATGTCACAAACATTCTTCGATCCGATCACAACGTGACTTTAGAGATTGCAAACTTTCCTGCTTGTAAGGTTGACGTCCTCGTTAGTGTTAACACGTTTAAATGGGCTATCCTCTCTCTACTAGATGAGTGATTCTGTCATTTTTGCTTCCTTCCCAAAAGTCTGCCTCGGACGCCATTCTGAACCATTCCGTATGGGCCAAATCCCAGCAAAAAGGAGTATCTAAACAACCATCGGGTTGTTCACTTACTTATCAATCACTTTGTCTGGCTTTTTGTATTCAACGTGTGAGACTCGAGCCACTACAGATTGTAACGCAAATGATATGATGTTTTCTTTTTCCTGAGGCAAAATATTATCTTAAAATTGATAGATAATATCAGATAATTATTTAGAAGGGGCTCGCTATATATGTTGAGGCATAGTTTTAAGTTATTATTTATGTTAGGATAGCATGATGAAAAACCAATTCACCAGAGAAATCATCAAGAGAGAATTTATATCTGAGCCCATTAATATATCCGATCGGACTCACTTTCATCTAAAAGCTTAAATAAAATATTAATGAGCTGGTTACGGTGTTATTAGCCGATCAAGATCTTTTTTTCATCTAAGGTTATCACATATGCACCTTAACAAGTTAATTGCCACACATTAGGTCAGATTGAAGGTGTTAAAAAACTGAGAATGCAAAGTGATATTTGGGCAAAGGGTAATAAGGGCATTTGGAGATTTTTTATTATTATATGTCATCCCAAATGGTGAAGTACCGAGGAAAGTAATTAACCATCCACCTTTACATTATTGAATGTTGGCTCCACCATGTCAAAAGAATAAGAACCATTATAAAATCATATACATGTGTTTGAGTTACCAATAAAAAAGTCTACTAGGACAAAGAGAGTACTCGCTCTCTACATAGGCCAACCTATGTTGCATTATGCCAAACTCCTTGGTGCTTGACCGTGCTAAATTAACCCTTTCCCCCCAACACACTTTTGATCTCGTCTGCCAACCCTAGGCCCAACATCGGCGATGATGCCATGCCTCGGATTGCCATCACGATTAATCACCTTTGCCTATTCAGTCATCGCCATCGTTCATGGCTCCCTCCATGGACGGTGGATCTCTCTCAGATGTAATTAATCAACCTTAAAAATGATTGGTATCCCTTTAGTCTTCTGTCATGGAGGTGACGAGGGTGATGTCAAGCTCATTTTGGAAATGATGGCAATGAGGTCGCTGATGTAATGATTGGAGGTTGAAACAATGTCCAAGTTCATGGTGCAAGTGGAAACAAAAAAAAAAGAAATTGTTTTCATGAATTCAAAAATTTTATGAGACTACTATTAATATTTTAAATATTTAAATTGTTAGATAAATTATAATTTTAAAAAATTTAAATATTTTATCACTTTCCACGTTTAGTCTGAGCATAGACATATTTACTTAGAAAGGCAAGTGATGTTTGGAAAGATTTGAACTTAAGACATTTTCTTTACATTGACCATGTGAGATTTTATAGGAGTAGTGCCAATTATTCCCACACGCCAACTGGATTACAAGCTACACATGAAGTTTGATTAATGCGGTGGATGCACATAAGGAAACTAATGACGTGGATGCACATCTGCGAAAGGAATAGCATCGGCTTTGATATTACATTAAGAAAGTTCAATATAAAAAAAAACTCAAACTTCTAGGTAGAACGTCACATGAATATAAAGAGCATAAATGATCTGTTGTCAAACGAGATGGGAGAAAACTTTAACACCCCATTTACGTGTAAGTCAAATTACGAGCGGCACGCCGAATTTGACTAATGTGGAATAAATGCACATTTGTGAAAGGAATATCACTTACTCTGATGCCATGTTAAGAAGGCCAAATCCAAAAGTTTATCGTCAAGCGATAGACAATTAAATGAAATGATAATCGTATTGATAGCCGCGCTTTGAGAGATCATCTTTTATTCTTGGCCAAATTCCTGATAATCTTAATTGCTAAAAATCTCGGTAATAAATACATCATGTTAAAAAGAATATTCTTCCGAGTAGCGTTGTTAATCGAGCGCAAGTGTGCTAAACGTTCTTGGGAGAAAGAAAGTTTCTGAGAGTGCATCCGTGATAATAGATTAGCATCACTCTTGAAAAATGAACTTACTAGAGAGTGTACGAAATAAAAGTATAAAGTGGCAATTGTTTATACCATAACGGCGCTGTCCAAACTGCACAGTCCCCCAAGAACCTCGAGACAACTGTAGCAGAGTCCGAGGTTTCTTCTTCCCTCTGTCCTCTCAAGTACAAAACCAATTCTACTCTCCTCACTCGAACCGACGCCTGTCCCCATTAAAGCTTATGCCCGCCGTCGGTGATGGATGGGCCTCTCGGAAGGAGAGTATCACTAACATTGTACTCGCGAGAGTGCGCATCTGATAGATGAATGGGAGAACTGATCTTTTTAATGTCTTGGAGAACTGACCTTCTATTGGGTGAAGAGAACGTGCTCCTCGACCTTTGGCTTTTTCCCCTTTTAAATTAATTTGCAGATGCTTCTTAATCTTAAGCTAGAATCATGAATTTCATTCTGTCTTGCTCCTGAGGCGGAGTATGTGAAGCTCCTTGGTGGGTGGTTTTATCAGAGAGATTGATGTTTTGACCAGAGCGTAGATTCCACCGATAAAGAGGGCAAGAAACCGTAAGCGCGGAAGGAGAAGGCAAAGGTGGTGAAAAATGGGAAGAGGGAAAATCGCGATAAAGAAAATCGATAACTCCACAAGCAGGCAAGTCACCTTCTCAAAGAGAAGAACTGGTTTGTTCAAGAAGGCGAGGGAGCTCTCCATACTCTGTGATGCCGAGGTGGGAATCATTGTCTTCTCTTGTACCGGAAAGACTTATGATTTCGCGAGTTCTAGGTTAGATCTCTTTCTTGTCTTTCCTTCCCTCAAAATCAATCTCTTCTATTCTATGCTTAACATCTTTCCTTGACTAGTTTCTAGCGGCTTCAATTATTTTTCAACATCACATTGGGGCTTTGATTTCTTGAGATTTTGACAATGGGGATCCCAAGATATATTAGTGATAACAACATTGTTGATATGCATATTTGTATTAGCTATAGTTGCATAATCTTCTGATGTCACGACTTTAGAATTACTCGTTTCTTCATTTACATATATATACCTCTCCAGAGGAAAACAATGTTTTTTCCCCCAATTCACTTTTTTCCTTTGCTTTATTCGGAATTCACAATAGACCCAACTTTATCTTAGTATCTCCATTTTGGCGGCTCTAATTAGAATTAGGTCTTACAAAGCAATCATGGATTCGACCTAGAAATTGTTTAGGGAAATATGAGCTCCATTGAAAATGCCTTTAATCAAGTGCATAATTCTTCGAGACTAATTTTTCGCAAAGACAATCAAAACATATTGCTAGTATACACGCAAAATAATTGGATCCTTGCCAAAACACGAACATACATTGACAATATAATTCTGTACAAGAGTACATAATTTTGGGATGAGTATATGTTAATATTGAGTAGTGAATCCTTTTTCTCAAACACAAAGGACATATATATATATATATTTGAACATGATACTCCCAAAAGTATACAAGAATATCTAATACATACAAAACCAACTTTATTTTGAATTTGATGTCCTCCCCCCAAATATTCATAATTGGTCCCTAATTAATTCCTCGCTATATTGCTAATGAGCTTCGAATAGTATGTAAACAATAAGAAGATTAAGTTTACCCTACATATCAAATTCATTAATAGGTTTGCATTGCGTGAGTTTTTTTTTTTGTTGGGCAAAGGTATGAACAATTTAATGTCTCCAACAGAAGCATAAGATGCTTTTGTTTGTCTTCATTGTAGTTTGGCACGCACGCATGATGATATTACTACCAGTAAGGGACAGATCATCAATCTACAGATGTGATGATAGAAATGCAAACCCCTTGAGCTTATCATCATTATAACTCCTAATCATGCACGAAAATGCCCAAGCCCAATTGTTTTGTGTTTATGGTAAATAGTGCATCGTCAAACTGTTATAAGCGCTTATTAAGCATAGAACAATAGATAAAAGTGGGTTAGGTGAAAACACACACACTCACACTATTTCCCTTTAAGGGAAAGTGCAACGTGGCTCGACCATATTCAAGCGGTGGTGGTGTTGTTGTTTAGCCTTTTCTAATGAAGCTAGAACATATAATATATATATATATATATATATATATATATATAAGATTGAGGGGGTAGTAATTCTTATATATTTAATTCATAATTTGTGAACTTAGATTCCAAAAGGTAGTAACTATTTAAAAAGGTTAGGATGACTAGAAATTGGTTTTACATTATTTCCCTTTAAGCGAGTGGCATTATTTCACGTACCAATTTTTCAAAATGAGATAGAAATTATGTAAGCGTGAATCTTAGGATAAGTCGATTTCATTAGTTATATATATCATATTTCTAATACGTATACATGAGGTCAGAAATATAGATGATTGTATGTGTTTGATGTCAATAATTACCATTTTCAACAAATAATTCCCATGGAAATTAAATAAAAATCAGTTTTCTTACACGCATTCAGAAAACTACGCAAGCACAACATTAACTTTCAATGAGAACTAACATTTGTATTCACGGGTGATATCGATAAGCACAGTCATTATCTAAATTGAAAAAGTATGTTACAAAATTATTAGCTCCTGTTCATTCACGCTGGAAATTAGCCATTTTTGTTTGTCAAGAAATAAATATTTGAGTTTTGTAAAGAAAGATTACTAAACCAGGTTTTTTTTTCATGAAAACATGTCCTTAGTAACAATGTTATAAATATACAATGCCGAAAGGGTAAAACACATCGCGGGATTGATAGATTTGACCACTTTTTCGAAAAGTGAATGATTTTTCTGGATAAGTTTTAAAGGTGGGAATAAGTTTGGAAAAACAAAAGAACATTAGGATTTATTTTGCTATTTATGCTAACCAACCAATCCAGAAATTCGAACTGTTGATTAAGGTGCGGTTCAATATTCCAACGCAATGATCTGCCACCTGTGCATATATAAGCTAAATTTATCTTGATATTGAAGCATGGAAATTGATAACCCGAGAGGAAAATAAAGGATTTGGAGATATCGAAATACATGGCTTCTTGCTTCGCTGCTGGTTGAAAATTAAATCAGATGATAAAAATGAAATCATTTCTCCACTACTAGAATTGGCCCTCTGTTGCTGCATATGTATCATTGATTATGTAGTTAGGATGTAAAAAAGGTAAAAAGAACAAGGAAAAAAAAGGCTAGAATGAGAAGAATTTGAAGACGCAACGTTAGTTTGATTTTCTAGGGTTTAGAGAAAAAAAATTGATTTAGGTTCCGTTTGTTTTGTCAAAAATGAAAAATTTAGAAGTATGTTTTCGATATCAAGAATAGTCTATGTTTGAATGTGTGCAAGTATATCTGTGGTTGGTATAGTTGATGTAGGAATGAACAAGAGGCAAGGTGCATTGGTAAGTACTCAAGGGATAGTAGGCTATAAGATATGGGAATTTCGTTTCATTGTCTATGGAAGAGTAGTACAAGGGACGGAGGAGCATTACAAGGGATGTATCTTCTCTCATGGAGGAGGGCTACTTCCCTCACACGCCACATGGATGAGCATTAAACCTAGGACTTCACTGCCATAATCAATTACACTAGATACATCTAGACTTTTCTACAGATCTCTATTCCACAAATATCATGTCCATGGTAGATATTTTAAGACTTGATTAGCAAATGCCCATCCTAGATGTCTCTAGAAATTGGATCACAAATTCGAACACTCCCCCTTGACCCAATTTCATGATATTTCGACCATGCTTTTTTATATCTTGAACTTGGTTTGAAATTCTTCGACTGATGTCCCATACCTTTGGTGTCGCCTTCATTCCACATTCCGTTGTATTATTTTGTCAGAACACTTGCAATATTCTTCGAATGGGCATATCTTTTTACCAACAATATCCCATATGTCTCAAGCCATCAAAATGCTCCTAGTTGTAGTTGTTAGCTTTGGCTTTAGCTTTGACTCAGGCTCTAGTTCTAGCTTTATAGGCTCTCGCTTGGGCTCAGGCTTCGGCTTTAATTTTAGTTGAGGACAAACGCCCAAAATTATCCAAATGTGCTTGCCTTTGATACCATGTTAAAATTTAGATTGAGTGCGGAAATATGGTGTCGATATCAATAATAGTTTGTGTTTAATTGCAAATGTGTGTGCGTGTATGATGCATATGGTAGAGGATGGACAAGGGACGATGTTGGATAGTTCAGGATATAGGTCATGGGATAAAGGGGAAATAGTTTCATTAGTTGAACAAAATAGTTGTACAAATATAGCTGATGGAGGAGTATTTGTGAGGAGCTAAGGATGTGGACTTGTGAGTTCACTCCCCATTCACATGGTAGAGGTCTAAACCTCTACACACACCACATAAATGAGCATTAAACCTATTTATAGATGACTCCACCTCCATAGTCAATTACACTAGATTATTTAGACTTTTCTACAAATCTCTATTCCACGTATATCTTGTCCATGGTAGATATTGCTAGACTTCGCTGGCAAATGCCCATCCTAGAAGTCTCTATAATTTGATCACAAATTCCAACACTCCCCCTTGACCCAATTTCATGATATTTTAATCATGTTTTGATATCTCGAACTTGTCTTAAAATTCTTCCACTGATGTCCCATACCTTTTGTGCTGTCTTTGTTTCGTGATCCATTGTGCCCTCTTGTGGGAACACTTGCATTTTTCTTCGAATCAGCATACCTTTTCTCCAACAATGTCCCTTGCGTCATCAAAATGCTCCTAGCTGTAGTTGTTAGCTTTGGCGCTGACTCTGACTTTGTTGGCTCTCAATTGGGCTCCAGCTCTGCCTTTGATTTTAGTTGAGGATGGTGAGGACTAACGTCCAAAACCATCCGAAGGCACCTAGCTTTGATACCATAATAAAATTTAGATGGATGTCGAAGCATGGTTTTAATATCGATTATATTTTGTGTTTAATGTGCCAATGTGTATATGTTAGGATGTATATAGTAGAGGATTGACATGGGACAAGGTGGGATAGTTCAAGGATATAGGTCATGCATGGGACAAAGCGAAAATAGTTTCATTAGTTGAACAAAATAGTTATACAAATATAGCCGATGGAGGAGTGTTGGTAATGAGCAAATGATGTGGAGTTATGAGTTCACTCCACAGTCACTTGAGAGGTCTAAACATCCACACACCACATGAATTAGCATTAAACCTATTTATAGAGGACTCCACCTCCATAGTCAATTACACTAGATACTTCTAGACTTATCCAACAAATCTCTACTCCACAAATATCTTTTCCATGCTCGATATTTTTTTAAACTTCACTAGCAAATGCCCATATCTTAAAAGATCTAGATATTGGATCAGAAATTCCAATATTTTTCTTATTAAAATGAATGAATAAAAAATCTTTTCATCATTGACAAAAATATTTAGATATAATTTATTATCCATAGTGAAAATATTTTTCATCGACTAATTATTTTTCATCTTTAAGATTCTTCAGCAGTTCACTAACTTGATCTTCAACTGCAGCAACCTTTCTAGCAAACCCTTCAAGACCGTGTAAGTCAGAAACACTATAATTGTAACTCGAATATTAGTTCTGCAAAATGAGTAAAGCTTTTCTTCAACACTTTAGAAGGTCCAAACTTCATCGACTTAAGCTCGCCGTGTTCAGTTCGAATGAGCTGTACTGAGTCTCACTCCTCAAAATTGTTAGCCTTTTGCTGCTACTGCCCCCTCATAAACCCTTTGGATCTGTTCTGCAAAAGCCTTATCATCATTGCTCTAGCCTCTTGCAAAAATAGAACAAGAGCAAGCAAATGTTGAGCATTCGACCAATGTATATGCTTCGAATGGGATCTTCTTTATGCTTCCGTTCACTGATTTGTAGGCAAACTACGCCTGCGAAAATGATAAAATCCCAACTCTTCATGTTCTTCCCAATGAGAGAACCCCATCATATTACTGGAGCTTTTGTTTAACCATTTCTGTCTAAGCTAAATGTTGAATCTCCTCCTCGACGTCCAACAGTGGCCTATGAGTTTCACATCTTTATTGGCAAGTTAGAATACCAAGTGGCCTCGCAACTTCTGAAAAGAACAACTCGACGTCATACTCATCTGTGACGGAATGAAGTACGCCTTTTTCCAAACAGTCAATCCCCCTTAACAAGAATGAGAATCAAACCCTCCGTCGGCTATGGAAGTCCTAACATGAAATCCATTATCAAATGAATCAAAAGCGCTTCTGCTTTTGCTGAATGCTGGTTTTATACCGCATTCTTTGAGTTCCACTGCCAAATTGAATAGACAAATACTCTCACCTGTATAATCAGGTCTTGGTACATCAACAAAAATGACAATTGGCCATCAGTTTCATGGTTTTGTCCCCGTTCGGATGTCTTCCTAAGATTCCCTAATTAGCCGCTCAGATAAAGAACCTTCTGGATTACATAGTGAATTATCTTCAAATATATAAACACCATGCAACCAGAAGGTAAAACTTCTGCACTTGGTTCTTCTAGTGACAATAAGGATCAACGCGGTACTCATTTTTCAGCTCTTCAAAGCTTATAACATAGGTGCTCAACATACTTAAGAATGGTGAGCTCTTGCTCCACTCAAAGCATCTGCCACTACTTTCGATTCTCCAGATTCCAGATTCAATGAAATGTTAAATCAATTCAAAAATGACCTTCACTCCACACGTTCATCTGTGATCTTCTACTTGGAATTTAAGCATTTAAAAAAGTCTGGCGGTGCCCTGAGATGACAGACCTTGATGGGTGCAACCATAGGGAAAATCCACGAGTCTCACACACTTCAATGGCGATTTCAAGTAATAATGGTAACAACCTTCAATAGAAAAGTCGACGAGGATTTGAGGGTTGACACAAGGGACTTGCAGATTAGCAATATGCAGATACACCCCAACTAGTTTGTGCATTCATTTACAATTTTGGAAGTGATACCCCTTAAAGTACTATAACAATAAAATATATTAGTCAATCTCTATCTATACACTTCAATTTCGCAGTATGCAGTCAGTGCTTCAACGTTACAAGGAGTTAAATGAGGAAGGCCACCAACTACTTGATCCAGCTTCACAAATCAAGGTAAGCATCTGAAATGACTACCTCTTTTAACAACATAGTTTGCACTAAAATGGCATCAGCATCCTGTGAAAACTTGGTCATTCCATAAGTAATTTCACACTTTAGCTGTAAAAGTTCACCTGCATAATACCCCACTTCACTGTCAAAATGTTTCACTTTGTTATTTGAACGAGCAAAACAATGTATAAGAAATGCTGTACCTAATGTGAACATGTTTTAGCATTAAACTAAAGATTAGCTGAATGTAGAAATTTGCCTATTCCAGAAAGTGGCAAGAGAGTTTTTGTGAAATCCAGCTTAAATAAAGCTTTTCTTCGAAGAATATAGTGACTAGTGACTGATGTAGCTGAAAAATGAAATTTGTTGCAACAATTGGAGATGTAACAGACTAGGTCCAATAAATAGTTCCACACAAGCTAATTAAAGTATTGTTCTTTAAAATGTGTTCAACCACAGTATATTACCAAATAACATCTCAATGTCATTTTTGCTGTGTGTTGATGTAAGCTTTTCACCATATAGTATCTATTTTAATAATAATGACCACAATTATTTTTTAACACTAGGTTTATTTAATAAACATGGAGTTTGATTGTCTGGCTGGAAGAAGGAATTAGATTAACTCACTTGAAAGAAATTATTCTAGCTAAGAAAATTCAGGCAGGATTCTTCATCAACTAATCCGTGCAATTGGTGACATCCCCAATGCATGGCTTCAAGACTAGATATCTAACCAAATGCGAACAAGAAAACACAAAATATAGACTACAAGAGCAATGTAGGAGGGGTCATCAGAGAATGTCGAATATCCTTTCCGCTGAAGTCTGGTAATGGAGGACTTCAATGGATTAAGCAAACAAGGGAAGCCAGTATGTATCCAATGGCTTATCAGTCGTCAATAGTTGTATAGATGGTGATTTATACTCCATCAAGCAAATATGCCATGTGGCAAACGAAAAAACCAGCAGATAAGTCTCTTGGAGATGGAAACAAGTCCTTGCTTTATGTTTGAAAGTAAAGTTTCCCATTGACTAATAGGACTGGGTATTAAAACAAGCTCTTCTCCTTCTATGTGATCTAAGAGTTCCAAGCCGCTCAAACAAGATCTTTCATGTGATAGGAAGGATGTAGGTGAGAAAGTCATTATATGTGACCTTACGACTCAAAGCTCTTTATTCTTGAGAAAGAACACCATCATAGGAAGTTCCCAAAAATGTAACTCATAGCTCTTCATTCTTGAGAAAGATACAATAGGAAGTCCCCAATTTTCTGCCAACTCACATGTATATTCAGATGCAAAGCACAAAATGACACCTGCAAGAACAACCAAAGAAGCGGACAAGGTAACTTTTTGAGAAATGGCAACAATGCTACAAAGAACCTCTCTGAGGGAGGAACCTCACATGCAATACCTCTGACTTTGCTAAATGGGCTTAATAATATACAATTCATTTTCAATATTATTAACTTGATAAATCCAGGTGAAGTTTCCAAATGTCTTCAAGCTTACTGGATCACTCTATTAACCAACTGGGTATGAAACAAAAGAAGAATTTGCATAGCAGAGGTATCACTTGATGTTGATGACAATGGAAATTGCCTCTAGATACACATGAGCAACAATGAGCCTGCTTCTTTAAGTTGACCGGAAGTATGGAGCATCAGCACCTCAAAGTCGTAAGAAAGATGAGTGAGAGGGTTGACCGCCTTACCACCCAATGATGGATCACTTACCTTTTAGTTAGATCCCACTTGTGACTGGCTAAGTAGCGCTAACATGCTTGCCTTTGCATTTGCAGCATAAGGTCAGAAGTTTCATAAAAAGTATGCCAAAGATGAAAACTTTCGTGGCTCAACATGTTGAAGTAATATGCGAAATTTGACTGAAGGATCATTATCTTTTATCTCGCCTCGAAGAGAAATTAAAAAAAATTCTCTGGGTTCAAGCAATCATCTGGAAACAGATTTGTACAAAATATTGCTAATGATCCCAGGCTTAAGAACTTCAATACTCTTAATGAGCTGGAGAGACTAAATTAAAGAAATGCTTACCCACCTTAACATCTACCCTTTTATACAATTAAATAATGCGTGCTTAAAACTAATGTAAGACTAACTCAGAAGTTCGTTGGGTCACAGTTGTGGGAGCTGAAGCAATCAATCCATTGCAATAACAATGCCGCTGGGGCCAATTAGTGCCAAGAACATATTAGTAGCAATAGCATATGTTGAAGGGGTAATGACTCTGCTAGTACTTGAACTTTTGCTTGTTTTGCAATTGAATACCCAATTATTTTTTTTTGTTCAATCAAGTACTTCAAATTTTCAAATGTGGATCAATGTGAGGCCTTCATTCAATTACGGATGGAAAATGCCAAAATGGGACACTAATGCCGGTAAATAGCTTGTCTACATTGGCGTATCATGTTGGCCTCTTCAAATGTTATTATGTCCTTGGAGTCATATTGAATGGTCAAAATTGTCCAAGTTAGTACTCTCTCTCTCTCCTCATCACCCAACACCCAAATGGAAATGGTATAATTGAGCTGGTACCAGTTGGGCTTAAGTTTTGCGAACTAAGCAAGACAGTTAATGAAATCACATGATATGACCATTTATTTATAAAGTCACAGTGCAAGTGCACTCATAGGTTGCACCCGCAAGGTGCGTGTGCATGAAACTATGAAGCACTGTGCAGTTTGAGCTTTAAAACATTTGATTGTGTGACATTATTAATGTTTTTTGAAACATTGCAACACATTTTATAATCTGATTTTTGAAACATTGCAACACATATTATATTCTACAACATGATCAACAGCTAGTGTATTCCAACTTTTATCTGCAAGATTGCACATTTTTCCAGTGTATTGCTGCAAATGCTTCACTGATCAAACACCAAGTTCAATTTGGTAGAAACTGTTATAGTTAATCTAATTAGCACTCAATGAAGAAAAACTCAGTTCTGTGTGCTTACATTGTACTTCACCACCTCCAATAGAATCTCCAAAATTTCTATTATGGAGTAAAATAGCCATAAATCATCTATTAGGATCATAGGCAGGTTCTTACCTTACAGACCCTGCCTACAGTTGCACATGTCTACTCAGTCTTAGGATCATCTGTTCCATATGTCCTCATCAGTCATCATGACCATTGAAATCCATGTAACGCTTTCAGAACTATCCCACTGTAAAGCATGCAACACAGTAATGCCTTACCATTCATTAACTTTTCTGTCATGCTATTTCAATGATGTTCCCAGCATTGTCAGAGAGAGGTCACCAGCTTAAGACAACACCTACAGCACCTGCAAGAGCGCCACAGGTACAGTAACATTCCACTTGGTCATAAGTCATTGGAGAAATGTACATGAATGGTATAGAAGTGGACTTCCAAAAGGATTGAGGACTCTTCCAATTATCTCACTGAATGATATATAGTATTGTTACCTGAATTAAAATTTCTGTTCCAACCGTTAGCATCTTTACAAATTCATCATCTTGCAGATTGGGGAATATCAAGAATAAGTTTTTAAAAGTATATATCACCATGGTGTCTGGGAATTCATATAATTAATTCCACTTAGTGCGAAAAAAATGTTTGTTGTTTGTAATGCATCAGCCAATTACTCCCATGTGATGTCTAGTCTAGAAAAACACATCCACAACTTATCCAAGTCCAAGGAGAGAACAAATAAAAAATCTCATCTTCTAAATCACGTGCATAGAGAATACTTGGATAGAGCTGATGAAACCTACGTTAGATAGTGCAGCACAGTAAGTACTTCATAACCCAAGAAGACAGTGAGTTCTCTTATATTGTTAAGCATAATCACTCAGCCAAGCATATTCTATCTACTTGATATGTCAATGTTTCAAGAGAGCTACTAGTATCCAGGCAGAGGTAGCATAAAGTGTTAGTTGTTGTGGTCTAATGGATCCTTCTTAGTCCGTGAAGAACGTGTTTGTGGATTAGGACCAACAAGGTTTTCATTGGGAGAGGGGACACATTAGGGGGATGCTTCTGTTTATTTTGGGTGAGCTGCCTGAAACTATCACATTTCAGGTATACTTTCTCAAATATTTTGGATGAGCTGCCAGAAAAAAGAAATCCAGAATGTTTTCTTGAGTTTGTATGATCTTGGGAAACTAGACTGGCTCCAAAATTTTAAAAATGAGTATTTTCATTGATATTATCAGTAAATTCATTTCAGAATTGCTAAAGCAACACATCATGATAGCTTCTAGATTTGAAATGTGACAAATTATACATTAGAAGAATGTCTATCCACTTAACTAAATGATTGGAAACGGTGTTCGATGCCTCGTATTATGATATGCTATCAGAATATCAAGTATCTAGAAGCACAAGAAGTTCTTCAGAATGTGGCAGGAAATGGATAAGTTATCGAGTCTAGGCATGATATTTTCTCTTCAATCTGACGCATCCAGGCAATTGATGGGAGAACAGCTCTCTGGCCTCAGTGTAAAAAATCTGCAAGATCTAGAAAATCAACTCGAGATGAGCCTAAAGGGTGTCCATGCCAGAAAGGTACTAGCTGAATATCTGCCTTGAACTGTCGAACTTTATTTCAGAATTATTACCAAATCCAGCAAAAGACACACCTCTACCTTGATATACGCAGGGAATAATTCTTGTAATTCTTTCTCTGCAGAAGCAAATATTCTGTGACAAGATAGAAGAGCTGAAACTGAAGGTTTTCATGAAACTGGCAATTATATTCCGATCGTATGGTTATGAACTATCAAGTGACTCACATGAGCTTAATCCAATCCAGGGAAACGCGATGCATCAGGAAAACATAGAGCTGCATAAGAATATAGATCTCCACCTTCACGAAAATGGCACATTGAGAGAGAAGGTATTAGTTCAGATGACAAGTGTTTCTCTTACATCTACTTAAACCAGAATCTATCAATTACTCATCAGTTATTTTACTGACAAATTTCCTAATCCACAGGTTTATAAAGCAAGGGATGTGAATGAAGCCAACCAATATTTTCATGAACCATCGAATAGGACCATAGTACATGACTTGTTTGCACCTTCTAATCCCTGGCTAAGCCAGCCACAGCCTCAGGGAAAAGAAGCCCGTCTAGAAGCAACCAACCAGGGGTAAATTTCCAACTCCATTATTTTCAAAATCATATTTTGTATCATGGTCATTTTTGTCACACAACAGATCTGATTAAGCACAGTGAAACAGATTGCAACTGCATTAGCAGAAGCAGGACAGTGGATGGTTATCAACCGTATCGTGTTGAAAGCCAGCAGAGAGTTAAAGAGCTCAAGCTTCTACAAGTGTTGATTTCATTTCAGACAACAAACTATTATATCCATCAGAAAGACCATAAGATATGGTGTGTCAAGCCTATAACTCAGAACCATTGTGCAATGGGACACTAGTACATGTCAATAAATAAAACAAGCAAGACAACCTGCCCGAAGGTACTCACCATCATCGGCTGAGGGCCGTCCTCTTTGTTCTAACCTCATCTGTTAAAAGGTTTGAACTGCCAATTCTACTCTACAAAATCATAGTGTTGATCACTGCTTTTCTTCCAGAAGTGTGCCCTCTACAGTTTCTAAACAATATAAAAAACTTGCAAACTTTCGCAGATTATAGTTCAAAACCCACGCATTATGTGTACGAGAAAGGGTCTAAAAAGGATGCATATCTCTATTGCTATGTGACATATAAGCACAATAAGATATATCGAAAGAAGATCATGTCTTGAGAATTCGTTCAGCTTCCTTTGGTGAATAAGTATGTGCTATCTTCATAAATAAATTTACAACCATATATAAACAACTGGGCAGCCTTGCACACAAGCAAAAGCTGCTTAAAATTGAAAATAGAAGCCAGCACAACAATTTTGAGCATCCTTTATGTCGTAATGCAATGGATAGGTCTCTACCAAAAAAAAAAAAATGCAATGGATAGGATGAAAAGTAGTGTGCAGACATAGAAGATAGATCAAATAAACATAGATGGGTCAATCAATTAAGCTGCCTTTAAATCTGGCTCAAGTCGAGCAACATGTGCGCAGCTCATTCCATGGCAATAATAAACACATCCAGCTCTTTTAAGGCCATACTCCACACACAGCACGTATGTGACCATCCGCATGAACTTCACCTTTTTGGTCCTGATTGGATCGATTTCATCATTCCTAACCCTTTTAGGAGTCTTCATCTAAGTTACCTTCCTTTGACGTGGAGAACAACACTCTAAGCCTCTAAGCCTCACAGATAGATCACTCAATTGGGATGATTAGGAATTCATTTTTCATGCAGTTTCATTACCTACGTCATCGCTGACCTATCCGTTTCGGTGATCCCACAATGTTAGCACAGCTACATCTTTGGGATACCTAAACGACTTCTTTACGAACTAACATGGCAAGACCCAGTACATTCTTTTTCACTATTTTCAGCCACATTAACGCAAGGAATTCTTATGGGAGAAAAAGAGGATGATGGGTTATCAGACAGAGAGCTAACCATCATAGCACTCAGCAACTCGATCAGTCCCATTGCAGAGTCTTCACTGCACAGCGATGAAGCAACCGCTGCGAACCGCACAGCAGCAGTCTCGCAGGCGATGTTCTACCAACGATGAGAGACAACCAGCGAGATTACAAGAGATGAAACTGATGGGGACTTACGCTTAAGCGACGCTCGCCGAGCTCGCCGGGAACACTGACCCAACTAGTCTTCGTCTTCCATGAAAATGGACTCGCCCTTTTCCCTCCACGAAGCAGTTCAAGATCATATAACGCGGCTCGACCACCTTTCTTACTGGCTGTGGCATGTGATTAAAGATTAACTACGACTGAATTCGAGGAAAAATTAGTGAAAAAAAAAAACATTCTAAATTTATTATATATTATTCTAATAATTTTCATATTTTATCAATCAAGTCTATCAAATTAATCTTGAACAAAAATCACTAATGTGAATGTTGACTATCATACCAGTAAATAATTCTTAATAATTTTTTGGCACGAATTTGAAGGAGGCTGTCTTGACCAGCGAAAATCATGATCGACATCGACATGAGTGAGTTCGTTGGATTGCTAGCGCTGATTATGTTATTATTTATCTATCTTACATGGCGATGAGGTGATTAAAATGATTAGTTTTGATCCAAGTTTGAATTGTAATATAATCTTTTCATTTTAATTAAATTTAACAAATAAAGCTAAATTTTAAGGAAAAAATGAGGTTTAGGAAGGAGTAAACCAACGTGAGGATTACAAACCCTCGTTGATGTTGTTGCCCCACCATTGTCACGAATGGTGGATGGGGATGGTCGGCTTGGATTAGAAGCAAAATAATATTGTTATAATTTGATCATCTATGTTTTAATCCCGTTATTGACATGTGAGAAGTAAAAATATTTACAAAAATTCACATTAGTATTTTTTGTTAGAGTTAATAGAAAATTTGATTGTATTAGTTTGACAAATTTTGCGATTTGATCGTATTCTTTTATAAGATTTAGGATGTAATTATATTTTCGTAGTAAATTATGGAATTTATCCTTAAAGAAATATTAACAAGAAAAATAAAAAATAAAAAAGTTAAAATAGAAAACGACGTAAAAGTTAAAACCCCCCATCTAATAAATCTCTTGCCTTTTTCCATCGCCTGCTCGCCCTCCCGTTCGCTCTCTCGCAGCCACAGCCACGGTCTCGCTCGCCGTCCGCCGCCCCAACCGTGCCGCGCTCGCCGTCGTCCTTTCAGGGTTCCGCCGCATCAGCCGGCGGCTCCCTCGCTGCCGATAGTTCGTCGACTCTTCAGGTCGCTTACCGTCTCTACTTGTCTCTCTTGCCCCTGCTCTCTTGCGAGGTTTTCCACGCTTTCTCACTGTTTAGCTCCTCATACCTCTCAAGCATCGCCATTTAGCTCCTGGGTAGGGTCTATTTCTCAGCGAATCTCCGTTCGTTAGTGAAAATACTGTCGTTTCTCTGCTATGTAGCTGATTACATAAATCTTGGTTGTTCAATTAGGATTGGAGTGAGTAGATAAATTTGTGAAAATTAGGCGCTCTGACTTGACCTGTGAAGTTGGTCCCTTGATGCTCTTCTGTTTGTGTGGTCACAAAGCTGAATGAGGAACGAGTTGGATGTTACGTCTTTTTTTTATTCGATTCTTCTTGTGTTCTTATTGAAGATTTTATTTTATTTTATCTGGTAAAAATTGTGAGTCACCTCATGTTAAATGATGAAGGCCACTCAAACTCACGATACATTATCTTTGTAGAGCTGTCTCTGTTTCTCCACATTGATTTCTTGGTGTCCTGATTTTTCTATGAAGAAGTAGGCCGATTTGTCGATGGAAAAAGAAGCCACATTTCTTGAGCAATGGGGAAAAATCTAGCTAGAGTGAGGCAGCGATTGTCACCGTGATTGAGACCACAAGATTGGAAGAGGGGTTTGCCATTTGGCAGATTGCCAAAGCGGGAGTTTAGTGTGAGGGTGAGTAGGATGAGCGTGGTTTGCAGCAGGCGAGCTGTGTGGAAGGGAGATAAGTGAGTGTTATGGTTGCTGAGTGGGTCAAAAGTGGTGAGTTGTGTCTCTGTGATAGGTTGAGTGTGGCCTTGCGAGTTAATTTTTACGGAAGAGTGAAACAAATCGAGTATTGTAATTGTGTCTGTTGTCGAATTCAAGCTTGACAATCTTGTGTTTATTGACCTTTGAAGGATATTAACATTGGTAAAAAAATACCCCTTCAAAGCATTGCTGTCTTGAGGAAAGTAGTATTTTTTTGTTCCTGAATTATAGAGAGGAATTATTATATGAAGCTAATCCTAACCATATATTATGAAATAATCTTCTCTCTCTCTCTCTCTCTCTCTCTCTCTCTCTCTCATGGTTAGTGATATTTTTTCTTAACATTTTGGAATATCTTGCTTGTACAGTAGTTTTTGCTAATGGAACACGCATCCTTTGGAGATCAACAGAATGCCACATTTTCTCTTTCTCAGGAGGATCATACACTTGCAAATGCCCTCAGATTTACCTTAAATCAAGAGTCAGTACTACATTGCTGTACTTGGTGATGTTTGTCAGATCTTTACATAGTAGGATCTACTATCTATTAATCGATTTGGTATTCATCAGAAAGCATGTGTTAAACATCGGGAGCAGGGTTTTTATTAAGCAGTAAATTTATTTGAAGGAAGAATTTTAATTGAATGTTAACATGTATGAGTTTTCACCTATCATTATCAGATAGTGAATGTTCTTTTTTCCCTCAAAATAAAGGTTACTTCTTTTATTTGCTTTTCAATGGGTGAAACCAGTGAACGAAGCCTGAGTTGCTCGTCTTGTTGGAGAGTAATGAATCTGAAAAATATGTTATGATAAACTACTGACTGGAACATTTTTTCTGTTATACTTTCCCTTTTCTCCTTGGTATAGAAGCTAGCAGGATCTTCTAGTACTTCAATCTTCTCCATGTTTTCTGTTCTTGTTATCGCACAGTTTCTGTTTTCTGTAAGTATATATTCCATATAGTTTTAATGCATGTTGTGTCTATTCTGCAGTCCACGGGTAATATTTTGTGGTTACAGCATTCCTCATCCTTCGGAAGCCCGGGTCAATGTTAGAGTTCAAACAACAGGTATTATATACTGTGATCAATGTCAAGCCTAAGAGAAGTGATGTACTTAGGATGATTTGCTTTGTTTCTAAAGATCACGTTATAGTGCGAAAGTGTAGTTGGTTATGATTTTTTTTTCTATTTTAAAAGATGGGTAGACCAGGGAATTGGGATAAAGTGTTGCTGGATTTTGTAAATAATGGTCGATGAGCTCATGAAATCCGTACAGCAAGATCAGGGAATCTTTTCACACCCATCTTCCCGCACCTTGTATAACCCAATCGAGCTGTTGGTCATCTACCAGCTTCTTCTCTGGTGATCTCCAAAGTGCCTTTTTATGTGTTCTACTCTGTTTGGATCTTTGACATGGTTTTTCTCAGGTGAGCCAGCAAGAGAGGTATTGAAAGATGCATGCCAAGATCTGATGCTGATGTGTCAACACATAAGGGGCACATTCGATAAAGCTGTCAACGATTTTAGGTTGAAAAATCCTCCTGATAATCAGCCTTCCCAGGACATGGACTCAGATTAATGGTGAAAATATTGTAGCAGCTTTCGATTAATTAGGTCTCAATCAGTGGTCACTCGACCTTTTTGAAGGATGTCCTCTATTAAGTTCTTGTCTACAGAAGAATGTGGCATTGATATATTTAAGTAACTGTTTGTGAGAATTTGGGAAGCCGTTGGGCATCATTATATTGATCATATGTGCAGACCTAGTCAGCTTCAATGGCAGGATTAAAGATGAGGATATCAATGTTGGGGTCATACGTCTCATCTTTGTAGTTTTTTGGAAAGGCAAATCATTCTTTTCTAATTAACTGTTATTATTATTATTTTGGCTTCTGCTCTTTCTTTTACGATATTTCCATGGAGTTGTTCCTCGAGAAGACCCATGTAGGGCATGCCGGTGGGGCTCATAGTAGCTTCCACGTAAGCGGTACTTTGTCAACATGCTTTGGTTCAACCCATTTCCTCATTCTGTGGCCAAAATCTCTCATTTTACAAACTTGATCATTAGTACAGCAGTATCTCTTTATATCCTCCTTTCTTTCCTGCTCCATTTTACTGGGAATCATCTTTCCTTGTGTCCATATGCTTCAAGATTACATGAGCTACAGGTGTAGACCAACAGTTTTGCAGTAGTCATGGGACACTACTTATAGGGGGTGTCTACTCATATCAATCCTATACAATTCGCGTTATTGCAGGTGATCTCAAATTTCTACATGCCCTTAGTATAGCAATCCTTTGTATTTGTACCATGCAATTATGCTGACATACAATAAGATGATCCTGATCTTGCAAGTGCCGGTGGTCCATAGGATGTCTTCCTCAGACTGATTTGAGGGACGCCAAACTGAGATGGTGATGTTCATGCCCATCATGCGGACGATGACTATGCACTAATCACCAGAATAGTAGTTGTCTGTTAAAAGCACTCCCATCTGCAGAAGATTGTTTTGTTTGTCGTCCAACATCATGTCATCGTAGTCCTTTGTGTCATCGACGAACTCCCTCAGCTTTAAGATCAGAAAAATAAGAAGAGGACTAACAAATTAAGTTGTTAATTCAAAGCGGAAAGTTTGTTCAGTGTCTCTTGTTGGGTACGTGTTTTAATGAGGAAATTTGATTTGTCGTCAGAGTAAGTATGAGATTCATACTGTAGAGAGCTTGTTAAGTGTGCTGGCAACTAACTATGCCTCTAGGAGCATCTCTAATTCTGCCACGTCGATATGCTTGGCCGGGGACGCTGCAAGAATCGCTGCCCTTGATCCTTTCGATTTCATTTCCCATTCATCAAGCCATGCAAAGGAGTAAAGCGGTCATCTGGGGTGATGTCAGGATCTCAATCGTGATGCTCCTACAATTGATGACGAGGCAATAGCAAGAGGATTGAGATTAACAGAAAGCAAGAGATTCGGTATGTGCATGTCATTGTATGAACTTCGTCTTCGTGGTCGGTAGGTGAGGAAGAAGAAGAGTTGTCATCTTCTTCTTGAAGCAGTTTGCTGGACGAGTACATCTCCGCCATGTCCCCATCATCTTCAAGAAGATGCTTAATCTCATCCCTCACCTACAGAACATGGGCATGGCCCATGCTATAAAATGTGACCACTTGAGACATGTCTTTAATGAAAGAAATGTTAGATTTATGATTTAGTTTATTGAGATATCTCACATGGCTTGAATACAAGATTATATGCTCTTTATATATACGTGGTTTCTCTTCATGTATTATTTTTTTGGATTAGACTTTTTGCTTGGTATCAAAGTTAGGCGCCATCTCAACATACTTTGAATGTGCATCCACTTCTAAAACTTTTGGCTCTAGCATAAGAATAAGATTTTCCTCACTTGTCGACATAAGTTATCACTTAATTAATCATCTATTAGTGTATTTCTGTTTTTCTTATTTTTTTATTTATGGCCAACCGATCGTGGGCATGGGGATAATGGCCTCAAGGAGGCCCACTAAATACCTTCCAAGTCCAATGAACCAACTAGCCTTTTGTCAAAAGACATTGTCTTTCTTCAAAAGTAGTTTACAAGTAATTGGTGAGATTTGAATGGATGACCTTCAGTTAAACTAGAAAACTCTTGACGCCCAACCAACTACTCCAGGTACGAGGTTTAATCTATCATTGTATTTCAATAGAAACCAACCAATTTCTATGAGCCTATCAGGATTTGTCACCAATTGATGCGACCATCGATGCCGAATCCAACTTTTCAGTTTGAGGACAATATAGACTTATGACCATTCGACACCAAATGCAATGTAGACTTAGGATAGATAGATAAGAAAAGTCTCAAACTTTTTGAAGGTGTTGAGTTAATGCAACCAAATGGCCTTTTATTTGACGAACTCTTTCGAGGTAAAAGCTACTAATTTCTGAAGTTTGTTTATCCAAAGTGGGATAAGCCTCTTACTCTAATGCTTTTGTCTGCATTTTCAGGAATACATGTATGCGAAAGTTGGTTATTTTCATCAGCACTATGTACCAAGTAATTAATTAGAAACCCTAACAACATTGAGACAGTGCACCTCGTCATCCAAACAGGAGCAGGCAACTTCAAGGCATGCCTCTAAGCAACAAACTCGAAAGGAAGAGTCTGCGATCTGTCCCGTTTTTCCTTCAGCACTTGACTGGGTTCCACACTCTCTTGCGAGCCTTCAACAATTTATGCTAGTTCCTCTGCAGCTTGCTCATAGCCGCCATTTCCGCGAATCTAATTAGAAGAGCACAACGTCAATCTTTTCGTACTGGCAAATCATGGGTTCAAACAGTCCCTATGTTTGTGGAAAGTGTGAAGAACAAGATGTTGAACCAGAAGATATTCAAGGAAGATGAAGATTGAAGAAGATGAGTTGAAACAGAGAGCTCAATTGCAGAGAGCTCTGCTCCTCTCTTTTTTTTACTCTCTGTAATCTTCAATGTATATTAATGTACAGACTCGAGCTCTATTTTAATAGAAACTCTTCTCTATGTGTCGAACAACTAACAACTTCTCGTTAATCTTTTTTTTCTCCTTTTTACAAGACTTAAACCGTATAACAGCTCATACAGTCAACTCTAGTCAACTCTCGACTCTACAGCTTTGACTTTGACTTCACCACTCTCAGCTTCCATCGTCTTGAGCTTCTTCGGCTTCTTGGTAAAGTATTCAACATCTCCCCTCAAATTAGGAAGGGGTAAAAAAACCCATACCTAATTTGGTTCGTATAGAACAATGAGCAGCTCGAGATAATGGCTTAGTAAATACATCAGCAAGTTGAAGAGTGCTAGGAACATAGCAAACACGTAGCAAGCCTGAAGATACTTTCTCCCGGACAAAGTGGAAATCAACCTCAATGTGCTTTGTGCGAGCATGTAAAACAGGATTGGCTGTGAGTGAGATGGCAGATTTATTATCACAGAACAATATTGTAGGTGGCGGAAGACAAATGCCAATATCTCTTAGAACAAACCCAATCCAAGTGAGTTCAGCTGCAGTAGATGCAAGGGCACGGTACTCAGCCTCTGTAGACGAGCGTGAGACAGTAGGTTGTTTCTTGGCTGACCATAAGAGCAGATTCGAGCCAAGATATGTACAATAACCAGTAGTAGAACGCCTTGTATGCATACAACCGGCCCAGTCAGCATCTGAGTAGGCATAAAGACGCATTGTACTAGAAGAGTGAAGAAAAAGACCAAGGTGAGTTGTACCCTTAACATATCGAAGGACCCTCTTCAATTTATGAAAGTCTCCAACTGTTGGAGATTGCATTTTCTGGCATAGAAGATTTGTGACATATGCCAAATCAGGACGTGTAATTGTAAGGTACTGAAGACCACCCACAAGACTTCGATACTCAAATGGACTATCAAGTAGTACATCATCAGAGGACATTGGAATTGATCGAAGTTGTAAAGCAGTGGAAATAGGCTTGCATTCTGACATGTGTGCTTTATGGAGTAAATCCATGGCATACTTAGTCTGACAAAGAAATAGATTCTGAGAAGTACACTTAACTTCAAGCCCTAGAAAATAATGCAGAGGGCCAAGGTCTTTCATGTGAAAGTGAACACTCATTAACTTGATCAATTCACCTAAGATCACAGCTGAGGTGCCAGTGAGCACTATATGATCAATATATGTAATAACAACATAGTGTTCGACCCTTTGTGAAACACAAAGAGGGAAGGGTCAGCAGAACTACAATAGAAGCCATGCTCCAGAAGGAAGTTACTGAACTTTTCAAACCAAGCCCTTGGTGCTTGGCGCAAACCATAGAGGGATTTCCTGAGTAGACACACACTTTGTGGATGATGAGGGTCTACAAAACCAGGAGGTTGTTGCATATACACTGTTTCATTTAATGTGCCATGGAGGAATGCATTTTTTACATCTAGTTGATGTATTGGTCAGTTCTTCATCATTGCAACAGAAAGTACTATACAGATAGTAGCATGCTTAACAACAGGACTGAATATTTCTGTAAAATCAATACCCTCCTCTTGATGAAATCCTTTAGCTACTAAACGAGCCTTTAACCGATCAAGACTTCCATCAGGTGCTAGCTTTGTCTTAAACACCCACTTACAGCCTATGACATTCATTTCTCTAGTTCGAGGAACCAGTGTCCAAGTCTGATTATCATACAGGGCAGACATTTCTTCTTTCATTGCATTATACCAGCCCTGATCAGCTAAAGCTGACTTGACTGAACTTGGTTCAAGAGGAACATTGTATTCAGTAAGATATGCATATTTTGGATTTGGTTTGATGATACCAGACTTTAGTCGAGTTGTCATAGGATGACTAGAATAAGTACCGTGAGTAGTTGAAGAGGGTTGCTCGTCTGCTTGAGTTGGAACTGGTGAGGTTGCTTGAGTTGGAACTGGTGAGGTATTGGTAGAAGAGGAAAGAACAGCTTCCTCAGATGCCTGATCAAAGTCATTGGCATTTTGTACTTCAAGTATGGAAGAAGTAGGCCGATTATTATCAACTTGTATAGGCTGCAAGATGTTAGAGTTGCTATCATTTAAGATAGGAACATGTTGAAAACAAGAAGTATATGTATTTGAACAGCTGGTTACAGGTGATGTACTGGCTGAGTCTAGGAATTTGACTTCCTTTGTCCATCTCTTGTACAAAGCTGTATACTGATTGTAATCTGATGACAACCTCTTTGTGAAGGGATAAAAACTTTCATCAAATATGACATTCCTACTGATATAGATGCGACCTTTAGTAGGAACAAGACAACGGTAACCTTTATGACAGTCACTATATCCCAAGAAGACACATGTAAGAGATCTTGGATCAAACTTATGTTGAGCATAAGGTCGAAGGCATGGATAACAAGCACAGCCAAAAACTCTGAGATGATCATATCGAGGTTGATGTTGATACAACTTATGATGAGGAGAATCCATTTGTAAGGTTGTTGTGGGTAGGATATTGACAATGTAGTTAGCTGTGACAAAAGCATCAACCCAGTAATGCAATGGAACTCTAGCATGATACAGCATAGCTAGACCAAGCTCAACTAAGTGGCGATGTTTTCGTTCAGAAATGCCATTCTGCTCAGGTGTATGAGGACAAGAAACATTCTGTTTTATGCCACAACTGTGTAGATGATGCTGAAAACGATAGCTAGTAAACTCTCCTCCACCATCACACTGAAATATTTTGATCTTTTGATCAAACTAATTCTCAACCATCTTTTGAACTTAAGGAAGATATCATAAAAGTCTGATTTCAACTTCATTGGATAAAGCCAGCTATACCGAGAAAAATTGTCTACAAAGATGACATAGTACTTGAAGTGCTGAAGAGAGAGAATCGGGGAAGGACCCCAAATGTCACAATGTATTCTCTCTAAACGAACAGATGAATTAGAATCTGACAAAGGGAAAGGTAATGCAACACTTTTAGCTATCTGACAACTTCTACAAATAGCCTGATGAGTAGTGCTGCAATGAATCGGTTTTTGACTTTGAAGATACTTCATTATGTTAGCATTGGTGTGAGCTAATCTTTGGTGCCACACATCCTCAACTACAGCTTTATTTCTTTGCGTGAAAAGTGCTTCAGCAGTTCGTGTGTCCACTTGGTAGAGTCCTCTAAATTTCTTTCCCAGCATCATTGTTGTATTGTGCTGATTGTCCTTAAAGTAGACCCCATTTTTATCAAAGATAAATGAACAAGGATAGTCATCGGTTAGCTTTGAGACAGAGAGGAGATTCTTCTTAATTTCAGGAACAATGAGAACATCATTTAGCGGTAATGACTGACTTCCAACACGTAGGAAAGTGTCACCAATACAAGAAATAAGCAGGCATGATCCATCTCCTATCATGACTGTATCAGTCCCATTATAGTTAAATGGGTTACCAAGAATACCAGATTGTGTACTCATGTGAGCTGTGGCTCCAGTGTCTAGATACCATTCATTGCCTTTCACATCTTCAAGGTGCATTGCTGCCAGAGTAGTCGGTATCTCTTTAGCTTGGTATGCATTATCAAATCGATACCAGCATCGAAGAGCATCATGGCCTGGACGTCTACAGATTTGGCATTCCAGGCGAGTAGACTCCATAGTTTTGTCTTCCTGCACTGACTTATGAAACAATATATTGGAAGGTGGATAGGACTTAGTATCATTATACCTTTGTGAGGGATTTGCATATGGTCTAAATCCCTGACCAAACCCAGTAAGGCCACGACTAGTGCCTTGATTATGATTCAAATTAGATGGTCTATAATTCTGACCTCTTCCAGAAAAACCATAACCACGTCCTCTACTAGGAAAAGACCGTCCTCTTCCATAACCACGACCTCCACGACTACTGCCTCTTTGACCGCCAGAGATGAAATTGTGATGACCATATTCCCTTTCAAGTTCCTCCTTTTGTGAACTTTCTGATTTCCTCTCCCCAAAATAAGCTAGATTAGGGTTATAGTGATTCGACGAATAGCTTTGCAACCTTTTTTCATATCTTTCCAATTGCGAAAGCACTTCATCATACTCTGGTTGCGGCTTCAAGCAGTACATAGTAGTTCGGAAGTTTTCATATTCTGGGCCCAAACCTTCTAGAACACCAAATATTTTGGTGATTTCATCAACTGGCTTCCCAATTGCATTCAATTGATCGCAAATGGACTTATATTCCCTAAGATACACAGATAAAGCTCTATCTCGCTTCAAACAAGTTTGTAACTTCCCTCTTAATTCAAATTCTCTAGCTGCTGATTTTTGTGTAAATCGATTTAGCAAAGTTTGCCATACCTCGTAGGAAGTTTCCAAGCTGATGATCAAGCTTAGAATCGTTTCTGACACTGCTCCACTAATCCACGAAGATACAAGTTGGTCAGTCCTCGTCCAATCAACATAATCAGGATTTGTAACCTAAGCTCCACAACCTTCAACCTCACTCTGTATTGTTCGAGGTGGTGGTGGTATATCTCCATTAACGAAGCCGTAAAGTTCTTGACTTCGTAAGAACCTATGAATTTGAGTTTGCCAAAGCAAAAAATTGTCTTCTGCCAATTTGATTGTAACAAAACTGGAGATATTAACATGGATAGGAAATGGGTATTTCTGTGACCTAGCAGCCATATTCGAACTCTTAAAATTGGGAAGTCACAAATCACAAATCTGCACACCACAATCCTTCAGATGAGATTACACAAAGTCGCAAATCTGCACACCACAATCCTTCAAATCAGACTACACAGGCTCCGTGTTGAAAAACCCTATCACAATCGCGAGATTCTCCTTGATTTGCAACCGATCTGTTTATCTCTGCAACCTTACCAGATCGATCGATGATTGTGAGTCCGATGAAGATAAGCGGCTCACGCTCTCTCTCTAGGCGCACGATCGAGTACAATGGAGATGAGGCAAAACTGACCTCGAAGCGACTGAACAGCAAAGACTCGCCGATGTATCCGCGATAGCAGCTTCAAATTGACGAATCGGAGTTGTCAGAGTAAATACCGCCACTGCAAGCTCTGATACCATGTGAAGAACAAGATGTTGAACCAGAAGATATTCAAGGAAGATGAAGATTGAAGAAGATGAGTTGAAAAAGAGACCTCAATCGCAGAGAGCTCTGCTCCTCTCTTTTTTTTTTTTTTTACTTTCTGTAATCTTCAATGTATATTAATGTACAGACTCGAGCTCTATTTTAATAGAAGCTCTTCTCTACGTGTCGAACAACTAACAACTTCTCGTTAATCTTTTTTTTTCTCCTTTTTACAAGACTTAAACCATATAACAGCTCATACAGTCAACTCTAGTCAACTCTCGACTCTACAGCTTTGACTTTGACTTCACCACTCTCAGCTTCCATCGTCTTGAGCTTCTTCGGCTTCTTGGTAAAGTATTCAACAGAAAGATGGCCAGAACCTATAAGATTTATAATCACCATAAAGATCCAAAGAATCGCACTCAATCCAGTCTTCGCACCAAAGAAGAGGGGCTTTGAAAGAACCTCAAGTTGATCGGGGTCATGTTCACTGCTGTGGGCATTGTCGATAGATGATCGCTTGATACGGCTATTGAGTGAAGATTGCTTTGTGAGCATACATTCACGGAGCAGGTTCTATTTATCTCTCAGACGTATAAACTATGGAGCACGATAGTTTGGTGTATGGGCGGGGTGGAGTGTGCTTAACGAGCCAGGTGATATGCAGCGACGGCCCTTACTGGGCTATCCACGAACACTGTCCTAGTTAGTCTTGTTGGGTGACTTAGTTAGGAACAGAAAAGCACGCAGCATCAAGTTCATGCCAAAAACATATTTCATAGAATTATTTTACAAGAGATTTGGCAGAAATAACTTATCATTTTGTTGTAATGGTGAGGCAGTAGTTAGACAATACAGTAGGGATCTCTTGCGGAATGTTAATACGTGATTGATTCGATTGAACTTAATCAAAATGATTCCAATATAAATCACGATCTCAATTCATTTATTCACCCTCCATTTCCTTTCATTTAAGGATGGCTACAGTACATTCTTTTCATGACCCGAACCCATTAAGCCATTCCATGTCGAGCACCTAAGCTACACACATTAGAAGTAAGGCTGGACAAGGAACATTCGGACAGGGCTGGGTATTGCAGGGTCTAGTATTTTTTTCTCGTACAATAATGTATCACACTAAGCAAAACCCTGTCTATATTGGAAGAGATGTGCCAACTGTCAACCTAATTAATAGATTTATGGTACGAAGTTGACTTAAGGGAGTCAGCTTGGAGAAAAAAGGAAGTAAATGCCAGTTTCACATGATAACAATGTTGTTGATATACAAATAGATCTCCGTCAAAATGGCTCGCAGGTTTCAGGTGTTGAAATGAGTCGTGGAAGAAGAGACATGGCTTGCTTTGCCTTCCCTTAGTGCCTGTCATCTAATTGCTTGAAATATTCATTATCAAAGACTAAAAAGCTTCTAAACTATTCAACCTGAAATGTGTTAAACGAAAAAGAAGATTGAGTCACACGTGTGGGGTAAACACCGTAATAGGATGAACAACTATTGCATAAACTGATCTAATAGAACAAGTCAATCATATTTCAAGAATCTAAGGAATTCAGATTGGATGCATGAGAAAAGACAAGTTCCGATTATTCTTTTCATCAACTCTTATTTGGATGGAACTATCAATTTTTCTAGTATAGCCCCGTTTAAATGTAGATACCAATTTGAGTTATTAAAAAAATTAATAAAGCCATACACTAGTTTAACATTACTTGCTTTTATTTGAGCCACCCACTAAATTCAATCTGATCGCCTCAAACTTATTAACTTTTCCAATATATTACCAAATCTTGTTGAAGTGACCAACTTGATATAAACTTATTGTGCTAGGTGACTCAAAATAAAATGGTAATTTCATACGCGAGTTGATAAATTTAATAAGAGCTGTGAAATTATTTGAGAAACTGGTTATTGGGAAGCAACTAAGTCAACATCGATGGGTGGCTCAAAAAAAGTTGTAGTAACCGAAAATTTGTAAGTAACTTTAAAAATAAAACCTATAAGTACTTAAATAAAGTTGATAGTTTAATATTAGAGTTGGTAAATTTAATCAAAGTCAATACTTATTAGAAAAGTCACAACTCAAAATGAACTAATCAACGAATGTTAGTGGCTCAAATAAGAGTCATGACTAGTTGATAAGTTAATGAAATAAAATTGATCATCAGATATTAAATATACTAACTTCAATGAACTTCTTATATCATTAGAAAAAGTCATAATTCATAATCCATAGAATAAATATTGACAAGTGACTCAAATAAGTGTTGGCAACCTAGATTCGTATTGTATAAGCATAAGCTATTCCTGTAACTATACAATGTATATTGTCTGTATTTATGTTGCCCTCAAAACATCCTCCGAGCGATGTTGAGCACCATCTGCTAGCTATAAAAGCCGTTTAAATTTGTACCATGCTATTGCAATAGCATACAAGACGATTGTCCCGATGGTGCATCCGCCTGTTGTCCACAGGAAATTGTTACTTGTTGGATTTGGAGGGTGGAAGAGTGCAATTCTGATGTTCATGCCCAATATTCCCATCACAACGATGAACACGGTGATGCATAACGTTGCGGTCGATAGCACCACTCCCATTTGCAGCAGATTGTTTTGCTTGTCATCCAACATTATGTTCACATAGTCCTCCGTGTCTTGAATGTATTCCGTCAGCTTTCAACAGAGACAAGATGAAAATGTTTTCAAGGAATCAAATGAGATTCGTTGCTAAGACTTAGCGCGCCCATTCCAATGAAAAGTTTGAGATTCGTACCGTGTATAGTTCGTTGAGTGTGCTGTCAAGTTGCACAAAGTATGCCTCTAGCAGCATTTCCAATTCGGCAACATCAAGGTGCTTGCTTGAGCCATCAAAGTGCTTGCTCATGCTCACGCCACTGTGAGAGTTCTTATCCTTGATCTCTCCTTCCATTTCATCATCATTTACCAAGCTGCACGGAGAACTCGAGATCTCATCTGGTGTGATTCTATCGTCTCCTCCGCAATCCCTGCATAATTAAAGGAAAAAAGCTTTGAAGAAATAGGAAAGAAAGTCGAAGCTATTCAACCGTGATCGAAAACATCATGCTAGAGAGGTAGAGTGTTTGCCTTTCTTGTTTATCTAGTTCATGAAGTTCATCTTCCTCTTCGGTGATCGAGGAAGAACGAGATGAAGACTTGTCATTTTCATCTTGGAGTAGTTTACTGGTCAAAAACATCTCTGCCATGTCTCCATCATCCTCGAGAAGATGCTCAATCTCGTCCCTTATCTAGAGATAAACAATGATCCATGCTGAACTGTTTTAGCGATTAATTATGTCACATTAATTAATATTAAAAGTCACGTTCTCATCTAACAGTATAAATTTTTAGAATAATTGATCATAATTTCTTTTGCATTTGTCACGTAGCACTTTTTAGGTGGCCTCTCTATCCCTCGTCAACCTCAATTTTACATTTTCATACTTTACACTAGGGCCAGATCCTAATCTACGAGTAATATGAAGTGTTCAATATCTAATATTGGATAATGCATTCATTAACAGCTTCAGTATTTAGATAAGTCAGTTATGATATCACAAAACCACAAATGCTAACTCAATTGCTCATTCACTCACTATTTATTCTTCTATGGGTGAGTCATATAATTTCAGTTGATAATCCCTTAAAATAATTACTAGGCAATTGAAGTTCGGTAACTCACTAGATTAACCAGGAAATAAGAGGAAAACATTAAGCTTTGTTAAGTAATGTAATTGAGTGTTAATAATCTAGAACTGAATGGTAATTTA